>CAVMBE010000003.1:0-600000 GCA_963674455.1 Lecanosticta acicola | reverse complement strand
TCGCTTAAGGAGTGAGGGTGGTAACTGAAAGTTGACTCACGTCAGGCATTGTGCTGGTGGTGGATATCAGTAGAAATAGTCCTCTTGGTGCTGCTGTCACGAGCCGGCTTCAATTGTCGCAAGCGCTGTCGTCTTTTGTGAGCGTCGAAGTGTGCGGATTTCAGGCAGCAAACCGCGTCGCGAGACGTCAGAGGGCGGAACGATGCAGGCGTCGGGTGCGTGCAGGTGGTGGTGTCTGTCCTAGACACGATCAGATGTCGCGTTGCCGGCGTGGGAAAGCGTGTGGGAAGCAGCTAGCCTGGGAAGGGCCGACGTTGGACTGGACTGCAGGCGGGGGACAAGAACCGCCGCTCCCGGCACACTTCAACTCTATCATATCATATGCTGGGACATTATTATCACCCCACCCACAGTCATTGGCTGCACATTCCAAGCCACCATCCTCTTTCACGTGCCCCTCTTGGAGTTGCTGGAACAATGACATGTGTGAATGGCTTGTGATTTCGTCGTCTTTTTGGGTCTATCTAAAAGCTATCTGTCTCGTGGACAGTCATCGATCACGGCGGCTTCGTGCCGTCACACAGCACGCTCGTCTCATACAGTGTCATGCTGGTGGGTATTGTGCAAGTGGGTGGGAATACGTGGTGGTGGTGTTGCAGAAACGGAACGCCCAGAAATGCTGTGTTGGGATATGTTGATCTTCTTCATCGAACTCCTTCAGTATCCTTTCCTGCCCTCGACGAAACGTCCTTCTCCAAGGCTACATCTTCGAGCTCGCGGAGTTTGGTTCCACGTAACGTCTCATCGGGCAGTAGTGGAAATCATCGAGGCCAGTGGTGGAGCTTTTACTCAGCCTTCTCGCCGCCGAAGAACTTCTCATTCTCCTGCTGGGCCTTGATGAATGCTTCCTTGAAGAGGTTGGCGTCTACAGCCTGTCAGCAAGCACTTGATTCAGGGTGGTTAGGTTTGACTTACTCTCGGCGTTGGCGAAGCGGATGGCGAGTGTCTGGGCCTCTGGCTCTCCCTCAGAGACATCAGCAGCGGCGTTCCACACCCAGCTGCGGTCACTGCCGACGTTTGGAGAGAGCTTCATGTCCGGAACGACTGTTCTTCGTCAGTATCACAGTTTCCAATGTCACGCGACCTCTGCAACATACCGTAGTGGTTCGCGCAGACCTTCAAAGTCTTGTCCCGCCGCATGACCAGTCTCGTCTTGCCGTTCTCCTTGTGCTTGAGCAGTCGAACATCGCCCGTACCTCTCTCCTTCCACTCCCTGCTATCACGGTCGAACTTGAAGAGCTTTGCGCGCATCTTGAAAGTCTGCTCCTCGGCCTCCTCGTTGGTCTTAGTGTCAACCTTCTCCGTGAGGTGCACGACAGGCTCGAAGTGCACGTCGGCTTCCTCCTCCTCCGCCTTCTCGTCATCGTCGCCCTTCTCAGCTGCCTCCTTATCCTTCTGGGCTTTCGCGCTGCCCGAACGGTCGTTGTCCTCGTCCTCCTCTTGCTTGCTCTCCTTCTTAGGACCTCCGCCGAACATACTGAAGACGTTCTCCTTCACGGCAGAAGCAGTCTCGGATGCCTTCTCGCCGGCAGTCTTGCTCTCCTCGCCCACTGCGACCTTCTTGTCCTCGTCTGCCATGGCTGCGGTTCGGGAATGAATTTACCTTTTGTGAATGTTCTCCTGGAGTGCGGTGCGAAGAAGAAGAGCTCGTTTGTGGGTGATGGATGGGGGTCACACACAAAAGTTGTCTGGTGGTGGAGTGGTGTCTGGAAGAAAGTTTCCAGTTGAGAAGACAAACAGTGACAGAGGAGCACCCCACCTCAGCCTACCCCTGTCTGTGCACGGACGCCGCCTGGACCATCCCTTCAACACGAACCTCTTTTTCACATGTCAGGCGCTACATGTAGATATGAAAGATTAATGAGCAGGGAGAAAGTGGAAGCGGCAGCTCCTGTCACTCCCGATAATCGTAGCAACTCTCATTGTCGTTGTTTGTCGTTGTCCACACCGACAGATCGAAACTGCGAGCAAAACACGTAGCCCATGATGGCTGTCAAATGCACAACGCTTGTCATAAACCTCATGAAACATAAACCAAAGACTATCGATACCTCCTCTCAGCTGACACCATCCTGATGGGCTGTTTATACCCTGGGGTCCCTATCGCGATATATCCCGCAGGATCGTCAGGTCTTACATCTCCCATCTGTATCCTCAAATCTTTCAACCGCCTTGCCCTCTCCGCTCCCTCTTCCATACTTGACACTCGCTCAACATGCACATACGGATTATACTGTAGCGAGTTCGCAAAGTAATCCAACACATCTGGAATCTTGCGCGTAGCGTCAAGATACGCCGTTGCCATGCCGGCAAGGAACAGGACGATTGAGATGGCGACAAGCAGGATCATCCAGTGAGTATGGCAGCGGAGCACAGTTGTTTCGACGCGGACTTGGCCTTGCACTGCGCGACTCACGCCGGATTCGCGAGTGTTGTTGGGTTTGAAGTTTCCGGTGACAGAGAAAGGAGCGATGTTCGCTAGCCAGTAAGTATTCAGGAGCTGCGTGGCGCGATAGGAGAAGAGGTCGTTGCGGATGCTGTAGAGCGTGTACTGCCCGTTACCATCGCAGCTGTACGGGTCTTCCGGGTGGAGGAAATAGCATTCGATGGGTGAAAGACCGCCCGTTTCGTCGGTCTCGTTTCCAGTTGCGTTGATAAGGCCTGAGAAGAAAAGCTCAGGTATGGCATGCCGCTCTGATTGCGTATGATTCGATGTCGCGTTCCAGGTTGGAGCAATCCCGTCGAGCTGGGTCAGAGATGGTTTAGGGTGGTCGAGCAGAGAGGCACGCATCGCTAGGATGCTGCAACTGGAGTTGGTCGCGCAGTAGACGTTTGCTTCGATGTAAGTGGTAGTCAACTGGCATGTTGCCGTCGTGATATCACCGTTTGATCCAGAGCTGTGGCCATTCCAGGAAGTGAAAACCACTGCCCGTGGCTGTGTGCTGTTCGTGGTGTGGTTTTGATCGTAAGACATGGAGAATTGCCGACCGTTGGAGACAACTCCCCTACCTGTGTCGATGCTGCTCGCGAAATCATTGCTGTCTTCGGTGCTCCCGGATTGCTCCACAGAGCAGTCTGCATAAAAGTAAGAAGATTCCATACTGAACTGCGTCTCAATATTGACGGCAGAGGCAGTTGATGGTACGCCGTCAGAGCTCGACTCCTGTAGGAAAGGCATTCCAACAAGAGACGCATATGCAGATGCTGTCACGTCCGCAGATGGATCTGCATCGTTATCGAGGCCCAGAAACTGGTCCAACGCCGTAGTGCTCGTGCTGGACTCACTTGCATTTACCAGCTCAGCGATTCGATACCAGCCATTGGAGTCAGCTTTCTGCGAATCCTTCAACACCTCGAGCAGCGGTACCTGCAAATTGCCATACAGATCCTGAGAGCCGTTCTTGCTCGAAGCCGGGCTAAGCAGAGCGGCATTGAATGCTCCATTGATGGAGGCGAGTCGGCTCGGCGCATCGAGAAGTCCGAATGGAGACGTGTTGATGTCGAGATAGTCAAAGTTCGCGTCCAAGGTCGTGGAATTCGAATCCCTGGTGGCAAGTCTCAAGGATGCCTGGCCTCCAACCGGATCCAAAAGCCAAAACGCAATGCCAATCAAGACTGCGAAATTAAAGACGCCGATCTTGAACTGCTTTCGATTAGCTCCAAGTCTGGCGGATGCTGGTGGAGAGATGGAGTCGTACAGGAGTAATGATGGATGTTGCTAGCGATCTGCTTCCGAGTCTGCAAGACATAGACGGTAAGCAAGCGTATCTCAGAGGATTGCTTGTGGATATCAAGTGGCTCACAAAGATTGAATCGTGCCAACGGAAGTACTTCGTTCAAGCTTCCAATTGGCAACAGATTTGATGAACTTGGCAGAAAGGAGTGTGAAGACGATTGGAAAGGCTGTAGGGTTCTTTGAGCAAGTTGTCAGTTGTTGCTCTCCGTCTTGTCCACGCATGGCATCGAGGGACGACGTACGAAGCTTGCCATTTTCAGGAGCACCTGATTGAGCGGTAGGTCGACCCGAGTCCCATTTTGCGCGTAGGCAAGGAAGGCAAAGGCCACGAAATAGAGCGGTAATGCGGCTACGATCAGATCGAATACTGCGGCGCCATAGTTCCTATGGTGGCCAGGTCGCGTGCTGCCATCACTGATATCCCTCGAGGCCTCGCCTATTGTAAGCTCCTTGGTGAATGCTGTTTCTCTCCTTTTCTGGTCCAGCCGATCCATTCGGATGCTGCTCGCCGCAGTTCTCAAGCCCTTTTGGCTCTCGGCGATGGAGCGCGCGTCCATGTCTTGCAGTTGTCCAGAGGGAAGAAAGGCGGAAAACGAGAGGAGGTGCAGTGGCCTCTGGAATGACGGAAGATGGTGGACATAACTCACCGACGGGTGTGCCAGGCCACGGGTGTGCTAGGCCGCGGGTGTGCTAGGCATGCGGTGCAGTCGAGTCGCGTAGGGCTGCGCGCAAGAACGCTCGATAGTGTGCTGACAGCCAGCATATCCCGACGCTATGGCTGGACACATCTCGTATCCGACCTGGATGTGTGCCATTCACGGAAACGTCCTAATTTCGGCTGCCGGATTTGTACCAGCCTGGACGCTACAGGAGAAGCATCTCACGGGTACAAGTACTGCAGGCGGAGAATGTGTATATGAGAAGATACCGCCAACTGCCAACCGCACGATCTCGGGTGCTCATGCAGAGAAGTGGCTCTGTGCTTGGAATGAGAAAGAGAGAGGGAGATATACACATATATATATATATATATGTGTGTGTGTGTGTGTGTGTGTGTGTGTGTGTGTGTGTGTGTGTGTGTGTGTGTGGAAGAGTGTGGGTGGGTTAGAAAGAGGAAAGTACCGGTGGATTCTCCAAACGGGAAAGCGCGATTCTACCTTATGGCAGGGGTTCGCCTTCTTTTCCTACCTCTCCACTCCAGCCCACTCCTTCCAATCGACAATGACATGGAAGACATCCTTACTATAATACCATCATATCAATCACAGAATCGACAGTAAGGCGCATCGAGAGCTCACTTCGAAGAAAAGCTCCCATGGCACGCACTGCCGAGGTCTTTCACAGTCTTGTGCGGAGACACGCGCAACAGAAGTTGACCTCACCATTGGTAGCACAGTAGGGAGCTCATAGTCTCAAACAACCACAGCATCCGCCCGAAATCATCATGGCCAACTGCACCGTCCACCTGATCAAGCTGACCTCAGCACCAAACCCCAAAGATTTCATCCGCAAACTGAAACCCTCCTCAGCACTCATCAAAGGCATCCCCTACGGCTGGGTCCACAAACCACGCTCCCTCCACACGAACGAACTACTAGGATCGAAATGGGACCTCTTCCTCCTCACAGAATCCAACATATCCATGGATCCATTCCAAGCTGCAATAGAAACTCACATCACCATCCCAGTCACGATCCCCCCCGAGCAATTCGAAACTCTCAAACAACAAATCACCACCACCCCCGCCCCGTCTCAGAAAACACCACCTCTCCCAACACACTGGACCTCTCCTCAATCCCACATCCCCCAAGAAGAACTCGTGGAAACCAGATCCACCCCTCTCTCTGTCGGCGAGCTCCGTCTCGACAACCCCATGGCCGAATTCCTCTCCAACGCCCTTCCCCAGGACCACCGCGATAGACCAGCCTGCTTCTTCAATCTCTTCAAATACAAAAATGACGATCGATCAACCCACGATTCCTACATGCAAGGTTTCAAGAACACTTTCGGCGACGCGGCCGGAGCTAGCGTGAAATTCATGGGCCCGGTTCGCGATGTTGGAAATGCTTGGGATGATGCGAATCTGGTCCAGTATGATAGCGTTTGGCACTATGCATACATGCTCTCGACGGACGTGTATAAAGAACTGAATAAGGAGAAGGTAGCCGGGCTGGAGGATACTTGTATTCTGCTGGTAGGGGAGACGGAACCTGCGGGAGGAAAGTGACGTTGCAGCGATCGTTCCTGTTCGTTACTTCTTTCTCATCTAAACAAACCACTTTTTTTTTATCCCCCTCGTAAAAGCTGGCGCTGTCCAGTGTATCGTTTTTCACCATAGGTCCGACCGGCATCACTGGTACGTCCCCGAGCGATTCCGGGCGTCGTCCGAGTGTGGGGAAGCCATATCCGGTCGCTGAATACCTTAGGGAAGCAGCCCCGGGTATAGCCCGGCCCGCGTGGTCCGGCGCTACGTACGCGCCCGGAGTAGGCCTCTACTTCTAGCGACAGCGAGGTCGCCTTCTAAGATTTAGTAGAGAAAATTTTGTCTTCACCTCTTCGAGACTTTTAGATATAGCCTATCGCTATTTAAGACCTATTCCTTCTCTACCTATAAGTGTATCTTAATTGCAAGTTTATTAGCTAATCAGATCTGCCGGGCGTACTAGTGATGCCGGTCGGACGTATGGTGAGAAACGATGGTTTCAGAACTTTCGTATTCCCATGGTATCTCGCAAAAGTCAATCAAAAATCATGAAGCCAAGGAAGGACTCGGCCCCCTCTAAATCATAGCCTCCATCCGATGCAGACTCGAATTCTTCGTCCACCTCCTCAGACTCTTGCCATAAAAGTACAACGGCACCGTCAGCACCACGGGCAACATACCCACCGCAAACTGAATCATATACACCGTGACCCAGCCATCCCGCGCCATGATATCGAAGACCCAATAGCTGAGACAGAAGCCCAGGACGTTCTTGAGCACGGTGCCGACGACCATGATCTCGCCGGAGATGGGCTTGTAGCAGTCGATGGCGTACGCGATGGAGATGGACGGAATGGACGTCACGGCGAGGCCGGAGAAGCCGTAGCCGCAGACGAGGATCGCCTGCCAGGGCCAGAGGCGCTGGTAGCCGACGGCGCCGACGACGTGGGCGATGAGGAAGAAGCAGCAGAAGGGGATCAGGGCGGGGAGACGCATTTCGGCCTGTGAGAAGTTTTTGTGTCAGCGTGCGCCTGTCCATCATCGAGGTGTAGGTTTGGGGGGGGAATTTCTTACCTCACGAATCCCGTTGTTCTTGATCGTAGCGCGACGAGCCCACCAGTCGGAAAGAGGACCAGCAGTCACGACACCAAAGACGCCTCCAATGAAGAAGGCAAAGTTGGAGTATCCGACCTGCTGAGGGTCCCAGCCGTAGGCAGGAGAGCCCAAGAGTCCCGATTCGGTCAAGTTGAAGAGCAGAAGCAGATCCGCAGGACCGGCAAGCATGAGCGCAGACCAGAAGACGATGGGGTTGAAGAGGACCAGGATGGGAGTGGTGATGTCGCGGATCACGAAGCTCATCCATCGGCTATCCGGCTTCATCGCGAGGGCGAACTGAGCCTTGCTGGGACGGCCCTTGTTGACGAATGATCCCTCAATGGCATCGCTGTAGCTGTTGGCCTCGGATTCGACAACCTTCTCTTGCACATCGGACGGATTCTTGCCCACTGCCTCGGTGCCCGCGGCTCCTGTGTGGCTGCTGCGGTGGTACTTGGTCTCGGGGTACGCGAAGATTAGCAGGATGGTGACAAACCCAGCCATGGCGGTGGAGAGCCAGAAGAAGCTTCGCCAGCCATGAGCGGCACCGATGCTGCCTGCCATGATGGGGCCGAGGAAAGCGCCGGAGAAGTACATGGTGAAGTAGGCGGCCATCCAGGTTGCTCGCTCGTGCAGGAAGAACTAGAAAGGGATTAGCAATGCTTTTTGGTGCCCTTTTGCGGAGAGAGCATCCTGACCATGTCGGCAATCGTCTGCACCATAATCGTCTCACTAGTCGCAGCCACAATTCCATTGCAAGCACGAGCTGCCAGCAAGCTGTGGTGAGAGCTCGCTAAGGCTTGCCAGATGTTGGTGAGAATAACCAGCGAACCACAGAAGATGGCGGTTGGTCGACGTCCAAAGATGTTCGAGACTGGAACGATCAGGACGTTCGCGAAGCCCAGTGTAATGACATTGAGTCCGGTGAGCAGCGAAAGCTGTTGCTGGTTCAAGTGAAATTCTTTCCCGAGCAGTGGGAAGAGCGGCGCGAGAGAGAGCGCAGAGCACACCAAGACCCAAACGTAGAGGAGTTGAGAAACGGCAGTGATGAGCTTCCATGGCAGGCTCCAGTTCAGAGGATCGGAGGGATTGTTGGAAGGCTGGGGAACCAAGCTGCGAAATGTCAGTAAGAGATCAATACTGCATGCACGATCCAAGTGGAATCGTACACTGAGCTGTTGGCGCCGCCAGCATGTGCAAAGTGCACATCGCCCACATCTTTCATCACCTCAGTTCCAGGAATGATCTCGACATCTTCAATCTGTTCTGCTATTCTTTGGTCGAGCGGATCGGCTTTCGTGGACGCCATGGTGACACGGGGAGGAGCGAGGATCTGTGGAGGAGACAGGCGCGCAGACCTTGACAGGCGGTATGCAGGTTAATGAAGTAGCTCACTGTGGGAGCTTAGAGTAAGAATAGACGTTCGGTCCCGCCAACGGAAGCCAATGCAGGCGGTGAAATAGAGCTTGTAGAAACGCTGAGTTCCTGACTGCGGGCGACTTACACGGCTACCGGAGGTGGTTCGCTTTGAGAGGGCGCCTCACTACCTATATATCAGTGCTGGAGACCACGAACCCTGGTCGAGGACTTCAAACACCACAACGGTACGATCCTGGGGCGTCTGTCACTTCCGCCCTGGGGACCGTGATGCTCTAGATTCTGCGAAGCCAGACTGCCACAAACGGTGAAGTCCCCTGAAAGTCGCTCCCAAGGCTTCATGGCAATGGCAAGCGAGCAAGAGATGCCGCGGTTGGTCGGACAGGAGCAAGAGAAAGCCCCAACGAAAGCCAGATCTAGGCGTGAAACGTGCAGAGGAAGGCAACGGGCACGACTGAAAGTCTCGGCACACATGAGAGACCGCACAGCTGGCACGCGGAACGCCGCAGGCAGACAGAGGTGAGGTTCGCGACGTCCGGTGCAGCGAAAGTCGAGCGATGCAGGGAAGTTCGTGGCGGACTCCTGAGACTTTTAAGCTTTGCAGGCGCATTGGTGGCTCGCATGCAGCCCCTGATGTGCAAGTCGAGTGCTCGTTGGCGCTCTGATCGGCAGAATGATTTCTTTCTCAAGGCACAGCCGGACCCTGGATATCGGAAGTCTACAACGGCGTGATGGAAAGCTGGTGCTATGGTGGCCATTGTTGTTTGGAGAGAACGCTGGCCATCAAGTAAGGTCAGCGTGCGGCAGTGTGTTCCCTACAGGGCCTGATATGGCATGGATAAGAAGATGAAGCGATGCGGCGTTGTTCTTGTTGGACGCAGCCTTCGTCCGTCGGCTTGTGGCTGGCTGGGGAGAGTTCCGCACGGGACGCAGGGTGGGGCGACTGTCAAGTGGACGACGCACGGCAGCAAGACGCCACCGGAGAGAATGCGATGTGATTGATTGTTGGTGTATGTTATGTGTGGTCGTGTGGTGGTGGGTGACATGTGAAGACGCACGGGTCGTGCAGTGGGGACGGATCGTGGATTACCCCGTAGCGGCTCTCCACTCTGCCGCGGGTCTCCCAGCCAGAACACATTGCATACACTGTGCATACACTGTGCATACACTGTGCATACACACATACCTGTGCATACATCCTCGGCAGGCATTGCCAGGCAAAAGGTATAATAATCGTTGCCTGCGCTCGACTCGGTACCGATGGTTGCCAAGGCATCCGACGCGGACTACCCGGAATCACATGCCTGTCCATTCCGTCTCGACACATCCATACACACACACATATCCTGCTCGAGACCGAACGAAATACTTGAATCCAACCCGAGCAAGCTCTCCGACCATCCGCTACTGCTGCTTAGACTCCCAAGCGCTCAGCTTCTCCTCAAAAGTCTTGGAGAACCGCTCGTGCCTTCGACCCTCAGGCACACCGTCCTTCTCAATGTCGATCCACGATACTTTCTGACTCGTGAAGATGTGAAAGCTCACTCTCAACGACCTCTTGCCATCCTCTCCCACAATGCTGTCCTCATCGATGGACGAGAGCGTGAGGTCCACAACGTCTGGACGGTGCTTGTACCGCATAGCCAATGGCGAATAGCATGAGACGCAAAATGATCTCTCGCCAATCTGCGAGAAGCGCAGGTACATGATGCCGCCAATGTCGTCTTTTGGAAATCCTGCGTAGCGCAATTGTTCCTTCTGATCGAAAAGGGTGACCGACTTCGCGCTGACGCCGGTGAACGCTTGATATGGTCCTCCAGAGAGCTTCCTGCACGTCACGCAATGGCAGATGCCTGTTTCATCCGCCTTGGGCGTATCAGTGCAGTGGTAGGTGATCCTCTCGCATGCGCAGCTTCCCTTGAACTGGACTGCCGGGGCAACAGGGACCTTCTCTGGATCTGCCATCTCGCTTTGCTTGCTGTCTTGGTGGGTTTTCAGTGACCACAAAACGATGTGCAAGATCGCAAACAAGAATCGTCCGACGGCGACGGCCAAGGATCCTTGTGACTCACTCTTGCAGCATGGAGGGGAGCCGCTTCCTCCTCACAAATCCGCTGATTAAGGCTTCGGCCACGTGCAAGTTGCAGGTGCTCTCTGGATGGAGAAATGCTGCAGTTCTACGAGACTCTACTTTCGCCTCGACACTACCAGCCCTGCAGACCAAGAGGTAAATCTTCTCCTCCAGTAAGAATGCGCGCATCTTCAGCAAAGCTGCTTGAAAAGCATGCAAGCAAGTGCGGTCACAGAGTTGAAGCACATTCACCTTCACCGCCTCTCAGAACTCCAGATCGTACGCCAGCGTGTCCTCACAGATGGCCTCGCGCAGAGCATGCACTCTGCATGAGCATCAGCATTGCATCGAACCTTCCACAGGAGTCCGACACTCACTTCAAGTGAGCTGGATGCTCGGCATAGACTTTGATGTCCTCGGCCTTCTCCAATATTGCCACCAGGCCGAGATCAAAGCCCTGCGCTCTTGCTGGCAATACTGGAGACCCGAAATCAATTCGCTGCAGACCTGGTCCATGACGGGTTAATCGAGCGCGGAAGCAACTGGGCGTGTGGGTAGTACCGGGAACTTGTCCAACCATGGCGGATCCAGCAGCTTTCATCTCGGATATCTTCTCGGCTGGAGTGTTCGGCTTGAGTTTGAACAGGACTGCATTGTATCATCAGAGGTCTTGCATGCAAAGTCTGGGACATCGGCTGGCTTTACCAATGTGATAGACTGTCATGTTGAAGGCCGGAAGATCGTAAGGTCTGTACTGGTTTCACGCTCTCACAAGCACGACGTTTTCCGAAAAGAACCCAATTGTCAAGCTCTACAACAGGTGCACAACGCCAATACCAGATGCTCTACTCCTGCTGTGCCACTCGAAGAGTGACTCGTTGCTGGACGAGTGGGAGCTCCGCACCGAAACCCCACCACGACCTCACCCGCACTGCATCCGATCCCGGTGTTTGATCGGGTATCGAAAAGCAACACATCACCTCGCGACTTCTGTTGAAACCTTGATGAGTCTATGGGAAAGACGCTGTCGGACGGCGATGGATCTCTTCTCAAGCTTCTTCTCTCCTTCATTTGCGCCGAACGTAGAACCTGCCACCACTTGCCTCCAGGCCCACGATGCCGTCATTGGCTCGTTACCCGCTTCACATTCGAACGTCAATGCCGTCGCGGTGAATCAAAATCTCGCCGTCATCCCGGGCAATTGGGAGAGCGGTGATTTGAGTGCGTAGTAGACCCGTGCTTCCCTCGGTGCGAGCAAAGTCATTGACACTGGACTCAGCATCTCCCCTCTACGACATTGTTCCAGACGAACCATGCGTAGCGAACGCTCTGTCCCAAGTCAAGAAGTCCGACTTCATCGCTTTCGACTCTTCCTTCCTCGACATCATCGGTCCTGAAGCGAAGCTGGAACGCATCCAAGCCTTCCCAAGCAATGCACAGAACGTCCACGAAGCACCCGTATACCTTCCGGAGACGAACGAATTGCTCTACTCCGATACCTCCCTCGCCGGCGTGCTCTTCGCACTCAACATCGATACGCACAAGGTACGTCGACAACATATCCTCCACGAACCCCAATCCCACCAGTCAACTTCTTCTCACCTCGTCTCGTCTCGTCCTTCTCTCTAGATCCGCAACATCACCCTCCACCCGCCCCTCCAGAACATCAACGGCGCAACCCCCCATCCAAACGGCCTCGTCTACATCGCCACAAACGGCGGTCCCGTCCGCGGTATCTTCTCCCTCAACACCACTTCCGGCCAAACCACCCCGCTCCTCAACAACTATCGCGGTCGACATCTCAACTCCCCCAACGATCTCATCTTCTCCTCCTCCGCATCACACCTCTACTTCACCGACCCCACCTACGGATCCGACCAGTCCTGGCCGGGCGTCCAAGCCCCCGAACTCCCCAATGCCATCTATCGATTCGACCTGAAGACGAAGAATCTCGTCGCGCTCTCCAACTCCGTCATCGGGAAACCGAATGGTCTCGCGCTCAGTCGCGACGAGAGGACGCTCTACGTGGCGGATTCCTCCTCCACGACGTTCCAGCTCGCGGACCAGAGGGCCGTTTTCGCCTTCTCCCTCACCCGACTTGGTCTTCTCGAAAACCCTCGAATGATCCATCAGATTGAATCCGGGTGGCCCGATGGTTTACGCGTTACGCATCGAGGCTATCTGCTCGTGGCTGTAGCCGGTGGAGTCGATGTCCTGAATCCGAAAACGGGACAACTCTTGGGTAAGATTAATGCGCCTGATGATTGGATTTTTAATTTGGAGCCTGTGACAAGAGGGAATGGGAAGGGAGAGGGGATCTGGTTATTGACGGGGAAGAACTATATCTATAAGGTTACAGTGAAGGAAAGGGGGGTTGAACGAGGGGGTCTGGTGGAGGGGGTGCAGAAGGTTTTAGGACGATTGATCATCCCGAGTATTTGAGGTTGCTATGGTCTATCGTGTATCTTCAATTGATAGGTCTTTAGGTTACTAGAGATACTGATAGCCGCTGCCACTAGGCGAAGCAGCTGCAGCGACGGTAGTGGTAGTGGTGAACTCGTTGATCGGAGCCGTCTGCCCCGAAACGTAGGGAGCTTGGGTGCTCAAGCTGGGGAGTGGTCCAGTAGTCGCGGAGCACACGCAGCCCTGCGAAAGAGAGGCGTTGCTAGTAACTGGAGGACCGTTATGGCACCACGTGCTCGTCGTGAAAGGTAGAACAGTCGTTGCTGGAGCGTCCGAAGCGGGCAGGAATTTGGCCTCGACAAGTACTGGAATGATGCTACCAGTGGCCAAGCTGAAATTGCGGTGGCCAAGGACTTGCAAAATAGTGGCGATAGTGCCGGAGTGAGAGGTGAAGGATATCCAAGTGTTGTCATCACTGCTGAACACATCGTCCAGAAGCTCGAGCTCACGCTTCTGATGTGAGCTGTCCGACTCAGCGGTAACGCCGTTCCAGAGCTCGTCATACTCATTGAACCCTTTCTCGAACTTGAAGCTTGGGTAGGTGTGGTGGATGTAGGTCTTGTTGCCGCGGCGGTCGCAGGTGTGGAGCGAGATACCTTCTCTGAGGAACTCCTTGACAGTGGGGATGAATGGGTGTCGTCTTGGGAGATTCAGGCCGGCGTAGGTGATGTTGGCGGTGTCCAGGCAACGGGAGAGAGGAGACGTGTAGTAGGACTGCGGCACGGGGATCTTCTGCGTCTCCATCTCGTGTTTCCAGAAGTTGTGAGCGATCTGTGTCGGAAATAGAAACCTAGGTCAGCAGATTTCCAAGGCTCTTGAATTCCTCGAGACTACGAACCCGTGCTTGCAAGATCCCATTCGATGTCAGCTTGGCATCCTCCCAGGTAGTTGTGCTGTTTCCGGTCAATTCAGCCCAGTAGCAGTTCCAGGCCTATGAAGATTGTCAGACATATCCATATACACGCATTGCCTTGCTCTTACTGGAGTGCCGTAGAAGGATTCAGCGGCGTTGTGATATCCCTCTCCGTGTCTGCCCATAAACAGCACCTTGTAGACGGTATTGCTTGGTGCCTGCCTGTTCAGCGCTTCTACTTGAATTGCGAATTTCTGCCATTGCGTGAGGTGGCCGGCGTATGGCAAGTCCTTGGTCGCCGGGTAGGTGCGATTGATGAGACCGAAGTTGTTCAAGGTGTAGTTGAATGTGGTAGCGTTCGTGCTAGGGTCATCTTGGAGGAAGTAGCCGGGGACAGTGGTGTAGTTGGTGTATCCGGATCCACTGCAGTTCAAAGAGTATGCGCCAGCATACGAGGCGGCAAGGGCAGCCAGGGCGACCGAGGCGAGCATCTTGGCTGGAGTGATCTTTTCTCGCCCGCGTAGATAGGGAAGAGGAGGAGGAATTGCTAGACAAGAGGATCGAGCATCATTCACCCACGCTATTCTTCACTTCACTTCACTTCACTTCACCACGGAGTCGGCTGCAGGCCCATCTCGGGGTGTGACGCAGGGCGGGTTCGTACGAAGGCCTGGCGAGGCACATGGCGGCGACGATTTGCTGGTCGAGGACGATGAGACGTGCAGGAATGGTCGGCTAGTGTGGGAGGTGAGCAGCACGTGAGGAGTCGACTAGAGAGACAGTCGTCCTCCGTGCATCGGAAATTGGAGGTGAGATTTCAAAGCTCGAGTCCTATCGCGCGCCGAGCCCACTGCACGTGCCAACGATCTACATCGCGACCCGTCCTCTGGTCTACACTCAATACCGTATTATGCCAATACTATGTCAATAGTATGGATGCAAAGTGGTTGCCCTTGATGCAACTACCTCCTTCCGCCGCTGCTCGTGTCTTCGGAGTTGGAGAGCTGGTCGAGGAGATTCTGGAGCACCTGTCACCCGCCGACGTGGTGACATGTCGTCGCGTGAGCAAGAAATTCCTCGGAACTGTCGCCTATTCCAAAGCACTGCGCCAGAAGCTCTATCTCGAGCCGGACGCGGGATGCGAGCGTCATGTCAACCCTCTGGCCCCATCGTGGTTCTATCAGCAAAGAAACGGATATCGAGACAGTACCATCGCCGCGCGAATCGATCTGGTCAAGCTGTGGGAGGATTCGGGGGCTGAGCCCAGACCCTACTGGGACAAGATGCTCGTCTCACAGCCTCCCAGTACCACTTGTGTGATCCCCGTAGGAAGTCAAGTGACGATTTACTTCCGAAGATATTATCCCCAAGGCATGACGTTCGGCGACCTGGAGCGGGCTGTCATTGCAGCTTACGAGATCAGGAACGGCCGACAGGCGAGGAAGGAAAGACTCGAGGAGCTTTCCGAGTACAACTCTGTCTTGATCTACTGGCGATGAACGGACCGAGAACCGACTTGCCTGGAAGCGGCAGGTCGCAACGCAAAAGTGCTCAGTTATTAAACCCATGCCATCACATCGCACGGGAAGGGTTATCTGGACGGACACTTCAGCTAGTCTGCTGCTATAACTGGCCGGCGCCTCTCGTTTCGCCAGATCTTTCGGCACGCAAATCAGCTTCCGCCGCGAAAAGAGCATTGGGGATCGAGTCGAAAGTCCTTGGCCGCTTGATCAACGCTGGGCGGAGCTCTGAAAGATTGTTCAAAAGTGCAGCCAGACGACTCGTAACTGGAGGTGGACCGGCGGCGAGATGTTTGGGTCATGAAATGTGTCGACGGATATTACGAGGTTTACGAGACTCTATGACTTTGGATGAACAAGACGACGAGTCAGGACGCGGAGGACTCCTGATATTTGTGTGGACCCAGCAAGGTGGTGGTCATTCTTCGAGTGCATTTGACATAGCTCTACAAGTCGACCGAAATGCTCTATCGATGCGACCGAGCGTGGTTTGACGCCTCCAACGCGGACTTCTTCGTAGCAAACTACTCATACATTTTGATCGAGTTACCTTTTCGGGCTTAGCCACGTTCATGTGGCCCGTGCACTTATTTCTAAATACTTCGACGAACCTCACTCTCAACTCTACGTTCTCCAACAACAAACCCCTTCGCACTGCAATGACAGACCCAGAGATCCTCCCAGATGCAAAACAAACCACTCTAGCAACTATCACCGCCACCACGACAAAATCTCCCAACACCACCACCACCACCACCTCCACTCAAACCCGCAAAAAACGCAAAAAGAAATCCAACCCCAAACCCGACCCCGACCAGAGGACTCCAAACTTCCACCTCTCCCTCCGCTCCCCTCCCTGGACCTACATCCACCTCCAACACCTCCAGCTCCCTTTATCGCTCCCCACCCAACCGCAACAACCTCTAGATCCCGTCACGGCGCACCTGCACCTCACATCCGCGCTTGCTGCCTTCCTCGGCCTCCACGGGACGGCGATCCCCTTTGACATTCTCCGACTCGCGGGCCAGGAAGTGTGGATCCGTGTTCCGCACGAGGACCGGAGTGCCGTCGTGGCCGCGGCCGGGGGTTGGGTGAGCGGGGAGGGCCGCGAAGGGTGGAGAGTGAAGGGGTGGAGTTGTTGGAATGCGGAGGGGTCTCGGGGGAAGGAAGGCGGGAGGGGGTTATTTGAGTAAGGATTGTTGGCAAGGCCGGGTTCGAAGTCATGGGCGATTTTTGCTACGATTCACTGCTACTACAGAGGTGTTTTACACTGTGGTTCAGAGAACGAAAAACGGGTGACTGACTACTCGAGGAAGAAGCGAGCAAAGTAGCAGCAGCCACAATTTTCCAGATCTCGTCCAAGAAACTACCATTGGGGAATCTCCCCATCCCGCCTGAAAGAACTATTGTACAGCATTACACGGATACCTTCCAGTAGTAAGATATCGCCTGATCGCACTCGGGAAGGCTGCTATCTTCGATGCCACCACTCGCATGTCTCGAAACAGAACACCCAGCCCAATGCCAATACAAACAAGCAGAAAGTCAGAAGTTGAGGGTATAGTCAGATGCATTAGCCGCTCGCACCATCCATCAGACCGAGCTGCCTCATTCGGTCCGGGTTCATGCCTGCGAAATTGGCTCGCTTCACGGCCTTCTCCGCTTCGTCGTGATCTGGCGAGCCCGTCGTAGGCGGCGTCGCAATCTGCCTCGGCTCGCCATTCTGTGACACTGGGCGACTCTGAGAAGCAGCACCCTTGATGGCGAATCCAAGATCATTGTCTGCGCCGTCGGTCTCGTCACCGGCCGGGGGAGGTGGAGGCGGCGGAGGCGGCGGCGGAGCAGCCTCCTCGGCTTCAAGACGCTGCTTCTTTGCAATGAGTTCTTCGGCGGTCAGGTTGGCAAGCTCGGCGTGCGCGTGCTTGCGCTTGAGAGTAGACGGGCTGTTGGCTGATCCACCAGGCGTCGCGTCTTCGTCTTCGTCTTCGGCGTCCATGTCGTGATCAGATAAAGCAGGTGCTGCATTGTCATCCACCGCAGGCGGTGAGCCCAGTGGCGTTGTGCTTCCTTCATCCTGCGTTGACTTCTTTTCCGACTTCTTCTTGTCGAGTTTCTTGACAGCTTTTTCAAAGAAAGTCTGTGCGTGCTTCTTCACTTCCTTTGCCTTCTTGTCGTTGATCTTGTTTGGATTCTCGACGCGATTCTTCTTGAAGTCTGATTCGACCACCTGCTTGGCAAATTCCCTGGCCCATCGCTTGAGGTCATCCTTGGCCAGCTTACTCTTGTACTTTCCAACGACATGCATGATGTGAGGCTGGAGTGTGCCCTCGTACAGCTTCTTCTGCTTTTCGATTGGCAATGACCGCCACTTGTCCTCCTTGCGCTCTGTTTTTGGCGCTTCCACTGGTGTAGCGGCCGCCGGTGGCTGCTTGGCTGGCTCTTTCTTGCTCGCGACGATATTCTTGATGAGGTCGTTGAGCATCTGCTGATCAGATACAGCTTTCGGTGGCGGCGGAGGGGGAGGCACGGGAGCGGCCGATGCTGGAGGTCGCTGCCACGTGGTAGTACCTTGCTGGTTGTAGTAGTATGTGGACCCGTTCGCGGCAGTTGCCTCGAACCAGCCTGGCGGTAAAGCTCCTCCAGGAGGCGGTGGGCGGAAGCGAGGACCAGAGCGGAAGCCGGGTGCTCGCTGCGGTGCATTACTACGCGGACCACTCGGCGCCTGGACCTTCTCTGGAGACTTAGACCGTGATCTTGATCTGCTCCGCCGCCTATCGCCATCTCGGCGATCAAAGCGATCTGCTTTTCGGTCTGGCACGACGGCATTGGGATCTCGCTTGACTCGCGGTATCCGATAGGCAACCTCCAACTTTGACCAGGCGTCGATAAGTGCTTGTGCTTGCGATGAGACCCTGTCATCTTCGTGGGTTGTGAGGGGAGCAACAGCTTCCTCGATCTTCGAATCCTGGATTTTGTTGCGAGTAAGACGTGGCATCTTATCGAGAATGTCCAGAACCTGCAAGCAGACATTGACATCGTCGCTGAAGTTGGAAAGCGCAGTCTTGAGGATGCGGTATCCGTGGAATCGAACCACACGATTTCGCACCTTCTCATCATCCGCGCGCTGTATACGAGTGAGCAATTTGACGGCGATCCACTTCTCCTTGCACTGCATAAGCGAAGACATGACCTTGTTTACGCCTTCTTCGTCGAGACCTCTAGGCTCGACGTTGTTGACGTACTCCTCGTCATCTTCGCCCAGCTTCTTCTTGCGAGGGCGCTTTGCGACGGCGGTGTCCCATGCGTCGGCATCATCGATACCAAGCGCTTCGATGACGGTATGCGATAGTTTGGTGCCACGGTCGGTCTGGGTCTTGCCACCGATGTAGCCGGTGCAATTGGGCTCGCCGCAGTAGCATGGTTGCGGCTCTGCCCCGTATCGATCGACATTGTAGTTGAAGACGAGCTCCTCTCCGGCCCGGATTCTGCGCTCGGCAAAAATGCCCATGCGGAGCTTGTCGCCAATCACCCACTTGTCGACATAGCAATTCGGGTTACATGAGTGATTGCAGAACCGACCAAGGTTGCCTCTCTTCGTCGCGTCCACGAATTCGCCTTTGGTGAGGGACATGAAGTAGAAGTGCTTGATGCCTTCCTCGTCGTACTGCTGCATGCGCCGCCGGAAGACATTTTCGCCAATGACTTCGCCGATATACTCGAAAATAAAATCGTTAGGTCTGAGATCGGTGTTTGCGCGTAGTCCGTAGCCTTTCTTCTCTGTTCTGATGACCGTCACATCGGCGTACTGTTTCCGCTGGAAGCGCTGGTTTTGACAGGCGACTCCGCATCCGCAGTCCCCAATGCACTCCATCTTGGTGGCGCGGTTGATGCAGTCAGACTCTTCGCCACAGGCATGATTCTGAAGGGTAGCTGGGTCTATTGACAATGTTAGACCGACACAGACAAGGAGGCAGCGCAGCCTGTGTAGAATATCAGACAAGACTTACCCCACTCCTCAGCGCAATCGCACTCAAGCGCGCTCTCGGTGGTGCCCAGAAACTTGTTGGCATATGTGCATTCCGGGAGGACGTCAAATGATGCAGATGCTTCAGTCGTCTTGTCCTCGTGGTCGAAGAATAGCTGTGGAGGGCGCTTTTCGACCTTGTGCGAAGTCGAGCGCGCCAGCTTCGGAGGTTTGCCAGGCTCCAGCTCGAGGGTGACATCGCCGCCAATAATCTCCTCCTGATCTGACTTGACAGCAGGCGAGTCCGCATCCGTCTGTCGCTTGACCGGTGACCGTGACTGCCGCTTGGCGGCTCTTGGTGTGCCTGAAGCGCTGACCATGCCGGTGCCAGGAGTTGATGCCTCCCTCCTGGCCGCACCGACGGGAGCGATATTGTCCATGTCCAAATCCGTGTCTTCCTCTTTCAGTTGCATGTCTCGCACCTCTGTCTCCGGTGGCTCATGTTTGCCTTCTGGCATGGTGTCGGGGAATGGTGGTGCGTGGGTGGAGCGGGCACGTGGAGCGCAGCGCGGCGGAAGGGCGTGACAGCGTCAGGGGCGGAACTCAGCTCACGACGAATCTGCGCACATGCCAGCCCCCTCAACACCTTCAGCCAGCACAGCAGCACAGCAGGAGGATGCGCCTCGTCCAGGCGAGCGGTCGACAGGCGGTGGATGGGAAAAGACGTCCTCGCATGCGTGGCGCCGGCTTCGACTGCGACAGAACCGCTGCTCAGAAGACGTAGATTGGTATGGTGCCGCTTCGGCAAAGGGGCTCGGCGGAAGGAGTGAATGTATTCGTGCGATCACTTGACATGTGCTAATTACTGTTCTATGTGAATGAGTACAGCTACACCAATTCGTGACGTTTAGGACCGAACTCGTACCCTCTTGCAACGCGCGCTGCTCGTTCATGCAGCGCGTGTACGCTGGACTCGTGGGAGTAAAGATGAGGAATGAGTTTCGAAAGAGGGTGGTATTGAGCGCTGACAGCGCAGTGTGGTGGAGGATGTAGGAAAGATGGATGGGATAGATGCTTCCAGGCAAGCCGCGGGAAGGTCCGCCGCTTGTTCCAAACCGCAGTGCCTTCCCAGATTCACTCTCTCGATGCCTACCTGTCTTGCGTTCTGCAGCAATGCAAACGGTCGCAGTCCGTTCTCACAGCAAGCAAATCGCACTCGAGCAATGTTTGCAGCCAGAAGACGCTCTCTCGCCGGACCGCATGGCCCTGGAGGAGGTCGTTGTCGCGTGAGGTTCGTCGAATGCCTGGGGCATGGTGCTCAGATTCATGACAGCAGAACTTTCCGACGGATTTGACGCTCCCTCAGCATGGCGATCGAGCATCTCCTTCGCAACAGTATGGCTCCTTCGGCACTCGGAGGTCTGAGATGGCGGAGTGAGGCCACGAGTGGAGACAGCTGGCCATGTCGTCTTCTTGTTGTTCTCGGACCCGCGGCGCCTTCACTCCAGGAGATACATCGATTTTGGAGTCTGCGGCTGCGCCGCGCCTGTCAACAATATCAATGTCGATGGCAGTCCGCGGCAGTTGACACGTCACGCGATGCAGGAATAGATGTCAGAATGCCGAATCGCCGGACATGCATACCTTAGGGGCATGAAGCTTTGGCAGTGCGCAAACCATCTTTTTTAGCATTCGCACTTGGGCCGGCATGGTCATGGTTCTGGCGGCGACACGCCGAAGACGCACAGGCATGCCACAGGACGGAGTGAGCCCGGGCGGTAAGGGAGAGCGGAGTCTGCGACAGCAGACGTACAGAAGCCCTGCGTTGTTGGGATGGGCGGCTGGCGTAGGCATCGCGCGAGAATGTGTGGCCGCGGGCGCGCGATGGGGCGACGGCAGTCATGCGGGGACGCCTCGGCATGGGGGTGGATGGTGATAATAATAATAATAATAATGATAATAATAATAATGTTGTTGTTGTAGGTGATGATGAGTGGCCTGGCGGATGTTGACTGCTGTAGGGACGACTCTCAGTCTCTTACGGTTGTCCCGACTGCTCGGGAAGCAGACGTGTGACGGGCTGTCGCAGGCACGGACGTCCGGCCATTGCGACATCCGCCGCTTATTGGACGCCGACGGCAGCGTTTCAGAATCTCACGAACCTCATCAGCACACAATGGAACTACAACACCCGCCCTACACCGCCCAGACGAGCCGAACGGGAACTGTATCCTCATCAGTAAGAATAATAATACGTCCTCATCATCACGCACACATCCTGCCGTCGTGCCGTCCCCAGCCAAGACGAGCCGGCCGCAGCATCGCGCACTCCCACATCCACCACCATCCATTCGAATCTCTCTCATCCTCCTCATGCGCATCCTCCATCGCCATCGCCGTCTGCCGGCATGCAGTGCATCCTCTCGGACAACGGACAGCGCTGGCCACAGGCATTAATGCACGCTTCAAAAGGCTTGCATGTAGCTAGTCGTCTCCTGCATGCTGCAAGATCCCCAATCCAGGTTTCATCTCCCCAGCACCTCGAGCAAAACTGTTCTGCTTCGCGTTGCAGGCCTGCGTTTCCTCCCTCTTCTGGTGCTGTTTCAGTGCTCTGGTGGCCATGCATCTCTCATTGTAATCTTTCAGCGCGCCTATCCATACACTCCTTCGCTCGTTCCTTCCACGTACACAGGCGCCCATATCGCCGCCACGCTCGCTCATTGCTCCATTTCTTGCCTCGCATTCCAACATACCGCCCCGACGACCACTCCGCGCTTGCTGTCAATGCTTGAAATACTGTACCACTTCGACGCATGTCTTCTATGACTCCGCTACGTCTTTCCCTCTCGCCCGTCCCTCCCTCGGCATGGCGACACCTCCTGAACAGCCATGGTCAAATCACGAAAAGGCATGTACAGTATCTCTGGAGTATCTCTGGCTCACGTCGATCCCCTGTGTCACCGCAGCCTCTGACGTGGATCAACAGAACTACCTGCTCGCCGAAATCATCAAGGCCGCCAATCCGCCTCCTTCGATGCTCTTCAACCTTCTCCGCGACAACACCATCCAGCCTCGATGGGAAGATATACCTCTGCCGCCTGGTGAGTGCCACTGCTTCGCGACAAGACACCTCTGTAACAGAGTGCAAACACACGCCAAGTTTCGAAAATACGTTTCAACAATACCTTAAGCTGAGTGCGTTTAGGTCGCTCGCTAAATTCCTGCCGATACGCTTTCCTTGAAATGCAGAGATCACTATCCCTGCAACCGATGACAACGCCCATGGTCCCCGGCTCGCTCACACCGACTCCCTTGTCACTGCCGCCCGTCACCCTCAAGCGACCATACCAATATGAAGGCGGTTCATACTCAGCTGGTGCCGCGACGGGCCGTGAAATCCGACCAAAGCCACATGCCAGCGGCATCTCGTACTCGCAACCATCACCAACCGAACCACCCTCGAAAAGAAAGCGCGGACGTCCTACAAAAGCAGAGGCGCAGGCCAAAGCAGAGCTCGCCGCTGCCGCTGCCAGCGCTGGGGATGTTGGATCTGTGCCGGTAGCTGTTTCTGCGCCTATGTCCATGATCGCACCATCTCGACCTTCCACTCAGACGCCAGCCCCCATCATCGCACCATCTCCAGCTCCGTCACTCCCGACCACTACACAAGAACCAAGACCCTCGCAACCAGCATCCACGAGCATGCCCATTGCCGCAATGTTGACACCCAACATTCGCGAACCAAAGAGTGCCAGTCAGTCCAGCTCCTCTTCAGGCAAACGTCGACGCGCTCGATCAACTAAATCGGAGCTAGAAGAAACTCCCCTCGCCCGCACGGGAGCCGAATACGAATCACCTTATGGCAGAGTTCGCGGTGGACCTGAAGACAGCCCTGCACGAACCGCCGTCCTTCGACACCGTGAAGACCCTTCGCCTAGACCTCCTGGCGAACCCGAACCTGGTAACGAGCAACAACAGCAACAGCATTAATATCGCCCCGCGGCCCATCATCTTGCATTTCCTCGACCACGACGGCGTTTCATGCCCACCCCAACGCCATTTCTCAACCATCTTCCGCGAATAACATTCATGTACCTGCTTAAGACATACAACATACACTATCACCAACGGAAACATTTGTATTACTACGGCCTTTTGGATTTAACGCCCGCCATGACTGCACACCACTATCGATGGATCGGATTTGACGGAGGGATATTCTGTTTTGCTTTGCTTTTGCTATTACTTTGCGGTGGAAATTTGGATCTCCATGCATTGTTGCTTGATTGATACCTGCCCACGGTAATGGATATTGCTTTATGCTCATGTACCAATAGAGATGGAGAATTTGATGCGAGATGCTGTACCTCAGGGTCCATAGAGCGGGAGGAAGACATCCTTAAGTACCGTATGAGATGAGTTGCGCGCTGAACTTACTTGCCGTGCTTAAGTTCCAGTCTGCCCTCCCCGCCCAGCATCCAGAAGATCAACGTCTGAGGAGTGGTGGGACCACGGATTTTTGGCATGACAGAAGTTGATACTGCATGTCATTCAATTGTTCATCTATCGGCGTATCTCATCAAGCATGTTTTGCGGCAAATAGAAAGCCATGTCGATTACTACTGCGTGGTAACCTTGCCGTCGGCTTCGACGTTGATGTGTTCGTTCGACGACAGGCTGTGTACCTTGTCGTCAGGGAATTCGGCACTACCTCTGATCAGTCGATTCGTCGCACGAAGTTCAGATCATGGTGTTTCATCTTACGTGAAGCCCTTGATCAGCTTAAACTCAGTAGTGACTTTGCCGCCTTGCTCTGTCACTTGCTTCTTTGCTCTGGTGTTTCTGTTAGCTATCGGGCCATACAGATAGTGGACTGTGATGTCGTACTCCTCGAGCTGGCCGGCATCGCCGTTCTTGTCCTTCAGAGAGACCTGCAAGTCATGAGCACAAAGTTTCGAAGGAATGATCGTGGTGGCTCACGTTGATAACGTTCGGCATCTTGAAAGTTTGTGTGCTTGTGAATCTGCGGAGAATTTTGTGAGAGTTTGTTGTAAGGGACCGAGTATGAGATGGGAAGGAATCGGAGGAAAGATGAGGTGAGATATCTCGTGTGCGAAGCAGGCTGCGACTTTCTGAACTCCAGTTCGTGACCGATGACGTTGGGGAGGAGGAGCAGCACGCGAGCCAGTGGACCGTCACTACCCGAGCTCCGATCTCCGGTCGCCGCAGATAAGATCCGAGCCGCTGGTCCAAGCTTTCGGCTTTCTCGAATCTTTTCTTGGGAGCAGGCGCGAAATCTTGGCGCTTTCCCATCTCGCCTTCGAGCTTCTCTCTGGCTGTTGTAGCGGAGCATGGCGGGTGAAGAGCAGGTACACAGGGCGCATCGGCCCTCGAAAGAGAAGAAGAAGCGGGATTCGGGTCAGCCTAATCCCAAGGCCTTCGCATACGCTGCTCCCGGACGATTGGCGAAACAGGCAGCGCGAAGCCACGATGTCAAGGAGAAGCGACTACACGTTCCGCTGGTGGACCGACTGCCAGAAGAAGCGCCACCGCTGGTTGTGGGTGTATTGGGGCCGCCCGGAGTTGGGAAAACGACCTTGATCAAGAGCTTGGTGCGGCGGTATTCCAAGCAGACGATCTCTCAGCCCACAGGACCGATCACCGTTGTCACGAGCAAGAGGAGACGTCTGACTTTTATGGAATGTCCGAGTGACAGTCTAGCATCCGCGATCGATCTTGCCAAAGTGGTGGATATCGTGCTGCTCATGATTGACGGCAACTATGGCTTCGAGATGGAGACCATGGAATTTCTATCCGTGTTGAGCAGCACGGGTATGCCAGGTAACGTCTTCGGAATCTTGACGCATCTCGATCTCTTCCGGAAGCAGGACACTCTCAAGGCGCAAAAGAAAAGACTGAAGCATCGTTTCTGGTCCGAGCTGTACCAAGGCGCGAAGCTATTCTACCTCTCTGGTGTCATCAACGGCAGATATCCAGATCGAGAGGTCCTCAATTTGTCGCGTTTTCTCAGTGTCATGAAGAATCCACGACCCTTGGTTTGGCGTAATTCACATCCTTACGCACTTGCAGACCGCATGCTGGACATCACTCCGCCCACGGCAGTCGAAGAGGATCCTAAATGCGATCGCACAGTCGCGCTGTATGGGTATTTGCGCGGTACCAACTTTCCAGCTCACAATGCGAGTGTTCACGTTCCTGGCGTTGGCGATCTCAAAGTCGACAGAATCGAATCGTTACCAGATCCATGTCCGACACCTTACTTTCAACAAGCTCAAGAGAAAGCAGAAGGGACCAAGAGGCGGAAGAGATTGGGCGAGAAGCAAAAGGTCATATACGCGCCCATGAGCGATGTTGGCGGCGTGCTCGTGGATAAAGATGCAGTCTATATCGATGTCAAGAGCAACACTTTCAATGCCGAAGAGGACAATGAAGAGCGGGGACTGGGTGAGCAGATGGTGGTTGGACTTCAAGGCGAGCGACGGCTACTTGGCGAGGACGACCAAGGGATTGCTCTCTTCGATCGTGGCGAACGCTTGAAGCAGCTTGAAGATGAGGATGAGGATGAGGACGATGTGCAAGACACCGGTAGAAAAAGTGCGAGGAATGCAAAGACGGCAGACCGTGAAGAGGATGAGGACGAGGAGCTTGAAGATGAAGGGTTTGCCAGTGGGGACACTGATGATGAGGCCGATCTTGAAGCCTTGCAGCAGGCTTCTGAGAAGCACGCTCGATCTAAAAAAGACAAGGATAAAGAGGTAGTTGGCGATGTCGTGTACGCAGACTCAGACAGCGAGCTTGGCTCTCTTTCCTCCGTATCTGACCAGGAGCTTGAAGACGGCGAAGATTCGGACGAGGAGGGAGATGAAGACGAGGGAGCATCTCGATGGAAAAGCAATTTGGCTGAACGCGCGCGAGCATTGCATGGCCGTCGGCAGCCATATCGCATCACTGAGCTCGCAAGGATGATGTACGACGACATGCTGTCCACTGCGGAAGTCATCAAGAAATGGCGCGCCGAAGACGACGATGACGAGGATGAAGATGGCGGCGAAGAAGACGAGGATGAGTTCTTCCAGAAAAGAAAACCTGTATCTGACGAGGATGAATACCACATGATACCCAGATACGATTACCAAGAACTCGAGGAGAAGTGGACAGACGAAGATAACGTCGAGGCACTGCGGGAACGATTCGCATCCACACGACTCTCCGGAGCCAATGCTGAGGGACTTGGGGAAAACGAAGACGAGGAGTTTGAGGGAGTCGGCGACGATGACGATGAAGGCGATGGGGAATTCGAGGATCTCGAGGCGGGTGAGGCCAATGCAGGAGCCGAGCAGTCATTACAAGACGAGCGTGAGAAGAATGCGCGAAAGAAGGAGGAACTCAAGATGCGCTTCGAGGAAGAAGACCGCGAGGGATTTTTGAACCCTAAGAACGCAAATCGCGAGGCGAACGGTCAGGCCGAAGAACAAGACTACGGTGAAGACGAATGGTATGACGCTCAAAAGGCGCTACTGCAAAAGCAGCAAGACATCAATCGAAAGGAGTTTGAGGACCTCGACGAAGCTTCTAGAGTGCGCGCTGAAGGTCATAGAGCTGGGACATACGCCCGACTCATCATCCCATCGATACCGTACGAGTTCATTGAGAACTTCAACGCCCGGTTTCCACTGCTCATTGGTGGATTGCAGCCAACAGAAGAGAGGATGGGCTTTGTTCAGGTCCGCATCAAGCGACATCGATGGCACAAGAAGATCCTGAAGACGAATGACCCCCTCATTTTCTCTCTTGGCTGGCGGCGTTTTCAAAGCACGCCAATCTACAGCATCCACGCCGAGCGAGTACGGCACAGGATGCTCAAGTACACGCCGGAGCATATGCACTGTATGGGTACTTTCTACGGACCTCTCGTAGCTCCCAATACTGGTTTCTGCTGCGTGCAGAGTTTCTCGAACAAGAATCCCGGGTTTCGAATCGCGGCGACAGGAGTTGTTTTGAATGTGGATGAGGGTACGGAAATTGTCAAGAAGCTCAAGCTGACCGGACATCCATACAAGATCTTCAAGAACACAGCCTTCATCAAAGACATGTTCGGATCTGCGCTTGAAATCGCAAAGTTTGAAGGCGCAGGAATAAAGACGGTTTCCGGTGTCCGAGGTCAGATCAAGAAGGCTCTTTCGAAACCTGAAGGCTGCTTCCGTGCTACCTTTGAGGACAAAGTGCTCATGAGCGACATCATTTTCCTTCGAGCGTGGTACCCGGTTCGGCCACGCCGCTTCTACAACCCCGTCACCAACCTTTTGGAAGGCGGCGAGCCAGACTCTTGGGAAGGCATGCGCTTGACTGGACAAGTTCGTGCAGCTCAAAGTATCCCGACGCCGAAAGAGAAGAACAGCGCATACCGGCCTATCGAGCGACAAGAGCGCCACTTCAATCCACTCCGCGTTCCACGCAAGCTGCAGGCCGATTTGCCCTACAAGTCTCAGATCACACAGATGAAGCCGCAAAAGAAGCAGACGTACGTGCAGAAGCGTGCCGTGGTCTTGGGAGGCGAGGAGAAGGTCGCCAGGAGGCTGATGCAGCAAGTCATGACTCTGCGGAATGAAAAGGTGGAGAAGAGGCGGCAGAAACAGGAGGAGAGGAGGCAGCCGCATCGGGCGAAGGTTGCGGAGAATGAGGAGAAGAGGAAGGAGCGGGAAAAGAAGGAGCGAGACGAATTCTGGAAGAGAGAGGGCAAGAAGAGGAAGGGTTGGAATGAAGGGGGCGAGAGCGGAGGTGGTGGTGGTGGTGGTGGTAAGAGAAGGAAGAAGGCGTAAGCTATTCTCCTGCCATACGGATCGATATTGATGCGCCAGGCACTTTGCCTGCAGTCTACCCGTTCCAAGTTTTCGACTTCACTTGGGACCCTGAGATGACGCACGTTCAGTTCCTCCGGTTCGACTGCAGCTCTCATTTGCCCACTTCACAGCTTGGGCTGTTGTGATCCTTGTAACCTCTGCGATAGAGTTCGGTACTGGTGTTTCAGGTCGTGTGGCTTGCCGTCATGCTGGCGTGGCTGCTGACTTGCTGCGAGCAGGTTGACATGTCGTGCCTGTATCGAGGGATATTGCTAGTCAGTTCTACCTCTTCTGCGTCTTCAGTATTCACTGTGGACAGGCTCTCGACGTGTTTTGAACTTTTGGTCTGAATACATCGCTTGTCAAGATGTCCGGTTGGAATATGAATCTTCTCGACAACGCGGCTGTGAAGTTTGAGATCTTTCCGGGCGGTGGACCGAAGCCAGCGGATCCGCAAGCTCAAGATGGCGCTGCTGCTGGGCAGGCTCAGGGAGCCGGTGAAAAGGGGAAGGAAAAGGGAAAGGGAACGGCCCAGAAGAGTGAAGGCGCCGCCAAAGGTACGGACAAGAAGGGCCAGCAAACGGGAGACCAAGCATCGAAGACAGCACGGGACATGACAGCAGAGACCGCGAACCAGACACAGTCTACCGCGGATACCGCGAAGAAGCAAGCGGGATCGTATCAGGAACAAGCCACGGAGTATGCCCAGTCGACTATTAAAAGTGCACAAGATACGGCTGCCTCACATCAGGATAAGGCCATGTCGTACGCCGAGTCGGCACGGGATACGGCGGGCCAATACCAGCAATCGTCAGCAGACTACGTCCGCGATACAGGTGATGCTGTACACGAGAAGGGAAGTGCCTATGTCAGCAGCACAGCAGAGAGCGTGGACGGGGTTGCGAAGGGCTACCTACCGCAGAGCGCGCACGGTTACGCGGGACAGGCGGTGGGATATGCTAGTAATGTGGCTACCGGTACGCTTGGAACGGTCGGAGGTGCTGTGAAAGATGTCGGGGATACGGTTGGGAATGCGGTGAGTTTTGCAACTTTTTGGGGGACATTGGTCTTATTGCTGACGGGGACGATGTCTCAGGGGTACCAGACTGTTGCTGGTCTTGGGAAGACTGGGTATAATTTGGGGTCTGGGCTTGGGGGTGCGGTTATGGGGCAGGGCAAAGAGGAGAAGAAGGATGATGGTGAGGAATAGTCCTGCAAGTTGTGCCCAATGAAATGGTTCTTGTCGATTTTCCGTACGGCCTGCTCGGTTATACCGGTAAGTCGTTTTTCAATTGTTCCGTGCTGAGCAGGATAGAGAAGATCACTGAACAAAGGACGGGGGATGTTGTGCAGGATGCCACTTCTCTATCAGCGTACTGAGACACCGACCAGACATAGGACTGTGGCACAGGCCAATCTTCATGCGACGATGCTGTATTTAATTAGGCGAAGGCTTCGTTCGAGGGGGCCTTGAGAGACATCTGGAGTCTTGAACTGTGGATGTTGCCTCGGATGTTGCCTCACTCCACTCAATTAGACCCGCGAGAGTGCAAGTACGTCGGATTTGCGGGCAAAGATGACAGCTTGTCAGAGCATCCGGCGGCATACCTCGACCCGTAGTCGTGGAAAGAGAAGACAAAGCCATGCTTATACATGGAGGCCCACATCGTGCCAGACTTCCGCCCAGTGGCTGTCACAGGCACGCCACGAAGTATCGAGTGAGGCGATGAGTAGGCCCTTAGATATTTCGGATGGAAATGGTAGGTTTGAGTCTCATCAGTCTGTGTTTGGTCCGTAAGCTGCGAGAAGCTTCACATGAGGACTATTGAGAATGACTCCCCCAACCCCTTCTCGCCTAGCCAGGCTTCCAAGGCCTTCATGTCGCTTCGATTGGATCTCTCGCCCCGCTTCTCCAGTTGATTCGTGATCTCCCGCATGTCTGAAAACATTCTTTCCATCTCAGCACCGGTCTCTCGGTGTCTCTCTGAGACTTTCTTGTGCTGGGGCGGAATGTCGCCCCAAGACTCTGTCTTGATGAAAGTCATGTATTCATCAATGGCCCGAGGCTTTCCTTCAAGACACAGTATGCCCGGCTTTCCCGCAAGAAGGAAGCCAGTCAACCCGTAGCCAGGCGCATACTTGACGATATCGTCTCGCTTTTCTCTTGTGCTGATAGATGGGAAGTAGAACCATACTCGGACTAGCGGTTGATCTGTATCGTTGATTTCCAAGTCGATTGAGCGCGCAGAAGACTCCAGGTGGATATTGGCTTGCTCTCGAACATGTTCAATGGCGGACAGGACATCGTCTTGTGGCATTCCCGCCGCCAGCTGAGAGGCCTCTGCCTTGGTGAGCCAGTCCGGTTGACGCACCCTTACTCTAAACGCTGGTTCTTCAGTGAACTGTGCATCAATGCCGAGGGAGATGTTCTGAGGCTTCTCTGATTCCTCCGCTACCCGCAAGATCAAGGTAAGGGAGAGTTTACTGGGTACAATCGGCCTTTTCGCGGACTCATCCTCGCACCAATGTCGAACGTTGGACAATATCTTATCCACGTGGTCTTCAATCATCAGCTCTTCTTCCGCAGGGTACATCGCGCGCAAGAGATCGATCTGATCTAATGCTGCTTCAATCAGGTCTCGGGGGAGTAAGTCTTTCGCCATGTTGCAATATACAGCATAAGTATCAGGCAAGGATTTCGCGATCACGACCAGACTCTCTTCGCATGCGAGCTTCCGAACTGATATGGATATGTTGAGGTTATTGCGTGCCGGAAACTACCTTAAAGATCTGGAGGTGGAGTCGAAATTTGGATTGGTGCCTTAGGCACCCTTAATCTGGAGCCCCACATCACAACCTCATTTCGAGTTTCACTGCTGGGCTTAAACGATACAACATATCAACCTTCCAGATCATGGACATCACTCAATTCGTCGCCACGAAGCGTGAAGCGCTCCTCATCGGCGACTACAACTCCTACCGTGCCTCCCTGTCGCGGCAACTCCTCGCAACCCGCAAGCGATTGGGACGAGCAACGAACAAGCGAGAGAAGTTTACCAAGAAGGCGGTGACCGCAGAAGACATCGGCCGCAATCATGAGTTTGTTCACCTACTGCTTCTCACTGCCGAGCGTGCTTATGCCCACGCCATGCAAATCAAGACCACGCACTCCGAGGACTCCAAGGGCATCACGGGATCCACGCGCACCCACATCATCTCGAGATTAAACAAAGCCGCCAAGACGGCGCGCGAGCTCGTGGATTTGTTGCGGGACAAGACTGTGTCCAAAGCTAGCGATCAGGATGTGCTAGAAGCCAGAGCGTATCAAGCGGCACTGGCTGGGCAGGAGCAGTTTGAGAAGCAGTCAGAGGGCAAGCGATCTGCAGACGAGCAGGCCAGTGAGGGAAGATGGCAAGCCTGCTTGAAGTATTACTCGGAAGCAAGAGTGATATATGCAGCGCTGTTGGAGAAGGACAAGAACGAGGTGTACAGGGAGATACTGGCCAATACCGTGGATCCAACGATACGTTATGCTGCATACCAAGCACACCTTTCCCGGACCATTGCAATTCCGACCGTCGCCAAGCGATACTTTCCCAAGGACGACTCTGAACTCGTCAGTGCGGTCGAGAAGATTGATCCATACGCACTCAAGGACCAACCAGCGCCCAAAACAGAAAGTGAAGAGCAGGCATCGCCGCAAGCAATCCCAAACAGCGTTACTTGGAGAGGTCGCAAAGCCAACATCGTGGATGCATCAATTGGTCAGGCTTTGGCGAATGTGTCTACGGCAGAAGCCCGCCTCCGCTCGCACTTGACCTCGAATCCAACCGCGTCGGCACGAGACAAGGCTGCAGCATACGACGATGTGCTCATTGCTTCTCAAGACGCTGCGGATGCTACTAAGAGGGCAACCGATGAACTTGAGAAGGAGCGTGTTGATGAAGGCGACGCCCGCATGCAGAATCTGCGGGTGACAAGTCTCTCGGTTAACTACGATCTTGTGTCATGGCGTATCGGCCGAAATCGTATACTCATTGGCGAGAACGATGGTATGACATTCGAGACAAAGCGTCAGAGGAAACCAAAGCGGTCACGCAAAGACGGTACCGAGTATCCCGAGAAAGATGAGCCACGAGCACGAAAGCTTGCCAGGTTACGTGAGCGAGTCGTCCTCTACGACGCAACCATCCAGAGCATCAATTCAATAAAAGAGCTGCGTGGTGCAATGCGCGACGAAAGTTTCGTTGATGAGCTCGATGGCAAGGCAGACTACTTCCGCGCCCTCAAATGCTTGAATATATCGTATTCGCACAGCTTGCTGGGGAACCATCTGAATGCGCTTGCATTGCTCAAGCGCGCTCAGGAGCTGGTATCAAAGCCATTGCCGGGTGGAACAACTCGATCCGACGGGAGCTCACCTCCTACATTGGATATTCAGCCGCATGTCTCGGAAAAGCTTCATACCCACGTAGAGTCGCTTGCATCTCGTATGCATGCCATAGTCGAAATGCATACTCTGGAGTCGAATTCAGCTATTGCAGCGGCAAAGCACATGACATCTGCCGCACCAATTGTTCAGCGCCTGAATGATTACCCGACTCCAGGCACCAAAGTTGACCTGAAGAATCTGGTCACCTACCCGCCGCAGATTGAGCCGGTGCCTGTGAAGCCATTATTCTTGGATGTCGCATTCAACTACATTGATTATCCTGGTCGACAAATAACCACCGCCTCAGATACTCCCAAGCAATCACTGACGAACGGAGTTGAGGAGAAATCCGCACAGCAGCCCCAGCAGAAGAAGGGATGGTTCAGCTTTGGGCGTTAATGGAAGAGTCGCATTTGAAGAGTATTCAAGCAGTATCGGTAGTTCTTGATATGAACTGGGCGACGGTCACAAGAAGAAATCACACCCACCACTTGTTCCATCCTTGGCTTCCTTTGCTTGAGCCTGATTCAAGTGTGAATCGTCTGCAACCTTCCCCCGAACGATGGCCCGCCTTCAAAGAATCCACGCACATGCTGGACTATCAACCACGTGAACAACTCATGTACACAAAGTGAAAAGCTAGCATCATGTCAAGAAGAGGACTGGCGTGGAAGGATTGTTGGACAATAAAGCTGTGTGTCTTCCTGCTGTCGCAAACTAATACTGTACATCAAAGGGTTATGCGCATGCTGGATGCTAAGCGACTGCAGAGTCAGCCTTGTGGCTCTTCTCCGAAGAGGCGTCCGCGTCCGTCGACTCCTCCATCCGAGTCACTTTCATTCGGCGACGCTGAGAATTATTTGGGTCGATCCGTGAGTAGTCGCCCGGCTTCCGGCTGCCATTCGGGACCCAGAAACGCGTGTCGAATCGGCTGAGAAGAAGGAGGTATGTGATCACAATTTCGAAGCCGAGCTCGATGATGTAGAACGCAGCTCGAGTATCGTACCAAGCTGGATCGGAGAGCGGTCGCGCATCTGACTCACTCGTGCCCATTCGGAAACCGGAAATGAACAAGTTGAAGAAGATGACGATGCCCAGGATGATCATCTTGGCGTTCATGCTTCCAATGCCAAAGTTCTCTGCTTCGGGCGCCCTCGGCAAAAGAAGTGCGAGGAAGTAGAGGACCGGAGCAATGAGGTTGAAGATCACGAAGTAGAGAATGCCGGTCCGTTGGATCCAGAGGCCAGCCTTCAGCAAGGTCGAATTGAGCGTGTAGAAGTTCAAGATTGTGAAGGCGATCACTAGCAAGATCACGACCACGATGAAGATGTAGTTCACCTTGAATCCTTTGTCCAGAATCGGACTCCAACCCAGTCGAGGCTGCCTAGCACGGAACAGTCGCATCGGGAGGACCAACATGACAACGGAGGAAGATGGCGTCTATACCAGGGATGGAGGCCTGGAAATGAGCAAGTTCGATATCTCTCGCGACATCGCTACCTTCCTGGGTGCTGGAGGAGAGCCCATCGGCGCGACCTTGGTTTGTCTCATCTACTCCGTCCTACAGAACCCAGAGCTTCAGCGTAAACTCGAGGCCGAGGCGGCGGCACTCGGCGAGCCAACAATCGATGGCGCGGTCGCCGAGCAATGTCCTCTTCTGGACGGGGCCATCTACGAGGCTCTTCGTCTTTTCGGAGGAGGCTTGACAATTCCCCCACGATATGCTTCCACTCCACAGGTTATCAGAGGTTACACCATCGCGCCAGGAACTGAGGTAGCTTCTCACAACCATCAGCTGCATCGCAACCCAGGAGTCTGGGGAAACGCCGAGAAGTAAGTGTTGTTAAAGTGGTGGCCTTCCCAATCTGCTGACAACGTGGAACCAGGTTTGATCCAGAGCGCTGGCTGAAACGAAGCAAGGCCTTGACCCAGGATGCCTTCCACCCCTTCTCATCTGGGCCGCGAGCTTGCATTGCAATTCACTTGATCATGACTGAACTGCGCCTGTTCGCGGCGCATTTCTTCTGGGAATTTTCCAGGATCGAAAATGGGTCCGTCGGTCACGGGAAAGAGTATGAGAATACTCGATCGATTTCTTCTCGCTCCCGTGTCGAAATCGCTTGAAGTCCTAGTGCCTGAGCCAAAGGCATAGAAGCTGAGATCAGCCTCGATACTGTTAGCTTGATGATGAAGTTGTTGGGATGGTAAGGTCGAATGCGAGACGGGGAGCGAACGCGCGAGGTCGGCGCAACTTGAACCTCCGAAAGATCAAGCATTGATCATAGCGTGTCACGACTAGCGCTCCCACTATAGAGGGGATAAACTTTCGCTCACATACAGCATGTTTTCACATTGGAACGGCCTTTATTTTCAGAGTAATCTAGCGGAAACAGGGCCAACAGAAAATTCGACAGTAGGAAGTCAGCCGTGGAGATGACAGTACCATGTAAGAGATTGCGTTATGTGCATCGGAGTGACATACTGTTATTCGAATTCATGCACGTTCCACAAAGATATTGTTCAAGCTGGAGTGGTGACGAAGAATCGGCGAGTTATAACGAGAGACCAAATTGTCGTCCATGGCTCCATAGACACGTCCTTCAGAGGTTCCAAGTGCGAGCAGATCACAACTCGGTGTTCTGTAAAAATGTGTTTGTCGGCTTGGCGGGAGGGTGTTTCCTCGTCTGAACGGTAGCCGTGACAATCGCCATGACCGGATTGTGGCCCGGACAACGAGAAGAAGTCAATCGTGGGACAAGGACACAAATGCAGTCCTGCACGGAACGGAGGTCGGCGGACACGCGCGATGTCGTGGTAGGGTCCAGGCAATTTACAGGTTTCCGTAACCGACCTGCCAAATATCCCGAAACAGCGGCAATGGCCATCCTGCAGTCATCTGCTTTGGGCGCCGGTGACAAGTGCTGAGACGCTCTAAGGCACAAAAGCATAGCGAATTCATTTCAGTGTTGGTGCATTACTTTCTTTCCGTGAGCTTTTTGGTCTGTCTCGATCAATTCCAATTCCGCGCATCTCTGGCCTCGCTCGAAATCATGGCAAGCCGCGTCCTATTCCCGAGGCTGCATCTTGTTGAAGTCGAAGACCAGTCATGGTGTCCATCCTGGCTCCGCGAACACTCTCACAAAGCCCTGGCCCGAACATGGAAAGCGTCCACATCGAAGAAAGGCTCGCCTGCGTCTCAAGCCGCTAAAATCTTGATTGACCAGCTTGGAGGTCTTCGCAAGACGGCAGAGTACACCATCATCGACTCTTGCGCAGGCGCAGGCGGACCAACACCTATCATAGAGCCTCGTATGAACCAGCAATTAAGAGCAGCTGGACTGAACAGTGTTCGCTTCGTCCTGACGGATCTCTGGCCAGATCTGAAGGCATGGAAAGAGATTGCTTGCAAGAGTGAGAATATCTCGTACATTGAGGAGCCGATCGATGCAACGAATGCCGTGCGACTAAGTGGTCCAGAACATAAGGAATGTCGGGTGTACAACCTCTGCTTCCATCATTTCGATGATGCCGCTGCAGAAAAGGTTCTGCTGAGCGCCGTGGAGACATCCGACGCTTTCGTGTACGTTCGATTCTGGCCTTTCATCTCTTCACGCCATAGCTTGCTAACGTTTTCATGGGCAGCATATTCGAGCTGACGCATCGCACCCTGTCTGCTCTTCTCAACACCACGTTCATCATCCTGTCTCCTTTCATCACGACCCTGTACGATTGGTGGTGGTCGCCAATGCACCTCATCTTCACATATGTGATCCCGCTCATCCCGCTCTTTTATGCGATCGATGGTTACGTGTCGTGCGCTCGATGCCGGACGCCAGATGAAACTTGGAGCCTGCTTACTCGTAGCTCAGGACTGCACGTCAACGAATGGCAGAGAAAGTATGGGTGGGAACTCAGAGCTGGAGAACAGGTAGTTTTGCCGCCATTTGGAACATTGTACTGGTATGCCGGCGTCAAAAAGGAGAAGGAGGCCCACTAACGGAGCTCGCAATGGTGAGGCGCGGAGGGCGATTGGTAGTAGTAGACAGCCTGGTCAACGAGCACGATGTGTATATCGCTAGCGAAGTGCTGTTAGACATGTGGTTCGTAGCAACTGATGGAGCTCGTTCAAATCCAATGTTATTATTCTCTTCGCAGAAGAGGTCGAATGCAATGCGGTGTTGTGGGCTCCATGGCTTTCCCTCTTCAAACAGCGGCAACATCCAGTCGAACGGCAAAGTATATGGATCATCTTCTTTGGTGCCGTCGAAATGGCCTTCAAGTGCGATCTAGAGCTGTAACTTGAGGAAATGTTGCCAGCTGCTCAAGTGAGGCGAGGTGAGAAGCATGGGCCAGCCCACTAGCGTGACATCAATCGAGCATGTAGAGATACGCTGCAGCCGCATAACATCCTCACATCTTAAAGAGCCAGGAAGATGATTGTTAGATCTTCGAACGCGTCCTACCTGTGCAGAAGATGCATATCACGACAACTTCGCCGCCTGTATAGCATTACTTCCTCGACGAAACCTCCACCGCCGCCACCTCCATCTGGAGCAGCAAAACTCACGAATCGACGCCTCATATCTCTACAGGGCCAAGATACGTCCAAGTTCCTGCAGGGGATCGTTACCAACAATGTGCGACCCGAGTCCACCAGCGGCTTCTACGCAGCGTTCTTGACCGCGCAAGGCAAGGTACTGCATGACACGTTCATATATCCAACGCTCGGTTCGAACTGGCACAAACAGCAAGATGAAGGTGGGAAGCTCGATAGCCCCGGCTATCTGGTTGAAGTAGATGCGCAGCAGGCAGAGGTCCTATTCAAGCACTTGAAGAGACACAAGCTGCGCTCCAAGTTCACGATGAGGCTGCTTGAAGAGGGAGAGTTGAATGTCTGGAGCTTGTGGAGAGAAGAGGACAGGTGGACTGCGCATGGTCAGCCACAAAACACCGCGACTGGGGCCGGCACAATCAGCTTGACAGATTGCAGAGCACCTGGAATGGGGCGGCGGCTAGTTCTCCCTGACAATCCAACAGATGCGCTGCAGGATGTGGACGAGACGTCATTAGCAGCGTATACTATCCGCAGATACCTGCGAGGTGTTCCCGAAGGTCAGAAGGAGATGCCCAGAGACGATTGTCTGCCTATGAACTGCAACATGGACATAATGGGTGGAATCGACTTTAAGAAAGGTTGTTATGTTGGGCAAGAGTTGACGATCCGGACACACCACACCGGAGTCGTACGCAGACGAATCTTGCCAGTCATGCTGCTCGAGGAGAATTCCGCAAAACCTGAAAAGCTGGAATACGACCTCACATTCAACCATGTCGTGCCCGACGCAGGCACAGACATTAGAAAGGACGACGGTCGCAAAAGAAGCACTGGCAAGTTCTTGGCTGGTATTGGCAACGTTGGCTTGGGAATGTGCAGATTGGAGCAGATGACGGATCTCACAATCTCTGGAGAGCCCAGCCCGTTCAAGCTTGAAGATCGCTTCTTGATTGCTAACTCAGACGGAAACCAACTAGGACTGAAAGCTTTTGTGCCGGACTGGATTCGGCGCGGCATACGCGAGCCCAAGATTCAGAAACGGGTGGAATAAGTACACTCCTCTTTGACATCTACTGCTGGTTTTTGACCCAGCCTTGGCCTGAACCAAGTACCTCTGTGCCTCGATCTAATTCGACAGTCTGCCGCTCCCCAAGCCATTGTGGTCGGGTTCTTAGCAGGCCCTCCTCAATATTCCATGCGCGCCCTCCTTCAACGTAGATGCTTGCACCGTTCAAGTCTTCGTCTGCGAGCACGCCAACCACTATCTTGGCTACGTCCTCTGGAGAATTGCGGGGCAGACCAGCATGCTCGAACAAATGAGCAACGCCTTCACTGACTCGAGTTCTCGTGAACCACGGGCAGATAGCGTTAGTTCTGACACGCGGAGAGCGCTCTGCAAGAGGACTACAAGGACAATGTCAGCGAATGAATGAAAATGACAACAACGATACCCATACTCACCGCCTTAGCATTCGCATGAGCCCTAGGACACCATGCTTTGAAGGCACATAAACCCAGAGCCCTGGGTCTTCTCTGAAGCCACCCACACTGCTCGTCAAGGTCAGACTTTTATCAGCATCTTGATGTTCGCCCTGACGGAGATACACGCTCGCGATCCTAGCAAAATAAATTGGCCCTTTCAGATTGATATCCAGCACGCTCATACTTTTCGTCGGTTCCTGCTGGACACTCTCAAGATCCAATTCAGGATCGAATATGTTACCCTGTTCAGTGATGCCGGCATTGGACCAGGCGTGGTCTATGCGACCGAAAGAGTCATATGCTGTCTTGAAAAGGCGAAGGTTATCTTCGTAGACCCGGACGTCGCACCGAATGTATTTCACTGCTGAGCCGGAGGAGAGTTCTTTCTCGAGCGATGCAGCTGCTTCGTCCTGGACATCGCCAAAGAAGACGTGAGCACCCGCTGTGTGGAGTTGCCGAACTGTCGCTGCTCCTATTCCTGCAGCTCCCTAGAGACGTCAGGATAGATATGGCAGGGGAAGTGAATCACGCACTCCTGTCAACACTACGACTTTCCCTTCCAGTGCAGACCTGTTCGGAGGGTGGTATTGGTAAGTCATCTCGACTTCGACTGTAACAAGCTTTCATAAGCCGCGTGAGTAGATTGGCAAGTAAGAGAAGTATGCCCCATCATCCATCAATTGTGCTGCCCGCATTTCCCCTGTTGCGCTTGCTGTGTCGGCATTTGATCTTTTCGCAATCTATCGACCCCTCCCCCACCCGCTTCATGCTGGAGAGAGCGGAATGTTTCCGGGTCCACAAGCATGCGCTGGAAGGCACATACGACAGACGGTTGTACGTTGCCCTTTTACGGACGTAGCGAATAGTCCGCAACCTTCGCGAGCTCCCTGTCTGCAGCTGCAGATTGCCAAGACTTGGAACATTACGGGGAGACATCTGGACATCCCTTGCATCTTTTTCCAGCCCTATCACAGCTATGTCTTGCACCGGTGCGAAGACCATACAGCCGGATCTTGGGTAATACTGGCGGGGAAGTCATGTCTTCCAATTACACGGGAAAAGAGTTAATAGATTTAGTACTCTTTACGCTCTGCACGCTTGGACTGTAATGCATTGATATGAAGCCAACATGTGAAGATGCGTAGCATCGACGTACAGCATGCAGATTCGTTCAAGGAAGGAATTGCATACTAAGACCAATCCAATCAAGGAGTGCTGTGCCATGAACTCAACGCCACAACCCAGAAAGTGCTTTGAGATGTTCAACATATGAGGAATGCCATTTACGTCATCAATGCGATTTACTAGACTAGCTGCATCGTACACATCACCAGGATCGATGCTCGGGAAGAGAAGAGCTTGTATTCTAACACGTTCGCATGCCGTAGCGAGATAACGAGATTGATCTTTCCTGGGCACTCATTGGCGCCTGGCTTTGAGACTGCAGCCCATAAGGGAGCTATACATGACAGGGTGCTGGCAATGTGTTTGCCTTGCGGCGTTATCATGGAGTTCGGTATCGAATGGAGAGAAGGTCCAGTCAAGCAGTTTCCGAAAGATGCTTGCCGTATGAGACATAAGATTATTCAAATCTGTTTCAGAGCAATGACGATCTGCTCTTACCGCTCTTGCCCTCTTTGATCACTTGGATTCGCAGATCGTCTCTGTCACATGCAACAGTCTCGGCCCGCGCTATCAGCCGCTAGGACCGGCACGTGACTATGACGTCGACTTCCGGGCTGCGCCCCCCTAGAGCAGTGACTAATCGCAAGCCTCCTTATGTGACACCAAGTCCAATTCAAACTGTAACAACCACCAATTCAACAACACCGCAACACGAATGAAGTTGCTACAATGATTCTCCAACACGCGACGTCTACGAAGAAACTCTGCATCATCCTCCTTCCAAACAACAACCGTTAAGCGGTAGCGAGGCGCCTTCGCCACGCCTAGCATCTCCGACTACATACCCACACCCCACGAGAGCGAGCTACTACAACCCTGCATTGGCCGGCCCGACTCCGTTCATCAGGCCCGGCTTACATCGAGGGGCGCTTTGAAGCGGTTCAGCGACCGCAATCTATTGATACACGCGCGCCTGTCTAGAGCAACCATGACCGCCAACGGATACACACTGCACAACGGCGACCTGTCGTACGGCGCCGCTTCGCAGTCTCCACCCCAGGCACAGTCGCAGCAACCTCAGCCCAACAACCTCAATTCCAACCCGGCGGCGCACACTCGCACATACCAGGCATGCATACCTTGCCGTCAGCGAAAGGTCCGTTGCGACCTGGGATCGGTCGACAACCCGAACGATCCACCATGCACTCGATGCCGGCGTGAGGCCAAGGAGTGCTACTTTTCTGCGACCCGACGCAAGAAAAAGAACGCGACCGGCGATGGCAATGGCTCCGAGGCTGGCGATGATTCGATCTACGAGGTTCGCACCAACAGAAAGCGATTGAGGACTTCAGCTCCTCCTGATCCGGTCGATGATAACGAGGAGTATGAAGAACCACCTCGGACACCAGGGGGTTCCGTAGGGCGAACGCAGCCATTACGAAGGCCGACCGGCAAGCAAGTTCAATATGGCGAAGAAGAGGAGAAGAAGAGTGAAGCAATGGCTGCTTTCTTTCAGCGTTCTGAGGTGCATGGAGGACACGATGCGCTCAATGTCTTGTATCACGCAGCAGTACATGGCAGATCTGACAGCACGACCAGCAGTAGCGCTCGGCCCACGATGAATGGGTTCACGAGCGGCTCTCTACCAGACGCAACTAGCCCTGTCATCGAGAAGGTCGGCAACGTGAGCTACACCAACGGTCCGATGGCGATGTTCCAAAACGACGATTTGTGGAAGACGCGACCCGACAAGAACTCTTCGGCCGGGGCAAATACTGATTCTGTCCCTACCGACCTCGCCTCTTACACAACTGCAATGAAGGCCTGGTCTCGCTTCAAGTTCGTGCGCTCTGGGTGGTTTACGGCGCGAGAAGGCATCGAATACATCCTGTACTTCTACAAGCACCTCTCGCCGCTCACTCCCGTAGCATTCCCGGATTTCCGGCAGCCTGCAACTCACCAGAAACTATTGGAAGATGAGCCAATGCTGGCCATCACCATTTTGCTCATTGCCTCTCGACATATGAAGCTCAATGGACCAGGCTCCCAGAGTCGACCATACGCCATTCACCAAGCTCTTTGGAGCCACCTCTCGGGTATGATTGACAGACTGGTTTGGGGCCAGGAGCAGTTCGGTGGTGGGTTCTGTGGTGCGGGCGGTCAGCCCGGCTGCGATGTTAATCCGCTCACTCGCAAAGGCCTGAGAACATTGGGCTCTGTGGAGTCTTTGGTGCTTTTGACCGAGTGGCACCCACGCGCCATGCACTTCCCGCCAAACGAGGACGACGACGATCTCATGATTCCTGACAAGCCCGCCGATGCTCCTGACCTCTTTGGTGCCGACAATATTCCGAAGGGCATCGGTGGACATCGCATGGACGCCTGGTTGGAACCGTGCTGGCGCAGTGATCGCATGTGCTGGATGCTTCTTGGCATGGCAATGTCGCTTGCAATGGAAATCGGCGTTTTCGATTCGAGCGAGTGGCAGCGCCATGCTCGTTCTGCTGACGGTAGCCCATTGTCTGCGGAGGACATCACTGCTTACGACAAGCGCCGCGGAAGTGTACGAGATCTACTTCTCGTGTATGTTACTCAGACAAGCGGCCGATTGGGACTCACCTCGATGCTGCCAAGCTACTACAGCAAGCCCGAGGACAGCGACCTCTTCAAGAAACAAGTCGGACAGCAGGACAGTGTCCAGGAGATTACTTTCCACTTCTGGCTTCGTATCGCAGCGCTGCTGAGGGAAGGCAACAATAAGATATTTGCCAACAAGAGCTACACTCGCGATCTCATTCGCAATGGCGATTACAAAGCTGTACTCGCGCAACTTCAAGAGCCTTTGCGACAATGGCGCCAGGACTTTGATGATTGCAAGGTGATACCCAAGCACATGCGATCCATTTTGGAGATTGAGTTTGAATACTGCCGCGTCTACATGAACGCCTTGAGTCTGCAAGCCATGGCTGAGAGGTGTGCAAATGATCACCCATCGCCCATCGATCCTCCTCTCGAGATGGCTCGCTCCGCGATTGCCAATGGCGTTCACACTGAAGCTGCTATCCCGCCGGCTACACTGTCGAAGTGGCTTGGTGGCGATCGCCACTACATCCAGACAGTTGGTGACTCAGCACGCAACCTCTTGAAGGTCGTAGTCGAGGGTCTGTATCCCGATGGCTTCCTGAGACACGCACCGGTCCGAACCTACTTCCGCATCATCAGCGTGGCTATTATGCTACTGAAGTCCTTTGCTCTGGGCGCTACTGAAGGAGACGTCAATGACTCGCTTTCACTGCTTGATCGGACTGTTGAGGCCCTCCGAAGTTGCATTGTCGATGATGTCCACGTCGCTAGTCGCTTTGCCGATCTTCTGGACACTGCGACGCAGAATCTGAAGCCTCTACTTGTCCGCATGCGCTCTGACGGACGAGGGGGTCGTGGTCGTCACGTCGGTCGTCAGGAAAGCTCTCACGCCAACCCTGCTGTCGCTGCCAGTATCCCACAAGCTTTTCAGGGACAGGGCCAGGCACAGGCCACCGCCGGCGCTGCCCAGCAGCCACAGCCGCAGCAGCAATGGCACTACAACAACAGCATGATGGCAGATGGACAAATGGCGGGAGCAAATCCGATGTACGGCATATCGAACGATACTTACGATCTAATGGCTACCGACAACGGCTTCTCCGTCATGCCACCACCCGGCTTCAGCATCAGCTCTCCCAGCGCCGGAAACGTAGGCAATATGGCCAATGGTTCTGCCAACGGCACCTATGACTCTTACGCCAACAATTTCGGCGAGCAGCAGGATTGGCTGGCGATTCCACTTGACCCCATTATCCACATGCCTGGCGCGGACGTGAATCAGACACAGTATGGAACAGAAGGTAAGATACCATGTTAATTCCCGCTGCTTGCCTTGGGAACCTGAAACTGATCTTGTTGTCTAGTCAATGGTCACGACATGCTGGAACTATTACTGAACCAGGTTTCTCATCACACAAATCACTTCTAGGAGGATGATTTGGCTTGTTGATTCTCGGCCTGCCTTTCCCACAGCACTCAAGCCCCCTCTTTTCACATGCGCGATTGCCCGACCTCGACTTCTCGCTTCTATACGACTTTACTCTTCTACTGCGTAAACGCGTGACGCGACAGTCCTCAATGGACTCCCTCATGCAATGCTACGACGAACGACGGCTTCTCTCTAACGAAACTACTGATGCTTTTTCGGGGATGTTGGAGTCAGGGAAAGGATGTGCATACAGCTTGGTGCTTTGCTGCGCTTTTGTGTTACTGCTCTCTAGCTCGAGATACCCGATCAGTTTTTAGTGTACTGTACTTCCAGTTCTGGTTGATGGCAATGAGCAACAACACCCCTGATGAGATCAACTCCATACTATCATCTCTTTTACTTGACACTGTACGTTGCAGCCAACCTTTCCATCAGATGATCCTTCGCCGTAATGACTTTGACCTCCTTTCGACCATGCTTCTTCTCACGCTCCCTTACAATCTCACTCGGCACGGGTTCCAGCAACGCATCATCCAGGGGGTGACAGAAATACGCAATCGAATATCTATCACCCGCTTCCTCTGCGGGGAAAACCACACGATGCTTCGTTGATTTTAATAATCCGCCTGTCCAATCCTCTAACAAATCACCGATATTCACGAGTATAGGCAATCTGTCCCCTCCCTCCCCTTCAGGGTCTACAGGCACAGCGGCCCAATTCCCATCCGGCGTGAGAATCTCGAGACCTGGTTGGCCGGGGAGTTGGAAGAGGCAGGTCACGGAACCGTAGTCGCTGTGAGCTCCTGCTCGGATATCTGTTCCTAGATGTCGTTGGGCGTTGTGGCGTGGGTAATAAAGGAGTCTAAAGATGGTGCCCGTGGGGCCTTTCTGGAGATCATGGCGGGAAGTGAACCAGTCCTCTTCGATCTCGAGGCCGAGGGCGAGGAATTTAAAGACCCGTTGGCAGAGGTCATGGCAGGCGGATTGGAAGGTTCTGATTGTGGAGATGTCTTGCTGGAGGAGGTCGGGGAGTTTTTGCTCGTAGACTCCTGTTTGGGGATCCGGGAGGGCCATGTTAAATGCTCTGTAGGATGAAATTGTCAAGACGCGGATCTCGATCAGAAGAGTACAGACGGATGATCATACTCCTTGACATCAGGCCTCTCCTGCTGCTTCGGATCCAGTTTCTCCACCCCTTGGCCGAGCCAGCCATAATTCTTGCCGGCCTTGTTTGAACCGATTGAGACTTCGTTCTTCACTTCCGTCGGGAGAGCAAAGAAGTCCTTGGCGAGGTTGAAGAGTTTTGCGATGAGAAGAGAATCCATAACGCCTTCGTTGTTCCGGATGAAGACGAATCCATGTTTGATGGCGGCTTGAAGGAGTTGCTTCGGTGCGTTGGCGGAGTTGGCCTCGCTGATGTCGATGACGGGGATGTGTGCTTGCGTGTCGCCGATTGAGCCCATGTTGACCGGTCTTGGACAAGGAAGGGTGTTGTTGGAGAAGAGAAGAGAAGAGAAGGAAGAAAGGCGGAAGAGGAAGTGTATGTAGGTAGAGTGAGCTTCTAGTTTCACTGCTGCTTCCTCTTGCAGCTAGCTCCATCGCTTCTCGCCTGTGTTCTCAAGAAAGTAGCGACTGTATGCAGTTGTGAGCTTCAACTTGAAGGTCGCTCAGGAGCTTCCACTGAGTCGGGGATTGAAGATGAGAGAGGTGAAGGTAACGGCGTCGTCCTGCAAGTAAATGTACACGACGTCTGCTCTACGTAGCCTTACACACAGCGCCTACTTCCACGCACATCGCTATGCCAATCACCCATGCATGTCATCCCGGTAGAGTCGTCTCTCTCTAGATGGCTAGCCGCATGTGGCTGCCCATTCCATGCAGAGATCACCAAGCAGTTTTATTATACAGAGAAGAGAGTATCGTCGCACTCGTTTCAACGCCTTAGAATGGAGGCGACGCAGGTGCGATCTTGTCCTGTTGCTCCATGAGCTCTTCACCCGACGCTTCGATTGAGACTGCGAGACCGAGCTTGGCTTGGTTCTGTTGGCCATGTTAGCTGCGTCAACTTCGGAGACGGACTTCGGGACATACCTTGACATGGTCCATCTCACCGGCGAAAGTCACCCGCACAGGTGGCGCAACGACCTTCTCCAACAAGCACCCAATCTTACCCTGGCTGTCCACTTGCGCTCTGAAGATGGATCGCGAGAACTCGTACTTGGCACCCAAAGTCGCGACACCCTCTTTCCGAGCGCCTCCCATCATGGCACTGGCCTGGTTCAGACCTGCGAACTGCAAGTTGACGTCCACGCCGGCCTCCACCTTGTCCACCAGTCTCCTCCAGTAGCTCAGCTGCAGACCTCCCTGCGTCAGGAGCTGGGCGCTTCCGATCCAGTCATCACCCTTGTATCGTCCCGCATAGCTCATTGCTGCCTCTGGTCCCATATCTCCGCCTGGCCGCTGCAATACTCCCTCCAAGCCGAGCGATAACCGTGGAGTGACGCTCTGCAAGTAAGACCCGATGAACATACCTGTCAAACCACCCTCAAGAATACTTGGGTTGATGCTCTTGAGCGAGGCGGTGAAGTCGTCGCCGGTGTAATCTTGCTCAAGGGAAACCTGTGCGCCGCCTGGGCCTGCGATAGAGGAGGGTTGTATCTGTACGGAGGACTTGAATATGAGTCGGTTCGTCAGACGTTGGTTTAGGCGGGCGGAGAATGAGCCATCGGAGTCGAGTTGGCCCTGGCAGAGGGTCTGCGGGTATTTGGTCAGTCGATGGGTATCATCCAGATCTGTCTCTCAAACATACGTTGTTCGTGCCGTACAGCGCAAGAAAGGTGTACGGCGACAGCATTTGCGACCCGCTGGAGAAGGCATGGCTGATCTGAAAGAGAGGATAGATGGAGAAGCTCTTGTTCAGTTCGGCGCGTAGACCGGAGAAGGTCTGGTTGGTGAGAAAGACATCTCGCTGGACCTCCTTCGCTATTTGATCGACAGTGCCCGGGTTGCTGAGACCTAATGCTTCTCTTCGCGCCTGGAAAGATCGATATGTGTCGAGAACAGTGTCCAAGAAGCCGTTTGTTCGCAATGGCGGCAGTGTTGGAGGAGCGATGTCGACCTCGACGGGCACTGCAGGCTTTTCTAAAGGAGGCGCCGCGGCCATTCTGTGTGCGCGGCGCGAAGGAGGACGAAAGGGGGACGGAGATTACTGATGTCCACTCTCTCCAGGACGGCGACGGGCTTGTCAAATGGGCGACAGGGCGATGGTATTGGGCGGGATGAGTTGAGGTCGTGTGCTCTCGCATTCGAGCTGTCCCAAAAACATGAGAGCATGGCCTGCGGGCCGCCAGCCGGAGTTCTGCCGATCGTAGGTATGACGGGCTTTTAGCACGTTCGTTGGAAGGATCAGCAACCCGCGATTGTCTAACAACACTTCCCACACGTCCGCAATCGCAGCATACCACACAATTCTGGGCCGAGGCAAGCCTCACGCCCGATCCGACAGCGTTTGCGCCGTTCAAGCGCGGCGCATTTGCATGTGACACCGTCGAAAGCGTTAGAAAAGAGACATATCGCTCCCGCTGGTCTGCCCCGAGCTTGACCAACCTGGCCTGGTAACCGCTTGCTTTTGCTTCCCGATAAGCCAACACCGACTCCGACGGGAAATACACAACATAAGGTAGATATCGCGGGCTTCACCTTGCCCATTCCCGCCTCAACAAGAATCCTGGACCCGCGTTGTTCTTGTATCTGGCATCCCCGTGCTTGTTGAAAACAAGAACCATCCATCCATCCACCCGGCCGCTGGGCCCCGGCCGTGATTGTCGAGAGGAAGGCTGTTTGCGAGTTCCCTGGACACAACATGGACACTCTCCTGTAAGTATAGATCATAAGCTCTTCGCGCAGGTTGCCACGTCGTACACGCGCCGAGTCTGTAATGCATAATGCCTTCTTGAGAGCTAACGATAACCCCATGCAGAACAGCGGACCTTGCGGCGAAGTCGTCCAATTTCAGACGACGATCAAGCACCTATGTCGATGCGATCCATGATCTGCCGGAGAAGGCCTCCATGGCCCCAGCCCAATTGTACTCGACAGAATCTGGACGTCTCTTTCATTCCGGACGAATTGTGATCGCAACTGTTGGTCTTCCGGCACGAGGCAAGACACACACCAGTGTGGCCCTTGCACGGTATCTTCGATGGCTTGGAGTCAAGACTCACATCTTCCACCTGGGCGATTATCGCAGAGCTTTCGTTGGAGCGAAGGGTGATGTCCCGGATGACTACTTCCACGTCAACGCCAGTACATCGTCTGTCCTTCTCCGCAACAAGATACTTAAGAAGTGTCGAGAAGATATCTTCCATTTCCTGAACCATGAAAACGGCCAGATTGCAATCTACGACGCCGTGAACCCCCTTGCCCAAGGACGTCGTGCTCTGGCCAAGGAATTCGAGAAGCACAATGTGCAGACCATGTTCATCGAGAACACTTGCACAGACGAGCGGATTATTGAGGAGAATGTGAGATCCGTCAAGATCAGCTCTCCAGATTACATCGGTTGGTCTCCCGAGGATGCTGTCCGAGACTATCTCAACCGCATCAACGCACGGATACCGCATTACGAATCTGTGGAAGAAAAGGACTTGCACTATGTGAAGATGATCAATGCCGGGGAGCGAGTAGTCGTGAACGCCTGCGCATTTGGGTATCTCTCTCAGAGAATTGTGTTCTACCTCCTGAATCTGCACATCAAAAGCCGACAGACTTATTTCGTTCGAGCTGGCACCGCTAGGGACGAGGAGAACTACAAGGGCGATGCAAGTCTGAGCGCTGAGGGACAAGATTATGCCCGCAAGATGTCTGAAGCCTTGTTGGCCCACCGCGAGGCTGAACGGCAAAGCATGATCAAGCAGGGGGCGCCTGAGTCGACAGCGTTGAAGCCCCTGACAATCTGGACCTCGACACGGAAACGAACCGTCGAGACAGCTGCATATCTGGAGCAGAAGGGCTACCGAGTACGACAGCGAAGTCAGATGAGCCAGCTGAATCCGGGAGTCTGCGAGAAGCTCAGCGAGAGAAGAATACGTGAGCTCTTCCCCGAAGAAGTGTCAAAGCACGAGCAGGACCCATATCACCACCGCTATCCTAGAGCCGAGGTAAGGCATTCACGACATATCATTCCTCCATTATAGCTTGAGCTTACAAATTTCCCCAGTCCTACCACGACCTCGCCGTCCGCCTCGAACCGATCATCCTCGAACTCGAACGCGAACAAAACGACCTCCTCATCATCGCCCACGAATCCGTCCTCCGCGTCCTCTACGGCTACCTCATGGCCTGCTCCGCCCACGACATCCCCTCCCTCGAATTCCCCCGCGACGAAATCATCGAAATCATCCCGGCCTCTTACAACAATAATTCCAAACACATCCACATCCCCGACCTCCCCCGGCAGATCGTCCCGGGCTCACCGGAGGATATCCGAATCCCCGTCCCTACGCCTTCCGGCTCGATCAGCCCTGCCACCATCGGCACGCCGGCGCGCTCCAGTTCCCCGGATCGCGAAATGACAGCTGCGACGGGCATGCTACCCATTCGAAATCCCGCCACCAGCACGACGGCAACAGGCAATAATGTCAGTTCGAGACCTTAGGGATGTCTCGATTCTGGGAATTCCTTCTCGTCGTTGGATAGTCTGCTGGGAGGCGCAGCAGGGGGCGGCAATCTGCGAGTTCCGCGTCGAGTCAGGCGGAAATCTATGAGCGAACATCCTCTGCTGTGAGTGGCTGAAGATGATGATGATGATGGTGATGATGATGAGAGGCAAGACAAGGTTGTTGTTGTCTTTGTTGTTGGAGCGCAGAGCGTGGAGTTTCGAAGTCGCCGTTTGCTGAGGAAATCAAAGAGTCATTTCAGGGAATGAAAGGTATGATGGACTTGGCTGCTTTGTAGTAAGTACTCCGGGGACGAGTCTTTTTCTTAGAGTCCCGTTCGAAACGACAGACGCATTGGGAGCGTTTAGTCGAAGGTACATGTAGTAGATTTGCCGTTCCCATGGAGCGATACTAGAAATGAGTGGAGGATATCAATCCTCCAGAAAGAATGCTCTTGACTTCGAAAATCGATTGGAGCCTCCGGTAACACACACAAAGACCAATAATCTTCACGTGCCACAATGACTGTGCGAATACGAATCCGAATCCGAATACGTCCCGATATCATATCAGAAATGTCTCGATTCGTCAAATCTGAGTTTCAAGTACCAAGACCCTTTTCTTCTCATCCTATCGTTGCGCGCGCGCGTTCTTCGTCACGCTCCAGCTAATGTACACACATTCAATGCATTGGGTATCACGTGCGTGGAGTTTCCTGCCTTTCCACCGAATGCTTTCCGTCCGTTTCAATCAGATTTATCATTGCCGTTTTTCGTGTTGCTCTTTTTTCATTGCTCATGTTCATCACCCAGCGGACTGTTGAGCGTGTATTCCAGGATATCGCTCAACGATAGCAGTCCTTTGAGCTGGTTCGCTTCATCAATCACCACCAGGCGATGGACTCGCGATTTGCGTACTGTGTCGAAGATCGTATCCAGGCGATCGTTGAGGGTGCAGGTGTAGATGCCCGGAAAGTCCTGTCGGATGTGTCAGTTCATTGCCTTCTATCCACGGATGGAGGGCTGCAGGCTTACATCAGATCGCTTCTCGAGGGCCTTGCCCACGGTCAAGTTCAAGTTCGTCTCATATTCACCGCCCTTGATAAGAGTGATGACGTCCACGGCCTCGAACACATTGAGCACGGTTCCGTCCCTGTCCAGGATCGGTACGCTCGATATGCTCTTCTTCACCAGCATATGAATGCAGTCCATGACCGGCGTATCCATCGTCGCCGTGGCCAAGTTCTTATAACTGCCGACATTGAGATCTTTCAAGGGCTTCCGCAGGTTCTGCGTCTCTTTGACGTTGACCGAGATGAACTTCAAGATGCGGTACTGAGTGATGACGCTCACCACCATCTCTCGCTGTGTCTCATCGTCAAGATCGATCAGAGGGATGCGACGGGCGCGAGAGGCGAGCATGCGGCGGCAGGCATCGTAGAGTGGCTGGAGTGGGTGGATGGAGACTGTCTCGATCGGGGAGACTCCTATGGCTCGCTCAATCTCTCGCAGACTGTTGAGGCGAAACTGGTCGACCTGTTGCAGCGCATCGGGGTTCTGCCAGTAGTACTGCACCACATTGATATAGTCGGAGGTGGTGAGGAGGCCCGCGAAGGTCGAAGTCTTGGAGTCCCACAATGGCGCAGAGACGATGCCTTTCCGCTAGTCAGTATGATGTCTCGGATGGGGTATTGTGATAATGTCGTAGTCGAGGTCCTACTCACCGCATTGCGTGAGGATGTTCAGGCTCTTCTTGACCAGCAGCGAGGTATCGAAGACGATGAGACGGTAGCTGAGGGGGAGGACATCGTAGCTGGTGCGGACTTTGAGGAATGCTCTGATGGCACGCTACACAAGAGACATGACCGTCAGCCGCCACGTTCTCTCACAGCAGTTCAGGTGTTTCTTGCTGGATCTGAGCCTATGATCGACGGATGGTGCCGCGCATCAGACGCAGGTACCCTCACGCACGTGCAAGGCGGTGTGGGAGAAGGATGAGCACTCACCAGGCCTTCGATTTGCTCCTTGTCCAGAGGCGTCATTGGCTCGAAGGGGACGATGGGGGATTCTGGACGGATGATAGCGGGTGCGCGTGACTGGTGCGGGCGGAGGAGGTCGCTCGGGGCTAGAAAGGGCAGCGGAACGACAGCGGCAGGTGCAGGTGCAGGTGCAGGCGCAGGCGCATGGGCAGAAGCATGAGCGGCGTGCGGGTGGGTATGGGTATGGGTATGGGTATGGGTGTCGGTGTCGGTGTCGGTGTCGGTGTCGGTGTCGGTACTGGTGAGAGCGCGGGCGTGGGTGTGGGTGTGGGCGTGAGCGCGGGAGAAGAGGTGAGCATGCGCGATGGAGGTGGAGGTGGTCGGAGTGGTGAGAGTGGTGGTGGCTGTCGCAGTGACGGATGGAGGGGGTGGTGTGGGTGGTGATGGTGGTGGTGGTGGTGGTGCGGAGGAAGTGCTGCTGCTGCTGCTGCTGCTGCTGTCGTCACCCGCAACACCCTTCACATGCGCATCCGTACCGACTGCACTCCCGGAGGAGTCGTGTCGGCCATTGGAATGGGTACCTGTGGTACTAGTGACATTGCTGCTCTCGTGACCAGCAGCGGAAGGCTCGAGGGCGGGAGGCGGCTCATCACCTGGCCGCAGGGTTTCGCTGGCGTGGGATCTCGCTTTCGGTTCAGGATCATCGCCGTTGCTCGCTGCCCTGCTGTGGGAGGCCTCCTCATCCATTTGGGCAAATGGTAGCGGCGCCGCTGGAGTGCATTGGAGCTCCAGACGGTGCAGGTGCAAGCAGAGGTGCAGTTGCAGAGCCTGTGAGATGTGGTGGAGCGGCGTCTTGGATACCTTATCCGACTTCTCTGCCTGGCCCAACGAGAAGCCACACAACGACGTCAATCCCTCCCGGCTAAATCTGGCTCATCGTCGGACAATCACATTCGCGGGGAGCACGTGGCCCTAGCCCAGGTGAATACCAACCCAAGTACCGAGAAAACGGGCCTCTCGTTGACAGGGATTTCTTTTCCCCCCCCTCTGCGTCCAGGGCGGGCATGGCTGTGAATCGGACAAGCAGCAAACACGAACTCACACCTATCAATGCTCTCCTTCAATCCATCAGGATGCTGGACTGGCCGAACCACGAGAACGAGAGGGATGACGTGAGATAAAGGCAGTGACTTGTCATTTTCATTGGCACTTCCGCTTCCTACTTCCCATTTCATTGCATCCCTCTTCCTTTGCCTCACCGCCAACACTAATGCGTGTTGCGCATCCCACTGCGCGCCGTAACCTGCGCCCTGAACACCTCGTTCGTGACCTGTCGCAGTCGTCTCTTCTGTATGACCCTTCGCTCCCACTCCCCGTGCCCGTCTCATTCGTGCAAATCAAACAAGACGTCGCGCATACCACTCGCTACCGCTCTTGCTCACTGTCCCGGCGGTGCCTCCTCCGCAACCTTGGGTTTATGGTCTTTCCGAGCTGCTTCCAGCGCCGCCGCGTTCAGTTCTGGGCCCGCTTCCTGGTTCGCTTCCACCTCCTCCATGACCTCACCCGTCATGGGACGCGACAGACCGGCCGGCTCGCCACCCCCGTCGATATGTTTCTTCGTCTCGCTAACAATGGCCTCGGCTTCGCTGATGCCGCCAGCTTTCGTAGACGGATCGCCTTCGACGCCGATAAGGTTATCTGTTCCTTGCTGCGTTTGCTGCAATGCCTTGTTGTCAAAGCGGACGATCATGCACGAGAGGTTGTCGGTCGAGAATCGGGCCAAAGCATGGTCCACCAGAGCCTTCGATGCTGCCTGCGGGTCCTGAATGTTCCGCACGAGGTCGACGGCCTCTTGATCTGAACAGACGTCCCAAAGCTGCGTGGATTCTGTTAGTAGTTGATTGAGAAATCATCCTTTGTTTGAAACTTACTCCATCGCATGCCAGAATGAGAAACTCGTCAATATCTGGCTGGATGACGGTTTCGGTGGTGTAGGGATGTCCGGTGACCAGGTCCTTCATGTATGCGTCGCCCAATGCGCGAGTAACCGCTAGAACGCCGTTGACTCGGTTGTTCAGGATCAGACCTCCAGCGCCCGCAATACGCTTGCCTTCGTTCTCATCGCTACCTTTGTGGTCGTATGACAGGCGCAAAGCCTTACCATTGCGGCACAAGACAATGCGAGCATCGCCAACATTGGCGGTGTAGAGCACACGCTGGCGCGACGCTGACTCTCTTAGCTTGGACTCCACGTTGAGCGACTCTGCGTTACCTTGAGCTTCTGGCTTCGTCTCTGATTTCTGAGACTGGGCCGCAGCCGCCGCTGGAGCAATCGACGTAGAGCCCGTGGCAGAGTTGGTGTTCGGTATCCTGTCTTCCCAGCGAAGCACTGCAGTCACTGCGGTACACCCGCTGTTCTTCAAGGGAAGCTTTTCCAGCTGCTGGTCAACAGATGTGAATGTCATGTCAAGCAGCTCTGGAATCGGCGTGTTGGGGTTCTTGCGGATGACCTCTTCCAACAAGAGGTGTACCTTCTTACCGCACCACTCTGCTGCAAAGGTGCCCGCGTGGCCGTCAAAGATTGCGAAGTATCCATTGTCCGTCTCCATGACGTCCTTGTCCGTGCTGGTCTTGGTGCTCAGACTGGCATCCGACATGGTGGAGTCACGGGACTGGGACTCGGTGAGCGAAAGAGAGTTCCGCTTCTTGGATGGCGTTCCCGCACTGAGTGAAGGTGCTGGCGTGCTCAAGAAGTTGTAGAGGTATGCATGAGTGTCTTCCATCGTACGCCGGCATTTCTTGTTCTTGTCCTCGGTCACGCCGACACGGAAAGTCGATCTGGGACCTGGATTTGACTCTCCAGCCGAGTTGTTCCGGGAGCCCTGTGGCACGTTGAGCGCGGGATCCGACCTTCCTAGCTTCTGCATTGGAGTCTGGTTGCCTCCAGCGGCTTTGTGTTCCGGCGAGCTGCTGAGGTTGGACAGTGACTGCTTCGCGCTGCTGAAGAGATCACGCGCTCGGCCCACACCACTGCTTCTTCTCTTCTTCTCGGTTTGAGGACCGTCATCAGCCGACTTGCGCGCGGGACTTCTGAGATCGCTGGCGACTTCGTCCTCGCCTTCGTCCTTGTTCTCTTGGATAGCGCTGATGTGGTTGGTGAGGTTCGGACTGTTAGGCGACTCGGCCATGGGGCCATCTCCGGCCGCAGGGGCAGACGTGTCAATCGCTTCCTTGCTGCCGTTGTTGGAGCTGCCGAACATCCTGTTCAGCAGACCTCCCTGACCGGAGAGACTGCGTCTCTTGTTCCCGGCCAGATTTGTGTTTGACTTGGTCGCGACGTTGCTCATGTATCTAGGGCGCTCAAACAACAGGGCTGACGAGATGTCGTAGGCAGCGGGGTGAGAGACAGTGTTTCCGTGTTCAGTGTTGACGTGAGCTGTTGCCGCCGAATCGGCTCGCCGAGTCTGACTGCGGATGAGGAAGGTGCGAGACGGCAGGCGATTAGACCACCGTGCAGCAGCGGATGACACTCGCGTCAGTCGTTCGTTGATAGCTCGGGCGATGGGCCGAATAAATCGCAATTGCGCAAGAGTGTGTAATGTCAAGAAGTGTGTTGTTGTTGTTGTTGTTGGTGTCCCGTAAAGGCGAGGACGGAACAATGACGCTGCTGAAAGCGGAGTGGCAAGCAGCCAGCCGTATTCTGGGTCACGTCTTTGTTTCCGTTGTGTATCCTCGCAAGAGCACGCCGTTTGGGAAGCCGGGTGATGTAGGTAGGCCCACGCACAGTCTTATGCAGGCTGTGCACGTCTGCTCGAGTCTGATCTGCAAGCGACGTCGCCGGGCTTGCGGATGGCGATGACGTTGGTGGTGGAGTTGTGTCCCTCCACGGCAAACGGGGTGGGCGATGCTGGGGTAGAGCACAGATTGCCGCGTCTCCAGGCCAAGTAAGGTATGAATGGAGACGCAAGAGAGATGTAGCGCTGAGGCAGAGGGGATGAAGGAGTAAGGTCGACACGAAACAGCTTCACGAGATCGCTGAGCAGCCCACTGTGTGCTGCTGCACACAACGGCACAACCTAACAGCCGGTGCGGGGATCTTGGTCTCGAAGCTCCCGCCTCTCGATTGGCTACCACTGATGAATACCTCAGATGCGACTGCTACCTATCCCTATGTACTCCTTTTGCCCTGACACGGGAACGGAGGTAACGGAACATGTCTACCTCCTCGTCGGCCTACTGCCTACCACATACCTTACTGAGCCTCATCGCGGGGGCGCCAAGCGGGCAGAGATGGCAGACTTGGCGCCTACGGCAGAGGGCAGTGTTCTCGACCCAAGACAGCTCCACGGCCGATCATCTTTTGAGCCCCGGATCGCTCGCAGGGGTTGAAGCAGAGCGCTTGGGTACGTACATGTGTTTGCCTACCTACCTTGCTCCAACTCGCCTCATGAAATTAGACGAGGCATGCCAGGACAGGCGCTCTCACTCGTACATCAGGACTTCATCATCGCAAGAACGCTCATGTGCTAAACGTCCTCAAGCATGCAGGCATCGTATCGCATCGCATCGCATCGCATCGCATCTCATCATCATCTTCGTAAGCTGTCGAGGCGTGCCTGGAGATCGTCGTCTCCGGGGTCTCCGCCACCGATTGCCTGAGCCACCTTGCCGTCGGCCACGCTATTCTTCTGCAATCCCTGGGGTGTCTCTCCCAGCTAAACATTGTCAGTACATCGCAATTCCTTCGGTACGGGTTGGGTCTTACTGCTTGGCCAAGATCGACTCCAATCTCATCCAGTACTTGTGTAACCACTTCCTCGCTCTCCTCTTCGTCTTCTAATCCAGTTACGTCGTCAATCGCATCGTCCATCATCTCCTGCCGCTGGTCCATGATATCGTTCTCCTTCTCGAACTCCATGGCTATCCGTTGCAAGGCTGGCAAGTTCATCTGACGGTTCATGCTTCCCAGTAATTGCGTGGCACCCTTCATACTCTGCATCATCTGCTCGTTGCTACGCACGGTCTGCAGACGTTAGCAAGGCAAAGTCCACTGGTGCAGAGATTGCGAGAGCCCTACTTGTATCCGGAGCGATATCGCCTGCAATTGTGTTCGCATCTGGTAGAACTTCTGAATGTACCTTCTCGTCCGCACCAGATCCTTCGCCTGCACCTTGACGGCGCCCATCTGTCCATTCTTTGCATTTTTCTTGATGTCTTGTACCAACTTCTTCTCTTGCTGTTCGAGCTTGGTCCGTTCGCGGTCCAGCTCTCGTTGTGTCTTCTCGAGTGCACGCTGATGCTTCCGTAGACGCTCCGCGGGCGTCATGCGCTTTCCGAAAGCCCATTCTATGATCTAGGGACAGCATCAGTCTTGAGGAGGTCGTGTCGTAGCCGGAGGTCCCCTACGTTCATCTTCGCAATCCGTCAGGTCGATAGCCCTGCTAGGGCGCTCTATATGAGGACTGAAGCGCAGAACAGAAGAGCAGCTGAGTCGTAGCGCCGTCAGATAGAAGCAGCACCTTGAGTGGTATTTGTGCTATCAATGTTGCTGCCTCAAAGAGACCTCGATTCAAAGCCCCAGCGCGTGATAAGGTAACATGAGGCGTCGGGCGGATCTTCCCGTGCAAGGGAGAAAGCCGATGTCATGCACGAAAGACTTCCACCGCGACCTCGCGCAATCACCAACTGCATCTCTCTCGCAATGTCGTGATCATCGCGCAGACCTGACAATGAGTTCCAACAATCCCTTCGATAACGCCCACGCCGGGCCTAGTTCCAGTCGTGGCTCTTCTGCCACCCGACCTGGTCATGGAAGGCCACAGTACATGCAAGTCGGCACGGGCTCGACGTCGCAGAGCGCCGCAAGACTTCAGGCGCTGCTCGACGATGACTCCGGGTATGGTGGAAGCATAACAGGCGACAATACGATGGAGAATTCATGGCATCCTGGTCCGACTGCCGATCGATACACACCTGAGCATACGCCACTACGACCAGGCGAGAGCAATGCGGCTTCGGAGAACGAGAGGCGAGCGCTTGCCAGTCATGTGCACCAACTATTCTACAATCAGAATCGGACAGCCCTGGGCCGCGCTATCACTCAGACCGTGGAGACGCTCAAAAAGCTGCAAGAGATGAACGCAAAATGGCCTGCGCACTACCCGACTGTACAAAGACCCCCATCTCCGCCAGTCAGCAAACCAGAAGTGCGACCTGGAATCGCGCATACTCAGTCGACATTCAATATCGAGGGGCAAGAGTCGCTACCGAGCAGGCCTCAGCCACCGAGACGCGCTGGTACATCGCTTGGGGAACTGCGGGAGACAACTGCTGCGGAGTCTAGTGAGAATGCTGCTGAAAAGGAACCTGCTCAGGCACCCAGACTCGTGACGCCTCAGCTTGCGCAAGATTTCTCGGTCTTGAAGATTGAACTGAAGGTGGAAGGGCTGGCACAGTCCGAGATCGTGCATTCGCTGGAGAAGCAGTCCGTTGCATCTTTACTGGATAACCAGATTAAAAACAGCATACGGCATCTGTTTGCCCTCAGAGAACGGATAGAAGATACTTCAAGTAAAGTCCTCGTCACAGGCGACTTGAACGCGGGAAAGTCAACATTTTGCAACGCCCTCCTTCGTCGGAAAGTCCTGCCGGAGGACCAGCAGCCATGCACCGCCATCTTTTGTGAAGTATTGGACCATCGAGAGAATGGAGGAATCGAGGAGGTACACGCAATTCCGCATGGTTTCGTCTACAACCGGAACGACGAAAGCACTTACTACGTCTATTCGCTGAAGCAGCTCGAGGACGTTGTGGTAGACGCTGACCGGTACTCCATGTGCAAGATTTATATTAAGGATATTCGATCAGTCGATCAGTCGCTGCTCAACAACGGTGTCGTTGACATTGCGCTGATTGATGCCCCGGGGCTCAACAACGATTCTCTCAAGACAACGGCGGTCTTCGCACGACAAGAGGAGATCGATGTTGTCGTCTTCGTCGTGTCTGCTGCCAACCACTTCACTCTTTCGGCAAAGGAGTTTATCTTCAATGCCGCTCGAGAAAAGGCCTACATGTTCATGGTCGTCAACGGTTATGACAACATCCGAGATAAGAAACGCTGCCAGGAAGGCATTTTGAAGCAAATTGCCCACCTGAGCCCCGCCACATTCAAGGAGTCGTCAGAGCTGGTTCATTTTGTCTCGAGCAATATGATACCAGTTGCTCCCGCGCCTGATGGCCCTCCTGGCGATTCGGGCGGTAGCGGTGGTAGCTCCGGAGGTTCCTACTTCGAAGGACACCATGGAAATTCTGGAAAGGACGGCGATGATGAGGAGCCGAAGGGCAAGCATGGCGAGCCTGGATCTCCGCCCAAAGGCAAAGGCAAGGGCAAGGAGAAAGAAGCCATGGACGACTTCAGCGAACTTGAGGCATCGTTGAGGCGCTTCGTGCTGGAGAAGCGCGCGAGATCGAAGTTGGCGCCGGCGAAGACATACCTGATGAACGTTCTCGGCGACCTCGGAACCCTCGCCGGCGTGAACAAGGATGTCGCCCAGAATGAGCTTGATCGCGTGACGGAAGAACTGCGCAGGCTTGAACCTCAGGTCGACAAATCGAAGAAAGCACGCACCGATGCCGACGAGAGTGTCGCTACCAACATTGAAGAGACGTCGAAAGAAGTATACGCGCTGACGAGGAATACCCTGAACGATGGCATTGCGCGTGTCGCGGAAAGCGATCTTGGCGTGGTGTATCCTGGAGTCTTCGGGGCGTACAGCTACGCCGATGATCTGAAAGCAGCGATGTTGAACCAGATCACGGAGACAGTAAGGTGGTGCGAGGAGCGTGCTCGCGAGAGGACAGTGCAAGGTGTGAGCAGCATCAAATCTCTCGGACTTTTGCATTTAGGTGACCAATACGTGGACCTCGCGTTCCGATCTGAGAAGATGTTCAAGAGCAGAAGAGATGCACTTGCACGACAGGTGGACTTCGAAGCAGAGATTTGGGACTTCTTCGACGTTGCCAGCTTATGGGAGCGACAAGAGAAGGTGGCAAGCACCAGCATGGCTGTCACCGTTGCCGGCGTGGTTGGTGGCAGAATGCTGGGTGGAGTCGGGTGGCTCGATGGAGCCATGACTGCGACAAAGATCGTGGGACCTAACAATCTTAGAAGGATGCTGCTTCCCGGATTGGTCTTGGCTGGTAAGATTTCCGTGCTCTTCAATCCTTTGCAAAATACTGATTTCTTCGCAGTCACTCTCGGCGTGTCCTATGCCGTCTCGCAGATCCCACATTCCCTCCCCCGCCGTCTGAGTACAAAGCTCGCGGCCCAGCTCGCGGCCTTGGACTACACTCACGCAAACTCTCTTCGCATCAGCACAGAAGTGAGACGAGCACTCAAGTACCCAGCAGACAAGCTTCGTGAAGGCTTGCAGCGAAGTATGGAGCATCTGCAAGAGCAGAAGAAGGAAACGATGAAGGTGCAGGCAGAAAGTGAGGTTGCCCGCAAGTACTTTGGAAACCTCGTTCGTGAAAGCAACGACATCCGCAGCCGAGTGCAACGGGTTGACCTTGAAGGTCCTGCACCCGGAATTGCGGCGAGCTATGACATGTAATTCAGCATTCAGAGTACCCGAAGCATGGGCTGGCGTTGGTTTGGAGAGAGCGATGATATCCTGAGGGGCGAAATTTGGCACCGCCGTACCTAGTCTTTTCTCTTCTCAGTCACATACTCGAAATGGACACCTTATGACCTTCCCCAGAAATTGAATCTGATACAACAAGTTCGGAGGGGTAGTCGCGGCCACGCGTAGTCGGCATGTGATACCGCCGCTCAGCTTGATCAACCGACTCAAAGTTCCACCCTGACCTGTAACTGCGTCCAAACAATGTAACACCTATTTCACGCGCTACTTGCGCTGACACTCCGACCCGTCCGTCGCCTTCTTCACGATGAAGAAGACACTGCTCCTCGTCTTCATCCACGGGTTCAAGGGCAGCGACCACACGTTCCACAACTTTCCCCGAGACCTCCAAAGCCAGCTTGCGAAGGCGCTTCCCAAGCTCAACGTCGTCGCGCTACAATATCCACAATACGAGACAAGAGGAGATTTAAGAGATGCAGTTGCAAGTTTCAAAGAATGGCTGCAGAACAATGTGATCGACCTCGAGGTCGCGAGAGGCACGGCGAGTCCCAATATCGATCCGGGTGTACATGTGATCCTGTGTGGACATTCTATGGGTGGTATTGTAGCTGCTGAGACTCTGTTGAGTATTGCCCGCGATGAGCCGGTGCCTTCCTCGAATGCGGCGGATGTGACGAATTCCACGGCAGGGGCGTCTTCGAATCGGCCTCGGAGGAGTGAGGAGGAGCAGGAGACTACGTCGACCACGCCGGAGCCTTCCAGATTCTTCTTCCCGTACATTCAAGCTGTGCTCGCGTTTGACACTCCTTATCTCGGGATCTCACCTGGCGTGTTGGCACATGGAGCAGAAGAGCAGGGTGTGACGGCGTACAAAGCTTTCGATACCGCAACCAAGTTCTTTGGCTGGAATTCTCCCAACCGCGGCGCCTCGCCTGCTGCTGGAAATGCCGAAGCAGCTGGCAGAGGCCTTCCAGCGGCGAATAGCAGCAGCAGCGGTGGTGCAAGCAAATGGGGAAAATACGCTATGTATGGAGGCGCTGCGGCTGCGATAGCTGGTGTGGCAGGCGCAGCATATCTCAACTGGAACCAGATCAACCAAGGTCTCACATGGGCAGGATCCCATCTCGAATTCGTTGGCTGTCTAGCGAAGGGTGCGGAGCTACAGAACAGAGTAGAGAAGATTGTGGACCTCACACAAACCCACGGCATTGGATTTGCGAATTTCTACGGCGCACTGGACGAAAAGATCACGAGCAAGACGAAGTATGCGGGAGCGATACTGGGGCAGGACCGCACATTCTGCGTTGTTCCTAAGGAGGCACGGAAAGCTGACAGTCCAACGGGCACAAAACGAGACCATCCACCTTCTGAGCAGCGCTCGCGAGGTGCCAAAAGACAACGAACTCAGGGCGGAGCGGAAATGGAAGCCGAGATGGAGCACGGCGAACAGGTTCAGGAATTCATAGAGGACACGACCAAGAGCAAAGGAAAATGGGTCAAGTGCGTGAATGCGAAGGTCGGCGACGAACTCTCGGCGCACACCAGCATGTTCTCGAAGGGCAAGAATCCGGATTACGGAGATATGGTCCCGAGGGCGCGAGATCAGATCTTGGAATGGATCGATGGGAATTGGTACGAGGACTCTGCGGATGAGCAGAAGCAGGCGGCGCAGAAGCAGGAAAGCGAGGAGAATGCTACTGCCGGCAGTGAGGCAGCCCCTGTGGATGAAGACATGACTACAGCAACCACGTAAAAGAAGTAGATGAGTCTCTACTCTCGACGCCCCTAGAACCGCGAAGGAAAGCAGATTAGTAAACGCAAGAGGATCAATACCGGGCCGGGTACTGGCGACAAGAAGCCGCTCGGATGTGCATGTGAAAGCGTATAGAAACATGCATATTGGAGTCACTGAGCACGTGACTGAGAATGTACAGTATCCGCATGACCAGCCTGCTGCAAGCCAAGTGCCTTCGGCGCAGTCTTATCTCTCACACTCATGCACACCGACACCGTCCACCAACCGTATCTTCACCCACTCATCGCCCAGCGTCATGATTCCCGTTACGCATCCGGAGATCCGGAGCATGACTGGCTGCTGCTGCCGCACTGTGTGCTGCGTCTCTGGCGCGTATGATAACACGATCGGCTCTTTGCAGCTCTCAACCCCACGGAAACAGCTCCACGACCTACCACGCTGCTCTTCCTCGATACCACGTCGCCGTGGACTGTATATTATCGTGCATCTTCCAACGATAGATTTGCCGGGAATCCTGGTGTAACCTGGAAGTCATCCGCAAGCAACATCGGGCAGCACGTGCCTGAGTACGAGACCAACAAGAAGGAGCACGCGCCTACCTGCGTCAGTTGACAACACCTTCTCGACTTGATAATATCCTACAGTCTCGCCGCTCAAGTGGCCTTCAAGCCCTGTGGCCCTCAAGCCCTCTGTCCTGCGCCTGGAACTGCATAATGACATGGGGAGCCACTACTGCCTTTAGGCCGGCCCTGCCAGACCACTGTGCTCCTCAGACCGTCTTCCTCCTACGCTTCAGCAGCGCTCTTCATACCTGCGTACCGACTCCCCTCGCGTTCGTCTCCAACACTCTCGGCTCCCTCAGCATCGTTGCTTGGCTGTTCGCGCAGTTACCGCAAATCTACAAGAACTGGAGTTTCGGGAGCACCTCCGGTCTATCCATCTACTTCCTGGTCGTGTGGTGTCTTGGAGATCTGAGTAATCTATTGGGAGCGCTCTTCACGCATCAGGCATCATGGCAAGTCGCTATCGGGGTGTACTACGTTTTTGTGGACCTGTGTCTGGTTGGACAATGGCTGTGGTATGAGAAGCTGAAGCATGGACATCCAGTGTTGCGGGTCTGGAGGAAGAGAGGGCAGAATGATGATGGTGGTGAGAATTCGGGAGGGAGGATGCAACAAGTGGTTATTGAAGGTATGCCGGTGCTGAGCCGAGAGAATAGTAGTGATGAGCATTTGTCTGACGAAGTTGAAGGTGATGGTGGTGCCGCCAAACAACCAACGAGACCGAAGATCATCTTTCGAACACCGACTTTCAACGCCGAGCAACGGGAACGTGACAAGAACGAAAAGGCTTCGAGCAGTCAGTCTGGTACTCCAAACGGCAACACAATACTCCGAGTAGCAAGCTCCTCACCGATGCCATCGCCCTCACCCCGCACAATGCTCTTCCTCGCATGCCTAGTGGCCCTCGCCCAAGCTACCCCTATCACTCATCAAACCCCCAACAACAACTCCTTCCACGCTCTCCAATCCCACAATCCCACCCCTCTCGAATGGGCCGGCACCGTCCTCTCCTGGACATCCACAGTCCTCTACCTCGGCTCCCGCTTCCCGCAACTCCTCAAAAACTTCCACCGGAAATCCACAGAAGGTCTCTCCCCGCACCTCTTCATCGCAGCTTTCTGCGGAAATCTCCTCTACTCCAGCGCCCTAGCCACAAACCCTCAAGCATGGAACAATTACGGTCCCTACGGTGGCGGAGGCTGGGTAGGCCAAGAAGGAAGCGATCGTGTCCAGTGGGTGCTAGCCGCTCTGCCGTTCTTTCTGGGCGCGTTCGGGGTTCTGGGGCTGGATGGGAGTGTCGGGGTGCAGTTTCTGATGTACGGCGAGGGACCGGAGAAGTTGGTGGTGGTGGAGGAAGAGGCAGGGAGTGGGCGGTGGAACTGGAGGTCGGTGAGTGGGTATATGAGGGGTTGGGTTCCTAGTATCAGTCGCGGGAGAGGGGAGAGGGAGGCTTTGTTGCGGGCGGATGAGCGGCATGGCGACGGGTATGGAGCATTATAACTTGCATGAGCGTATGATTTTTTGACGATGACATGGAATGTGAATATGAAGGGCATGGGTGCATGGTGCATAGAGCGCTGGGTTTTAGCGCTGGGAGTATAGACATGGCATTTGTGGGCATTGTATCTTGTAGTACTGCCCTGGGTATTGAATTATTGAAGAGTCCTGTCCGCTTCTCCTCAAACACAAAATCTTTCTTCGTTTTCCTTGCGGCTTGAATTGCCTCGGATTCCCTCAAATACTCCCCCAGCCCGTTGCAGGCAATCGTCCCATCCGTCATTCTTTAAAGTAGTACGGCTCGCGACCATCATAAGTCTGCCCAGGCACCTCAAACGGAATGTCCACGACATTCCTGAAAACTTCCATCCCAACCAGACCATCCTCTTCTTCTTCCTCGTCTTCCGTTTCCGAGTCCACATGTCCCTCCACAGGCTCCGTCTTGATCCCCGCCTTCCTCGCCACCTTGACCGGAAGCAAAACACCACATTCCCAATTCCGACACGTGATTTTCCGATCCGTGCGATCGGCAGGTAACTCCCCCCAGGCAGACTTGGACATATTCGCCGAGCCGACGTACGCCCACGCGATCCGCTCCCGGGAGGATTTCTTCCGTCCGCGCGCGAGCAGGATCTTGTTGTGGCTGAGGAGGCCTTTACGCGTGGATTGATAGTCGCGGAAACAGTCCTTGGGGAACGTCTTGGATTCGAAGTAGGAGCGTTGTAAGCAGATGGTGCCTGCGGAGCCTGCGGTGGAAGCGCGGACGGTTTCGTGGGTGGGGAAGTAGATGCGCATTTTTTCGGAGATTGGGGACTCGGTGGTGGTGGTGCTCTGATCCTTCTTCTTCTTCGGTTTTGCCTTGAAGAAGTCTGCTCCGGCTTTGGATTTGGCTGCTCTTGCTGCTTCGACGGAGTCGATGCCTCGTGCTGCGGAGTACAGGTCGTGCATATACTTTTCGTTGAGGGAGCCGATGGAGGAGGCTGCGAAATCGATCTCGAACGAGTCGCCTGTCGATTCGAGGCCGAGTTCTCTGACTGCCTTGGAAAGTCCGAGCAGTCCTGTTCGCGCAGCATCTCGAAAGTGGACGCCGCCCACAGTGTGTATGAAGGCCATCTCCGCCGTAGCACTGAAGTCGAAGCGTAACAATCCGTCTCTAACGTCCTGATCCACCTCTTGTTTCTCGAGAAAGTAAAGCAGCTCTTTCCCAAAGAAAGGGAGCTCATCGACACCGGTCTTCTGTCCATCCGGGAGTCTCGGTAGATCGATCATGAACACGCTGTTTTCCATCTGTCCCGTCTCTCCCCAGTCGAAATTCAGGAGGTTAGCTGTAGGCACTGCGACTCGCAGTTTCTCTTCGTGAAACAGCAGCATTAGTTTGGAATGCATACACCATATGATTCCGTCCATTGGGGGCAAGAGCACGCGCACGAGCGAAGCCAGTCCGCTGTTCTCGTTTTCTTCACGCCACCGAGCTCGCTGCTCATCGCCCTCTGCCTGCATGACGAAGATGCATCTTGTGGGTTTCTTCGTGTCTTCTGAAGGCTGAAGTTTCAGCTTCGACAACACCCAGTCGACGTCCCACTGGAAGGCAGATAAGAGGGCAGTGCGGACACTCCGTGGTTCGAGGACTTCTTCGATCTTGATTTCTGTTCCGGTGCGTGGATGACCAAATGCCCATGTCTTTTTTACAACTCCATGCGGGTATTTGATCGCTCCGTGGGGTAGTGATTCCGGGTTGAAGCTACCGCTGTCTGTGGACTCGGGCTCTGGCTTGATGTCTGGAGAAGGCTCGGCGTTCATTTTCTTGATTGCGGCCTTTGCGGTTTCCGGTTTGCGGCGCGACTGGTCTTGCTGCACGGTCGAGGAAAACATCTTGAGTCGTGCGCCACTGGCCAACGTGACTGTCTCCTCCGCGAGTCTGGGTGCCTTTCGAGGGCTTCGGACTGGAGGAGAGATCGAACGGTTCCGCTTGGCAGCCCGAGCAAGTCGCTCTTCCTCCATCGCCTTGCGATCGAGTCCGTTCAGACCATCGAGAGCCATGTTTCGGATGTGTCGGATTGAGTTGGTTTGGAAGACAAGAGGTGGGAGCGTGGAAGCTGCCAACCGACGATTCGCCTGTGGTTGCTAGGCAGGAAGTGCGTCGGCAAGTGTCTGGCAGAGACGATTTATATTGCGTCTGGATGACCACATGCTCATTCCGATGGAAGGCAAGAAGAGGGCAAGAAGAAGTCTAACAAGAAGGCAAGAAGAAGTGAAGAAGGGTGTTGGGTTTGTAGTCGAAGTTGAAGTGTTAAGGTACCTTACCTTAACCGTCGATCGATTGAACACGCGCCTCACGCGTTGGTGTGGCTGGTGAACTGTGGCGCTGCTCAAGACCATTCTATCCCATCCTATCCTCCGCGGTTGCGACAACGAAGCTCGCCGACGATGCCACAAAGATGAACGATCCACGATGACCTCCGAGAAGGCATCATGCTGGATTTCATGGACTATGTCCAGGCGGCCTTCTCCCGGACCTCGCGGTGGAACGTCGACAACAGCTATGCCGCCTTGACCACAACCTCAACCAACCTGCTCGACTTTCACATCCCTCAAGGTCTACGCCTCCATCTCTCCTCGCTCTCCGCCCCGAACTTCGCAACGAGCTACACATTGGGCAGCAGGGGTGTGGTCGATGGCGCTCTCAGCTTCCTATACTCAAGCTTGGGCTTGAGAGCGATCAGCAGGAGCAGCGACGTCTACTTGAGCAATTTTGTCAGAGGCTACAGGCATCTACAAGAGCTGAACATTGCGGAAGAGAGAGCGGTGACGCAGACATCAGAGGGTGGCCAGCAGAAAGAACGCAGAGATGCATTGCTCTACGGTCGTCTCTATCTGCCTTCAAGCACACTGGAAGCTCTGTACTTGAGACGCCTTTCGCCATCGCGACTCCTACGGCTGAACTGTGTGTCTGACGGAGACTTGCCGAACGGGGGTACCATTCTCGCTGTTCTGCAGAACGACTACGGAAAGTACAGCACTGAATATCTCTACTCGACCGACTCGGCCCTCATTGGCCTACGAGGCCTCTGGAACTTCGGATTCGATCCAAGATTTCCCAACTTCCAACCTGCTTCGCGTCCACCAGCACATCCGTGGGATCATCAGAATGGCCGTCTGAGCGCGGGTGCGGAGGTCTATTTCAGTCCGCTGAACAAGAGTGGTGGCATCAGCACAGGCTTGAGGTTCACGACCCTTCCAATCCACACCGGCTTCCCGTACACCATGGCGCTCACGGTCAATCCACTGATGGGTAACCTGAGCTCCACATACGCGGTGAAGGCTGGTCCAAATCTGGCTCTGTGCTCCCGTTTTGACTTCAACGTGTATAGTTATGAAAGCGACGTGGTAGTAGGCATGGAGCTTTGGAAACGTGAGCAGACTCACCCAGAAGTGGCTTGGGCCAAGTCACAGCTCCGGCCAGACTGGAAGAGACCAGATGGCGACGTGAATGGAGTACTCAAGGCGCGCATGGACAATCACGGCAAGATCGGGTTGCTCTGGGAATGCCGCGTGAAGGAACTGCTGTTGAGTCTGGGTGCCGGGTTCGACCTGAAGAACCGAGATCGGATGCTGGGTAATGTAGGGGTCGCCGTCAGCTACTCCAGTTAAACTTCAGGCACTGTACACACGATCCGCAAGTCCTCTGTCATGCTAACCTTAGAAAGAGCATGTAGACACAAAATGCGCCCACCGGGAGGACGGTCCATTACCGACGCGGAACCGCTCCGCACTTCGCGAAATCTAGCTTCCTGCTCGACCCTCCAACCCCGCCCTTTCCGCCGTGGACTGCGTCTCAATGCCGCCCATAGCCATGGCCTTCTTCCAGCACTCTTGGCTCGAAAGACCCGTTCTAATCGTTTTGCGAGCCTCCCTTCTCTTCCTCATCGACTATGGCTGACCGTGACGGTGTTCACGGCTCTTCAGCTCAACTGCTCTGGCGACATGTCTCACCTCAAGATTCAAACCTCTGGGCCTTCCTACAACGCGTGAACACCAAGCATAGCAAGAACTTCCAGACCTATCACGATCTGTACCAATGGAGCATAGACAACGTTTCCGACGCATGGGGAGATATTGGGGAGTATGTCGGCATTCGAACATCGCAACCCTACAGCAAGGTCGTGTCGGACGAGAAGACGATGTTTCCACGCCCGTCATGGTTCCCTGGCGCAAAGCTGAATTTTGCAGAGAACTTGTTGTTCCCAACGCAAGAGGTGGACGAGAATAGCCCGGCTGTGATAGCTGCGACCGAGACTGCGAGGGAGACTGTGACATGGAAAGAGTTGAGAGAACGAGTACGGAGATGTCAAGGTGGAATGCAAGCCCTAGAGCTCAAGCAAGGTGACCGTGTCGGTGGATATGTTGCAAATCATACAAATGCCTTAGTGGCTGCTTTGGCGGCTTCATCTCTAGGCGCGATTTGGACTGCTGTCAGTCCGGATACAGGCGTCACTGCGGTTCTCGATCGAATGGTCCAAATTGAACCAACCTTGCTCGTCACGGACAATGCTGTTATGTACAATGGAAAAACACATCCGGTCTTGCCAAAAGTAAAAGAGATCGTGGAAGGATTACCCACTCTGAAAGGGACAATTATCTTCAACACCCAACCCTCAATGGGGTCTGACATCGAAGGTCTTTCTCCCGAGCTTCAGAAAAAGGTGTATACCTATGACAAGTTTACATCCTTATCCAATGGATCTAGGAAGCTTCACTTCGAGCAATTGGACCCCGACACACCTGTCTATATCCTGTATTCAAGTGGCACGACTGGAGCACCGAAGTGCATTGTGCATGGAGCTATCGGTACTTTGATACAGCACAAGAAGGAGCACATCCTCCAAAGTGACATTCGAACTGGCGACAGGCTCTTCTACTTCACTACTTGTACTTGGATGATGTGGCATTGGCTAGTATCAGGGCTCGCGGCTGGCGCTACATTGATCCTTTACGACGGGTCGCCATTCCAATACTTGCAGAATGGAGAGTCAGTAAAAGACGACCTGGCGATGCCAAAGCTTATTGACGAGCTCGGTATAACACAATTTGGAACAAGTGCGAAGTTCTTGTCGGTGTTGGAGCAGCGCAACATCTTTCCGAAGGAACAAGGCTTGACGCTCAACACTCTGAAAGCGATATACTCAACAGGCTCGCCGCTTGCTCCTTCCACATTCCAATACGTCTACAAAGCTTTTGGCCAAATAAATCTCGGATCTATTACTGGCGGCACCGACATCATCTCTCTTTTTGGCGCACCATGTCCGCTCCACCCTGTGTATGTCGGTGAGATACAGGTCTTGGGACTAGGCATGGCTTGTCAAGCGTGGGACTTCCAGGGCAAAGACGTGAGCAAAGAGGGCGAACCAGCGGATCTTGTCTGTGTACGACCATTCCCTTGTCAGCCCGTCATGTTCTGGGGCAAAGACGGTGAAAGCAAGTACAAAGCTTCGTATTTTGAGGAGTTCCCCGGAGTTTGGCATCACGGCGACTTTGTGAGGTTCAATCCCGAGACTGGTGGCTTGATCATGCTGGGTCGATCTGACGGCGTATTGAAACCCTCTGGCGTTCGATTCGGGTCTGCAGAGCTCTACAACGTCCTTCTGAAGCACTTCCCAGATCAAGTAGAAGACGGGCTCGCAATAGGCCGTCGGCGCGAACAGGACGACGATGAGACCGTGATACTATTCTTGAAGATGAAATCTGGAGAGAACTTCAACGACAAGCTGGTGCAGGATATCAAAGCTGTTGTAAGGAAGGAGCTCTCTGCCCGGCACGTTCCAGGCACCATCGATGAATGTCCGGACATACCAGTCACGAGCAACGGCAAGAAGATCGAGAAGAGTGTGAAACAGATTCTTTGCGGCTTGAATATCAAGACAAGCACGAGTGTGGCTAATCCGGAAAGCCTGGACTTTTATCGACAATGGGCAGACTCACATTAGATCGTAGTAGCCATCTTCGCCAATGCTTTGTGACACCCTGGAGACTGTCAGCATTCCTCTCACTTCGGTACACGTTGGTTACTCATTCACTCTATCGAGCCAGACTCACTTTCCAGTTCATAGCCCATCTGGCTGCGTTGTGCCTTCCTTGCTAAAGCAACGTGCGACTGCCGTCAGATCACTACAACAATGCTCACCTCACCTTCCACGCACTCGCGGTCAACCATGTCTCGTAGGATCAACTCAACGGCCTATGTCTTCCCACGACACACATGCATCATTCTCCAGCACTCTACCCTAGCTCATCCGTGCCGCCATTATCTCAGATCTCCGTCGGCGACTCTATCATACCCCAAATGGCCGATCCGTCTGCGTATCAACCAGCCGCTGCACCTGAAGCACCCAACCCAGTCCAGAGAATGTATAGGACTCCCACCGGCAAAGTCATCACTGTTCCAGATGCGCCGGAGCCGATCGCTCAACGCCGACAGACGTTTCCCAACGATGCGACCATCGACACCGTCATCTCGCCCCAGAGCATTCGGCCGTCGAAATCCCTCGTCACTCCTGGCCCAACGAGCCAGCGCCCTCCGTCGCCCGGCCGAGCAAACACATGGCCTTCTGCACCGAAGAATCGGCTCACAGCATTGGAAACCCCGATCGGATGCCTGGGACACGTGGCCGCAAAGGAAACATACCTCATATTAGATCCGAGAAGAGTATCCACCATCTCCGGCGCCACAATCTTCGATATCGGCACGACGCACGTGACGGATACCGAGGGCAAAGCGATTTTCTGCCTGCGGAAGAGTCGGTCGTTGTTGTCGTTGAGAAGGCAGTATCACGTCCAGAAGGGGTTCAAGATTCGCAAACGAAAAGGCGGATCGAAGTTGACTGCGACGTTGCCCACGCCTGGCAAAGTGCGGGTGGAAATGAGTTTTGGACAGCTGAGGTTGGCGCAGGATGGGACCGTTGTGGCGGAGGTATCGCATGCTCCCAGGGCCGGGGGTTGGAGCGTTACGGTTGCGAAGGGGTTTGATATTGCCGTTGTGGTGGCTTTTGTTCTGGTGAGGGAGATGTAGGTGAGGTTAGGAAAACTCCTCTCCTAGGGAAGCTCGTCTCAAACAAGCTATCTATTTCTAAAGTAATGCTTTTCCATGATTTCCAGCCGACTGAAATTTCTGATTTGAATTATAGGCTAGGAAGAGGCTGAAAAGAGTGCCTGGAATGAGCATGAGGGTGATCCAGTAGGACTCGATATTGTGTCTTTTCGTCACGGGGAGGTTGAGGCTAATAGGTCGATGAGGAGGAAGCTGGCTGGAGGGATCCATCCCAACTATCTGGTGCCTGGGTAAAAAACATTCTATTGGTCGTATTAGTAGAATTATACTTGTACCACCAACCAGCATGCGAAAAAAAATTACGACAATACGTTGATCGCTACGACGCCGGCAGGATTCGAACCTGCGCGCCCGAAGGCAATTGATATCAGAACATAGCTCGTGGGAGCGCATTCGAGTCAATCGCAGTAACCACTTTGCTACAGCGCCGCGATGACAAACCTTTAATTAAACAAATATAAGTACCCTCAAATTAGATCTTACGTAAACGCAAACCCGAGCTTCGCATGACGCCGACACTTTTTCCACCCGAAGTCCATCTCCCATTCACCAATCTTTCGTTAGGCAGAACTCGACAATGTCGCACCCTCAGCCTCCGCAAAGACAGCCTACAGCTTCCGAAACCGAACGATATGCAAAAGTAGTACACAACGCCGCTCTAGTAGCAGTCATAGCATGTCCAATCCTAGCCATACTTCCGCCTCGAAAGCTGGACCTCTACACCTGGGGTCTCGTCGGCGCCACGGGATACTCGGCCAACTACCTAGTACGCGAATCGAGCGGACGGACAATATGGCAGCACGTCTCGCGACAACAACCACAATTGCTGCAACCGACAGAGCGGAAGGAGGAAGGGCAGCAGAGCGTGGTCGGAGATTTTCAAAAGTCGAATCGCAGCGCTTGGAAGATCCAACGGCAGCAGGAGATCAAGGAGGATGTGGAGGAAGGTAAAGGGTTTGCGGATATGATTATGGATCAGATTTGGGAGGTCTGGAATCAGGGGAAGACGAAGGAAGATGATGATGAGCAGTGAGGTATTGAAAGAGTTGCGAGATCTGCCTTGCTATTGCACGGATATCCTATACTCTGCTGTCGTTCTCCTGCCGTCCGACTCAAGCGCCAAAGCAGCTACATATAAGCCGAGCGGCTCTCGGTGCTGTTCGCAGTGGGCAATACCCATTACCTGTACTGTGTGAGTACACTGCAACGTTCTGGGAAAATTGGATACATACTGGTCATTTTCGGCCTGTACAGGCATGGTCTCTTGACTAGGCACTGCGTCTGCCGGGCTTGTTGCAGCGATGCATCCCTTGTCGGACGTGCTGGGCTTGTTCTCAGGTCCACTCACGGCCTGTCGTACCGCTTCGAAGATCATGCTACGCAACTCCCCCACGGTCATTGAGATGGAGACTGTGTTTTGAGCCTGGTGATTGCCCGGCTGCGGCTTCTTCGAATCGGTTGGTGGAGCGCTCAGGGCTGGATCGATCATCTGTGGTGGTGATTGAGCCATGGCCACTCCTGGCATCGGACTACACACCCGAGCACTGATGTGTGGCCTGCCATACATCATCGCTTGCGGCATGTATTGCTGCGGCATCGGAACAGGAGTACTAGTCGGAGCATACAGACGAACAGGTTGAGTCTGCGCGCGCCGATGCTCTGGACGCAGCTGCTCGTATCCACCTCTGTCCATCTTCAGAGGGTATGGCTGGCGACGCTGCTGCTTGTTCTTTGGAAGGCTCTTGAGCGGCATCGGCCGGGAGTCCTTCGGCTTGCCAAGATAATGGTTGTCCCGATGGAAGGTGATGGGCGGAGGTTGTTGCTGCGGCGGCATCTCTGGCCCACCCGGGGGCTCTGAGACGGACCGACGGAACGGATGGTTGCGAAGGGGCGGTGGCTGGTATACCGGCGCCTGGTTGGGCTCGATAGACTGGAAGAATGGACTGCCGTGATCTTGACCGCCGAAATCTACCGTCGGATACGTCCCATACGCCGATGGTTCTGGACTGAGCGTCTCAGCAATACCGTTGACAGAGGCGTCGTAGGCCGCGTTGAAGCGATTGTCTGGCGTATTCAGGTTGCTGAACGTGAGCTGAGGGTCAACAGTGTTGTTGCCATCCGTGTTGAAATTGTCGTTGAATTCTTGATTGGCTCCGAGTCCGTCTTGCTGACTCTGGTTTGGGTTAAGCCAGCTATCATCGAACGCGGAGTCCACAAAGGACGAGGCGTTGGACGCTTCGCACGCCATGGTCACTGTCAACTGTACGAGCGGCTCTTGATGATGGATGCTGCGCGACCGGTGATGAACGAGGAAGAAGCTGTACAACCAGTTCGCAGAGGCTTAAGTGCGAACTGCAGTTCGCGGCAGCGTTCGCAGACAGACTACTCACCGCCAGGCCAGGCCTTTGTCTACAACCACTAGCGGCTTCAAAAATTGAAACATGCTCCATTTCCGCACATCATGCAGCTTTCCGTGGCACTTCCGCCGCCGCGGGCACGAGGTCGTTTGCTTGACGACCGCCTTACCGCAGCGCATGCCTTGAACACCGGGATCCCATCGGGACGAATTGCGTGCAGGAGTGCAGGTGTTCATGCGACGGGGGAACCTTCGTCGGCTTCTGGCTGAGGCATAGATTCGCGGGTATTGCAACTACGATGTCCGTAGTGGTGCAGCCTACGTGCAGGATGCATGTCTCATTGCGTGAGTGCAGAGGGCAAAACGGTACGCTCGATGGTGTCCATCTCAGCCTTGAAGCAGCATGACCACGCATACCACACGGCAAAAGATTTGTATTCACATAGATGAGATCGCAGCGAAAAGGAAAAGAAAGAACATCAACCGAAGTCATGCGCAAGTCCATTCCATTCAGTAACAATCTAGAATGGCCAGGTTCTTTGCGCTTAGCCCGCCCCGACTCTCTCTCGAACAATCTCCATCATAACAACAATCTCCTCCTCCAGCGCTCTTGCATCTCGGACGACGAGCTCAATCGCGGTTGAGTCTTCTCCACTCTTCCTTGGACAAATCCTCGGGATTCTCTAGGTAGAGCTCGCCTTCATCCTCCTCGTCCCCTTCTCCGAACAAACCCCCGACATCCTCCTCCATTGCCTCTCCGTCACCTCCTTCTCCAAACACACTGGCGAGATCATCATCTTCGCCAAACAAATCCTCGGCGTCCTCCATAGCCTCTCCTTCACCAAACAAACTCCCGGCGTCCTCCTCCACTGCCTCTTCACGGTCCCCTTCGCCAAACCCGGAGTCGGGGCTCTCCTTCACTTCCTCGTCTCCTTCGTCCTGCGCCTCGGTGGTGAGTTGCGCTTCCAAATCCTCCTCTTGCTGAGCCTCTTCGGCGGCGTCGTCATCTTCGCTCGACAAAGCCGCGGCAAGCTGAGCCTCCAGGTCGCCCTCTTCCTCGGCGGTGCCATCTTCTTCGCTGGGGACAGCCGCGTCAAGCTGGGCCTCGTCGTCTGCCTCCTCGAGGTCTGCTTGTGGAGCGGGCTGACTCTGCTCTAGCTGGAGCTCGGCATTGGCAAAGTCGGCCATCTCCATCCCTGCGTCTAGGGCGGCAACGTACCGGCCGAAGAAGTCATCGTCCTCCTGAGTCAAGGCGGAGTCCGGAGCAGTATGCCCATCGTGGGACTGAGCCTGCTGGCTATCATCCTTGCTTGCCAACTCCGCCTGGCCCAGTCGAGCGAGATCGTCGGCTTTCTTGTTGGCTTCGCCCTTCTTGGCCTTCCTTGCCTGCTTCTTAGCAGCCTCTGCTTCCTCTCGCGCTTGAGCAGCCATGCCGACTCGGACGGCGATAAGAGCTCGGGTCTCTGCCCTACTCTCCTCTCGACGAGCGGCTGCGTTGGCTCGAAACCTCTGCGAAGAAGCCGCCTTCTTAGCCTTTCGCTCCCTATCGGCGATTGACTGAGGGGTGCCATATAAGACGACGCGAGCTTCTTCCTCCGCGATCCAGGCCGTCGAATTGGCAATGCTCTCCGCATCTGGTGGTGGCGGAAGCTGCTCGGCGGATGACGGCGGCGCAGACTGCTCACCCGAACTCCGCGGGAGAGACTCTTCCTCGCCGGTGAGGTCGATCGTCACCGGTTCCGATCTCGACGGAGCTGCCGCAGTCTGTGCTGCCACAGCGCCCTCGGGTGCCATGGCAGCTACGGCTGCGGCGGGGATCTCAGTCGAGACCGGAGCGGACGAGGAAGGCGTGACTCTAGCTCTCTGCGAAGGCTGCGGAGAGCCCTCACCAGGAAAGGCCTCCTCGGCGGGCCGTTTCTTGGCAGGAGTAGGAGGAGGAGCGAACTTGTTCCTGGTCGCCTCTTCCTTGGCTGAGGCATCGATCATCCAAGCCCTGCGCGCCTTCTGAGCACCGAAGAGGTGGACTGCGGTGTTGATCTTGTCCACACGCTCTTTGGTGTCTACGGGCGTATACTTGAATTTCTTGCTCGGCTTGCCATCGTCCTTAGGCGCCGAGCGTTTCTTCCCCTTCTTTGGAGCCTTGGGAGACTCCGTTGGGGCGCTCTCTGTTGTCTGGGAAGGGCCGGATTCTTGGGAGCTGCCGAGGGATTGTGCCTCAGTTGAAGGCTCTCTCCTTGGGTCGGCAGAGGCAGGAACCCCCCTTGAAGCCGTAGCAGCGCATGCCGGCGGCAGAGCCAGCCCGCTAGGGCGATAGGGCTCTCTCGCTGGCTGCGCTGTGGGAGTTTCTATGGCGCTTGGCAAAGCCAAACCATTGCATTCCGGCTGGGCAGGTTGGGGAGGTGCTGCCGGGGTGCTCTCTGGTGCCCTGGAAGGGAGCGCCAACCTGGGGAGAGCAAGTTCCAGGCGACGGGATGGCTGCTCGGCGGGAGGAGGAGGAGGTTGAGCAACCTCAACGGCAGAGGGCTCCTCGCCGAAGAGGTCGTCCTCGGGTCCGAGAGACTCATCAATATCACCTTCAAAAAGGCTGGCGATATCGTCTTCCCGGGCCGTGATAGGATTCTTGGCGTAGTCCATTTTCACGACGCGAGGCTTGTCTTCTGGTCAGAAACCAATCTGTTCTGTGACGGGAAAATGTTCTCCGAAACTTCTGGAGTCGTGCAGTGTCTACGACAGTTGCTTCGTTGGCACGGTAGTGCGTCGTGCGTTTGGGTATAATGTATGAAAGTGGGTAGAAAAAATCTTGGGGTGTAGCAATTCAGTGGGATAATGTGAGAGAGCTGTACAGAAAGAAGAGAAGGAGAACAGAGAGAGCGCCTTCTATTTTAAAGGGCAGAAAACATGGAAATGAGGACTTGTGACAATAGGAACTACCGTACTGGAGAGGATGTTTTCCAGCGTGAGGACAGCGGTGACTCGACGACAATAGCACCAATGACCGCCTCGACAATACCATACATGCTATTGTCCAGCTACGAATCTGCTCGAGCTACACCATGACAAGCTCAGACGGCAAGCCGAGCTGGATTTGGTCTGTGCGGAGATATGATTATCTGTCGGATCTTGCGAGGGTTTCGTTCGCAGGACTCGACCGAACGCCGAAAGCCCAAACGGAGAACTTCGACAGTCAGAGCATATCTATGCAGTCTACAGCTCAAATCAAGCATCCTATCTGCGTGCAAAAAAGAACTCGAAATTTGGTTGCTCAACCTTTCCATGTGATATTCCACTATGTGGGGCTACACGTGACTTGAGATATATCGCGAATGAATGAATTTAACGGACCGACCGACCTATTTGGGTATATCGCTTAAGAACGCCAAGAACTCCCGAATATGCGCGCGAGATACGCCGCTATCCCAGCACGCACGCATTCATCCAAAGACACCTGCCCTCCTCATCACGCCCTCGAATTCCTCCGTACTGACACCCCCAAGCCCTCCGCCAGTCGCCTCGCGCAACATGTCCTTCATCACACTCTCCGGCACATCCTCCCTCAAGTCCTTCGCGATCCTCCTCAGATCCGTAAGCGTAATCAATCTCTCCTCTCCCCGCGTGAAAAGCCGAAACGCCTTTGCGACTTCCTCCCGCCTCGCATCCTCGTCCCCGTCGTCCTGATTATTCATCTGCGCCGCGGCGATGAACACAAAGCGACTGTAGGGTACCCATCCCGTTCCCTCCGGATCCGCAATCTCAATGAACGCGCGCAGTTCTTTCTGGTCGCGTGGAGGGAGGTTGAGGGCGATGAGACATCGACGGACGTCGTTGGTGGCTATGACGCCGTCTTTGGAATCTTGGAATTCCTCGTTGGGGGTGGAAAAGAGGGCAAAGGCGTCTTGGATTTCGGCTTCTTGCTCCGCGGTGATGGAGCTGTCTTTGGCGAGTTTGGAACGCCGTTTCGCGGGTGGTTTTGCTGCGGCGGCGGCGGGCTGCTTTCGTCGCGGAGGCTAGAGTTGCTTGTGAGTATATGCCCGACATGCTTGTGAACGAGGACTGCGTACCATTTCGCCGTCACTCTCGCCCTGTCGCCTGGGAACAGTCAATGAAGAGCTATGTTCTGAATCGAAGACAGCAACGTGAAGTCAGACATCATTACCAGGGCCCTTGTTCTCGGAATGCTCAGATTACCGCCGATATCCAAATCGGCACTAGCGTCTTGCCCACGCACCAGGCAAAACTTTCCACCTTTGAATTCCTGTCTTCTCTTCAACAACACCACGAAAAAATGTGCATCACCGAAGAAGCCTTCCGGCACCGCTCAACAGCGGAGTAGCCATACATGCGCATATGTCTCTTCCCAACGGTGAAGTATACAACTGCCAGTGCTCAAGACACAGTACGGTGGGCTCGAAATTTTTCAATTTCCTTTACCACCCTCACACGCGATGAAAATGCTAGAGCCGGTTATCGAGACAACATTAGCAGTGATGCAGATGTTGATCTGATGGATAGACGGTGTGGACAGAGTCGCAAAAGTAAAAGTTCCTGGCTTCATCAATCGATAGAAGTCAGCTGTTCAGCGGTTGTCTCTCACGGCTTCCTACTCTGCCCAGGGATGACTTGATATGGACAGGACAAACCCAAAGTAAAGAAAAGAGTGCGATGGCTAGCATTTCAATATAATGATCAGATTTGAGTTCCTGATGTCACCTATGTACAACATTCGAATGCTAACAAGACAAAAATGCTGGTTATCCGGAATGCAGCTGGGTATCTTCTCCAAAGCCATGATGGGAAAACAATGCCACCCAGTCCTTCCAACTCCATCGTGCCTGCCTCTTGAATGCCTGCGGTCCTACTTGAGATTGTTCTGCTTCATAAATGCCGCAAGTGGTCTGGGATCCTTCGTTGCAATATAATAATCGCCGCTCTGGTCTGTCCAGCTGACGCTCTCAGAAAAGTATTCGAATCTTCTTTGAACGAAAAGATTGGCGTGAGATCCGTAATTGCGCATGGCAATCTTGTGTCCCACAGGCACAAATGGTTTCAAGCTGACCACCTGACAGCCGTCTTTGAGATCGAGGAAAATCGAGAGGAGCTTGTCGTTCAACGCGGGCGTGAAAGCTTGGTTGTTCACCAAGACAACGTCCGCGCGCTTGAGGACTTCGCCAATGCGTGTATTCTCTGTGAAGTCGCCGCGCAGGAGATTGACTTCTCCGGCAGAGAGGCCCCAGAGTCTTGTTCGCGCTGGGAATTCCTTCGCTTGCAACTCTGCTAAGTCGCATGGGTTCTTCATCATCTCAATGCCCCAGCTCTCACATCCAACCTCAAGAGCTGCCTGCAGGACGACGTTGCCGACACCCGACCCCAGATCCACAAACACTTGCTCGTGGTTGAGTTTCGCTCTCCTGAATATCTCACTGCAGAAACGAGGGAGCAGTTCGCCGTACACATTATCGCTTCCATTCTGATACGCTCTGAGGGTTTCGACCTTGGGGGAGACAGTTCTTGAGTAGATCTGCTCCAAGATACGTTTGACCCATTCTAGAGACAGGTGGCTCTTCTTTATGAGTTCTTTGCGAATGGTACCGTCGTCTATAAGCGACTTGACGACAGTATTGAAGTCCTCAACCACCTCAATGATCTCCTCTGTGCTTTTGGCGTGCCATGCCCTGTTGAAGCGGCGCCCAAAACCAGTGTCATCGTCCAGATACTTGTTGCTGAGTTCTTCGGGGAAGTAAAACAGGCATATCGTCTTGACCGTCTCGATGATATCCGTCATTGGCTTGTAGTCTTCCGACTCATTCTTGGGCCACTTCAGCTCGAAGCGCTCTTTTTGACTCCGACTCGGGTATTGCAGCTCGGTAGTACCGAAGGTCTCATTCGTCCAAGGATTCTTAAACTTGTGAGAATGGACTCCAGAAGTAGCGTCTGCTCCGTGTATGATGTCGAAGACAGTATCATCTTTGAAGGCCTTCTCGGAAACCACAGGCCGTCTTGGCCAGCTGCTCTCTACCGAGCTGACGCTGCTCTTGATCCGTTTTCGTGAAACATCGGAGTCGCTACCGCCAAGATCGCTGCTCTCGTCTTCGTCGTCGCTGAACAACGCTGGCTGAGGGGTCGCGCTCTTCCTCTTCACGCCTCTCGAACTGGACAAGGCTCTACGAGCCGGGTTCTGAGGTGCTTTGAAAGCTACAGGCTTTGCGGGCTTGCGATCGAGGGCCTGCTTGAACCTATTCGGATCGGGACCTCGGTGCGGTGCGGCGCTGGCAGCCTTCGGAACAGGAACTCTGACGACACTCTTGCGAATGACTGGCTGACTGCTGCCGGTCTTTGGTTTGCTAAAATTCATGTCTGTCGGTTGGGAGGGTGCATGAAGCAGCGATCGTGCAGCGGGAAGATGCGGCTTGAAAAGAGTGATGCCGCGGTAGGGATGGCGGTGGTGCTGGTAAATTCGAAAACGGACTGGAATGTGGTTGTCGCGGCGAGGGAGAAAGGGTCTGGAGAAGAGATGATGGAATTGGAAAAGGCTCACACGACCTGCAGTGACCTCCTCCACGGCACCGGGGTCCCGGTCAGTCGCGAAAAGGAAGTCGCGTTTCTTCTCGCCCGCAGTCGGAATGAATTTCAATTTCTCCGACCCGCTGCAGATCTCATCCTAACCCAAACCCCACCTACAGAGTATAGACACATTCTTGAGAGCCATATTCAACGACCGCTGCACGGTACACCAAAGAAAGGAAAGAAATACAGCCGAATCGTTAGATCCATGCCGCACAGGCGGCAGTCGCTGGAGCTGCTCGTTCCCCAGATGCCTTAAGAAGGTACCCTCTCGCTCGGCTCAGTTAACGCTCTGTTTAGGCACCCTTGATGCAACAACATCTATCCTCCCTTAGATAGGAGCAACATGCGCGGTCTCTTCTTTCATCCAAACTCTCCCTCGCTTTCCCACAGCATCAGTATGCTCTCTCGCATCCGCAACATCCTCTCGGGCGCCACTCGGGCCAAATACCCCTCCGTTGCTCTCACTCTTGAGGTCCGCCGCGGAGGCTCTACAACAATACACGTTTTACACATCGTGCCCGAGGACAGCTCCGTGGAGCGTGTCGATACGACGCGCTCGAACGCCACCAGCTTCCACTTCAACCATGCACAAGAGAGGGGTCGCGAGCAAATCGGCAGCGTGTTGCTACAGGATGGAGATGAGGAAACCTCAGATGAACTTCTGGATGAGATCAGCACACAGGCGACGCAGCTTTTGCTGCAGCAGCGGAAGACTGCCAGCGGCAGGGAAGGCGGCGGTCACACTGTGGGAGATCTAGAGCAAGCGTTACGCTCTGCTGCGCTTGAAAGTCTACAACGGAGAGGGACACGGGACGCTCCAGAAAAGGCGGCACAGCAGTATCCGGTCTACATCGTGCAAATCGACCGCTCAGAGCCCGGGAAGATCATGTCCAATTTCGAGCCCACCAGCATCATGCGTTAATGGTCTCGACCTGCCGACTCACTTGCGCGCGTTTTCAAGTGCTCACAACAATGGGAATTGATTAGCGCACAAGTTCAAATATTGTATCTGCTAATAAGCGCAGGCCTACTCGACTTGTTCTATTTCGTTTCAGCGCATAAACGAATCAGATTCAAGGATTCTGTTCAGGGCTAAGGCTGCTTGGGAGCGTATCCGCGGCGTTGGGCGTCAGTTTTACACCTATTCAAGGGACTACATTTTGAAGCTGGGCACCGATAAGGATGAAGCTGTGATGACCAAGTTTGCACACGGCCTGCTCGGCTCTGTCGTCCCGCATCTGAAGGCCTTCGTCTCTATCACCGGACCTCCAGAACGTGAAGAAATCATCATTGCTCGCCAGCATGGCGTGCCTCTCGTTGAGCTCTGGCCTACTCTCAGTTCCGCACAGCGTGCAACAGTGAAGAACAACCTCGTATCGCTGATTATTTCGATGCGCACAAGCGACGAATGCTTGCGCTACTATGGCCGTCCAGGCGGGCAGCCGTACATCACTCAACCTGAATTTGGACCCAACGACAAACATGATGTCTGCCATACTCGCTCAGATTGGAACGCGTCACGTGTGCGTGCCCTTCGCTCCTCGGCCTCGGATGCTGAGATAGATGAGGATCGCATAAGGGTCCTGGAGCGCGTTCAGTACGAGACAGGCGTCGAGGCAGTGCTTGTAGAACGCTCCACTCTGACACACGGAGACCTTTCCCACCGCAACATTCTTCTCGATCCCTCGACTCTCGAAATAACAGGTTTGATCGACTGGGAGTCGGGCAATGTCGCTCCGGCGTATCTTGAGTATACCATGGCACGCTTATCTGGTGGACATGATCCGGAATGGAGAAGGGAGCTTCTGGAAATTCTCAGGGACGTTCTGTGTGTCGAGTGCGAGCGCGGGGTCAGACAACGTGGTGAGACCGACAGCTCGCAGGCCACGGCCAAGAGAAGCGATGAGCTGTTCAGTGAGACACTAGCTGCGTGGAACGCACTCGTCGACGTGGAGCGGCCTGCAAATGGCTACTCCGATGATGGCTATTGGACCTTTGAGGACGAGGACTCCCTTCCTGTACTGGCAAGCACTTCGACAGATGACCATACCACACATGACAAGGGTTCCGGACGCATGGCAGAATTAGCATAATGTACCTTCGTCAAATGTTCACTTACAACTTTCCATCTTGAAAGCCATAGCACATTGTAATTGTAGGCTTCCGCATAACTTAGCTCAGAAGGAAGACATCGAGCACGTGACCATCAGAGCCCCGGTCTGCGTCTTCGCCTGAAAGCTATCTTGATCGCCATTCCCGCCGACACGCTTCAACTCCATCCTCTCCCTGCTCCGCTCGCCCCCGACCGCCAGTCCACTCACTGCCAAACTCGACAGAGAGGTGCACCGCACGTCGCGCTACGAGAATATTGCCGTACAACACGCACAACCACATCCCTCGCACTGCCCACGGGAAAGACGGAAAAGCTGGAAGCCATCCTGCGGTATTCAGACGGACCGCACTTCTGCCATCATCCAAGGAAAAGGAGTCGCCAATGACATGTCGCGAAGGAGAGAACCCCGAAGAAAGGACTCTCGTCGCATTCGCGGAGTGACTTGTGCATGACGTAGTAACACAGTACATACATGTACAGCTCGACGAGCTGAGGCAAGGCAGGTTTATTAGGTCCGTTTGTTCTTTCTCTCCTTCAAGATTCCAACTCTTCCAGAACAATTGAACTCTTCGTGGAACCTGGAACGGAGCACTCACCACACTGCCTTGCACAGCGAAGACTATACCGACAACCATGGACAGCATCCCGGTATCGAACGGAGCCAAGGGCGAGCCGGAATCGCTCACCAACAAGACTCTCGAAACCGGAGCCAAGATGGTCCAAAACCTCGATCCACCCAATCGTCTCTGCGCTCATCTGTAAGTCCAAACCAAACCAAACCAAACCCAAAAAAAAGAGGCTACCCCTCCTCCTCCTCCTCCAACAACATCCCAAACCACCTGAACATTGATTCCCCCAACAGCAACGCCTTCCACGTCTACGTCAACGAACCACACCGCATCTCCGAAGCAAATCACTACTGCGCGCACGTCAACGACGAAATCCGCCAATGCATCCTCTACGACTCCCCGGGCCCGCACGCCCGCCTCATCGGCGTCGAATACATGATCACGCCGCGCATCTACGCAACCCTCGACACCGACGAGCGGAAACTCTGGCACTCGCACGTCTTCGAGGTCAAATCCGGAATGCTGGTGATGCCCGCGCCGGCGGCCGTGCCGCTCGCCGCGTGGGAAGTCGCGGAAAGGAAAGAAATGGAACAGGTGGTGCAGTTGTATGGCAAGGTGTTCCAGCTGTGGCAGACGGATCGCGGGGACGCGGTGCCGTTGGGCAGGCCGGAGTTGATGACGAGTTTTACGGGGGAGGCGCAGATTGAGGGGTTTCGGGGGGTTTTGGAGGCGAGGGATCGGAGGTTTGGGGTGGAGATGCGGAAGAAGGCGGAGGGGAGGGCGTATATCCCGGAGCCGGAGGTTCATCCGGATGCGGACGATTTGTGGAAGGAGAAGTAGAAGTAGTAGAGGGCCAAGGCGGCCTTTTGAGGAATTGATGAAGAACGACAGGTGCTCATGGTAGCATACGAGACGAGACGTATGAGGAGGAAGGAAAGGCAGGCGAGCAAGCAGGATGCTTGACAGTCCCTCAGTGGCCACATGACCCAAGCGGGCTCTCTCTACACTCAGATCAGGTCCAAGACATGACCTTGCCATGTAGATATCAGTAAGAAAAAGTCTCAAGGTTTACAAGCCTCATGCCACCAACTTAGCTCGAAGTGCCACGAGAAGTCATTCAAGATGATATCAGGAGATCATGCATAGACAAGAATAATCGATTATAGGCTGCTAATATCGCTCTCTCGTGCAGAGTCTTTACAATCCACGCCCATCAATCATCGTCAAAGATCTGGCCTGGCTGTCGACCGACCAACCAACCAGCCAACCGTCGAATACAAATGTCGAAAAACGATTGTTTGACAGAGCAAAAAACAATAAAGTGAGAGTCGTCTCTCCCATTCCCCATTAAAGAAACGCCGGCTCAGAAAGACAGATCAGACAAACAACATTGCGCGCCATGATATCATCACACTCCACAAGAGAAAACAAGGTGTCTCGTTCTCCTTTTGGTTCATGTCAGAAAGGGTTTGAGGTTGACGGTAATGGTAGATGGAGGAGAGGTCGTTAAAACGGAACGAGGTTCCGGGGGAACAGCTGGGAAGAGCTTTCCTTTTGAGGTTAGGTAGGTAGAGTGGGAGGCTGTCGTTCATCCTTTTAATGGTCCATGATCTTCCATCCCTCCTTCATCAGCGAGCGGCCGAAGAAGAGAGAGCCGAGGATGACTCCGAAGCCGGCGAGGGCAACTCCCGTATACCAGGCGCAGCGGATGCCGTGGAGGACATCTTCGGGGGTAGCGCCGTGGTTGTTGACGTGCACTTCCACCGTGCCGGCGATCCCGAGAGCGAGGGAGATGGAGTAGTTGACCATGGTATTGACCAGGGAAGCCGCGAGGCCTTGGTGTTCCCGGGGCATGTGGTTGGATAAGATGACGGTTCCCGCGGGGAACGACATGTCCATGCCTTGGTTCATCGTCAGCCTTCATGTCGTTTTCCCAAGTCGGCTTGTGTAATGTGGACTTACCGAAAGGCATGATGAGGATAGCGATGAACATCTGGGCCCAGTACGACTGATGAGCCGGCTGTGTCGCGGTGATGAGCTGTCCCAGGAAGAAGGCGAACATGGAAATACACATGGTGAACGCCACCGGGGTGTGCGTCAACATGAAACCAGTCACACCAGCGGCGAGCAGACCGCAGACCAGAGCCGGGGTGTACTGCGCAGACACGCTCAACGGCGTGTGTCCACGGACTTCCTCGAGGAATCGCCATGAGTAGTAGATCCAGATTCCGAACGAGCCCCACCCGATTCCGACAAGAGCCATGGTGTAGGTGACGGTACTTGACATGGCGCTGACGGGAAGAATGGGCGAGAGAGCACGTGCTTCAACCCATACGAAGCCGACGAGGGCGAGGATACCGATGATGAGAATGAAGTAGACGTGTGGCTGGCTCCAGCCGAAGAGAGGGCCGTTGTTCCACGCGACGTTGACCAGGACGAGACCGCTGACACCCAGTATCGATCCCGTCCAGTCCATGCCGGGCTTGTTCATTCTGCCAGCGAACTGAGCGTCGTGGGCCAGAGCCTTGGGGATGATGATGACGGAGAACGCAGCGAGTGCCCAAGCTGCGATACCGTAGCTCCAGAACGCCCACGGCCACCAGGTGAGCTGAGCGAAGATGCTGGAGAAGAGCGAACCCATGACGAATCCCCAAGGTGCCATGGCACCGAACAGCGAAAAGACAATGTTCTTTTTGATACCGGGTGGGTACGCACGACCCAGCAGAGCGAGAGCGTTGGGGGCGAGGAGAGCAGCTCCAATGCCCTGGAACGCACGGCAGACGTCGAAGAAGACCTGACGGCCGACGTATGCACTGAAGCCGGCAAACGCAGACCAGCAGCCGAGAAAGAAGTACCCAAAAACGAACACTCTCTTGTGCCCCAGAATGTCGCCCATGCGTCCCGAGATGAGGATGAAGGTGCCGACTGTCAACGAGAAAGCTGCGGCAAACCACGCTTGCTCGCCCGGATTTGTTACGTGGAGGCCTTCTGCGATAATGTGCATCGGTGCAATCGATTGTCCAAGTCCAGCAAGACCCATGAACTGAGCCATGATAACAACTCCAATGAAGAGCACCTCGTGTAACGTAGAGATGTTAATCGACGATCCAGGCGACGAAGCAACTACAGGCGTCGCGGGTTGCTCTGGTGTGGGTGATCCGTAGTATCCTGTTGATTCGGCATCGTCCTTCATCGACTCTGGGTTTGACCTGAGCATGTGCGGGTCCATTAAGAATGATGTCGACCGTCCTCGGCCAGCGCTGTATATGGCTGGAATCTCAGGAACTGATTCTCTGCTCTCATCCCACATGCTGTCTGCCGCAAGCGAGTCTACCCTGGACTGGAGCGAGATGTGTCGGGATTTGTATAATGATGTCCACGTCGAGGTGGGGTCTGAGTCCTTACCGTCCCGGTTGGGAGCAGGATAGTCTGGGAGGACCATGTTGGCGGTCCTCTAAGGAACGCTGTAGCACTGTCAGCTCTTGGATCCAGTACGGCGTGTGTCAACAAGGCGCGATGTTGCCTTGAAGCGAGCAAGATGAGTACGTACGATAGATTCAATAGAAGAAGAATGAGCGATATCGTCAATGACGCCGTTGCAACGAGAGAACAACGACGACACGCGAGGGAGTCCGCCGAGACCAAGAGGCCAGGGCATGGAGATGGTTTTGCTCTGGCGACAGGATGGTCGCTGTGACGCCAGCCTTGCGCGCCAGCAATGCCCAGAGAGGATGGCTAGAGCTTCTTGCGATCTGCCCCTAGAAGTCACGTCCGCGCCCCCGCCGCCGCCCACGCCGTCCACGCCGACGCCCAGGGAGGAGAGCGGCGAATACCATTGGGGTACAGGAATGTCGTACCGGTCTGTGCACCTGGGCGTTGTTGTCCACGCACAGCACGCACCACATACGGTCGAGCTGGGCCCCTCGCAGACCAATTGGGACAGGTGAAGTTGGCGAGCAATGCCCGATGTGGAGCGGGCTACCACAACGGCTGGCAGTGACCTTTGGTGAGGTGGCTTGCACGTGACATGCGTGCTTCTTGTTGTGGAGGGGCGTCCCTGAGTAAGGATGGAAGGAGAAGGATGCGTGGAATCTCGATCCCGTCTTGACAGCCATTGACAGCCAATGACAGCCGATGACCTCCGGTGACAGCCATTGACAGCCGTCGACAACCGTCTGGGCACGGTGTCGGAGCTGATGTGACAAGCTGATGACAGGCTTGGGAGAGAGCTGCGGTTCACATAGGAGATCCGGGTGGGGTCTACCCGTAACCTTGCCCGTTTCTTCTCCAGAACCTGTGGAACATTCCAAGTCGTTGCCGCCGCGGTTGATCCCCATCTGGTGTCGCGGCCATTGCCAAGCACGTCGCAGGCTTCAGATCAGACCGGACGGACCTGTCATCTGTCATCAGCACCCAATTTTTGGGCCCATCGCAACATCTGCAACCGCATCCTCAGGAGACTCTTCACATTCACATGTGCCTCGCGGATACACATGGTCTGATTATCAGTCGTGTCTTCGTCTCCAGTCATCGCATGACATCGCAGGTGTTGACAATCCACGCGGCGAGTCATTCGCAAGTGCGCCACAGGGGTTCGCGTTCGGCACGCCAAAGCTAGGACACATCGTCAGCTGAGGACACGTGAGATTCCGTGCTCGTGATCCGTGATGAGAGAAAGAGCTCCATCCATTCCACCAACATGTCAACAGCACCCGAGACGCCTTCCATCTTGGCAATCATTTCACGAACGCCACCAGCGGCAACAGCACACAGCCTCTCGTCTAGTCTCGTGGCATAACGTGGCATCAGCACCCGCCATCGCATCCCCCACACCTATCGGAGCACGCCCACCCTCCCAAGTACACACACTTTTCTCAACGGAAAACGACACATCCTGGGAAGAAGAAATCAGTCGAAAGAGAAGTGGATGCGCAACCATCTTGTTTCGTGTAAGCTATCAAAAGAAAGAAGAGTGCCGTGCCCACTCGACCGTGTATTAAAATTAGTGCAAAAGTCCTGTCCTGTCCTGTCACTCTGTTTTCCGTTGTTGATGGATCTTTCTCCCTCTCCTCCGCTGTTTCGTCCTCGCAATAGTGGTATCATGTAACTAACAATCAAACGGTGGCTTTCCAGAACAATAAACCAGTTGGGTATCTCTCCACAGCTGACCAACGCCACAATCCACAGTCATGAGGCATCATGCTCGCGCGGCTCGCCTTTCGTGTCCAAATCCCAAGACTTCCGGTGGCGCGCACTTAGACGTCGCCCTGGTAGACCGGGTTGGACTGGCCGAGAGTCGTGTGCACGCCCGAGACGTTGGTAGCGGGCGAAGAGAAGGCGTCGTTGACTTGGTTCGCGAAGCCGTTCGTCGTGGGCTTTCCGTTACCAACGGCGTTACCGACGGGGGCGTTACCCCCACGCACGGTGCCCTGCGCGGTGTTGTGGGGCTTGCGGACGGGCTGAGAGACTCTGGGCAGGCTGGTCGACTCCTTGCCAGTGCCAATGCTGAAGACCGGGCTCTCCCACTGCTCGCCCTTAGCGGCCAGCTCCTTGTACTCGGTGGCCTTGGTGGAGATGCCGCCGGGCAGCTTGACCTGCGGGAAGATGGAGTCGTACTGAGTGACAGCCATGTTGACCTTCTTGTCCTCAGCACTCTGCTTGACCTCCTCCTTCTTGTTCTGGCCCTTCTGCATCTGCTTCTGGAAGGCGTTGAAGTAGCGCTGGTAGATGTTCTGGATGTTCTCTGGGTCAGGGTTGGCCTTGGCCTCCTCTGTGGCGCGGTCGGCCTCCTTCTTGACCTGGAAGAGCATGGCGTCAAGCTGGTGAACATTGTCGCGGATCTGCTTCTCGACCACCTTCTGGATGGCTGGGTTCATGACCTTCAAGAGGACTGGCTTGAAGAGGCCGAACAGGAGCTTGTGGTTGGACTGCTTCAACTTGATGTTCATGTTCTTGATGTCAACATGGACGGTGTTGATCTTGAAGAAGTGCTGCTTGTCACTCTTGTCGGCCGTCTCCATCGCGACCTTGAAACTCAGACCTGAGCCGCCGAGGAAGATGTCCATGATGCCCTTGTCGGCGATGCTGGGGAAGCCCTGCTTCTTCTTGACGTAGTAGGAGACATCACGGATGTCCATCTGCACGCCGGACACGGAGAGCATGACCTTGTTCTTGTTCTTGTTCGTGAAGCCCTTGCGTCCCCAGCGCCAGTAGTTGTCGCTGCCGAACTCGAACATGTTTGGTGCGAGGTTGTCACCCTCAATGACCAAGTTCTCAACGACAACGTCAACCATTGGGTCGGAGAACTCGATGCGAGGAATTGGGACGTAGCGAATGTTCTCAAAGAACGCCGGAATGAGCACCTCGGTCAAGTCCTTGACCAAGTGAGGCTTGAAGGTGGGCTTGCCATCGTCGTCGTTGCCAAGGTCCAAGAAAAGCTTGTTCATGGAGTCGGCGAAAGCCTTGTTCTGTGGGTCTTGCTCGAACTGGTCGGCCAAGAACTTGAGCTCGTCGACAATGCGGTCAGTGTGGTCCTTGTAGCGCTCACGCAGCAAGAAGTTGCCGCGGTCGTAGAGCTGGTTCCATCGCTCGTTCGACTCGTCCTGGAGAACATAGCCCTGCTCTTGCAGGCACTTGCGGATGAAGGAGTCGGCGTCCTATCCATGGGGTCAGTCACGTTCTCGAATTATACAGCGTGGGCTCATTTGGCAACATACCTTGAAGAAGCGCTTGAGTTCTGGGTCGCGGTCTGCATCGGCGTAAATCTGGTTAATCGCATCGAAAAGATCGTCGAAAGATGTGCTGTTGGCGAAACGCTCCAGCAGTGTCTTGAGATTCGTCAGCATTGGCCGACTGTTCTCCAAGAAACCTATCAAAACACACCTTGAGGTCAGCTTCAACCTTAGTCAGACTGTCCTGAGAATGGGCACCTTTCACGGAGTCAGTTGCTTGGCCATGGACGTCCCGCGCGTGGCCACCGTAGGTCTCGGCAAGTCGGAGGAGAGTGTCGATCGCCTGCTGGTCTGCCAAAATCAGTCAGTGTAGCCCGTTGTATACTGATGCCGAATCACGTACAGTCTTGATGGGCCTGGATCTCAACAACCATCTTCTTCAAACGGAAGATGATCTGGTCCCGGCGCTCTGGAGGCACCTTGCCCTGGAAGTACCTCTTGGACCGCTCGCGGTATTCGCGCATCTTCTGCTTCTGGTCTTCGTCCATGTTGTCCGAGATCTGGTTCTTGAGCGCGCCCGTGCCAGCCTTGGCACCAGCCGTGGAGTCCGCGCCGCTCTGAGTGCCCTTCCGCTGGTCGGCAGCAGCAAGAGCACCGGCATCAGCTGGGTCGCGGTAACCTTCTGGGTGGGCAGCCTGGGCGGCATCGCCGACGGCCTTGTCAACGTCCCTCTTTCCAACAGGTACCTGGCTTTTGATCTGGTTGCGGATGCTCTCCTTTGAGAGATCGGGGGTATCTGCAGATTTCATCGTCAGTCGCGCGCTTCACGTGTAACCATCACTGAAACTAACCGTGCCAAGTGTGGTCCTCAGCTGGTTGGTCGATCTGTGAGAGCTGCTCTTCGCCTGGCTTGACCTTGGCCGCTGTGTTGGTTGCGGCATCACCCGCGATGTCGCGAAGTAGGACGGTCGCGTCACTCACTATAAAACTGTCAGCCTCGTCCAAATGCCTACAACCATTACCAAAGACGTACAAAGCTTGCGGAATTGGCCGTTGGTGATCAAAAGCGTGCCGAGAGTGCGCAGGCCCTCGAGTGCCTGCTGGCCATGCTGCTGAGCAGTGTCCTTGTCGACAGGTGCGTTGATGCCCCTAACATCGCCGCTGCCAATCTGCTGAGTCTGCCAGATGAAATCCTGGAGGAGGTTCCCGCTGTTCTTGGACAGGAGAAGCTCCTTGGACTTCTGAATGACGTCGCGCAGATCAGCGATCAGCTTCTGGCCTTCGGCAGAGAGCTTGCCAGAGGGCTTGGTGAGTCCTTGCCACTCAAGCGCGGTGTTCATGGCAACATCAATTTGCTTGTTCTATGATGAAATGCTGGATCAGCTCTTGATCTTGAATTGACGCAATGTAGTGGTTGGGCTTACCGATGGCACCTTGCCATTGGCAAAGGCCGCGTAGATGCCATAGAGATGGAGCTTAGCATTGATGTCCTTCTCCTTCATGGCCTGGTTGGTCGGCACATTGACGCCCTTGGAAGTCATGTTGGCGGACTTTTCCTGCGTAATCGCAGACGATGGAGGATCCGCTACTTCGTGCGCTGAGGCAGAACCCGTCGATGAAGGCTTCGCCTGTTTGTCGTCCGTCACCGGATCGGGAGGTTGGGACTGGTCTGTGGCGCGTGGAGGTTGAGAAGTAGTATTAGCACCTGCGGGTCGCTGAGTGGCCGCGGGAGGAGTCGAGACTTTTTTGTTGTCCTGATGAGCACGAGGCCGGCAACAGCGCGACTAACGCATGTACGATTGTAATGAGCAAGGGGACTGGGGTATCTCTCGAATTATACAAGGCGTAAGCAAAAACCAGCAAAGTAGATGCGCACGGGGTCGCAAATGCTGTGGTGGAGGATGATGGAGGAGGTGAAGGTGTGTAGAGAAGGTGTTTGTGTTGTTGGCGAGAGAGGCGAGAGGCAGAGGAGAGAAAGAAACAGCTGGGGAAGGTTCAGTGTGCACAGACGTTTGCGGCGGGCGCGAGGGACAACGCTGTAACTCTGACGCAACTGGGCGCGAACCTCGATTTGCGTCGACCGGCAGCAGCAGCAAGCGGCGATTTGCAAATAGCATGCACATACGTGGTGTGCCGTCGTCACCAAGTGATACACTAGCTAGACGAACGACCACAGACTGACAGACCTGGCGGCGCGCGTGCGAATCACGCCAGGCGCGTACCATCTTGGCTGCCGCGTCGATGACGTCCTCATGCGCCAATCGGGTGAGGATCGCAATGGCCTGTTTTTGTCTTTGTGTCGACGTAACGGTCTCGTCGACCTGGAAGCATCTTCACAGGTACACGCAATGGCAATTTCTGACACACTATCACAAGGACGCTCCAAGCTTCCACCGCCTCGAGGTGTTCGGTCGCTGCTCGTCTGCTGGGTTGTTCCTGTTCCCTCGCCAACCACCAATTCTCACGAGCCACAGCCCAAGACGATCAGCGTTCTCCGCACGCATTGGCCACCACACTGCCACCGCTTCGGGTCTAGCTCCCTGCGCCGATCCCTGCCCGCTCCAAGTCTTCTAATTTCACCTGTGGCGCTCGCCTTGCTCTCATCGCCTGTAGTAGGGCACACGCATACCCAACTGCCCCTGGCGGCAATGGTCAGCTGAGACGCGACGATATAGTCAATGTAGCGAGCGGAGACGTGTCAAACGGTTCTATCGGAGCAATTTCCACCAATCATACATTTGAGCAGCATGACTCGCGTGGAAAAGAGCGTGTCTTGGAGGCTATGACCTTATTGCCTACATCTATTTGCTCGCAGCTACAGTATCGTAGCTCCAAACAGAGCATACGTCCTCTGCCATCGTTCTGGCTGGTTGCCACACCTCGCTGCATCCTCATCAACATCGACACCATATTCCATGATACAGCATTCGAAGGGCAAATTGCTCAGCTGCTCCTGTTCATCCTTCTCTTCCAGATTTCCCCAGAGCACAAACATCTTCTCCTTCAGTTTCGCCAGTAGCCGGTAGTCATGCCTCAGATCTTGCGGGTCATCGACGCCGTTGCCGAGTAGGAATTGGGCCTGCTCATGATGCACTTGCACCCAGATCCGGTCACCTTCTGACCCGCCCGCTGTGCGTCTGCTCGCGTCTTCGAGGAGCAACGAGAAGTGCCATTCATGCTTTGGTGTGCCCTCGTATTGCCACGCCATACTATCGACGCTCTTACCGTCGTCTTCTGCGAGAACAGGAACCGCGAACTCTTCCAACGATTTCGGCTCGTAGTCCACCACCCGAACCCTGGCACGATACTTGGCGTTGATGAAGGGGAGTACGTCGGAGTTTCCATTCGGAGTATCGTGTTCATGTTCAACATTCTCAGGATCCAAGATCTTCCTGACGCTACTGACCGGCACTTCCTCATAGCTGCACCTGACGTGTGGGTTCTTTTCGAATGTTCTGTCCACCTCTTTGGAGGCTTCCTGCTCGGCCTCGGAATCGTTCCGCGGATCCTGTGCTTGTCTCTGCGCTTTCTTTGCCTTCTTCTCGGCCTTCTTCTCGGCCTTCTTCTGCCGTTTGGTCATGGCTTCCTCAGCCGGTCGCTCTCCCGACTTCTTCTCCCTTTCTTTCCAATATTGCTCTTTCCTAAGCATCAGAGCTCCAACCTCGGGTGATTCCATGTCCAAGTTCTTACGAATGTTGATTTGTTGCTGGCTTTGATGATCCTGCCACATGTCCCCTTCCAGGAACAAGCCGTGATCACCCCACGTCGTGATGCGGGTCTTCACATTTCGTAGCAGGACCAAGTCACCTTCGTCAACAGACGAAATTGCGTAGTCAGCATGAGGTGGCTTCACGTTGACCTTCAATATCGTGTGGCCGTACGGTCCAGGCCAAGGCTTTTTGGAGCCTTTCGTGTAGCCGAAAGCATCGCCATCTCTTCCCAGATCGGTCTGCTCCTCGGGTGCAGGGTATGGTCGCATCATCTCGTTGTAGGTATAATCTGTGATGTAGAGGTCGCATCCATACTGCGCTCCGATCCGCTTAACGACCAGTCCAACGATATCGGCGTAGCCCATGTCCCTCAACTCTCGGATTAACTTGAACTTCTGTCCTATCGAGTTGCCAAATTTCCGTTTCTTCGAAGGAGGCTCAGAGGCAGAGCCCTCGACCTCCACTCGCCTCTTCGTGGCACTGTGTCGGTGGCGACTATCTTCTACCGCCACAGCCATCTCGGATTTGAGGTGCACCACGTAGTTCTGCTCGGCAAGTTTGAGCCTACTGACCTGCAGTGGCACTCCATGGCACTCCAATCGATTCTTATCTTGATATGCAATGGAAAAATTTGGATTCGGAATCGCTGCGGATGGAAATACCAGCACGCCGGAGGAGTAGTTGGACAGCGCTACGCGCTCTCCGTTGACAGTCATCATGTTGACTGTTCGGAGGAGCACGACATCGCCAACGTCACGTACTTTCGGAAGAGAGTCCAGGTTGGGGGAAAAGAAGCGGACTTTCAAACCCTCGCCTCCGTCCACCGCGTTACTCAGCCTGCGGTCAATGAGCTTGAATGTGAGCATATGTTGGGAGGTCCTAGTTCTCGCCGGATCCATTACGTCGGTCACAACGCCGATGATGTTTACGCGCGTGTTGTCTGGGGACTGCCGGGCGACATACAGGTCCATGAAGCCTGGAGGTAAGGATGCCATCGTGCTGGATGTAACTGTCGCTGCCAATCTCGCCGAGATTTCTCAGAAGAGCGCAGACGCAGTAGGCCTCGCCGTTGGAAAGGTTCTTGCCTTCTCCAAACCCGGGGACCGCGGTCGTAAGAGCATTGTCGTGACTTCGTTGTCGTGTGGGAGGTCGATGACTATCGAAGCGGTCATCGAGGAAGGTGTGACTATGCAGCGCGTCTAGTCGGTGGTCTGCCGAATCTTCAGCGTCCAACTCGTTAGTGGCGATGGTGGTGAAGCGTGAAGTCGATGGAACGGGAGGCGGAAAGGGCGGCAGCCGGCCGCACTTGCCAGTGCACCCCTCAGAAGTGGGAACCATGAGGGCGTGAAGTCTAACCTACCTTCACATGCGAACGGCGCGGGAAGTGCAATTTTCACGTGCTCACGCTCGGGCTGAGCATTCACTTGAAGGTTATCGCGTGACGCGTGGAAGCGGTGAAGTCGGAGCCTCAGGCAGCCAAGCAGTTGTCAGCAGCAAGTGGGGTGAAAACAAAAACCCCTGATTATTGCTTCTAATTCTTCACGCGAACAAAACCGAATCTTCCGCTCTTCTCTGCCTCGCTGCCTGCCTGATTCCAGAAAGCACTTCCGCAGCAACGTGACCGTCCCCTAATTATTACCGGACGACCAGCTTCCGCAGCGCGTTTCTCCTCCCGCAACGTTTCCGTTCCGCGACCAGCGTCGACGAAAACGACCAGCAGAAGCTTTGACGAAATCCCGATCGACAAGCGAGGAAGTGGGCTTTTGTTGACTCTTGAACCCTGGACACTTTCTGACTTCCACCACCACCGCGCGCTTCTTTCCTGCAGCCTCGACACTGCAAATACCACCCGCGAAACACCTCCCGCGAACCACCTCCCACAGCTCGAGCGGCTTCGCGTGAACAGCACGTACTTCTCAGCCGCCGCCTACCCACGAAGACATATCAATCCACACCAGCGATCATGGCGGAGCGGTACATTCCCGAGCATCGCCGCAACAACTTCAAGGCCAAGAGCACCTTCAAGCCTGACGAGCTGCGCCGCCGTCGTGAAGAGCAGCAGGTCGAGATCCGCAAGCAGAAGCGTGAGGAGAACCTTGCCAAGCGACGAGGCATTGGCGCTCGCGGTGACGGTGCTCCTGGCGCCTCGCTGGGGGCTGCGCCGGACAGCGACGATGAGGGCATCAATACGGAGAGTCAGGTGAATACCGCGCCACATCATACGCAGGAGCCCGAAACATACTGACTGTGCCGCAGCTCAATGAGGACCTCCCTCAGATGGTCCAGGGAGTCTTCTCAGAGAAGATCGACGACCAGATTGCTGCTACCACCAAATTTAGGAAGCTCCTCTCCAAAGAGCGGAACCCACCTATAGAGCGAGTCATCGAGACTGGCGTCGTCAGCCGCTTCGTCGAATTCCTCCGCTCCCCACACACTCTCGTCCAGTTCGAGGCCGCCTGGGCTCTCACTAACATTGCCTCCGGCTCCGCCCAGCAGACCCAAGTCGTTATCGAGGCAGGAGCCGTGCCCATCTTCGTCGAGCTCCTCAGCAGCCCAGAGCCAGATGTGCGGGAACAAGCCGTATGGGCTCTTGGTAACATAGCTGGTGACAGTCCAAACTGCAGAGACTTCGTCCTGGCGTCAGGTGCGCTTGCGCCGCTGGTCCGCCTCCTTGGCGACAGCCGCAAGCTGAGCATGCTTAGGAACGCGACCTGGACTCTTAGTAACTTCTGCCGCGGTAAGACTCCTCAGCCAGACTGGAACACCATCGCGCCCGCGCTGCCTGTACTCGCCAAGCTGGTGTACTCGCTCGACGACGAGGTCCTTATCGATGCATGCTGGGCCATCTCGTATTTGTCGGATGGTTCAAACGACAAGATCCAGGCCGTGATTGAGGCAAACATCCCACGTCGCCTGGTCGAGCTGCTCATGCATGCTTCGACCTCCGTACAGACCCCGGCGCTGCGATCTGTTGGCAACATTGTTACTGGCGACGATGTCCAGACTCAACTCATCATCAACTGCGGGGCACTTCCAGCCCTGTTGGCTCTGCTCAGTTCCACTAAAGATGGAATCCGCAAGGAGGCCTGCTGGACCATCTCCAACATCACTGCTGGAAACAGCACACAGATCCAGTCCGTCATCGATGCCAACATCATTCCACCATTGATCCACCTCTTGAGCCATGGCGACTTTAAGACACGCAAGGAAGCATGTTGGGCCATCTCAAATGCAACCAGCGGTGGTCTTCAAAAGCCCGAGCAGATCCGCTATCTGGTCAACCAGGGCGCCATTCGTCCACTCTGCGATCTGCTGGCATGCCCGGACAACAAGATCATTCAGGTTGCCCTTGACGGTCTCGAGAACATCCTCAAGGTTGGTGACATGGACAAGGAGGCGTCAGAGGGTAGCGCCGAAGCACCGGTCAACCGCTATGCCTTGTTCATTGAGGACTGCGGTGGAATGGAGAAGATCCACGATTGCCAGAACAACAGCAATGAGGAGATCTACATGAAGGCCTACACTATCATCGAGAAGTACTTCTCTGATGACGAGGGTGATGCTGATGTCAATGATCTCGCTCCTCAGCAAGGTCAGGACGGCCAGTTCGGGTTTGGTGCTCAACAGCAGCAACAGAACTTCAACTTTGCCAACGGCGGTGACAGCATGGACATGTAAAGAGATCGCATTGATCTTGAAATGACTCACCATCTCCGGATGCCATGAACGCGGAGAGCAGAAAGAGCAAGGAAGTCCCCACAGCCCCAATATGGCTTTGAGGACAAGGTAAGTAAAGCAGCATCGGACAGTATTCGCCCTACAAAAGGGGTCTACATGCGAAAGCGTCACCGATGACTGCGCCCTCCCTTCATCCCACCAACACCTCACGAGCACGAGCCCAGCATTCCATCAGCCCAGCACACAGCAGCACTAGCGAGATGCACTGCACGACTCGTTTCGACCACCCTCCATCGACATCACCATTCTCTCGAAGCATCCTCCCGATATCCACACCACTGGACCCCTTTGACATCAACGAAGCATGAGATCTTCAACAGCATCACGACCCGAATGTCATCCAACAACCTCTGCTGCTGCAGCCCGGCGTAAGAAAGGAAACTTCTTCGGTTTATTCCTGTATGGCCATGATTCTATGGGGCTCGAGGAAAATACACGCGGCCCCATCTTTTGACGGCTGCGATGCAAATTTTGCGGTCGTTTTGAGTGTTGGTAGAATCGGAATGAAAGTGCTGAATTTTGACCATTAAATGGATTCCGTTGACTTTCGATTGAAAGTGCTGACTCACGACCCGACTGAACTCGACTAGTTGTCCTCGATCTCTCCATTCGCTGAATCCAGGCAGGCCATCCAAACCCTCGACCGCATTCTTCTCCTTTGCGTACGTATTCCCTCACGTCGTGCTGAAATCACTCTAGTGGGAATCCTCCCACTGGATCATCTCCGAAATGGCGAGTCGCGGCGTGGAAGGCTCTGGTCTTGAGAGCTTGTTGAAGGTAGTGGAGGATGGCAAAGTCTGCTGCATGAAATCGAAACAAGTGAAGGGCTTCGAGATGGGCGCGTTGGAGGGCTGTGGTGCATTTGTCATGGAGATGAGAGCTGGATGAGGAGATGGGGTGTTGGCGTTGATGAAGGGAGGGTTGCAGTGATCTATTCGATTGCATGAGTTATAGCAGAGAGGCCCTTCTTATTAGGGGATCTTGATGCAGCCTTGACCGATCCTCCGTTCGAAACGTGTATCATCACCATTCCCTACAGCAACCAGCCCTCTCCATGCTCATCATTCACCATCCTCAAAAATCCGCCTCGCCCTTTCCAGATCTTCCACATCCCTAACCCCACCTCTCTTCAAAACCCCCAACGCCTCGGCGATAAATCTCCTCCCGTCGAAGAGATCCTCTCCTACACTCTTCATTTTCCCCTGGTCTCGCGGTCAGTACTACAAGTCACATCGCACATTCAACTCACTTTACCTCCATCTTCTCCTCTCCCTCCCTCCCCAGCTTCCCTCTGATTTCCGCCTCCCACTTCCCCCTCCCCCAACACCCCGCCGCGAAAATCCAAAAAGCCTCGCTGCGATGCTGATAGAACGGGCCCGCGCGGTGGAAATGTGCCACGGCGGTGGTGATTTTCTGGAGGGCTTCGTCGAGCGCTGCGCACGGGTTGGCGGCGGCGGTGTTGGAAGAGCTGACGGAGGAAGTCCTGCCGCGGGCGAGGAGATCGGTGCTGCTGCTGCTGCTATTATGTCGGTTCTGTTGGAGGAGGATCAGAGGCCAGGATTCTTCGAGTGCTACCGCTGCTGGGCTTTCCATTTTGACGGGTGCGGTTGGGGGAGCGGGTGTTGCGTGACTCTGACCGTGTGATACAGGGAGGAGAGACAGTGAGAGGAGCATGTTACTTTTTATGCGAATCGATTTGCCTTGATTCGTTGTCATATATTTGCTTCGACTCGGTCTTAGATCCCAATGAAATGGACGCAAAAGCCGAAAGCTGGATGGAAAAAGAGCAAGACAAGACAAGGGGAAAAAAACAAACCGTTTGTCCAAAGGTAAACACCCTTCCACTACACGTTCCAAAGAAGCTGAGACCGTTCCGACGAATTTGCTGTTATTCCAGTGTTTAAAAAGGCGGCAATGTCTCTCTACATATCGGACATTGCAAGCGATACTTCAACCAGCCTTCTAGACAAGAACTGTGGAAGATGTGTCGGCATGGTGTTACCATGTACGTCCTTCTCGCGAGCAAGCCTCCTGTCAGACCTGCATCGTTGGAAGCGCCGGCTTCGATGACGGGGACTTCGAGATCTTGCATGCAAATGGCACAGTCGAAGATGCGTTTGCCCTTTTCTTTGCTTTCCTTTGCGACTGATGCACGTCTTGCGAGTGCTGAGGAGGGCATGCGTTCCTGTCCAGGCGATGTTGGCGTCGATTGGGCTGCTGCGTCAGCCGTGGCTTGTGAGAAACCGATTGGCATCGTTGCACCCTCCTCATCTTCACGCAAAACGGGATGATAATCATACGCAGGCGGTGCCCAATCTTTCTTGATAAACCAGCGAGGCCCAATGAGTTCCTGAGAGACCAGTACGACGACTTGTATCCATACCCAGACAGCTAGAAGACCAAGACCATAGTAATCAATCTCGGCAAAGAGAACGTTGTGTTTGTACCCATAGAAATAGACAAAAGGCGTAAGACGAAGGAGGCTCTGGCCAAACACAAACTCCCAATTTAGGGCATGTCGGCAATTTCGCTGCACGTTTCGATGAATCTGTGGGACCCAGAAGCTGAAGTAAATCATGCCCAGGAAGGTGAAGAAGAAACGCCGCATTGGTCCATGCCAAGAAGTGGCATTCAAACTGAGGAACAGCGTTACGAGCAAGAGGAGGTAAAAGCGCGTGTACAGCGATGCAAAGCTGGGCATTCGCGCTTGTACGGCAGCGTCAATGTTCGTCTGGCCTGTAGCTGTCGGTACACCGATCGACTCGAGTCCATCCTGGTCCGACGGCATGAAGACAGGGGTCGCACCTGTATCTATGGGCCGTCGAGCTGTTACAGGGAGAGGTAGCGACTCCGGCGCAGTTTGCTCGTCTGTAGCCGGTGGATTTGGTGTTGCCGGCGCTTCAGCAGCATGCTCTGCCCCGGGCGGATTCGAAGGGCTATTGGCGGCTGCACCTTGTAGTCTGGCCTGACGCTCTGCGCGAATTCGTCGCAGTGCCGCCTGCAGCGCTTCTTCTCTGCGCAGTTCCTCTTCCACCTCGGCTCTAGCTCGTCTCTCGCGTTCTGGTGCCTGGACTTGCCAAATGTCCATAAGAAATCGCATGCCGAAGAAGGACACGTTTATGAATGCCAAGAAACCAGTCCCAACCAGGTTGACCCACAAGCCGGAGAGGAACAGGCTGATCAGAAGGAAGGTCATCGTGGCAAACCCATCCCCTAGTGCGAGCATAGCGATCGTGTAGAAGCTGATACGACTTCTGGTCGAAGGCGTGCTGGCCTCTCGAATCTGGCGCATGAGCAAGAGAAGCTGCAGTGCAAGCGCGAACGTGAAGATCAGAAGATGTTGACGACTGTGTCTGTACTGCACTTCCATCTTCGGTCCAGTGAGGTGGTCTCCGTCTTGAATGAAGTCATCTGGCGGACCTTGAGACTCTAAGATGTATCCACAGTCGGGCGAGAAGGCTATCAAGGAGAAGCGTAGGTCTGGCGGATTGGGGACGATGGCACCTGTCGGGAAGCGTAGCTCGTGCTCCAGGAAGCTCATGAATGCAGACGAATACATGGCCCCAGCGACCGGCGCAAGCTGTTGTAGGTATACAATCATCTCGCATTCTGGCATTGCTAATAGAGACTCTCCGAGGTTCTCCGGCCCGGCACTCCATGGGTTGAGACTCTCGATTTGGTGGTTAGCTTGGCGCTGAATTGTTCTTGAAATGGACTCGTTCAGTAGCTGTCGAGCTTGCGTGAACGTTCCGTTGGATAGCGCCAAGTGTGGCAGCATGAAGATACCACTCAGCTTGTCGCTGGTAGTGGTCAAAATCGCCTGGCCAAGCTCAACGAAATAGACTCCGCGCATCTGGAACTCCCATTCATCTACCTTCATCTCAATGCCCATCTCTGTGACATTACTTGAGCCCAAACCCAGAGACTCTGTGATCTCCTTCTCATTGAATCTGACCCTGACTTCTCCATGGTCTTTCGTGATGTTGCGCTCGAAAGAGTGCAGGTTCCCAGGTTGTCCGAAACGGCCCGGTGGCGCATACGCTGACAGATTGAGCTGAGGCAAGGCTACGCTCTCCTGCAGCTTGGAGCGCCGCCACTTGCCTCGCACGTACCCAGTCACGTTTGTATAGAGCGGTATCGGGTTTGGCTCTTCTACGCTTCCATCGAGCGCCTTCTCTGCCCATTCTCCCAACGCATAGCCCAGCTGTTTTCGCGCACGTGCTTTCACGGCCGGCAACGAGTCCCAAACATAACCCCTGTCGGACTCTAGCCCCGTGAGGTCCAAGACATGACCTGTCGTGCCGAATGCAGGGTCGAAAGTCGAGTTCTGGATCGCGGACAGCGAGCGTTGCTCCTCGGCGATAGCATCTTCGAGCGAGGGCCTGTCGTCGGATTGGAACTGTTGCGCCCTCTCAGGGCTGGGGGACAGGAAGATCCAGGCTAAGATGAGTAGCGGGATCAGGACTCCTCTGCGATCCGCCATCCATCACGGGTTTCCTGTTTGAAGAGTGTGGAAGAGGAGGGAGGAGGGTGTGATGAGAGATGGCGTCGTGGAGTAAATAGCCTTCTCGTCTCGGCAGTCGCTTGTGCTCCGCTAGTGTGATGGCCGTCAGATGGCGCGTGCATCGTGGAGATGTCCACGGTCGCTTGCTGCCTGTGAAAGTCGTCCCCTTTTCAACGTCGTCCGCACAAGTAAATGATTTTTCTTCCTCAGCCCCATCATCTCCCCCCTCAGATGAAGCCAGATTGCTCATACGAGACGTCGGTACCGATCGGAAGAGGTTTGGTGGGCGGGAGGAGCCGACAGCTTATCGGACGCGTGACGCGGGGTTTATCGCCCGCTAGCTGCCTGAGAGGTGAATGATGGTTTTGGTTTTGACCTGCTGCATACATGTACTGACTGTCACTTCCATTACTTCGCGCCCTCAACTGGCACGTATCTCTGCATTCCCACCCATCTCACTCTTGCCTGGAACAATCCTCATGGTTGCCGTAGCGATCAATACTCGTTGCTCGGGAAGAGAGACCTCACAGTTGGATTGCCAGACGCCGCGATCCACGTGAGCAAGGCAACTTCAGTGGTAAGCAAGTTACGCCCCGCCTGAGACGCCCGCCAGGCAGACACACCTACCACGACTCTTCCATCCAGTCTGCCACCTCACTTCTTCACGTTCTGTACCTATCCACACAGTCTGTCACTCAGCCCAAAACACCTCGACGGGCTCACAGCAACAGACCAAAATGGATGGCCAGGGCCAGCAGTCGGAGGTAAAGGCATCTCGTCGACACCACGGACCTCCGCCAGCTACCTTACTGATCATGTGTCACAGTCCGGTCCACGCAGCCCTGCAACCCTGCCGGAGCTTGACTTCTCACATCACCCCTTCAACGTCGACCTCCACCTCGACTTCCCTACCCTGAACGGCGACGGCTCTCTCGACGACCTTACTGCACACCAGTCTCGGCGGCAGAGCCGCACCCCTCCCGCTGCCTTGAGCTCTCTTGGAGCGAGGATCAAGATGGACACTAAGAACAAGGACACCCTTAGCGAGTCGTCGAGCTCGTTGACAGACAGCCAATATGATATGCTCGATGACCTTTCTGAGATATCCACTGACGATCACGAGACGGCCAGCCTGCCCTCCAATAACGACGATGCTCAGCTCACTCTAGTCGATGGGTTCGAGGATGGGTCCGAGGACGGGTCTGAGGATGAGGTAGAAGAGTCGGAGTCAGCCCTGCTGTTGGACTCTCTGGAGCTTGCCACACCTCCCCGCTTGAGCACAGCACGTCCTACATTCCAACATGTTCTTGCCAATCAAAAGGAGCACGAGAAGGCGGGAGAAGACCTGTTCAGCTCCTACGGCTCTGACGACCTGGAAACGCCTCGTCAATCGACCATGCCAGAGGCCTCGTCCCCGGCGAAGCGCCGCTCTACCATCGTTCCAACTGGTCCCTTCCCTACTCAATCGTCACCTTCTGCTCAGACTGACAAGACGGCCAACCACATTCTCTTCGTCTCAGATCGGACAATTCTCCAGCGGGAAATGGACCTCATCTGTATCAGAGTGGCGTCTTGTATGGACACATCCACGATCAACACACCTCACCGAGTCGTCCGTTTTCCCAAGACTCCTTCAGGCATCACTTTGGCATCGCCCACGACTGTGTATGCCCAAGACAAGCTTTCAGCTACGGTACAACAATGTATCGAAGCCGACACACGCATGGGATCATCGCCGTCGTGGCAGCTACGCATCCTTGACTCCGACGAAGTACACAGTTCCATATACACCATTGGTAAGAACGCCAAGATTGATCTCCCAACGCCCGACATCGCTGTGATCTACCTTGACGATGAAGCGTCGCAGGAGCAGTGGTTCTCTGCTGCCTATCGGGCTCTGCGGAGCTTGAAAGTTCCTGTTCTGGTCGTCCACCAGCCGACAGTCGACCACCCATTGACCAAGCAGAAGGACGCCGCCAAAGTAGTCATGACCATAGATGACTTCGTTGTGATGGACCGCTCTGCCCTTACGACCCTGGTCTCGGACCTGCAGAGCGGTAGGATCCCGAGACTGTTGACAAAGGAGAAGCGTCTTACTTGGGCGGGAGTACGCGTGGACGGTCACCTCATTAGCTGGTCTTACACGATCGTATTGCTTTGCATCCTCCTGAGCCTGACTCTCAATTTATACCCCGCCATTGCGGCACGCTGGAACACATCAGATCCAGCACCAGAACTGGCCTACCGTCGGGAGGGTCTCCGCACAGCCCTAAGCAAGGCAACAGACTCCTCCATTGTGGTTCAAGACCTCGACATCGACCACTTGCTTCCAGTGTTAGACAGAGGGTGTCTTTCAGAAAATGTCTCGAAGCCAGCGTGCGAGCAGCACATCGCAACATCGCAGGCTTTCTCGCCGAACCACCTGGTGGTTTCCATGTCTGCGTACAAGCGGTTCCCGACTGTTACCGCAGCACATGTGTACAAGAGTGATGGGCGCCAACTAAGTTTCAACCAGACCAAGCTGATCGAGGGCGTCTACGGCTTTACATTTGACGCCAGGGAAGCATACGGTACAGTTGTTGTCAATATCATGGCTATCAAGCCCGAGCGGAACATTACGGCTTCTCACGACTTTGGACGCCGCATCTTGCAGCGCAGGACTTACGAGAAAGCTGGCACTGATGTGAGTAAGGCGGTCGGCAAGGACGTCGCCATCATAAGGGATGCCGCCAAGGGCCTCACTGACAAGCTCTCGACTGAGGTCGGTGCCGGCGTCTGGGCTACTAGGAACGTCACCACACAGCTGGCTCTTCAAATGGCCAAAGACCTCCAAGCAATTGGCAATACAGCTGTTTCTGTCTTCAACAAAGCAGCCAAGGCTGGGAATCGCACGGCGACAACTTTGAGCAAGGACTTCGTTCTCATGCAGAAGGATCTCGTGCAATTTACGAAAGATCTCTCCACGATAGTCAAGTCGAAAGTGGAATCAGCCAAGAGCAGCTCCAAAGACTTGATCCGAAAGCCTCTAGTGCAATCTCGCGAGCGGTTGATGGAGATTCGAAAAGCGTTACAAGAGAGGGAAGCCGGTAAGAAAGTCGACAACATTGTCAAGACGACTTCTCGGCAATCCGATTCCAGTGCGACTTCTGCGAGCGATGCATACGTCCACGCTGTCAAAAACCATAAGAAGCTTCAGCAGCAGGTCAACCGCCTGTCAAGTCGCATTAAGAAGCAGCCCGGGCAGGACAGTACTCGCGTGGGACTCAAGCAGCTTAAGAAGCAGCTTCGAGAGCATGAGAAGACCATCAAGGATTACGAGGAGAAGGTGCGGGAGGAGTATGCAGAGGTCGTCAAAGACCCGAAGAAGAACAACGAGAAGACGCAAATAGATGAGAAGCGTGCTTCATGGTTTTGAGCGATGAACAATGGCGTTTTTGGATTGATTGGGAGTTCCTAATATCATACGGCCACGAAAGACGGCGCAAAGGGTAGATACCAAGGGCCTATGATTGTACTTGATGGACCTGCATGATTGATGGTAGAGAGATATGGGAGGATGAGGACTTACGCAGGCTATGCAGTCTAAGCGAAGGAATGCACAGGACTTTTGAGTGACCCCTGAATCCATTCTTGCAAGATCAGGTTGACGACTGACTCCACTTCAGCCATGCGGCTTCACTTAGACGCTTTCGACAGAGCGTCATTCGGTGGGAAGAGGATTGAACGCGAAGACAATGCTGATTACGCCAAGCTACCTAAGAGAATGCCATTCAGAGAGACAAGTACACGCCCCTAGTCAAGATGCCCAGCGTCCTTGGCCACAAATCCACACTACTAACGGGAATTAGATGGACGGCGAGACGCTCATCCCGAGCCAGCTGGTCTGGGCGTGTAAGGCTTCGTTGAAGGATTGATATTCGAGCCTCCGTACTGAACGGGACCCGTGGGCGGCATGACGGGTCCTGAACGGTCCGTGTCCGGGAAGGGATTCGGGAATGGTCTCGATGATTCCATTGCGATTTTTGGTTGTTGTTGGAGGAGGGAGGTGATTGTGGGTGAACTGATTGGGGAGGGGAGAAAGAAAGGAGTGATGGGGGGAGGACCTGTGGGATATTTGTATTTTGGGAGGACTGTGTTCACCACCGGGAGCGAGGAAGTATCGACGCCGTGAAGGCTGGCTGCATCAGTGCTTGCTTCGTGTTTCGTGTCTCAGTGCTCATGCGATCCACTGGGGGCGGGAAGATTCGCGGGTCGCCTTTGGGGGAGAACGGAGGCGGGACTGGGATGAAGGGGTCTGGGGTTGTCATTGTGGTTGTTGTTGTGGTGGTAGTGGAGAGCGATACCTGATTGATTGGGTTGAAGATGCTTCGTGGAGGTAACAGCGAGGAGGACACATGTATATAAGTCGGAGACGGTGTTCACTAGTGAAAAAAGGAAGTGCCAGCAGTGATGATGATGTCGTGCTCGAACGATGGTAACTTGTGCTATCGTACATGAGTTTCTACGAAGGAAGCATTGTGGAAGGACGTGCAATGACAATTGGCACGCATGAAAACTACCTTACCAGTGATACCTTATGGCTGCAGATCATCAAAACGATAAGACTCCATGATGAGAGCCAAAAAACGAAATTATATCAGCCACATTGGTAAGAGGTTAGCGTATGTATGTGTATTTACAAAAAAAGGAAGCTCTACTATAGAAATAGTTTCCGTAGAGAAGAAAAGAATGATGCATCAGTCGGGAATCGAACCCGAGGCTCGTGCACGCTAAGTCCGATTAGGGCTACTGGCAAGCACGAATTTTACCACTAAACCACTGATGCGATCTTTCCTGTGATTGGATATCAGACGACGTCGTTCAATCAATAATATACCTCAAAACGCCACCCGCTTGCCCCACCTTGTTCCTCGCCGTCTGTAAACCAACCAAGCCTTGACAAGATCTGACCTCTTGTCATTATTGCGACCTGTGCCATCGTACATAGGCCCAGAATTTGTTCGCCTTAGTAAGATATATACTTGCAGCCGGGAACAACGTTCTTGTCATCCATCACATACATCAATCTTCGACTTCTGCTCTCCCCATCGCCCATTTTCGACAACACAGCTCTTGCTCTCTCGCTCTGATTTTCTGTACCACCATGACAACTCGAGATCCGCGTTCGGGGCTCGTGGCTGCAGCATTGGGATGTTCAAGCTATGAATTTATTATTCCCCTTTTCTGTGAGTTGTGGACGAAAAATTTGCTTCCAGAACAAGTTTTCCTCGCCTATCTAGAATATGCTACAATTGAACAAAACTGATCAGAAACGCCCTTGCTACTTTCAACCGCCCGATCAAAGTTTCGAGATTTGGGAGAAATTGGTGCGTATTATCAACATAGAAAGCGGTAAATCTTGGCGCCAGGAGTCTTCTTCACAAGCTCCGCCCGATACTCCTATTCGAACAAATACATAGGAAAAAACCCCAAGAGCGGATCCTCTCATCTGAAGTCGGTGCATGCATGCTTGATTACCACGCACATGTGTCTGCGTTCCAGCGCCGTCGCTAAATCGATTCTTGATAGTTTCACCCTCGTTATCATTACAAGTCGTTGCCGTCGCCGTCGGGTCGATTAAGCGGTAATGGCGGGCCCGTCATCCCTCAGTCGATGCTCGGCTTCGTGCTCCTGGTTGAGCGAGTGCCCTCGGATGAAGCACGAGAGGAAGAGTCCGAGCCCGCTGATGCCACAGAGCGTCGTGAACAGCATCTGCAGGGACCACGCGTATGCGTCGATGATGGCGGCCCGTTCGGCACTCGCAGGCATGGCTTGCAGGAACGGTGCGAAGCCTTCGGAGACTTTCGCGATTGCAATCGGGAGTCCTTGGTGCGCGAGTTGATGGAGCATGAAGTTCTGGAAGATGGTGCCGCCGAGCGCCACGCCGAGGCAGAGGCCCAGGCTGCGCGTGAAGCTGTACATGGCCATCGCATGGGCGGCGTCCTTTTGCCGGCAGGCAGCTTGTGCAGCGATCGAGTGGGCGATGAAGAGAAGACCTTGTCCGATGCCGGCGGTCAGGAACATGAAGACCCAGGCGACAGTCGGGGTCTTGGCGTCCAGCATGGTCAGAATTCCCAGAGCCAAGGTATTGATCACCCAACCAGACCAGACTGCCCATCTGTATGAGCCGACTCGGACTATGACAGGGCCCACGGTACCAGAGACTGGAACGCAGATCATCGAAAATGCCAGGATGAAGATGCCCGAGTGCAGTGGCGAGTACAAGCGGACGGTCAACAGGTACAGGACCAGGAAATACAGCTCGCTGAAGAGCGTGAGGCCCTGAAGGACAGTGCATGCGTAGATCGCAATCGCCGACCAGCTGTGGAATAGGGACAGTCGAAGGAAAGTGACCTTGGCCAAGAATCGCTCGTAAAGGCCGGTTATGAAAACCACGGCAAGGCCAAGGATCAGAGGAACCAGAGTGGCCGCGCTGTTCCACGGGAACTGAGTTCCACCCCATGTGATGCCAACAAGAAAGGTGGTCATTCCACTGATGAACATGAGCGAGCCAGCCCAGTCGACGTTGGAGAGTTTATCGTCGATGGAGGACTTGGGTCGTTCATATCTCAATGCGAAGGGAATGATGGTCAAGCCAATTGCACAAAACGGCAGGTTGATGTAGAATAGCCTTCGAGATATGTCAGCGCTGGCGTCCAACTCCCGCAAGAGACACTCACCATCTCCAAGTCGTGTGCTTCACCAGGAGCCCGCCGATGATGGGTGCAACGTTGAAGCCGACTGAGACACACAGCTGCTGGAAGCTGATGTACTTGGCTCTGTACCTCAACGGGACTAAATCCGAGACAATGATGAGGTTGACGGACAGGATACCGCCGCCTCCTATCCCCTGGATCGTCCTTCCAGCAAGCATCCACGCTACGTTGTCGGCCACAGCGCACAGGATCGACCCAAGAGTAAAGAGGACCAGGGCAACAAAGATGACACTTCGTCGACCAAAGATGTCGGCGACGGCGGCCACGATCGGTTGAATGACGGCATTGGCGAGAAGGTATGATGCAGCAATCCAGAATGTCATGATAGCGTCGGCGTTGAGTGCTTGAGCGACGTCCTGTGGGATGTCAGTGACGTTCGATCTGAGACCGTCGTAGGTATCATACCGGTAGTGTGGTGGTCAAGATGGTCATGTCCAGCGAGATGGCAAACACGACAAACGCTTGACCGAGTACAATCAATTTGACCTGTCGACTCGGCGTCCATTCTGGTACTCGTTCATCGTGCGGCATGGTGCTCTCTACGTCTTCCTTGTCGAGTGAGTCGACGGAGACGAAGGAAGTCATCGCCGCCTTTGAAGTACGCTTAGACTCCGTGACTGAGTGCATGGTTGGTTGTGGCGGGTGGGACGCGGGTGCTTGCAGGTGAATAAAACAATCGTTGTTCAGTCCGCTCCACGAAAGAGCACTCTTTCCAGAGATGGGAGGGAAGCCATCAGAACATATACTGACCCTGCGGCTCTTCCATGGCTCGCCGGCCAAACCGTTGTCCTGCACAGCGACACAGTCGAGAACGCGCAGCGTTGGCGAGACGCTGCACACACGCGCTCAAAGAGGCAGCAGCTATGCCCGACCCGTCCGTCATTGCAAACAGTTGCCGTCTACCATGCCAAAACAGAGCTTGTCAACGCCATGGTCGGAAGACACGCATCGCTTCCGTCCGCATACAGTCAATGACCGTTGCGGTCGATATGCTGTACGGTGCTCAGGAGTTGGATGAGGCTAGTGGTCCACCCAGTGTAAGGCTGCATGTGTACCATGTGTCGTCGAAAGTTTACGCACCTCACATGCAGAGCTCGACCAGCTGTACCGCGCCGCGACGACAGCTGCCAGCCACTGCGGCAAGGCAGCCTGTGCAAATTCTTGTCGATCGAGAACATGTCGACGTTGGAGGGTCGTGAGGGACCATTACGATGGTTGACGAGGCGACGATATCATTATTGTCTTCCTGATGAGGCGGACAGAAGGCGAGATTTGACCGCTGCATACGCTTGATTTGGCAAAAGACGTGCGTCGCAGAATGCTGGTTCGTCTCACTCGGTCCAGCCATTCCGCCAATCCGGGCAATTCAGAGTCCATTTCAGACAGAGGCCAGATAGGCATCACGATTCCCGGCTAACCGATCACAGTGAAGATCACAGATGAGGAGTCGGATGAGGAGGACGGCGTGTGCTTGCCGGAGTGGCCTTGGCGGCGGTCATGTGGCTGGCGCATGGCGTTGCTGAGCTCCAACTTTGACTTCAGCACGTGGCCGTGTCCCCAGCGCAGCTCTGTCGGCGTCGTCTCCATGTGTGCCTGAGCTGTCCTTTTCAGTCGATACGATACAAGTTTGAAGTAGGATGAAGTGGCAAGAAGCTCACGCGTCGACTTGACGGAGCCGAGACCGGCCGATGGGCGCGAGGATCAACTTTCTTCCTCTCCAGAGAAGGAGCAGAAGCAGAAGCAATAGCAAGACCAGAAGAGGCAGGATACTTTCTGCGACAAGGCCTACAAGGAGAGACTACGGCAAGCGAATGCAGCTGGAGTTCCAGAAGACCTCGAACACGAGGAAACCGATCTCCGGCGCGGGCGTCTTCCGGTGGAGCAGCCCTGGCGGCAGGCATGGAGAGATGCTTGCGCAGATCTTGCACGTGGTGATGGATGAGGAAGAGATGCATGATGCAGAAGACGAAGAGGATGATGAGCAGACGGCGCACGGTCAAGCGCTGGAAAGAGAGAGGAACAGACGAGCACTGACTAGCAATGATTCAGACCACAAGCTACATGGCGGAGAGGTGCCAGAGAGGCGGCGTTCCGAGCATCAGCTTGTCTAGATAGATGGCACAGAGCCGTATTGCAGGTGAAGAAGGGGGTGCTTGAGCGGTGATAGCTTTGAGTGCCACCGAGGAGTTCATGAACAAGTTTCCTCAGGTATTAGGGCAGCATCCAATTTTCGGCCCAAGCGCACCAGCTTCTCCCACATTCGAGATGCCTATTCAGTTGAGGCAAAAGGGAATCGTCATTCTCTGTAGATCACGAGACGTAGTTCCGCCCGGCTCAGCATCGTAGGGCGGAAGTCAGGCGGGATATATATGGTCCTGGTGATGGGGACTGATGGGAAGGATTCGAGGGAGCATGCTGAGGTGTCGAGCTCGTGAAAGGAGATGCAGATGTGAGATGATACCTTATGGCTTTGGAGATTCGTAGGCTACAAGGTATACATTCACTGCATTGGTCCAAGCACCCTGGTCCCGGTAGGCTTCCCGCACCGACTCCATTGGCGACTTCTTCGCCGCAAGCAGTCAGTTCGTCCCGAAGTCGTGTGCTGTGCTCACTGGATGTGCCTGCATCCGACTCCTCATTGACAGCCTCATCCATGCGGTACTATGTACCTGTACCTAGTCCTCTGCTCGATCGTACCTGGCGACGAAGGTGTCTTGAGTGTATCGTTGGTGGAGCCCATCACGACCTAATAACCTAACCTGAAGGTAAGTACTTCCATTATTTGCTTTGGCTCTCGTGACTGGAGGGCACCTTCCAAGTTCCAAGTTGCTCCCTTGTTTCCCCGGGCAGCTCCTGCGACATGCTGTGATTGCTGTCACGCCGTGATGCGAGACGCGTCTCCCCAATTTGCCGTTCCGCGCGCCAAGAGCTCTCTCTCTCTCTCAAAGTCTCTTCTCAGCACTCCTCCTCCTCCTCCGCCTCCGTCACACGACCTCTTCTCCCATCCAACGCTTCACCGCCACGCCATTGTGTAATACTGACTGGTTTGGTGCTTGCCTCCGGTATGGACATCGCCAGGCATGTCGCCATGACACGCCTCCACCTTCCGTGCATTCCCTTTGCTGGCGGAGGGATTGAAGGCTCTGAAATGAAATGACGAAGAGCAAGGATGAGCATCTGGCACGGCTCATGTCCTCCCGAACCCGACAGGCAGGATAACCCCATGGGCTACCACGAGGAGCGCTGTGGCGTGCAACAAGCCAATTCATGGCGATGGTTGATGCGCTGTGCGTCCGTCAATATACACCCGCAGCTCCCGTCATCTGCTCTATGTATGATAGGTGAGAGAAGCTCTACTCTCTTGTTTCCTGCCGTCTCTCGTTATTGTCGCGTGTGTCTTCGTCTGCTCCGCTTGGATATGCAGTCGCTCTTTGGCAGACGAGACAGCATGTTTCTTACTACTCTTCTCTCTTTCGCTTTGAGGTATGCTTGGATGAGTACATGTGACATGTTTAGCTGCATGGACTGACCCAGCGAAGCGCATCAGCTGCCTCAACCCCCAAATTTGCCCGGCAAAACACCAACGCTCCAACACGCTATGCTGTACGTGCGGAGCTTCTCACAGCATGCACCTTCGCTGACTCTAGTGACAGGTTCAAACTCCCCCTTTGGATACCGACTGGACATATCAAGTCGGCACGAACCCCTGGCCACAGTACCCCAGGCCGAAGCTGGTCCGCGAAGAATGGCAAAGCTTGAACGGACTTTGGACCTACTCCAATGCCACCAGCTTGGATGCCGTCAATGACCCGCCCTTCAATCAGACCCTCCCTCGCCAAGTTCTTGTCCCATTCTGCCTCGAGAGTGCTCTTTCTGGAATTCAAGAAACTCGCCTGTTGTATTCCTGGTACCAGACTCATTTTACAATCCCTTCCAACTGGACAGGGGAGAGGATACTTCTCAACTTCGATGCTGTCGACTATGAAGCTACAGTCTTCGTGAACGGGCAGAATGCTACCTTTCATCGTGGAGGTTACTTTGCCTTCTCCGTCGACGTGACGGGATACATTGACCGTGGAGGAAGCAATGAGCTGTGAGTCTGCTCTCGAGCGATGCCCTTTTCCCGCACTGACGAAACATTCCAGCATTGTCTTCGTCCACGATCCGACCGACAGCGGCGACTATGTCATTCCCATTGGTAAACAGAGCCTCCATCCTTCCCATATCTTCTACCGTCCTTGCTCAGGTATCTGGCAGAGCGTATGGCTTGAAGCCGCTCCAGCCAACTACATCACGAGCCTGAACATCAATGGCGATGCGAGCGGAAACCTGAACATGACCGTGGACGCCGCGCAGAGCAACTTGACGAGCGTGGACGTCACGGTGAAGGAGAAGGAGTCCGGCAAGACGATGGGCACATATCGAGGAAACGTGGGAATGCCTTTCTCATTCAACGTCAACTCAGTACAGCCGTGGTCCCCCGACTCACCAAACCTGTATGATGTTGACATCAAGATGGGCGAGGATACTGTCAGGAGCTATACCGGATTCCGAACTGTCAGCAGAGGGGAGATCAATGGTGTGCAGAGAATCTTGCTCAACGGACAAGCTTTTTTCCCATTTGGAACATTGGACCAGGGATACTGGCCGGATGGCTTGTACACTCCCCCTACCTACGAAGCCATGACTTACGACATCCACCAGCTGAAGAAGATTGGCTACAATATGCTGCGAAAGCACATCAAGGTCGAATCGCCTCTCTACTACGCTGCTGCAGACGAGATTGGTATCCTGGTGATTCAAGACATGCCAGCTCTCCGACCCCTCCAGAGCCATACCTTTCCCAACTGCACCACGCGCACCGTCCTCCCTGACCCAGCTCAGCAACAGGAATTCCAGCGTCAGCTTGAACTTCTGGTCAACCAGTTCAAGTCCTACACCTCCATCTTTACTTGGCTCATCTATAACGAAGGCTGGGGCCAGCTCACAGACAACAACTACCCCGAGTTCGCCTTGACCGACATCGTTCGCAACCTCGACCCCACCCGTCTCGTGGACGCCACAAGTGGCTGGTACGACCATGGCGCGGGAGACTTCAGCGACAATCATCACTACGCCAACGCCCAGTGCGGAACACCCTTCTCCTCCATCGCCAGCAGCCCCTTCGACCCCAGCCGCATCGGCTTCCAAGGCGAATTCGGCGGCATCGGCCAGAACGTCTCCGCCGAGCATCTGTGGAAGGTACAGCAAGCGATCGACGGCATCAACCAGACGTACGAGATCGACCAGACGCTCGACGTCTGGAATTACCGCGGGCACTTCCTGCTCCGCGAACTCGAATCCCAGGTCGATCTGTATGACTGCGCCGGAGGCGTGTGGACCCAGACGACGGACGTGGAAGGCGAAGTGAACGGCATGATGACTTATGATCGCAGGATCCTGAGGCCCGATCTGCCGCAGTGGAATGCGGATATCAAGGCGCTGTACGATGCTAGTGCGAGGAGGAGTAATGCGTCGACGCCCGGGCCGGGTACCGAAATTCCGTTCGTGACGGCGACGGAGCCGTGGCCCGGGAAATCGACTTTTTGGTCGAAATATCATTGGACTGCGGCGGGACCGGCGAGGACGCAAGGCTATGGGTATACGTCTGGGTATAGTGGGGTTCCCGGGGAATGGGGACCGCCTCAGTAGGAGCTCGGTCTTCCGCTTTGCGAGCTGGAATTCTTCTTGCATTAGAGCAGCATGGCCAGTATCTCCTATCCAGAGCATCGTCAGCGTTTAGAAATTGTTAATGGCATCATGATCCATATGCATATGTTTCTCTCAGATCGAAATGCTTGATTGAAATGCTTGATGTTCTGTATCATTCAGCTCTCTACCCTTATTCATGGCAAACATTGGACTCCCTTAGACCACCGGCTTCTCCGCTCGTCCCTTCTCCCCCAACCTCGACATATCCGCCTCTTCCATGTCCGACCCCTTGGAAGTCTCCGGACTCTGCACCGCCGTAAGGACGTTGCTGTCGATATCCTCCACCTGCGGACCCGTATAGTTCTTCCTCCCATCGAGAAACCAAGTCACCGCACTGATGATGAAGACAATCGCAAACGCGACGATGCAGTAGTTCATACTCGAGCCCGTCACGGGGATCTCGGGTGGGAAGACGAACAGGACGGTGGTGAGGATGACGTACGCGACGCCGAGGAGGTTGGCGGTCCAGCCGAACCATTCCGGGAGGATGAAGGGGCGGGTCTTGGGCAGCATCTTGCGGCCGCGCAGGAGGTTGATGGCGACGGGCATGGCGTAGGAGATGCCGAGGGCGACGACGGAGGCGCTGGTGATGGCGTTGAAGGCGCTGGTGGAGCCGAGGAAGATGCAGCCGAAGATGAGGACGACGAGGACGGTGAGGGCGAGGGATTCGAGCGGCACGTCGAGTTTCTTGTGCACGCGGGCGAAGAAGCGGGAGAAGGGGAGGCCGCCGTCACGGGCGAATGCTGCGGGGAGGAATAGAATTAGGATGTGATGTTAATTGGTTGGTGGGAGGAGGGAGGGACGTTACCGTATGTCATTCGAGACGAGGTGGTCATGATCGAGGTTGTTGCGAAGACCATACAGATCAGTGGGAACATGAGGAGGCAGACTGTGCCTGCTTTGCTGCCGGTAGCGTTGAAGATGATCTGGTTGAGAGGGCCGGCGCTTGAGCTGATGACTTGGTTGATGTCTCCAGCCACAAACAGGAGGCAGGACAGGAAGATGAAGCCGGTGAAGACACCGATGGCGACACAGTAAATCATAATCTTTGGTCCCTCAATGGCGGCGTTGGGGATCTCTTCAATCATGTGGGCGGTGGCATCGAATCCGGTCAGACCCAGACCACCCTGCAGCAGACCCAGAAGCCAGGCCAAGCCATCCGGCCATCCGGTTGTGTTGATGAACTCGCGGTACACAAAGTCTCCCGAGCTGTAATCGGGAGATGCGCAAGCCAAGATCGTGATGCAGATGACCACGAAGCCCGATATGGACCAGATGATGGCGGTCTTGTTGACGAGGGGCAGCAGCGAGTTCGCAAAGGCATTCAGAAGCAGCGCGATGATGTTGTAGCCGACGTAGATGAGGAATTGGTGCCATCGCTGGGCCTCGTACGAGGCGTCATACAGCGCGATGATTCCCACGACGATCTGACTCCCGAGCAGGCCTCCCGTGGCAACGAGAGCCATCCAGCCGAAGACATTGATCCAGCCGGTGATCCAGGAGAGGATGGGCTTCCAGCCGTTCCAGGAGATGCATTGCACCCAGTGATACTGTCCGCCCGCGGTGGGATAGGCGGAGAGGAACTCGGCCAGGGAAGCAGCCAGACAGAGGTTGAAGATGCCGGCGGTGACCAGGCCCCAGATGACGCTCGTGGGGCCGCCAGAGGGAAGGGCGAGGGAGAGGGAGGTGGAAAGGGCGGTCCACGAGTTGAGGATGGCAAAGGCAAGACCGAGCATGGAAAGCGGACTGAAGTTTCTTTTCAACTCTTGCGTGATGCCCAGCGCGGCTAGGTCGGCGTGATCGCCCTCTTTCCTGCTGCTAGTAGCCATGTCCGCTGCCATGTCCGCTGCTGCTATGATGTGAGGAAGAAAGACGTCCGGATGCTGTCGAGAGGGGGCGTAATAATCATAATAATAATATAAACAGACCCGAGGGCGTCGATCGGCAGCTCCATCCTTCGCGCTCCGTGGATACACCGAATTTCTGGTTGGCAAAGCTGCAATGTCACCGCGCAGCTTTGCAACGCTGATTGTACGCTGATACTCGTATCTAGAGCAGTGCTCATTGTAGTCAAGCGTGTCAAGACCGGACAAGACACCGCTAACCACCAGGATCCCCCTTCACCCCCGGTACGATGGATCATTGGGTGTGTGCTTGGACGTGCTTGAATTGGTAGCTGCTGCCGGCGCCCTGACCGGCTGTGGGCCTAATATGGCAGTCGCGCGGAAACCATTCCGAATCGACTGCACTGTGATAATGTCTCAGATAGACGTCGGTCTGGCCCGCACCGCCCTCATGGCTCGTGTCGTCAAGCAGCGTCAACAACTCGGCATACAGCGCTATGGGGTATCTCTACAATCAAAACAATTCGCCGTTGTGGCCTTCACGCGTCCTGAGCCTCAGCTGCCTCTTCTCTCTGGATTTGCTCCGCCAATCTCTTCCTCTCAGCATTCTTCAGTCGCATCATCATGAGCTCCTCTGAACTCGGACTACCGGCTACATGCAGTCCGCCATGGCCCACAGACGCCTTTGGTGTTCCTTTGAAGCTCCCGAACGAAGGTACTCTCTTCAGACCCGGGTCCGAATTCTTGATTCTCTCCGTGACCGCAGTGACAGGAGATGCTTGCGGCGCGCCAATCCGAGTCGGGAAGTCGTTCTTCGCTTTTGCGACGGGTGTATCGCTCGACTTCGGCTTGGGGATGTAATCCGGCTCTTTCCCGCTCGCCCACTTGACCTCCTCGAAAGCACCCCATGGTTCGCCCGCACTCTTTGCTAGTTCAGGCGTGTCTGTGACAGCCGCGTGGGCCCCGACAATACTTTCGAAGACGATGAGTGCAATCGTGAAGTCCCTCCTGTGTTTCTCGCCTTCGACCTTGATCTTCTTGTTCCTCAACACAATGTCCTGTATTTTGCCAAATCGGCTGAATTGCTTCTTGAGGGCTTCCTCGTCCAGAGTGTTGGTAGGATATCGTAGCTTTATGGTACGATCGACCTCTTCCACTCCAACCTTCGCCGGTGCGCCATTTGGCGTGGCTTGCTTCTCCTCACTGCTGTCACGGCCAAGGCCTTCCTGCATTCCTTTCCGTAGCTCCTCTTCACGCTGCTTCCTGCGCCTGGCTCCATCAGCGGCTAATCGTTCCAGCTCTCGCTGCAATTTGTCCTCCTCCTGTTCCTGACCTCGCTTTCGCTTGAGACCAGCAACACCCGCGCTTTCGCGTCGCTCCAGATCCTCTTTGAGGTTTCTCCTGCGAACATCATAGGCAGCATCGCGCTGCTTCTTCTCCTCTCGCGCTCGCCGCGCATTGTCGTAGAGAGGCCGTAGATTTTCGTCGGAGAGGACATCGAGCGCGATTTGGAGCAGATAGAACTTTTCGGCCGCCTCCTTGTCGTTGGCTCCTACCTTATCCGGGTGGTATTTCAGCGCTGTTCTTCGCCATGCGCTTCGGATTTCCGTCTCGCTGGCGGTGCTCGTGACGCCCAGCAACTCGTAGAAGTCCTCCGTGCTATTGAGCGCCGCATCTTTCAGATCGCCGTCGGCCATCTGAAGAACACACTAGGCGAGATTGGTGCTTTGTTGTGAAGTGAAAGTAGAGAGGATCCAGAGCAGGTTGAATACCTCGCAGCAGATGCGCCTGAGTCATGCACGCATGAACTCCGTCCGAGCTTTGCGGTGCAGCGGGAACTTGAACTCCGGACAGACGTCAGTTCACTCCTCACCAGAAATAACAACAAACACAGCACAACATTATTGCCGCCGCCACTCACTGCCTCCTGCGCTCATTGATATCGGGAGACATTCTTGCATACGTTGTCTTCTGCTGACCAATATTCGCTAACACCGGCTCTCTGCAGACCTTGCAGCAGACAGGCCAGCACCCACCCATTCATTCTCACTGCGCGCGCGCAATGCACCACCGCTGCCCACTCTTCTCGCACGATACTGGACAGCATGGCGGAAGCGGTGGCGACGAACATCTCGTCGATGACATTAGTTGACTGGCTTGACGACCTGACCGTCCGCTTCCTCCTCAACCTCCCACCGACCGAACTGAGCAGCGTGCCGCGCATCTGCTTTCAAATCGAAGAGGCGCAATGGTTCTACGAAGACTTCATACGACCACTGAACCCGCAACTCCCCAGCCTAAACCTGCGGCAGTTTCTCTTGGCTCTATTTCAGCACTGTCCCTTGCTTCAAGGCTTCGACGCCGCCCAGCATGTTGCAGTGTACGAGGAATTCCTCTCCTACAAGACGCGCGTCCCCGTACGAGGGGCTATATTGATGGACGATAGTATGGAAAAGGTGCTGTTGGTACGAGGCTGGAAGAAGGGTGCCAGCTGGAGTTTCCCGCGTGGGAAGATCAACAAGGACGAGAAGGATCTTGTCTGCGCAATTCGCGAAGTCAATGAGGAAACAGGATTCGACATCAGTGCCACGGACCTGGTGGAGTCGAACCTGCAGCCCGATGGTCAGGTAAAATCGATCGATGTCACTATGCGTGACCAGCACATGAAGCTATACGTCTTTCGTGGAGTGGCATTGGACACGCACTTCGAGCCAAAGACTCGCAAGGAGATCAGCAAGATCCAGTGGTACAACATCAGGGACCTTCCTGGATTCAAGAAGCAAAAGGGTGCCGCTGGACATGGTCAAGGAGACGCCTCGTCGAGCAAGTTTTACATGGTAGCGCCATTCCTGGGACCGCTGAAGAAGTGGATTGGCCAGCAGCGGAGGAAGGAAGCCGGCGCGACACAGGCTCAGCACGCAAGACAAGTATCATCTGCGAACGAGGGCTTCCAAACTGGAGTGACAGAATACGAGGGTGAGACGGAGCAGGAACTTATACCAGATGCTGGCGTCGGGCCTACTGAACGATCTGCCGATGAGTTGAAGCGACTTTCGTCCATAGGAGGACCAATACCGCTTCCAGTCGGGGCACTCACCATTCAGCCCGAGCCAGTGCAAGCAAGCAACCAGTCTAATAGTCTGCTGGCCATGCTGCACGGAAATCAGCCTGCCAAGATCATCGGCACATTGCCTAAGACACCGTCCGAGCAGATTGACCCTGCGTTTCCATCGCAACCGCCACAAACTCCACACCCTCCCAATCCTCGCCACCCTTCATCCGGACAGCTACAAGCGCAGGTAACACACCATCAGTTTACGCTTCCACCTCAACATTTTCACCAACAGCATTCCGTCCAACAGAACTACCCCTTGCCATCGGGCGCTACCGGTCCTGGGTCTGGTCCCAGTAACCAACCCCAAAAGAGCAACTTTGCCAACTTTCCGCCACATTTGCAGCGAGAGTTACTTGACCAGCACCGGCAGCACCAGGGTATCTCCGGAAACCTATCCCAAGGAGGACATGTTCCGCAGTTTGAGCAACAAGCAAATGCAGCTGCGAGCTCCTTCAATTTGTACCAGCAGATACAGACCCCGAAGGCTCAGCCAAACACTGCTAGCCGCGGGCCACAGCAATGGCCATTCCACGGTCAAGCCGCGCCCCTAGCAAGTCCAAAGGGACCACCACAAGTTGCAAATAGACCTCCAGGCTTGGTCGCGCAGACAACACAGAATGCGCAGAAACCACTTGGTAGCGAGTCTTCTGTTCCCGAGGCCTCAAGCCTTCCACAACCCAGGTTGAATGCTCACTCAATGGAGTTGCTGGAGGTATTGAAGAGTGTTGGTGGTAACAACGCAGCTACTACGTCGGCCTCTCAGAGGCATGCTCAAAACGGGCAGAAGGCTGGAAGTCAGCAGCAAGCAGCTTTACTGAATCTTTTCAAGAAGACTACACTTGATCCGGAGCCAGCACAACCACCTGCAGCAGAGGGTCATCACACACCGGCGCCTGTCTCACCGGCACTGACAGACGCTACGGTCAAACCAGCGACCAAGAAGACGGAACGGCGGACCACTTTCAACGAAATAACGCGGACCCTACCTCCGAAAACGAAGTCGAAGTCTCCCGAGCTGCCGATCGCGGGACCTGATCAGCTATCCATACATGCAAAAGCGAATGCGCAACCGGCCGAGGCAAGAACCATGCAGGCGCCCAAGTCAGACGACTTCACGGAGGGGCGGCCAATGTCTCGGGGTAAGCTCTACAATCCAGCCAACCCTCAAAAGTTCGTCCGCGCTTCTTCCCAAAGTAAGAAGCCGGAGCCGGGCTCTATGCCTCCTGTTGCAACTTTGCAAAAGCAGCCAGCGAGAGCACCACCGAAGACTCAGCAAAACCAAACAACTCATGAGAACGGCCAGCCGACGCCGCAGTTTAGTATCCTGCAGCGCCCGGGCTCATCCACCGGCGGAGGGCCACGATCACCATTGCCACAGAAGCCCCTCAGGCAGGAAGCAAATGCACCTGCGTTCCAGCCGCAAGTGCTCAAGCGGCCGTCCACGGGTACGTACGAAGGTGAACGTCCCAGTTCTGTCAGCCATGAAAATGGCGATGGAAAGAAGGACCACCTCCTATCGCTCTTCGGTAAACCGACCAGTTCTGCGACACCGCCACCGCCCGCCAGCCCGCAAGCAACTGTCACTACAGAGCCTCAGCGCAGCAGCCAGCACCACAGCGGCCTTCTCAGCCTCTTCAATGGCAAAACAGGAGCACTTTCAACAGCAAAGACTCCAGAACCGACTCCGCCTCCAGCGCCCCAGCTTGTTCCGGAGCGGAAGCCATCCCAGCAGGCTACGCAGGCGCATGGCGGCCCCCAGCAGCAACAACTTTTGCTTAATCTGTTCAACAAGCAAAGCTCGAGCGCAGCCTCCAGTCCGGGCACCCCGATCTCTCCGTTCATGCTCGGATATCCCATGGCCAAGGAGTCCCCACATATCAAGCAACAATTACCACTGCCCGGCCAGGCTTTGGTTTCAAGATCGCGACTAGGTAGCATTGCTTCGAACGCTAGCAACGGGACGCCGAGACCAAGCGGTCAGCAGACGCCGACGAGTGCGACGCCTACCGCGGAGACGAAGGACTTCCTACTGGGATACCTCAATGGTGTTGTTCAGAAAGAAGGATCCCGGTCTTCGAGGAGACAGCAGTGAACACACCACGACCGCGGACTAGCTGACCCGAGACAGTTTCTTGTCCGGGCGATTATGAATGAAAGATTTCTGAACGTCTTACGTGCCTCTTCATTGCTTTTAAGTTCTCGTTCCATCTTCTCCAATGCATCATACTGTGACGCGCCACTTGCTATGCTATACTTCCAAACGTTCACGGTACTTTTGCGCCGTCCCATGCCATGTGAGATCCAGATCTCAAAGCTCAACCCAGAACCTCTCGCGCACCCATGCACCAGTTAAATAAAACGTCAACGGCGCCGGTGCGATGGCCAAAGATAAGAATCCAAACACAGAGATCCCCCATCCGTATCCCAGTTGATGGAACAAGGTGGGCGCGAACAGCGGCACGATCCCCCCAATGACACTGCGAAACACCGCCCCCGCGGCGATCGCCGAGGCGGCATATTTCTCAAAGCAATCGATGTAGTAGTTCGTCGTGCAATTCAGGATCGTCACCTGTCCGATGCCGTAGAAGAAGGTCGAAATGATGGAGACGTACCAGGGCCTGTGAGATTGGACGGTCCAAGCGAACCAGAAGAGGGCTGCGGGGATGAAGACGGAGCCGATATTTGCGAGGGGAAGGCGGTATTCGGGGCGGCCTTTGCCGTTGTTGCGGGCGGCGAGGGCGTTGTAGATGGTGTCGATTCGGGGGACGAGGAACCAGACGGAGAAGAGGAAGCCGAGGCCTGGGCCGAGGTAGAGGAGGCCGACTTGTTCTGTGTTGAAGCCGTATTCGCCTTGGTAGATGGGTTGCATGTTGGTGTAGATGGAGTAGGTTGTTGCGAAGAGGATGGCTTGGTAGGTGCTCATTGTGAGGACGATGGGTTGGACCAAGATGCGGAGAGGTCTGGTCAACGAGTAGCGGAGTTTGATCCAGAGCGGACGAGGGTCTTCGCCGTCGAAGCGGTATTTGTTGGAGGTGTTGGCTTCTTTCTCCAGGCGTGAGCGGCGTTGGGCGAGGATGATGGGTGGATAGGATTCTTTGAGGAGAAAGTAGGCCGCGCTTGTGTTTACGACGCAGATGATGGTAAGAATCCAGAAGATCCAGCGCCAGTTGAGCCTTTGGACGATGACTCCGCCGAAGAGAGGACCGAGGGTGGGACCAAGTAGAGGGCCGAGGAGGTACCATCCGAAGACACTGGCGCGTTGACTTGGTTCGAACATGTCGCTAAGGGAACCGCCTCCGTTTGCAATGCCTACAGAGCCGAAGAAGCCAGCTAGAGTCCTCGTTGCGACGAGGGTACCGATGTTTGGGCTGAGCGCGGAGGGGATCTGCAGTATGGCGAAAATGGAGAAACACGATAGATACATGATCCTTCGGCCGAATGTCTCACTGAGAGGCGCCTGCAGAGCAATGGTCAGAACATGTAGTAGAAGGGAGTGCGCCTCGGGAACGTACCAGGACGAGCGGTCCCACGCCGAGCATGACCACGAAACCCGTCGTGCAAGCGATCACGGAGTCCTCGGTCGTGTCGAGGCCCTCTGCGATCTGGCTGATGCCCGGAGTGAACATGGATGAGGCCAGCGGAGACAAGATGGCCATTGCGGCTATGGTTGCCACGTTGAGCATCTTGCTGGTATAGCTCCATTGCCGGGGATTTTCGGAATCGTTCTCCTCGAAGCGTAGTAGTTCTCTGCTGTCGCCGCCCTCGCCTCCATCGGTATGGCCTCTCTGAAGCAGAGGTTGCGTCTCGTCATCGTACCGTTGCCGCTCGGCCGAGTCTCTGTTCTCCTCGTCCTGTGCCATACTTACTCACCCCAAAGAAAGTTGAGTGGTGGAGGGAGGAAGAAGAGAGACAGGTGGATGATTTAACCTACGAATTCGAGTAATGACCATCCGCTCACTCCCACCGCGTCATTCTCCCTTGGCGCGATCGCGACGTGGTTGCTCTGTCGTGTGAGATCTGTAGGATCTGAACTCTAAAGACGCACTAGCTCTCAAGAGGGATAGCGCCGCCGATAGCCGAATGCACCCCGGACATTTTTTGGGATTTCTACTCGACTTCACCTCTCCAGACATCTACTAGGGAACCGCCAGAAATACCGCCATGGTTTGAGAGCAGCTCTGGAAAGGACAACATGGACTTCTTGTCACGGTCGTACTAGTCTCCGAATCTTGCTCCGAATCTTGCCAACCAGCAGACCACCATGGCCACTCTTCGCGGCCAGACGGCGCGTCTGGTCCTTGGACGCGTTCCAGAAAATGAGCGAGTACAAGTTGTCCGGGAAGTGGTCGGCGCTCTGGATGAGCAAAGTACTAATGCTGATATCGGATTTGCTTCCACTCTCCTGGAGCTTCATCCGGACACCGGTGCCAGGACTGTCCTTTTTGCTCATCTGCAGACGCTCATAGGGCGTGGGGAGCATGCTGCGGTCTTGTCTGTTCTTGATTTACATCCGGAAATGAGGCAAGAGGCTGTCGCCAGGACAAGTGATGCTGTCTCGCGAGAAGTCGCCAGACTAGCAGTTAGCCCGGATAAGCTCTTCGCGGTGGCCATGCCCGTCGAACCGATGGCTCCACTAGCAAATGGCACGCAAGAGTCGGACGCTTTGGACGTTAACGCAAGTATTGAGGAAGCAGCGAATTGTCTACGGTTTCTCATCCGGGTCAGCGTTCATTTGGAAGCTAGGCATGCCGAGATGCTTCTTCGCTCTTGCGTTTCGCTACTAGGACTAAAAGAGAATCAAGTGTGCTTGCTTGCTCAGGAAGCTTGTTTTGCTCTCTTTGGACTTCCAATATCTTTTCTTGACTCTCACGATGCTCTCCTCTGGACTCGAGTGCGAACGCTTGTTGCTGCGACGGACGTGTTCTACAAAACTCTTGGTTTTTCTATATGGCTGCGTTGGATTGCGTCTGGCAGAACCATCGACAGGAGCATACTTGAGCAGCCCGAATACTGGAATGCTATCGTGGAAGGTCTTCGGAGGGGAGATTCTGAACGGCGGAAGGCCTCGCTCCAAGTCCTGAGGGCCTCCGTGGAAGCGTCTTTGAACGACTCAGCACTGAGAACCGTCATTGCTGCAGATTCCCAGATCCAAGCATGTAAGTAACTGTGTCATCTGGCACTTTGTGAGCCTAGAAGCGCTTGCTCCCAGGTGCAAGGCGCCTTACTTCACTTCGAAGTCCCACGACTGCTTGGCGCCAGTAAGTCTCATTGATCTCGTATGCAGCTAACGATGCTTAGCTTCATTGACGATCCAGACACATTATGCACGGTTCTGTACTGTATTCGAGACTATCGCTCTCGGTAGTTATTTAAACCAGGTCATGGAGTGCGAAGCTGACCTAGACTACCTGACTTCGCAAGATTACTCAGTGAAAGCAGTATGGCTGTACACGCTTTTGGAAGCAGCTCTCGGCCAAAAGATGCAGGAGTCAAATCGAAAGTTCATTGGAAGATGGATCATGAGCTCAAGCCTTCGGAGTGACGACTTTGACGGCTTCAGGACTTTCTTCCGTGGCGCCTTCCTTCCATGGCTGACTACAGGACATCTCTTCACTTCGAGCCTGCGCAGACAAAACAACATCCAGAGATGCGAGCATGGCGAGAAGCTGTCTAGGTACATTTCCAGGCTGCTTCAATCGGATGTCTCCCACGCTAATGCCATCGTTGAAACAATACTGGATAGTATCTTCTCCAGATCTGGTAACAACTTTGCGTACGCCACTGTCTATCTGATTGAAGGCATTAGTCAAGCATGCCATGCGTGCCCCGCCATTAGAATGCAGAATGAACAGTTGGAGAGGATCGGGAGGATTACAACCTGGGCTGGCCTACCAGAGGTTGCTCGTGACTATATGCTTGCAAGATACTGGAAGCTATGCCAGCTCTTAGTAGAGCGAACGGAAAAGGACTGCTCAGCCACTATCGCGTCTTCATCTTGTTTCTGGGCGAATTTGTTGGAACGAGTTGCTCACTTGGGTCCAGAGGCATCTGCACATGTAGATGGCAACATGGCTTCCATGGCGCTGGAGGCCTCGAAGCGAGAGCGGTCCGAGCAAGAAACGATCCAAAAGTGCGAGAAACTTCGGATGGATCTTAATCGAGCAGACCCCGCTGCTCTAGATGTGCAACGCGTTGAAGACACAATCGACGATATCTGGAGCGACTTAGAATACCTGGAATACCCTAAATCTCTGCTGGCCGTACTACCACGACTGATGCCACATCAGCGACTCGTGCAAGCTGCTCTAGCCAAACCTGAAGAGCACAGCAAGCTTGAAGAGTTAATGGTAAGCAAAACTGCGTCGCTGCGCGAGCTTGCACAGGCTCGGTCGTACATGTTGTCTCCTCTCGCCGCAACTGTGAGGCGAGTCACCTTGGAAAACCCGGCTGCGGCACCACTGTTCGACATTGAAGATTTTGTCATCCGCCTAAGCCAAAATCCACCAGCTCCCACATTAGACGCCGAGCTCGAAGATGCTACGGTGCCGCTCCTGCAAGCGTTGGACGAAAGACTGATTAGACTGGATTACGAATACTACTTCGGTCCGCGCGAGAGCTGTGGTATCGCTTCTTTGCTGGATCTAGTGAGTCGCTTGGGGACAGTGAATCCTCCTAGCTCGAAAAAGATCTTGGACCTGCTGTTGAATCGCTGGACTAGACAAAAGATACCTCCCTCTACGGTCACTCCCTGGAAGACGGCATTGCAGTTGCAAGTAATGCTGCTTTGCGCGGACCAATCTCTGCCAACTCTCAGTCATCTCGATGCGAAAGCCTTGCTGAAGGACTTCCACTACATTCTCGCAGTGGAGCCGCTGCCCCGGTACAGATACTTGATCGAATGGACATGTGCTCGAGCATACCTTCACCATCCTCAACTGAGGCCGGCTGTTCTTGAAGAGCTTCGAACCAAGGATCATCACTCGAACCCGAAGTTCCTGGCGTCTCTAATGAAGCTTGGCGTTAACATCGCCAAGACAGACACTTCGGACGAAGACTTTGCTTACCAGCTAGCCGCCGTCTTCGTTCCACTCGCAGCGTCATCCAAGGTTGTGATCAGGCATGAAGCTCAATGGCAAATTCCTATCTTGATGGATCACGCCAAAGTCAAGGGCTGGAAGTCCGTGTCAGAAGACGCGGCGTTCCAAGCACTCGATGAGTTCATTAGAAGCCTTGGAATCTTCGGAGACCCGCCACTTGAACGAGTGATTGACAAGCTGGATCCGGTGCGAGACCACAACCTCACGCATCTTGCGGAAGGTCCTTGGTGGAAGCTTGACCACGTTGAACAGCCTCAAACAAGCCACGAGGACTTCGTGAAACTCTACGAATCCGACAAGAGTCTCACATTCCGGCTGCCACCCTCTTGTATGCCAATCGGAGAACCTCAACCTCCTCCACCGCAACCCAAACAACAATCGCAAACGGAACCGGTCGCTACCACCACCAAAGACACCGACCACGAGCGCAAAATCCTCCAAAACATCGACAACATCTCCCGTGCCCTCGGCTCCGGCCCAGGTCCCACCGCCCTCCAGACCAAAGGCGCAGCCTACCTCTCCAGCACCCGAACCCGCCACTCCAACCTCCTCGTCATCGCCTCTCTGATCGAAAACCCCTACAACCTCGGCGGTCTCTCCCGCGTATCCGAAATCTTCGGCACGGGAACCCTCTACCTCCAAAATCCACAGGTAACCTCCAACAAAGACTTCACGAACGTCAGCGTTTCCTCGCACCACCATCTGCCGATCCTGCCTCTGGCCGCGAAGGAAATCCAGAATTTTGTGGCGGGCAAGAAGAGAGAGGAAGGGTACAGTGTTGTGGGCATCGAGCAGACGGATCGCAGTGTGTTGGTGGGTGAGGAAGGTTGCGTTTTGCCGGAGAAGTGTATTCTCGTCATAGGGAGTGAGAGGGAGGGCATTCCCGCGATGATTCTGAGCGAATGTGATTTGTTGGTGGAAATCCCGCAGGTTGGAATCACGAGGAGTTTGAATGTGCAGACTGCGGCGGGAATTGTGCTTTGTGAGTATGCGAAGCAGCATAGAAGAGGGAAAAAGTGACCGCCATCATGTAGTTGAAAGGGGTAGAGTACAAGGTAAAATATTCTTTAGATCGGTCCCCCGATCTTCAATCCTAGGCGGGGTATGCGAGTTGACAGAGCTGGGATCGGCTTTTCGGTGGTATCAAAGTGCTACAGCACACACAGTAGTGATGAGTCTCGAGGAACGCCAGGCTATGCATCCCTCCTGTTTTCTCGTCCTCCCCATTCCTTCCATGTGCGCCTGGATATCTACATGGTATAAGTACAGCAAACACAGTCGTCGAAGCTGAATGTAGCCTGGGATCGGCCGTTAGCTGTACATGTCGTCTTACGTCTCGTCCCGTCCTCGGCGTCGCCTTTCCTCCCCACAAGATCACCATCAACGCCGACCAAAGTCGATAAGCGTGTTTCGCTTAGTCCAACAGACGGGTGATCAGACCAGTGGCAACAGTACGTCCACCCTCACGGACGTTGAAGCGCTGACCCTCGTCAATCGCAAGGGGCTTGTGGATTTCGCAGACCATTTCGACGTTGTCGCCAGGCATGACCATCTTGCCCTCGGTGGCTTGCTCGCTGCCTTCGGGCCAGGTCAGAGTAGCAGCCTCGTCGGCCGTCCGCAGGAAGAGCTGAGGCTTGTAGTTGTTCTGGAAACCAGTGTGTCGGCCGCCTTCTTCCTTAGTCAGGACGTACATCGAGGTGAGGAACTTCCTGTGGGCCTTGACACTGCCGGGTTGAACAATGACCATTCCACGGAGGACATCCTCACGCTTGACACCACGAAGCAGCAGACCCGAGTTGTCACCAGCACGGGACTCATCACAGGACTTCTTGAAGGTCTCAATGTCGGTGACTTTGGTCTTGATGGGAACCTTGTTCTTGCCAACGAGCTCGACTTCGGAATCCTTCTTGAGCACACCACGCTCAACACGGCCCGAGGCGACAGTTCCCCGTCCAGGGATCGAGAAGACATCTTCGACGGCCATGAGGAAAGGCTTCGCAATGTCACGCTCTGGAGTTGGGATCCAAGAATCAACAGCCTCAAGTAGCTCATCGACCTTCTTTACACCAATGTCTTCGTTACGGTTCTCCATGGCGCAAAGAGCAGAACCCATGATGATCGGGGTCTCGTCACCCTCGAAGCCATATGAGGATAGCAGCTCCCTCATCTCCATCTCGACGAGCTCCAACATCTCCTTGTCCTCGACCGCATCGACCTTGTTGACGAAAACGACAATCTTCTTGACACCAACCTGCCGCGCAAGCAGCAAATGTTCTCTGGTCTGGGGCATCTGACCATCGCTAGCAGCAACGACAATGATAGCACCGTCCATCGAAGCAGCACCAGTGATCATGTTCTTGATGTAATCGGCGTGACCAGGGCAGTCGACGTGGGCATAGTGGCGGGCATCGGTCTGGTATTCGATGTGGGCGGTCGAGATGGTGATACCACGCTTCCGCTCCTCGGGAGCCTTGTCGATGGCGGCATATTCGAGGAAGTTGGCATAGCCCTTCTCGGCCTGTCGCTTGGTGATGGCAGCTGTGAGAGTGGTCTATGATTCCTTGATCAGTATCCCATTCCATCCTGTACCATCCATGACCTCTTCTTTCGCATTCATTGGCCGCCATTGCTCTTTCATACCTTTCCGTGATCGACGTGACCGATGGTACCGATGTTGACGTGAGGCTTGCTGCGCTCAAAGACGGTGGCGTATGCTCGCGCGGTGGCTACTGATGTTGCGGCGAACTTGGACTGGCCCCTGTGAGTGAGAGCGGCTTGGAGAGGATTGCTGCTCTGGGAGCGCAGAGCGCGGGTGGTCTGAAGGAAAGTGCGAGCGAAGGACATAGTGTACAGGAGCCCCGGCGCCGATGCGAGATGGAAGGAGAAGGGGAGGAGTGACGAGGAAAGACGGGATTCCGCACTCGTCGTCGACACTTCAATCGCCTCCGAGAGATTTCGAAAGTTTACCGTCACGTGCTCAAGCTTTCACTTTCGGGGGAGAGCTTCGCGCCGCACCACACCACACCACCATCGCTTCTCCGCTCTGGACTTGAACAACCACTACCGACGACGTGATACCATCCGGCCGCTCAACAACACTCCCCAACGAATCAGAAGGACGACCAAATATACCTTTCGGCTTATAGAACCATCTACATTGGCATTGGAGAAGCCATCCGTCAACCGAGGTCTCGGGCTGCTTCGTCCTCTCAATGCTAGCTTGAGGGTAGCTCCAGTATCTACCTTCTGCAGTCTCAAAACCCTCTTCCCAATGCTTCTCCAGACTTGCTCCAGACGGTTCGCCACCAGGCCAGCGACAATGCCTCTCCGCGCCAAGATTCTGAGTCCCGCCATGCAACAGAGTGCTGCAAGACAAGTGAGCGAACATTACCCCACTGATAGATGCAGGAAACTGACTGACCATAGCCGCCATAGTTCGCATCAGCAACCGACATCAAGGAATTACCCGGCGACGAACCCAACGATGTCCTGTTCGGCAGTCAAGGCGGTGTGCGCAATATTACCCTCAACCGACCGAAGAAGCTGAATTCGCTGAATGGCAGCATGGCGCGCAAGATCATTCCCAGACTGCACGAATGGAGCAAGAGTGAATTGGCAAATGTTGTCGTCATCAAGGGCGAAGGGAGAGCGTTCTGTGCTGGAGGAGATGTCGCATGGTTGGCGCAGAGAAACAAGGAGGGAACCGAGGGCCAGCAGGAGAGCAAGGACTACTTCGCCCTGGAATACAAGTTAGATCATCTGATCTCGACGTACAAGAAGCCATACGTTGCCTTCATCGACGGCATCACTATGGGCGGTGGTGTCGGTCTATCTCTACACGCACCATTCAGGATCGCAACGGAAAACACCGTCTTCGCAATGCCTGAGACCACCATCGGCTTCTTCCCAGATGTGGGCGCTTCATTCTTCCTTCCTCGCATGGACGGAGAGCTTGGAAAGTACTGTGCTCTCACTTCAGAGCAGATCAAGGGCGTGCAGGTATTCTATGCTGGTATTGCAACACACTACATCCACTCTTCCACCCTCCCTGATCTGGAAGCACGCCTGGGAGAGCTCGACTTCAAAGACTATGAGTCCCTTCGCTCGCGCCATCAGATCATCAACCGAACCATTGAGGAGTTCGTCACCGGTCTTCCACACGATCAACCCATCGCAGGACCAGTAGGGGGCAACATCCGTGCAGCAATCGACTACGTCTTTCAACCCGCTAACGACATCAAAGGAATCCTCGATGCTCTTCAGGGTTTCGTAGAGATGGAAGAGGGCACTCGCGGATATCATGACGTCCATCCTTGGGCCGTGAAGACCTTGAAAACAATTCTTCAACGCTCACCCACTTCTGTCAAGGTCACACTCCGTCAGCTCCGCGATGGCGCTAAGTGGAGTATCGCGCACACTTTCAAGAAAGAGCACGCCATCGCGGCACGCTTCATGGAACATCCTGATTTTATTGAGGGTGTTACTGCGCTGCTGGTCGACAAGCCCAAGCGCACGCCGAGCTGGAACCCGGATTCTATTGACAAAGTAACAGACGCCGATGTCAACAGCTTCTTCACCCATGAGACTGAATTCGATCTTCTGGACGCGAGCGCTGGTGGGACTGGAGAGGATTACTACCGCTACCCGCACCAATGGATCGGATTGCCATCTGAGGGGGCGGTGCAGCAGCAAGTCACGGACGGGAAGTCGCGAGATCAGGTCCTGGAACACTTCATTGAGGTGACGCATGGAAAGCAGGGTGTGAAGGAGAAGGTAGAGGAGATTTTAAACCGTAAGACGCAGTCGGTGAAGGGGAAGATGGAGTGGCAGAGGTAGACGTGTAGGGCAAGAATGGACTGTACAGCTACAGCTATATCAAGTCAATGCCAAAGGGTGGATGTAAGTGCGCATCTCTCACGCGGTGTCAAAATTGCTTTCGTGACATAGGACTATACTGATATGTAGCGCTGCGTTGGAGGTTATAAAGCGATCGATCCAAAACAAATAGAAACGCCCATCCAACTCCGGCTCTTGCGCTTTCGACAACCATACATCATCATCATCATCATCCAATCCAAGCCGATCAAATGACCTGTACCCCCTCAGGATGCGGAAACCTCGCCTTATCGTCCGCAACCTTTCTCTTGAAAAGTCCCAAATCCGTCATCAGGGATTCCACCTCCTGCTGCCACAGCGCTTGCTCAAACGCGTCCTTTTCTTCCCCGTCACTGAAGTCCTCGCCCACGCCACTATCACGGTCTTCATCTCCAGATTCCGCGTCATCATCCCCAAGACCCTCCGGCAGAACAATCGGGTTCTTCAATTCCCCTACTGCAAGCGCCAAATGTCTGCGCAGAGCTTCGATTTCGATCTGCAGAGCTTCATTCTGCGGGCGAAGCTCGTCGACTTCCTGCGTGAGAGCGCGGATCTTGACTTCCGATACGGCGCGAGATTCCTCCATGGCGCGTTGCATTTTGTTGACCTGGCGTTGGTAGTCTTCCAATTCGTCGCGAGCACGGTCTGCCTCGTCGCGCTTGCGGACTGCGGCCGCGTTGACAGAGAGTTGTAGTGATTTGATCACTTCTTGCATTTCGAGGATCTTGGCATCGCGCTCTGCGGCCGAAACAGCGTCCTGGTTGACATGGGCCTTGGTGCGGATCTTCTTGGCTTGGTCGGCGTAGCGGAGAGTAGAGAGCGTTTCTTCGTAATCTGTCGGGGAAATGCAAGCCACCATGGCGGTCTTGCTGTTGCCGCCGAGAGAGTCCTTGAGCAGCCAAGTGAGGACCGAGTCTCGGTATGGAACGACTTCGAGCCGGCGCTTGGTTTGATTTTGAAGTCCGGGCTTGCGAGATGCCATTTGACGCTTTGGGTCCGAGAGGGCTGCGATTACTCGGCCAAGTGTAGTGAGAGACTGGTTAATGTTGCCTCCTTCGCGGAGTCGCTGGCCTGTGGCTTCGGTGCGGTTAGCTCGTTCGGAGCCTGCCAGGTCGACAAGTCTCATGCGGGCCAGCCGCTCGATTGTGCTGTCTGTTGCGATGTCGTGTTGGATCTGCTTGAGTGTGAGGGTGAAAACGGCATGTGAGCGGGAAGAGGTGTCGTTCATCTTGGTGCTTGCGGTCGTTCGATTCATGTCTCCCATCTTCATGAGTCTCTCGATATCCTCGTAGCTCTTCACAGGCTCGTCGGTCAAGTTCTGCACGTAGACGCCATCGCTCTTGCTCTCTCGGATCTTGAGGTATGTCGGCGGATTGGTGCGTGGTGTGAGCAGATCCTTCACATGCTCGTTGTAGATCTCAAAGTATGAAACGTGGACGTTGTACGTTATACTGCCGTTCTGCTCCGCTTCGATCCTCTCGAACAGTCCTCTGCAAGTTCGTGGAATGAGGCCAGGCTGATCGAGGGTACCCATCATGGTGTACGACTTGCCGCTTCCCGTCTGACCGTACGCGAAGATACATGTGTGGTATCCATCGAAGTTGTGGTCAAGAAACTCTTCTCCAAAGGATGCATAGACATCAGTCTGGCCTGCGAAGTGTGGATCCGCCTCGCTGTGTGACCAGAACGACTTGTCGAAGGTGAAGGATTGCTCTCGGTATGTCTTCTTTGAACTTTTCTCTTCATCTTGTGTGAGCATCGGCGGACATAGCGTTGTCTCCTGAGTCCTCGAGTCCATCTTTATGATACATGGTGACTTCTTCTCTAGCTCTGCTTCCCGTATCAGCAACGAATCCACACGTATGTGCAATATCTGTCCCACCTCTCTTGATGAATTTGCGCACGCGCACAACGACCTTGACATTTCCTGCGTCGCCGTCTGGCGGTGTGTACGGCCTCTCCATGCTATCGACGGGCTCTCTGCTCCTCAGACTCGGTGTGCTTGCGGTGGAGTGGTAGTTTTGTAGGTCGGGAGTCGTCACGGCGCGTGTAGCCATTTCGATAGGCAGCGTCCAGTTTTGTTCGGCGAACTGGGCACACGTCTCAATGAGCGTCTGCGTTGAACGGTCTCTCAGAAAGACATACATCCATCCAAAACGTCGTTGCGACTCATGGTATGGCGCTAGTTTGCTGTCTGTGCTGATCGACAACCGGGGAAGGAACAGTTCCGTTTGGTGCATCCTCGACAAGGGTGACTTCTGTTTGCGGCTAGCCATCAACAGTCGTCAGCACGGCAGCTCCCGGTTGCTATGTGCCAAGCCCGCATGTGAAGTTGTGCCTGAGGCTCAAACAAGATGCCCCACTTTAAAGTCGAGAAAGTTTGGGAATGGGTAACCATCTGCATGACTTACCTTATTGTCGAGCTCGGCTTAAGGACAAAATTCTGTTTGGCACGCGTCCCTGCCATGGCACCCACTCCATGATCTAGCGAAAACAACGAACATGCCGCCAAAAGCGCCCACCAGTGACTCGGGCAGCGGCGACGCTCCTCTGCTCAAGGTGGAAACGGGAGCAGCAGACCAAGCAAGCGCGGGAGCTTCTCAACCCGCTAGCAACGCGTCCTCGACTCCAGCGAGCACGGCGAGTCCAGCTTCTTCCAATCGACTCGATTCTATCGCGAGACCCGGCTCTGCGTCTGCACGCGGAGGTAGAGGCAGAGGCAGAGGTACGATTACTCCCAAGCCCAAGTTCGCAGGTAGGCGTTCAGAAGCAGCACGAAAGGAAGCAGAGCAGGCAGAGGCAGCAAAGAAAGCAGCAGAGGCGGAAGCACAAGCAGCAGAGGCGAGAAAAGTAGCACGAGATGCAAGAAAATTTGGCTATGGCAGAGGCGGCGAGCGAGGTCGCGGTCGTGGCCGTGGCAGAGGGCGTGGAGGACACATGGGAGACCACCAGCAAGATTCTGTCGCCAGTGGACCCTTCAGTGCTGGACAAGTGCAAGGCGATGGCTCTGTGAGGAGATCGGGCTGGAATTCTGGCGGTGGGTCAGGCTTCCTGGGAAGCGGTGGTGGACCTGGCAGCAGTGGTTCACGATTCGGCGGAGGAGGAGGTGGTGGTGGTGGCGGCGGTGGTGGTGGTGGTCGATCATACGGCTCGTCCAGCGGCACGAATGTCAAGATGGAATACGGTATGGGAGATGTGAGCATGCGCCCAGTCAAGACGGAAGACGGAGGTTATATCTCAAGCGACGAGGACGAGGGAACGGACGCAGGCCCAAAACAGAACGTGGACCAGATGCAATTCGTTGACCTGACTGGAGTCGATGCCGAAAGAGGAAGTCGAAACCTCATGGCGCCTGTTCGTTTGGTAAGAGTCCCTCACAAAGACAGAACTGTTGCTTTGAATGCCGAAGACGCCGGTCTATTCGACAGCGAGGACTCCGCGGACAAGGACGTGCCGCAAAAGAAGAAAGGCAAGCAGCGAGCTCGAGACGTGGAGGTCACCGGAGCAAGCGAGAAATTCAGGCGTCCGACCGCCTACAGCTCCTCAGATTCAGATGGGGATGTTCAGATCAAGGATGAGCCCATGGACGATGATGATCAGACGGGATTGACAGCCCCCGAGTCAGTCCAAGCAACTCAAGACATGCTGAACGAGCCACCGTCATCACCAGAAACGCGACGCAAAGCGAAAGAGAAGGTGAAGGCTTCTGTTGAGTGTACTGAGGATTCAGACGACTTCCCGACGCCCGAGGAGCCCAAGTTCCAAACTCAAGCCGAGAAAGACGAGTGGGACAGGAGGTATAGGGACCTGAGGGCGATACGCAATGAGCTGGGCCAGATCGTGACGGATAATGCGCAAGTGACAGATGGTGAGGGCGACACCGCTATGGCCGACAACACACCATCTCGAGAAAAGGCAAGGGTTCAACAAGAGATCAGGGAGAACCAGGTGTACGTGTTCCAATTTCCACCGGTGCTTCCTAGCCTGGAGCCCATCCACGTGAAAGAAGATCCGGACGACAACATCGTGGTTCGGAATCCACGAGCTGAAGCCATGGAGGTCGACAAGCAACCAGAGCCAATTGCGCAAGCCGAAGCGTCGGGTCCGAATGAGACAGACCAGAATATTAGCCAGCCGCATCTGCCCTCAGGTTCGATCGGCAAGCTGCGAATCCACAAGTCTGGTATAGCGACCATGGACTGGGGGGGCACCAGCTTCCTCCTTGGCCAAGGCACGGAGAACGATTTTCTGGAGACTGTTTTGCTTACTCGGATGCCGGATAAGAAGCCCAGAAACGAGGAAGATGCCGCGTCAGAGCAGCAGGAGCCAGCCTTGGGCATGAGCATGGGACAGGTCAGAGGCAAATTTGTGATCACCCCTGATTGGGATGAGATTTTGAAATGAGTCCTCTTCGTGAACTCGATTGTATTGCGAGTCATCACATTAGCGAGGCGTTAGGTTGATGATACCATGATGGGAAGGACAAATCTCGGAAACGACTGAGATAGATGAGTGAGCGCAAGCTACACTGTATCATAGTCAAGTAGCTTCACAGCTCCGGCTACTTGCTGCTGTATACCTCCTTCGCTTTGTTCAATAGTTCAAACTTCATGATCTTGCCAGTAGCATTGGATGGAAACTCTTCCAACCCCAATTGCTTCAACGTGACAATCGGTCCCATCGTATAAGCCTCGCCAAACCTGCTAAGCACTTCCTGTTTGATCTCGTCCTGTGTCTTTCCATGCATGCCATCGAGAATCGCCATCGGCTCTGCTCCGAGCGTAACATGCGGCCATGCCACCACGGAAACCTGGGCTCCAGTGAAATTCTGAATACAACTCTCGATCGCAGCTGGAGCTAGCGGTACCCCGGCCCTCTTCACCACATCCTTAATTCGACCTATAATAGTCACGACGTCGTCTTCATCTATTACGGCTAGGTCCCCCGTCCGGAAGAATCTATGACCCTGGCAGTCCGTGAAGAAAGCTTCAGGTTGGACATTGTCGAGGTAGTGTTCTATGATACCCTCGCATGAGATGCAGAATTCTCCTGGCTCGTCCCGGTGATTTGTTTGGCCTGTTTCTGGGTCACGGATACGCAGGCGCGCGCCGTGGGTTGCGGTGCCAAGGGGCACAATTTCGCCCTGGAGCGGGAGTTGGGACACTGGGGTGTTGCCGAAAGGCCAGGAGATGATGCCTCCTCCCTGGAAGTATGAAAGTTAGCGAGCATAGAAGCGGTTTCTGTCAATTGAGAGACTCACCTCTGTCATGCCCGCACTATTTGTCACAAGCGTATGTGGGAAAGCCATTCGAGCCTTTTCGAGGAGATCTCTCGTCACTATGTCTCCGCCAATACCCGCGGATTCAATAGAGCTCACGTCCGAGGTTCTGAAATCAGGATGTGCAATCATAGTGTGCAATTGTGCCGGTACGAAGAATGCATATGTGACTTTGTGTCTTCGAATCGCTTCGATCTGTCCTGCTATTCCGGCAGAAGGATCTGCAATGACAATTGCTGCGCCAAGTCTGAGGGAGTGCATTGTCAAGGACATGGCGATGCCTCGAAAGTTCATGCTGGCGATGAGTATGCGGCCCGAAGCAGTCATGTTGCCGTAGATTTGAGAAGTTAGGTGATGGGTTGTACTGGCAACAGAGCGGGGACAGCCCTTGGGATTACCGCTCGAAGTGCCGGAGGTGAAGAGAATCGAGGCAAGACGTGTAGGAGAGTCTTCGTTCCGAGCGGAGTTCAGCAATGACTCCTCGTCTGCTGGAGAGAAAGTGGCTGAGGTCGCAAGCTGGAGGAGAGAAGTCCATCTGGAGCTACTCTCCGGCTTGAAACCCGGGTCTAGGACGATTTTGACTTTGGGTTCCTTGCTGAGCGCGACATCAACAGCTGCTGTTGCTCTCTCATCCATAACGAGAACGGCATCCGGTTGAATCAAGGACATGTACTTGGCTAGTTCTTCTTCTCTTGCCCGACTCACGGCGCCTGGATCTAAAGGACATAGCGTAAGTCTCATTATCATGCAGGTCCACAAAGCGAGTGGGAATTGGACGCCGTTCGGACATATTGTAGCGATTCGCATCCCCGGTTCAACGCCATGTGCTCGAAGTCCAGCGGCAAACTTCAGAGCGGCTCGGTGGAGCTGGGCGTAGGTCCATGCCAGACTTTCGTCACTATTGGAGCGCCCGTTCGTTGCGTGGCAGTCTTGAACGAGACCTGAGAACAGATCATGCGGCTGATGCGTGGAGATCACTGCAATTTCATTCAGATTGTTCTTCCAGCCATCTTCGATTGTGGCAAATAACGAGTGAGGAGCCTCATGAGGTCCACCGTAGACTTCGGCCAGTTCTTTGGACGCCATTGTGGTGAACTCGATGCTAGACGTCTCTGAGCCGAAGCGTGTCTAATTAAGAGAAGTTCGATTCAATATAGCCTTGGGGAAGTGACGCCTATTGAGTACGTATCAAGCAAGATGTGTAAGACGCAACCTCTGACGAGAGCTGAAGCGAGAAGCGGGATATTGCGGCGAAATGTCTGTGGCCAGACAACTGCCCCGTTGTCGACGCAGGGAACATCTCTTGAAGTCACGGCTGTAAGCTTACGCAGCTCTATAGCTGTCCTGCCCCTCGCATTGGGTTTCGTGTGAACAAGCTTAACAGCCGCCGACCGCTTGTCGTTCTAAGTCGATGACGAAGCTGCGCTGACTTTCTGGTGCCTTGGCGCACTCATTATTTGTGCAAGATGCTGCATCGCATCGAATCCAGCAACAGCCTTTCGCTGATCTTGAGCTGAAAAAGTTTAGACTTCCGGTTGCCAATTGTCTTGTTGCCGTCGTCCTGTATGTGTAAGTTCGAATGGATTGCAATATCATCCTTAATGTAAACACTTTCGGTGCGTAGCTGACCATGTAGACATGGATAACCCTATTGATTTCCCCGTCATGTTCCGTTAGCAATTCTGCGGAATATGATCTGGTGCATTCCCTTGCAGACAGAGCGATGACTGTAAAGCGCGTCCGCTACCAGCTGAACCTATCCACACCTGCTTGAATTCGTTGCGGCATGTACCAACTTGCAGCAATACCAATGTCCAGTGACACAGGCAGTATGTATGCGATAGCAGATTGACATGCACTTTGAGAGCGTGAAACAACAGCGTTCCGGGCGATGAAGTCGCAAAGTTGACTCCATGCACGCCACGTGCTAAAACGAAGCATATCAGCGCGGAGAGAAGAGAGATTGCCGAGCCGCCGTTGTCGACCATTGCGAGACCAAGGAGACTTTGGAAGACAGTAGAATCTATGTTCGACAATTAGTGTCCAGACAAATTTTGATTTGATCGAGCAGTACAAGGACAAGGACAAGCCCAAAGCTTTCAGCCAATGTTGCGTATAATTGTTCCTCCTCAATGCTCACTGAGAGACGTAGGACAGCTCCAATATTTCAAATGTCATCATTACGGGAAGTGAATACCAGAGAAAGACCACTCACCAGCATCCTTCGACAGTATGCGCGTAGTTATGCAGCTTTGGACTGCCATTCGGTCGCAAGGAGGACCCTAAATGACAGACTCCAGGCGTGTCTCTTCATTAATCATCGTTGCATTAGGTCGCCAAAGACTTGCCCTCCATGAGGAGTTTTCGACTCACTCAGCCCTCGTCGTGGAATGCCAGTTTGACTTTGGCTTTCTTCTTCACCTTTTTGCTTGCTCTCGAAGAGCCGAGCTCTTTAGCTGGATCTGCGGCATCATCGTCCCCGACGACCTTGACAGCTTTGCGCTTCTTCTGTGCCGTGCCATCAGTGACATTAGAAGTTGCCGACTTGGAGCCTTTTTGCGTATCGGGCTCGGGAGGAGGTACGGCGCCCGAGGCCTCAGGTGCCGCATCCAGATCTGTGTCCCCTTTGACGTTGGCACTGCCATCGATCGGTGTCGCCATATCCGTCAACTTGGCTACCTCCTCCTTGCTCAAAGTCTCGCCAGTCTCGTCGACGACAGTTGGTCCGTCATCCTCATGAGGATCTTTGGCCTTCTTGGGTCGTGCTAGCGGCCTCTCGTGGCGGTCTGCATCTCCTCGGCCGGCATTGCGGTCGTGCAGTCTTTGTAGGAATGGTGGCAGAGAAGAATCGTAAGTCAAATCCTTTGACTTGATTTTCTTCTCGGACATTATGTTGCTGTTGGTGTGGAAGCGATGAAGCAGGCGGCGGGTGGGAGACGAGTGGAAATGGGGTTCGGAAGCTTTCCCGCAACCCTACCCAAAGCTCTCGGAACGTGCCGGGCTTGGCAGGCCACTCTAGTTCCTCGCGATTTTTGAGGGAGGAGAGCCCGGCTTCAGCAGCAAAGACACCGCGAACGACCACCGACCGCGACTCTACCCCGAACATCAACAGACAGCCGCAAACACCGCACCGCAAAGATGTCGCACGAGAGTGTCTGGTACTCGCGCCCACGCGGCTACGGAAAGGGAGCAAGAGGCTGGTAGGTGGAGTGTCAGATGGACATCAAGGTCGCAAAGAGATAGCACAAGCAGTCTGGCTAACTCGTCCAATAGCCGTGTCTGCACCCACAAGGCTGGTCTCATCCGCAAGTACGGCCTGAATATCTGCCGTCAGTGCTTCAGAGAGAAGTCTCTCGACATCGGATTCACCAAGGTACATAATGGCGTGCGATATGGGTTTGTAGCATGGGCAAGGGCTGACATTAAGATAGCACCGGTAAACACACACTGGAGCGTTCGAGGTGACGATGGCGTTGGAGAGGGACGCTGGGCCGGTCTGGCAGGCGACGTGTGGCGGCGAGCACGCAGCGTAAGAGGCATCGGCGTTCAATGGGAAGGCAACTGCTTGAGATGGTGATATGCGAGAGAAGAGGCCATGGCTTTGCTTTGCAATCGCGAACGACATGATGTGTCTACTTTCCACGACTCGACTTCGAATCCCCTTTCCGGGTTGTCCTGAGGCCCCTTTTGACCTCGCCTACTTAGTACCATCCCTATGGCCGTATGCTTCCACATACAGAACCATTCCGCCTCCCGGCTTTTCACATTCTGTGCATTCTTGAGGATCTCCTGGGTTTGCCTAAGCTTTTGGCTGTGCTTGTCAGTGGGCCAACCACGAAACAAAGTACCCTTTAGCCAGCATCGATGCGGTCAGGCGATCGTACAGACTACACGATGACGGACTCATTGGCCAGGGACCAGGTGATTAAGCTTGAATTGCTGTCCATTTCCGGTCGCAATATAGGTGCAGATGAAATATTGAACACAATGCGCATCATCTTCCAACACTGACAACGAAGATCGCAGCGTTGGTTACATGCCAACACATGCATATCTTCAGCCCGTGAAGCTCGTCTCTGTTTCCAGACAGGCTGAGAGTGATCTCGCGATTGACCGCACGTCTAGCCGCGACACCAGAACGTCGTCGAGATCCAGGACATTTGACTGGTTGCGGTGAGGATTTTCGCCTACACAGCATAATCTGCAAAATACTCTGCCACACCACCTGTTCCTTGCAGAACCAGTTTGCCGGTGCTCCTGAAGCCACATCGCCACTTGCAACTCTCGTCTGGGTCGGCAGATGTCTTCATTTCGTACGCTAAAGTACCTCGCTAGAACGCCCGAGCAAGGGCCACGGCCCACCGCGTTAGCTAAATAGTCGCAATGAACCTGTGAGAGTAGTGGATGAAGTTATCTCGTAGGCGGAGACGTCGCGCGAGCTGGGTAATTTCCCCGACTCGGGCATTGCTTGGAGCCTTGGCGTCGGAAGGTCGGAAGAGCAGCGTGTCTTCCGATTCCGTAGGGCATCGGTGCCAGCACGGGCTCGTCAGGCAGAGGACAATAGCATGCGCAGGGCAAGCTCAGGCGCACTACTCACCGTGCTATTGGTGAGGTCGTGAGGTGCAAGTGACAGTTTTGCTGGTAGAGTTTCCTGGAACGGTTCCTCCGAACTAGGTTGACGCGGAGAGTCTTATTAGCACTAGCGTCGTTCCGGCGGCCCGTGCGCGGCGGCCGTTGCTGTTCTCCCAATCCAAGTGTGCCATTCGCTGCTATCCGGGGTCCTTTCTCTACCAACCACCCGCGACGACGAGCAGCGACACCACCACCGCCCGCCGCCGCGCTGCACACTCACCGCGCGCCCGTCCACCTTCCTCGGAGCCCTCTGCCGACAGCGGCGTTGGTTGTCTGTCCGCCCGTCGCCGTCACCGCCGCCGCCCTGATTGCCCTCTCAGCCTCCGTACCGCAAACAGCAACAGGTGGTGCTGCGCCGCAGACAACGCCCGACTGCAGAGCTGCAGGCTTGGACCTGGCCGCCCCAAGCACCTCCTTGCGCACCGCACTTCGACTACCGCTTCGCTACTGGCGTTCCATTGATCATCCGGGTGCCGTCGCGCGGCCAGCATGAATTCAGCGGACGCAAATGCTGAGTCCATTCAGTAAGCAGCTCATCCAGCCTGGCGCACCACGCCGCCTGAAACATCGGATAGCTAACGGCCACAAAGGCAGAAGATCCAGATCGCCAGACGAGACGCAGTATGTATACGCAGGTGATGAGCGAAGATGCGATCTGCAGAAACTTACGACGTGCTGTAGGAAGCCCTCAAAGACAGGATAAAGCGCAAGAAAGATGAGCTCGCCGACACCACACGTGAGTCCAACTCCTCTGCTACCCGTTACTGCCACGCTTGCTGGCTGCGGTGCAAATAATGTGAGGGACATTGGCTGACATCGTCATGCTCAGTGCGTGATATCGCGCGACAACGAACGGAACAGCTGCCGCGGCTAGCGATGAAGACTAAACGCACCCTCAAAGGCCATCTGGCCAAGATCTACGCGATGCACTGGTCGACCGACCGAAGACATCTTGTGTCCGCATCACAAGACGGCAAACTCATCATCTGGGATGCCTACACTACGAACAAAGTCCATGCCATCCCGCTCCGATCATCCTGGGTGATGACGTGCGCATACTCACCCAGCGGCAACTATGTGGCATGCGGAGGTCTAGACAATATCTGCTCCATTTACAACCTCTCCGCGAGAGAGGGACCGACACGGGTGGCGCGCGAGCTTAGTGGGCATTCTGGCTATCTCAGCTGTTGTCGTTTCATAAACGATCGACGCATCCTCACATCCTCGGGTGACATGACCTGTGTGCTCTGGGACATCGAAACCGGGCAAAAAATCACCGAGTTCGCGGACCACCTCGGCGATGTCATGAGCTTGAGCATAAATCCATTGGATAACAACCAATTTGTGTCGGGAGCTTGTGACGCCTTCGCCAAGCTGTGGGACATTCGGCAGCAAAAGTGCACGCAAACTTTCGCTGCGCACGATTCGGACATCAACGCGATCCAATTCTTCCCTAATGGCAACGCGTTCGGTACGGGATCAGATGATGCGTCGTGTCGACTCTTCGATATTCGGGCAGACCGTGAGCTGCAGAGTTACACTGTATGTTGCTACGCTTGAGTACTGGCTGTGCGAGAAGTTGCTGACCGTCTGCCAGATCGGCGAGCCCGTCTGCGGCATTACCTCTGTCGCCTTCTCTGTTTCAGGTCGACTGTTGTTTGCAGGCTACGACGACTTCGAGTGCAAGGTTTGTCTGGAAATGGAGCCGGATATATGGTCAGATACGCTAACGAGTTTGTAGGTTTGGGATGTCCTACGCGGTGATCGAGTTGGCACTCTTCAAGGTCACGACAACCGGGTTAGCTGCCTCGGCGTGAGCAACGATGCAATGTCCTTATGCACAGGCTCCTGGGATTCGATGGTCAGTTTACGCGCACTGTTGCAGGAAGATATCAGAGACCAGCGCTAACATTCATCACAGCTCCGCATTTGGGCATGATCGACATCCTTAGAGCATCACGCTGGATCTCACATGTAGAGCCATTGGCAAGCCTCTCGAGAGTTTCTCAACTATTGTCAATCTATTGCTCAATCTCTACCTCTGCGGATTCTGCGTGCGACACTTCCTTCTCTCCGAGATCGGCAGAAAGCGGCGGCCTACACGGTGAACAAGCACCCGCAAGCTTCACGACGGCCTCTGGAGCAAGCGACCTTTCCTCATCACCAACACGACCTTGTGGAAGACCGGGCAGTCCTTGCGTTCCCATCGATGACATCCCAGCGGGGGAGCTCTTTCTTATATCTGTGCTGGAGTACTCAAACCTGTGAGAACGCTTGAGAGTGCGTTACTCGGCGTAACTAAGTGCGGACATGTGGCATTATTGGGCGGTGGGGATTCTTCTTCTTTGCCGTATGGCAGCATCCATCCCGGCGCGGACTGGTTGTTTTTAGTAGCTGCTGTACGTGAGACATCAATCTCCAAGCAAAAAGGAACCAAAAGCTGGTCTTTTAAACCACATGTGTATTTCGAGGCGGAGACTTTATAGCGAGACGTAGTACCTAGTAGTGATGGTGGGCATCACTTGGTAGTAGGACGGATGACCGTCACAACCGTCTTGAGACATCGCTTCCGCAATGAGCCGGTGTGCTCGAGTTGGTTCCTCGCACAAAACACCGAGCAGACTTGGCAGATCGTCGCCCCTGAGGCCCCTGAGCCTATAAGATGCTGGTGTGGGTGCGTGTGTGGTGGAAGGAGAGGATATCTCTCCTTTTAGCTCATATGTACGCTCTTGCCGACCATCTCATTGCCGTGTTGTTGATTTCCGGCTGGCAAGCGAGGCAAGAGCCGTAATAACGGAGTGTCTGTACTGTAGATCCGCGAGCTCATTATTATCTCAACGTCTGTTGATGATCGTGCGCGCGACCCGTGCTCAGTCAGAAGCGGGCCCGAGTCCAACCAGAGACAGCCCACCCCACTTCCTCATCACTTCCATCACTCTACCTATCTCGGGCCACGCCGCATCGCTCCCTTCGGCCTTCTCAAACCGCGTGGTGCTCTGCAATCCTCGCATTCTCGCAGGTGAAACAGCACTTCGGTCATGCCCATGTTCGTCTGAATCACCCACCATGCAGCGACATGCGCGATTGAGCCAGCAAACGGCGCGCATTTGCCAGGGAAGCTCCGGTAAGGAAGCTGCAGCGCCCTACCTGGCGCACTATGTTTAGGCCTTCCTCGAACAACCCATCCTGCCACGTACCCGGCAGCGGAACGCACTGGACGAGCTTCGGAAGTTAAGAACTCTGCCCCACCACCAACATCATCATTAGCACGAGCACATTGTTGGACCTGACCTGCTCCCAGGCGGCGGCATCTCATTCTGGACACCTGAATCTTCCCCGTGTGCTCATAGCAAGTGCCATCTATCAACATGTCGGCCGCTCAAGACGAGTTTCGAGAGCTCATGAGAGATAAGGGTCGGAGAAGAGGACATCCAGGAGATGATGACGACGGCAGGTCCTTCCTCAACCTCTCCGACGACGAAGACCCCACCGCGTCTTCCTCGCACGCTGTGCCAGACGGCGAAGACGGAGGCAGACCAAGCATGAGCAACGTACGAAGCACGATACCCAGCAAACGCTACGGGGCGAACACCGGACCGAAGGGCGTTATCTCTGATGCACAAGACTTTCGCGACTCACGCCGCAGCCAGCGAATGTCAGTTAGAAACTCGTTCACTCCTCAACTGCAGAGCCAGTCAAGATCAAAGGACCCTGCGCCGGTCGAAAAGCTGGATGAGGAAGACGGGGAAGAACTAGACGATGGGAACGTCGACTTCATGCGTAAATGGAGACAGAGCAGAATAAAAGAGTTGAAGAGTGGAGTAAGAGACAGCACCATGCACCGGAATGGACGCAGCAGGAGACTTTATGGAGGTCTAGCAACTGTCGATGGCGAAGGATATCTTGACGCAGTGGACAAGTCAGGTCCGGACATAGTGGTCGTGGTATACATCTACGATGACTATGTGAGTTTGAAGATGTGCCCTCCCACGCAGACGCTGACAGCTTGTAGTCTCAAGTAAGCGACCTGTTTGAAAGTTGCATCCGTACCCTTGCGAGCAAGCATCAAGACACACGATTTGTGAAACTTCACTACGACGAAGCACAGATGGAACCTGCTGGCGTCCCAGCAATCATTGCATATCGCGGCGGCGAAAAGTTTGCGGGACTTGTTCCGATCATCAATGAGCTACCCGACGACGCAGACTTGAGTGCACTGACACTTGAAGCAGTCCTGAAGAGGTTTGTCCCTTTTATATTCTCCGCCCAGGCAGACTGCTTATTTGAACTAGGCACCAAATCCTCACCTGAGGATGCGAAGTAGTGGCCTCGAAACATGGACTATTCTGGCTTGCACAACTGGCGGGCGAGCTTTTACCTGGTCGCCTGTGTTACTGAGTATTCGGATCTGTAGACGATATTGGGATTGCTGGATTTCGGACAATTCCGATCCCACGGGATCATGGCTGGTGGATTTGAGTAGGCATGGCGTTCAATGATACCCTTGCTCGTACTTTCGACATGTAATCAAAAGACACATACCGCCCATCTTCACATACAGCTGAGGGTCTGGCAAGAAGACGAATACCCATTGATAAAGCGTGGGAACAAAGAGCGTCAGTCTGATAAGAGTGAGAGGTGTAGTTCCCCGGTCGAGTGCAAGTACTACCAGTTCATTCGGCCAGTTTGGGTGTGACTGCAGACTCGGGACCGTCCTATCTCTTCGCCCCAAAGTCATCGCGATAGCTCTACGGGACCCCTGGCAGGGAATAGAAATCCATGCTGAGTTGGATGACACGCGTGGTATGGGCCTCGGGGTGCAAGGTCACAAGGTGACACGAGAACCTTGAGGCGACCTTGGCTGCTGACGGCATGCTTTGTGCTGCTAGCAGGAACAAGGCCTCGCGTATGATTGACTTTCAGGGCATGCACGGCTATGCGCGTTTTCCGCAGCCTTCAATAGGTAGAAGTATGAAGAGGCACATGATACTATACCAATCTTGGACTTCTAGCTGAGAGCGGAGTGAAATGCCTTCTTGATCCGTCAGATGCCGCCGGTCGTCCACGTACGGTGATTGTGTTTCCAGAACGACCGCCGATGAGGCAGAATAGGCCAACGGCGCCATTGATTGAGCAGATAAAAGTCGAGACACTGGTAGACTCGCCAGAACAAGTTTGAAGTGGTGCTAGAGCAGACGCCTCGTGGGTGTGGATCTTTCCTTGGCACGCGACACGTGAACTGCTGCACTTCACTCTTCCATGACGCTTGAAGCATCACATTTCAATCGTGTCTGCACACATCAAGACCTAATATAAATCTCCAAACCTAAGTTGTGCATTTCGTGCTATACCTCACATACCACATATCCACCTGAGGAGACTCCAATCACCAAGTCGCCTGCAATCTCGGCACTGCAAGAACCATGGCGTTCCTCTTCGACAAGATGAAGGACGCTGTGAAGGACGCCGAGACCAGGTTCAAGTCATCTACAAAGAACGCACATTCTCATACTCACCATTCCGGGCAATGCTCCGATCACGACAGCCATCATCTTCATCGATTCCAGTCCTTCGCACCACAGCGCGAAGGCAACAATGTCAAATGGTATGTTGATGGCTGCAGCTATATGTATGCTGTCAGCATGGCATTGGAGCGTGCTCAGCGTGAGATTTGGATCCTGGACTGGTGGCTATCACCTGAGCTGTACTTGAGGCGGCCGCCCGCGAAGAACGAACAATATCGGCTCGACAGGTTGCTCTTTGCTGCCGCGGAGAGAGGCGTACAGGTCAACGTCATTGTGTACAAGGAGGTTACCCAGGCTTTGACGCTTTCTTCGAGTCATACGAAACATTGGCTTGAGGATAATGACAAGACGGGCAACATCAAGGTGAGTGAGCCGGCAGCCTGTTGCGGTAGAAGATACATGGGTTGCATTCTTCCTCCAAGATCAACGGCCACTCACACACATCCAGATCTTCAGACATCCCGATCATCTGCCAGACAAGCAGACGCTTGCATCAAGCTTCATCTCAAGCATTAAACAGAGCGGTCTGAGCCCTGCAAAACTGGTACAGCTCCCTGGAGACGCCATCAAAGCCGTCTATGGGATGAATGAAGACGCCGTCTTGTTCTGGGCGCACCACGAGAAGCTCTGCCTTGTGGATGGACATACCGCATTCATGGGCGGTCTCGACTTGTGCTATGGTCGATGGGACACAAATCAGCATTCAATTGCGGATGTCCATCCTAGTGACCTCCGTAGCATCGTGTTCCCAGGTCAGGACTACAACAATGCCAGAATCATGGACTTCCAGGATGTGCAGCACTGGGGGAACAACAAGCTGGACCGAAGATACAACAGTCGAATGGGATGGAGTGACGTAGCTTTCTGTCTCAGCGGACCCGCTGTTGAGGATCTCAAAGCGCACTTTGTCCAGCGTTGGAACTTCATTTACTTTGAGAAATACGACGTACGCAAAGATGAGAGGTACCATCCCCTCGTCTACTCGCCTGTGAGGGCCGGAATCATCGGCCATCCTTACAAGGCGTCAGAGGCAGGAGGTGAAATCGAAGGCGAGGGACAATACGATGGCTTTCGAGAGCGAATGCGGTTACAGTACGAGACAGGCAAAGCACGATTGGAAGAGCAACGTGAGCGCCTGCGCGACCAATTCTCCGCAGGTCAAAACGACTATTCCATGATCCAAGGCGGCGTCCACTGCCAGCTCACCCGGTCATGTGCACGATGGAGTCATGGTGTCCATGTTGAGCATTCGATCGCGAACGCATATATTGACATCATCAAGAGGAGCGAGCACTTTGTTTACATGGAAAACCAATTCTTCATTACGGCTACATCGGATGAACAAAAGCCAGTTAGGAACAAGGTCGGAGCTGCAATCGTCGAGCGTATTATCCGAGCTGCACGCAACAATGAAGACTGGCATATGATCATCAACATCCCTTCTGTGCCTGCTTTCGCCGGTGACTTGAAGGCGGATGACGCTCTTGGGACGAGAGCCATCATGGAGTTTCAATATTTCTCAATCAACCGAGGTGGACACAGCATCATGGAAAGTGTCGCGAGAGAAGGGATCGATCCAATGGAGTACATTCGCTTCTACAACTTGAGAAGCTACGACAGGATCAACATCAGCGCCACAATGACGAAAGTGGAAGAGCAAGCCGGAGTCTCCTATGACGAAGCGCGCAACCAGCACGATCAGAAGTATGGCGACGCAGAGGCCCAAGGCAGCGCCGGAAACCCAGACTCGGCATATGACAGATATCAGCGGACTGCTGCAAACGTCCGCGGAAGCGACAGCGGTAGATGGGACAGCGTCGCCGAGTGCTACATGCTCAACGGACCCGACCTGCAAACAATCCCGTGGGAAGGCGATCCCGAAGCGGAAATGGATGCTTTTGTTTCCGAGGAGCTGTATATCCATTCGAAGCTTCTCATAGCCGACGACCGCATTGTAATTTGCGGATCCGCGAACATGAATGACAGATCGCAACTCGGCGATCACGACTCGGAGATCGCTATGATTATCGAGGATCAGCAAGACCTTGATTCGTATATGGCTGGTAAACCATGGAGAGCCTCATCATTTGCGACCAGTCTCCGGCGTCAAATCTTCAGGAAGCATCTGGGTTTGCTCAAGCCTCAAGACATGGAGAAGCCAGACGCAAATTTCACGCCCATTGGAGATGCGAATCTGTACGATTGGGGCAGTAGGGAAGACCAGGTTGTGGTGGATCCTCTTTCGTCGGATTTTGATAATTTGTGGAAGACTACCGCTGCCGAGAATACGAAGGCATTCGCCAAAGTCTTCCATCCGGTACCAGATGATAGCGTGCGAACATGGAAGCAGTACGACGCGTACTACGAGCGCTTCTTCAAGCCCGAAGAAGCCAAGAATGAAGGCAAGGAGATGCAGAGGCCAAGTACGTGGAAGTGGGGACACGTGGTACGGGAAGAATTCTCTCCAGGCGCGCAAGGTCTCAGCGAGGTGAAGGAGATCTTGAGCAAGGTTCGGGGAAATCTGGTGGAGATGCCGCTGATGTTCTTGAAGGAGGAGGATATTGCGAAAGAAGGGTTGGGGCTGAATGCCCTTACTGAGCAGGTGTACACCTAGAAGCAACGGAGAATGGAACTTATTGGTGGAGATGCGAAAGACGTCTGATGAGTATATCCATGCGTCAACGCAAGATTAGCGACATAACTATGCTGCTACTGAGACAGCCTCCCTGTATTACCTTGTATATGTCGAGATTCTTCACTTGCTTAGCCGAAGTGCATCCACACTGTGTGTCTGCTGATCGATCGACAAAGTTGATGTTTTTTGAAGCAGTTGATTTGGCTAGGGCCATAATATCTGAGCGTCACCAGCGGATCGCAGATTCTCTCATAGTCAGATTGCTCCAGATCTGTGGCTTGCTGATGCGCCAGCCCTTGTGTGAAGACGCGCGTTGTGAAAGCGGTTGCTCTGTCGATACTGAATCAAGCACGGGTACCTGGACGACTGTACCTGTTAGAATTTCCCGACTTGTTTGAGTAGTGGGCATACCTACGGCGACTCGTATCATCCTGAGGCAAGTCAGGGATTGCAGAATCAGATAGCACATTCGAGGTGCTGTGACGAAGCTGCTTTTCGAGGCCTTCCGCTTCAAGTCTTACATCGTGATGGCTCGCGGAAGTTCCAGCGACCATTCATCCATGTTATGACCTTCGGCGGGAGACGGAGGTCGCTCCCAGATGTGAGGTTCAAGTGCGAAGTGTCCACGATAGCTGACACGCCGAAGAGCAAGGGACGGTCTGGAAATCCAACGCCGTCGAAAATAGCTGTGGCAAGACCCTCCTCGTTCATTCGCCACCAAGTCGTGTTTCTCTCGCGTGCTTCTTCGAGAGAAGTATGCCATGACTGCGCTACCTGTTGCTCGCCTCTCTCGGAGAGCGTCAAATGAGACGGGACAGTTCGAGGCAGTTGGATGGTCGTTTCTGCGCCCTGCTGCAATGAGAAGTGTTTCCTGGAGTGAGTGGCAAGCAACACCCACTGACCTTCTTGAGCTTCGTCGACGTCTCGATTGCTCTGTCCAGGCGCTCTTCAGAGCAATCGAGACGTCGGAATATGAGGAAGAAGCGCCACCTTTGGTAGCAGGTCTGGGCGTTTTCTTCTGTACTTGGTTCTTGCTCGATCGATATAGCTCTGAAGTGACACCCAGGTTCCTTCCGATGAGGTATCTTCGACTGGTAGACCATTCAAGATCAGCGTGACAGGTTGGTCACAAGTCTGTGAGCTTGTCTGCATGTTCTTGATGCGGTATCGCTCATTCTCAGCTATACTCGTTTCGCAGCGGCAAAGGTGGCCGAGGAGAGACGGGCATTGAAAGCGACCGCAGCCTTTCACGGGCTAAGCAAGAGCGAAGGGAGAGTGTTCTCTACAGTGAGACGGAGTGGTCGACGCTCCGTGCTTTATGCCGTCTCTTGGATCTCGTATAGAAGGCGCCAGGGGAGAAGGCAGTGCTTGGCGAGGTGTACATGTACTCAGTGGACGCGTTGAAGACGCGTAGCCGAGGTGCGGCCGAGTCAGGTGGCCCCGCGACTTCACGTCTTTCACAGCTTCCAGGTTGCCTCGTCTTTCACAATTACACCACACCCCACGACATGCCCACGTAAAGATGTAATCGACAATACTACTCGGCCTCCGACTCGATGTTATGCGCTGAACGCCCGTGGAAGCGATTTGGAGGGAAGAGCCAGGGACAATGGAGCGATAGAGCGCGAGAATGATGTCTAACGAGACGACGTTGGGATGATCTGGAATACAAGAAGTGGCATGGGCGCGCAAAGAGAGGGCACCAGCAATGCCAGAACATAGGGCCAATTGGTCTGACAAACCGCCATCTAGGCTCTGGCGCCGATCACGGCCGCCGCTGCGGCTGCCAACAATGGCCTGATCTGCTATTGTTGCAAAATTGAGCGCACACCACACCTCGTCACTTCCTTCTCCCTTCCCTCACCCTTCCTTCACCCTCTCTTGCTTCAGCCTTCCAGGTAATGCTCATGCAATTTGACCACCGTCCCTGCTCTTAGTCCATCTAATCCCGCTCTTTTCCAGCGTCGACACCAGCACCAGCATCGGCCACAGCACCGGCTGTCAAAGCGGCCTTTTCCTCGTCCGCGGCCATCTCCTGGAAGGCAATGGTCTCGCAATCCGGACAGAAGAAGATGTGATCGGCGAAGTAATCGACATCGCGATGACCTTGACCAACACAGTGCAGGTGGAACCACTCGCTGCAGACGTCGCATTTCACCATCTCACCCTGTGCTGCGTCGAGCGGGCGACGACAAATGCAGTACACAGCCTCCTCGACCGGCTCATGTGTCGCCGTGGTCTCCGAGTTGACGATGTTTCCCAAGAAGAGAGTGTCCGGCTCCGAATATTCTCCGCCATCGACGACAGTCTTGCTCTCGAGAGCGTATCTCGATCTTAGGTCCTCGGCTTTGCTTTTGCGGTGAAGTAAGGTGCTCGCATTGCTCAGGTCTCCAGTGCAGGAAAAGTCTGAGGCCGTACTCGGGGACTCGTCGCACGCTGGTGTGAAAAGCTTGTGCACGAGTACTTCTGTGGTCTTCCTCTCGACGACGGGCTTGTTCTATCGATAGGTTAGACTCCGCTTGAACATCAAGGAACGGCCGATCGACAAGCCGGTCGCCTGTGAGGGTACTGGGCTGCTCATGATCTGAAGACAGAGCCTGCAACGCAACGATTACATTCCTATGACACTTACCTTGGCAGTGAATCTCTCGAGCACCTCGTCCTGGCTCACCGGCAGAGAGTACACCCTCGGCCTATCGTGCGACGCCGCGGCTGCTGTAGCCAGCGCCGAGTAAGCTTTGATACGGCGAAGTCGGTGTCGCTTGACCGAGTCCTGAACTGCGCCGTTGTTGGCGTCGTTCTCACGGTACAGCTCCCTAAGGTCCTCACTGCGCTGGCGAGGGCGCAGGACTGGGTGCGGCATGGCTGTCACTCTGTCGCTTCAGGACCTAATGTGGCTGCGTGGGATTGCGCGATTCCGGAGTGCTCGACTCGAGCGTTGTGGCGGCTACTCTATTTTCTTGCTCGTTCGCGGGCTCTTGGGAAAGTGTCGACAACAAGTGAAGAACACGACTAGCACGAAATGTCTGGATTGTTGAGAGAAGTTCGGGTTCTTAAGGCAATTTGAGACCACATGCGCGGACCGAACCGTCACCGTTCGAGATGGAGTGAATGGCATTAGAGCAGCCACGCATCACTTGCTACAGCCTTCATAGTGAATGGTATTGGAGCAGCCACGCATTATCTGCTACAGCCTTCATACGAGATCTGGAGTCAAACAAAAATACGGAATTCGACAAAAGGGTTTCCATGCTATCAACGGTCTTTCATCGAGACCACTATATGAGGCTCCAGGCCTATTCCTGTTGAACATTTGCGGCTCTCACTCAGAACACGCACCCATATCTCATCTCCAGCCATTCATGCATATCTACCTGTCTCTGCAACCCCGTATCGATCGGAAGACTCTCTTGGCCGGCTTCGTACACGCGCTCAGTTGCCAGCACCAGTACCGACGTCGCCAAATAGCTCCACCTCTTGTTCTGGGTGGATCTTCGTGTTGCTCGCTTCCGAGCTTGGCTTTGCATTCGCTTGTTGGGAGGATGCATCTCCTTGGCCTCCCGACATCTTCATGTCTCCATCCTTGTCCTTCGCTTGACTGGACTCGCCGGAGTTGACATCCTGGCTTTCCTGTTGATCAATGACCCGTTGAAACTTTGCCCAAATAGCTTCCTTCTCAGCATCGGTCTTAGCTTGAAGCATCTGCTGTCGACGCAGCGTTTGTAAGCGTGGCATGTGGGCGCGCTCCTCCTTCTTGACGTTTGCCTTCTGGATGCGACCCTTTGCAATCAACTCAGCGCGAACAGAAGCCTTGCTCTTCACCCCTGCGTCTTGCTTGGCATTGCGACTCTCAGCCGTGTTGTCAGGCGTCGAGTCGTCTTGTGCCTGCGACTCATCAACATCAGCCCCAGCGGCGATCTCTTTCGTACCGATCGCATGCCCATACATGCGAAAGGAGTGCTCCTCGTCATGGGTCTGGCGACGTAACATGTAGCACCCGTTACAGAAGTCGACGTCCGCGCATTCCTGGCATGTGAATCGGACTCCGAGAAGACGTCCTCCGCAGCAGTCGCAGAGTCCGTTGAGGAAGGAACCTTCTGCCTCTTCGTCTTGGTGCGCAGCAGCATTTTGCTCTTCTTCATACGCCCGCCTCAACGCCTCTTTAGCCTCCTCGGACATGAACTCCTTATTTGCGATTTGGAGGTCGTACAAGGACTTCGCCATCTTCTTGTTCACAAAATGTGCTGCGAAATCTTTCTTGGTCATGTACTTGCCATCCAGTTTGGCCATTGTGCCGGGGCCAGAGAAGTCGTAAAGGACCTTCCAGCTAGGGTTCGCATCGATAAACGCATTCAGTTCTTCTGCCTTGTCTACGTTCTGAGTATTATGGCGGGTCGCACGCAGAATCTCGGGCGTCTCGCTATCCGATGGTCCTACCTCTGGCTTCTTCCGAGCGACCTTTGGCTTCTCTAGTTCGTTTCGTCGCTCTTCGTCAGCGCGCTCGTCATTGCCTCGGACTCGGCTGAGTCTAGCAAAGCGACGAAGAGGCTTCCGATCCTTTGGCAGCAGCGGGCTGATCTTGGTGAGGCACTTTCTGGAGGGACACCGGAAAGGATGTTCAGTCGGCACAGGTCCGCCATTGGCCAGTTGCATGCAATTCTTACCGCAGACCTCGATTTCGGTTGTGATGATGTCGTGTCCACATTTAAGCCGGTGATGATGGGGATGGTTGATGAGCGGCGCGTCGAAACACACGGTTGGGAATGGGTTGCCTGCAGGGCCCTTGGCGCGCTCTGCTGGTCGAGGCGGGTCTGGCTTTGGCGCGGACAACAGATCGGAAAGGGCAGACGGTGTGATGTCGATTCCTGTCTCGAGCGCGTCTGGGACCCTCAGGCGGATTGGCATCGTCATGCGAATTTGGACCGGATCCACTTCCTCCTCGCGCTCGCGCATCGCTTGCGCGAGATACTCCTGGTCGTCGTCATCGTCCTCGACGTAACCCTGGGCGACGGAATGGTTGTTGTTGAACAACATCTTGGGCGCGGCTTGTATTGAAGTTGGTGTGCAGGAAAGCGTTGATGCAGACACCTTGGTCGCGCGTCGGGTCTGACAAGAATCGCAAGTGGTCGATGTGTGGCTGAACAGGAGAATCCCCAAAACTCGATGGACAGAAGACTGCAAAGAGCGGTGGGGTGGGATACAAGCTGCAAGGCGAGAAAATTCTGAAATTCGCTGCGTTTAAGTACGTGGGAAGCGCGTGTGTTGCCCGGCGCGCATCACGAGCAAAGTGGGGCTCGAGTCACAGGCGCATTTTCACATGCAGGTGAAGTGAATGTTGGAAGACTGTTGCCTAATAGGTCGAACCCCAAACAAAGCCGGCCAAACATCGGTCCAGGACTCGAGCTCTGGGATTGGTCAGATATGCGCATTCTCACATTGAGAATCCCCTCTCCCGGAAACTCCTCTGGAGATACTAAACTCCTCTGGAGATACTATTCATCTTCTTATTACTTGTGTGGAGTGGAACTTACAATCCTATTCCAACATTGCTTGTCGAGACAGCTTGGCCAGGCCTTCAGGCGTCCGTTTGCAGTTCCGGTGGAGCGAGTTTGGAGTATCCGGAGCAATCGACAGTGCTAAGGCCATAAGGTCTCGCGTAGACGCGCGCGTGTCGAGAGGGGGCACACTAGGCTTTGGCACACTGGACTTTACTTTCGTCGAGCGATCCTCGAGCCTCTGAAACAGTCCGTTCATTGTCTCCTTAGTGAGTTTGTGCAATAAGAAGGAGACGCGTCCGGGGACCTTAACAAGGTGTGATCCACGTCGATATACGCATTGTGTGTGGATCGATATCAGTATATACGGAGCAAGAGGATGAAAACGGGTGTAAGAATCACAGACCACCTCCATGAATCTATGAATGCCTCCCCATCATGAGCTGCCATATCAGCTCTTTTGGATACCGCCCCGCGGGCTCTTCGGCTTGCTATCCCTGCCGCTATCCGCACTAGCGTTGCATCTGAAAGCAAAGCTCACCTCACGATGAATAATGAGACACAAAGGCCCTGCGCTTTGTCTTGATCGCCTTTGTTTATTGTTTGCATGAATCTAGCTCAAAGAGAACTAGCACAAAGTGCAGCTTGGAACAATGATAGACATGCGTATGATATATGCAGCGCGGTCCGGTGCGGAGATGGAGCAGATTAAAGAAGAAGAAACGACCTATGTATAAAGCGAAGCCGGAACTCATATTTCGCAGGACTACTCGTTGCATACAAAATCACGACACGCTTATTTCGCCTTACTTTGATCGATCGAAAGCCCTTATTTGACCTGTAATCATTGCTCACTTGGATAGTCATTCGCACTCAGTTGGAACTGCGATAGAAGCTCACTTCAGACGACAATGTCACCTCGCACTCGTACTCCTAAGGTTTCCTATCTTCCTTTACCTCAAGCAACACCAAAAGGAGCCTCGAAAATAGCTTCTTCGAACACGCAGAAGCTATCAAAGCTGCCGCTGCTATCGCCATCGCCATCGCCATTGCCTAACATGCTCAAGGCCAAAATTTCGACGACTTCACTTACTGATGAGATAGCAACAGCAGCTCAGACTCCTAGCCGGATACCACGATTGACGAGGGGCCTCAAATATTCTCCTGTGCCCACGCCGTCCTACGTCTCATTGAGCCACCGGAAAGGACTCCTCCCTCCAGCGGCTGCACGTGTTAGCAGCGGTGTCACTCCAAGCTCACCGTCGCTCTCATCACCAATACTAACGACGAATTCAAAGTCGCCGTATATGTTCCAAAGCGTGGCAGATGCATGTGTCACAGGCTCCCTCGTGCACAAGCTCACATGCGGCCACAAAGTCATCACTTGCAAGCCGGAAGCCTGCGCCGCCAACTGCTGCCGTGCCCTTCCCCAACGCGTTGAGAAATTCGCCAACGCCGAAATGACGGAGGAAGCTTTCACGTGCCCAGGCTGCGTTGAAGAACACGTGCAATTGCACCTGAACGCCAAACGTGCTTTACTCGCGCAAGTGATGAACAATGCCAAGACCACGCTGTGCAATCTTCCTCCCGATTATGCGAAAACGCGGTTCTCACGGGAAGAGGCGGAGTGGGACGTGGAAGCCAGATGGGAGAGACGGGAGCTTCTTGACGTGGGAAGAAAGTGCCGCTATGTTGCGAATAGAGACCCGAAGTATCAGCAGTTCTTTTTTGCTAAGGAGCCTGCTTCGGCGACTATTGCTTGGCCTCCGAGGAAGAGGCCGAAGAAAAGTCGCTCAAGGGGATGGACGCCAGGAGGTTGTAAGGTGCGAAGATTCTGAAGTGGGATGGGAGGAGATCTGTGATAGGATTAGTAAGAATTCTTTTCAGGAAGGATACCAAGAAGTAGGTCAAGAAAGCCGTGAAAGGAGCATTGGTTCTGCTCCAGCGTAGTACATCATTGAGCATTCATTATGCCCGCTGATCTACGTTGTTACGTCGAGCTGTGCTCTGCCTGATTCGCCTTCGTTCTGTTCACATGTTCGCATCAGAATGACGCACACCATTTCTCATGCAGGTACAATTGCTCGAAAGTCTCGCACGCGACCAGCACGACTCACCCTTTGCACTTCACACAAACCACAAATTCTCGTTGCACAGATTGTCAAACCCGATTCATAAGTCCAATACACCCAGATCAAGTCCAGAGCAAGCAATATGGCATCGCAATCCATCGACTCGCTTCGTGGTGGCCAGAACCGCCCAGGTGAGCATCTCCAAGCATTCGACTCTTCGTGCGAGCATTGCTGATGAATTCCAGATGGCCAGAGCGGACAGTTCCAGGGCACGGCTGGTAACGAACCAGCAGCAAACAACGTGAGTGTGAGAGAGAGAGACAGAGAGAGAGAGAGAGAGAGAGAGAGAGATGCAGTCGGCATAGAGCTAACGATCCTTGCAGAAGCACCAGCCAGGCAAGCTTGTCGGCAACGATGCCGTCCCCGAATTCTCCGCCCAGACTCTCCCTCCCGGCTCAGCACCAGCCGACCGCACCTTCGCACCCAACACCGCTCTCGAGGATCAGTCCACCGCTCCGCCCGTGGAGCGGTACATGAAGGACGGTGTACGCGATCCCGAATCTCAGTCCACCAGCGCCGCCGACACCTTGATTGGCGCTTCCTCCGCAGACGTCCACACCGGCTTGGGTCACCCAGGCGCTGGACAGACGTCCGCTGAGCTCCGTCACGATGGCCAGCACCACCGTAAGAACCCAGGTAGTGGCCTCGACGGCCGTCTCGGAGGCGCCAACCAGTCCGATATCAACCCGCACGACCCAGCCTTTGCCGACCAGCGCGCCCTGAACGACGACAACGCCCAGATCGGTCGGGGTGACGTCCCTCCGGCCGAGGAGCGTCTTCCTGAGGGAGCTCAGACTGTTGCCTCCGAGAACAAGATCGGTCGCGACAGGCGGGCGTACGGCTCGTAAAGCAAGGGATGATGCTGCTTTGCCGCTGTTCGAAGCCGGCTACGACGTCTGCCAGATACACGACCTCTTGTCGAGCCCAAGCATACGGAAGAGGGAGCTTGCACGTTAGGCTACTGAGGCGATGCCCTCGCAGATGCAGAGGCAAGGTTGTCTTCGATTAGCTACCCCCGGCATCAGCAATGAGATGAAATTCAAGACCATACAACTCGCGCCAACATGTTCGTTGGGTGAAACTTGAGGACGAGAGAGAATCCTGCGGATCGGCATGAATAAGACAAATGTGGTGCTTACGCTGACAATGACGGTCTATCGTAACAGTTTTACCAGCCCACGCGCTCTTCCTCGTCGAGACGCCTTCTCCCAGGAAACCTAGCAGCTGGAAGTGGCACCTGGACGGGTGTCGACTGCGCTGGGCTGATGAAAGACGAAACCGGCTCGGACCTCTGATGTGGAGCTTCCTCGATCATGCCCTGCTGCGCCTTCTCGCCCGCCGTACCATCCGCCTGACCTGGCTCGATTTCGGCGATGACTTTGCGAGTCTTGCCCCACCCGAAACGATCCATGTTGATTAAGGCATATGTGAGGACGAAGATGGCCAGGAATGGGCCACTGCCGATGAAGAGCAGCAATCCACAGTAGTACTGGATGCTTGCTTTCCACTTCTTGATATGCCAAAGTGGAACGACCAAGTACCACGTGATTGGGATCATCATGATACTCACGAACATCATGCTCATCCACAAGGGACTGACTGTTGCACTTTGTCAGTATTTCCGACCTACTTTTCCGCCGAAGCTGGGATAGTACTCACTGATGCATGCATGGATGAAACCTCCCAACGCCGCGAGGATGAAAGGATTGACGAACCACGTTACGACGTTCACACCGGCCAGGAGACGTTCGAACCAGACGACTCCGGGCGCGGTGACGTTGAAGACATCGTTCATCGTCGCACCCAGCGTCCATCTTCTTCTCTGGGAGAGGTAGACCGACCAAGATTGAGGGACCGCAGTATAGGCCTTGGCGTTCATTACCATGCGAGTCTGAGAGTTTGGCCGATGAGCGAGCAGCAGACAAACATGGTTGCGGTCTTCGCTGGCTGTCGCTCGAATATGCTTCAGGATGCCGTCTTTCCAGGTGGGATAGTATCCGAACTTCGAGACAAGAATGTCATCGCCACAGGTCTCTTCCGTGATCTTGAGAAGTTGGCAACATCCGGGAAGACAGGAGACTTTGTGTGTGACCATCGATTGGTGCAGCCGGCGAAGAGTCTGAGCGGTTGTATATTCTGAATTCTGCATGAGGTTCCAGAAACCCCATTGCTTATCTTGGAAGTCGACGGCGACGTAGCCGCATACTCCTGTCGTTTTTGGTAGGCTGGAGCTAGAGTCAGCGGGTGAGAACCTCTGCGACAGGTACTTGGACTTACTGGCTCTCCTGAACCAAATTACTGATACACTCCGGATCGAAATATGTATCTGCGTCCATGCCGACAAGGTCGTCAACGTGGTCGATGTGGGCCTGGTCCTGGATGAAAGCACACATTGTATCGAAGAATTCGGGGGACATGATCGTGTCTGGCTGCTCTCGGCGCAAGTTGAACTTGTGAAGGAAAGATCGGATCAGGATCAAGCCATCTCTCTTTCCCTGATTTTGATGCTTCAGGATCATCATACAAGGCACGCCACGATATTTTCCAATACGCAGAATGACGTCCATTCGCTGGTGATCCCAAGCTGTATAGGCTGCCTCGTAGAACCCGGCAGCGGCATCCTCGAGTGGAACATCTTGCAGGAGCCAGTCGTGGGTAGTCTTCGCCATGCCTGGTCCGCGCGCTTTCCCGTCGCAAAGGACGACGATGAATTGAGGATGCTGTTCAATGCCAGATTGCTCTATCAAGGAGTCCATCGATTTGGTCATTTCTTCTGGCGTTTCGTTGTAGCAGGGAATCAACAATGCGAGACTCTCCGGACGAGCGACTTCTTCATACTCTTCCGGGCGGAAGTAGTTCCATGTTGTCCGGCAGCCAATAGAGATTATCATGACGATTTGAAGTACGAGAGAAAAGGTGATCAGAGGCAAGAGCACCCAGATCAGGTTCCTAAAATGCCAGCTGACGAAGATGAGGAAGCCACTGTGAAGTGAGTGGTCAGTTTGCGAATTCTTGACATGTTCGCGTCAGGGCTGCGGACTCACTTGAATAGCAGTATGGAGGCCTGGAATGCATGCTTTTGGAGCTTGAGTTTCCTGAGCCCCCTTAACCGCTCCTTCTCATCGACAACGGGCTGAGCAACGACAGTCTCTTTGGTCTCCGGCACAGCGACAGGGACTGGAGATGTATAGTGGCCTATCTCAGGAGCTAGAGGCCTGTGATCCGGTAGGACTTCGATCTCATCAACCACGGTGGGAGATGATGCCCTTGCTCGGGATTCGCTTCCATCCGGCTCGGGTAGAGTCTGAGGTGGGACGAAGATGGGCTTCTGAGCAGGTGGGACACGGATGTCTGCGGTGGGATCGGGCACTTCGAAATTCAGCTCCGAGGGAGTGTTGGCGTTTAGCTCGTTGACGACGATGTCGGGACGAAGCACAGCCTTCACTGAGGCGACAGCTTGTGAGATCTCCTCTGCGAGGGGTACGGATTGTTCGATGGCCCGCGGACTGGCATTGTCGACAATGTTGCCCAGCTCTTGCACGCTGATGTTGTGCTGCGTCTTGCTCGTTGTGGGATCATGGTTGGCAAGGTCCTCTGAAGTTCTGACAATCGTAGGGAGGGCCATACTTCCAATCACCCCAATGCTCAAAGTAGGACTGGAAAGGGGTGGGAAAAGCGCGCTGAGCCGATCAATCGCAGTGCGACGACGCAACGGATTGCTGTAATATACTGGCCCTTGGAGTTCCACGCTGGCGAGCGACACTCTGCCATGGAAGCATAATTATCTCGTCAATCTCGGTCCGAGCTGAATCTGGAAGCTGTTCTGCTCGGTGCTTCGCTTTGGTACCGTCACGAGAGACAACGGTCAGGGGGACACCACATGGCATCCGAGCACGTTGCCCTCGCCAATGTCTAGCTGGAAGGGGAAGCGCCGTCGATGGTGTGAGCGCTTAGGCCCGTCCGTTGGCTGGCTGAGCGGACAGTGTCAATCTGGAACCTTGACCAGCCAAGGCGGACGTACCATATACTCCGAGCAGGAGTTGCCGGTGGCGGCTATAGCGACGAAAGGTCAGTCTTAGTCACCTGTACAAGAGTGTCCGAAAGGGGAAAACGCGTGGCTGAGCGCCACAGATTGAGCCTGCGCATCACACGCTTAGCGTATAACCTAATTCTGACCATCTATCTTAGCATTGTGTTAGGGTTTCTAGCACCGCAAACCTTCCGCCTGTCTGGGCTCCGGCCCATCAGGACATGCAAGACCCCGGACAATCGACAAGTAAACTCTCGTGTTTCCAGAACGCGACGCCTCCGTTGTGGCTGCACGCACAGAGAGCTGAAATCACGTTCGGCCTGACCGATTGGCAACGTGTCGCTATGCAATACTCAAAACGAATACTGGACGCAAGTTCGAGACCAAGCCTGCCTCGCACGATTCGGCGGTCGAGACCATTGGGTTCTTGGCGAGCGATGATAGAAATGTCAGGGCAGTCCAAGCTGTGGTTCTTCGAATGCAGAATCGCACTGGGCACAAAACTCCTTCACCAACCCAATTCAGCATTCCTTTCGTTCCTCCAACATGTACAGCTCAGCTGGGATTATTTTGTGTTCGCTCTTCGCACTGTCAAGTGCCCATCCAGGGGGCGTGGGCATTCTTGGTGCTCCGCCTAGCTTGCTGCAGGGCTTGAAGTTACGCGACCATGATCATCATGGTGAAGCACAACCAGCGCTCTCCCTCCGCGACACTCCCAACTGCGGCACACAGGCCAACAATGCATCATGTCCCACCGGGCAGTGTTGTTCCCAGGATGTAAAGCCCTCCAGCTATATACTCCAATTCCTCACATACTCTTACTGAATACCATCTTAGGGCTTCTGCGGGACAGGCAGAGCATTCTGCGATGCTCCTCAATGTCAATTCCGCTTCGGACCGGCTTGCGATGCCAACATACTCCCTCAGGGCACGAATACGTCGTCCGTCCCCCGCCCACAGCTGGGTAGTGTCCCATACAGTCCGCAGCAAATCTGGAATTGTACCGAAGACAAGACTGTGGCTCTCACATACGATGACGGGCCTTACTTGTACTCTCTCGACCTCTACAAAATCCTCGCCAAGTACAATGCCAAAGCAACATTCTTCGTGACCGGTGTCAATATTGGCAAGCATGCAATCGATAACACGAGCACTCCTTGGCCGCAGTTGCTCAAGTATGCATATGATAGGTGAGTCGAAGAGCTTTTGCTCGAATCAAAGCAAGCATTGACGCCTCGAAGTGGTCACCAAATTGGACAACATACCTGGAGCCATCCCGATCTCGACAAGATCACGCAAGCCGAGCGATACACCGAGATCACAAAACTGGAAATGGCACTTCGCAACATCTTGGGATTCTTCCCAACTTACTTCCGTCCACCATACGAAGACTGTCACACATCGAGTGGCTGTATGAGTGACATGCAGGCTCTCGGGTATCACACAGTAAGTTTCCCGGCCATTGCTCTCCACATTGATCTAACGACCCCTCTTCAGATCATGCAAAACGTCTGGACAGACGACTACGTCAACTACACCCCAGAACTCTATGACCAGCTCGTTTCAAACTTCACAGAAGGCATCAGCGGCGCCAACGCAAGCAATAATCACATCATCTACGCCCACGAGCAGGAAAAGCCGACCGTGTATAACCTGACGGACTACATGATCCAGACTTTGTCCAAGGATGGATACAGGTTTGTTACTGTTGGAGAGTGTCTCGGTGATCCGGCGGAGAATTGGTATCGCGATGCGTCGACTGGTGGGCCTGTGCCGGTGAAGATTTTTGGGGTTGGTGCGCCCAAGGCTCCGTTGACTCTGAATGCGGCGAGTTCGAGCTCGTCGAGTAGCCAGGGTGCTTCTTCTTCGGGTACAAGCGCTGCCGTGCAGAAGTCTGCAGCACCGCGCTTCGCTGTGTTTGCGCCAACTGCGGCTACTGCCTGGGCTCTTTGTGCGATGATCGCAGCGTTGAACTTGTTGTTGCTTTGAGAAAGCATTTCCGAGGGACATGTAGAGCATCATAGGCGTTCAAGGCGAAATATCTTACGAAAGCGTTTCTTCTGACCATTACGTCACTCGCTGTTTTTGCAAATCTTCAATGAGCCTCCAGCTTTGACATGCATCTAAGAAGCAGGTTGCAGTGACAATTTGGATCACTCGGGATTTAGAAAGCAACATGTACAAATGCTTGAGTATATTCTCACATACCCATTGCCGACTTTCCAGCAACAAACAGACTCCTCTCATCGCTGATAGCATCATTCGCCGCGGTCCAGAAGAACATACCACCAAGACTATGGTCCCGCACGAATTTACCCTTCATCCTCACAGTCTCCGGGCAATCATAGCTGACCCAACCGCCACCTGCCGACATGCAGCTTGCAGCTCCAAGTTTCGTATCGAAGGTCTCTCGGCTACCAGGAAGAGGCAGATCCGCATAGCGAAATGTCCCGTCTTTGTCACCTCCGCAAGCCGTGAAGTGCTGTCCAGGACCATCAACGCCGCGAAAAGAGCGTCCATAGAGCGGGATACCAATCACCAATCTTCTCGGATCACACTTTCGCTTCTGAACGAGGTACTGGGTCACTGCGGCAATGGAACGCTTTGCGTAAGGATTGTGGGGTTTCGGGGGCGTGTAAAGCTGGGCGTGGTGGCCGGATTGTCCGTTCGTCCAAGGTCCCGCGAAGTCGTATGCCATGATGTTCAGATGATCCAGTACGGGTTCAGTGTTGGGAGCAGCTTTCAGGGGCTTGTTGAGTAGGAAGGCCAGATCAATGTGCTGAAGACACCATTCTGCCGCGGGGAGAGCTGCTGTGAGTGTGTATCGCGGACTGGGGAGATGCACACGAAGCGCCGTCAGGAGAGTGGCGAACGATTGGCCCTGCTCTGGGGAAGAAGGATGTTCCCAATCGACTAGAGAAACGGTCAGACGGGCCATTCCAAAGGGGATATTGGGACGCATTACTGTCAAGGCCGTCCAGCTCATGCTGTTCGACAAAGGCACGTGCAGTCTCACAGAAGCGTTGCGTCTTGGATCGATCAGCAGCCACGGTTGCGAAGGTCGAAGAGCCGCTTGCACCTCCTATGGACAGGATGAGTCGGAAATGCAGCTGTTGCTCCCTCCTCAGCTTCACAAATGCCGCAAGACAGCCCTTGGCTCCCGCAACGTCAAGGCCAAAGTCTGCTGCAGGATCGCGACTCTATCGATTGTCAAACTTGGTCGAGCACGCGATACACGAGGATCTTACAAAGACAGTGCCATCCTCCTTGACGCTACAAGAAACCCCCATCATCAGTGCTGAATCCAGTTGTTGCCACAGCCTGAGCAGAGTAGCTCACCGTGCAAATGCATAGTAGACATGCGTGAGCAGGGAGAGCCTCAGGTCCGAAGGCTTTGCTCCATTGTAGACACTCCACGCGGGATAGTAGGCGCCGAGGACGAAGTCGCCATGGCCAGACCCATTGTGAAAGAATGACATTACTTTGCTTGGGACGTGCAGTGCGGGAGTCATCGTCAGTGAACGAGTAGAAGACGGGGCTTAGGCCAAGACTTTTCATGATCCTGTTGAGCGGTTAGAATGTCTCGGAATAGGACGTATTTGTAGAGGTAAAGAGATTGCCATCGGTGGGTTGTCGTTTTAAGCTTCAGTAGCGCATGGCCACGTGCCGATGCTAGCTCGGCGCCACAATTCAGCTCTATGGGATCAGCTGCACTAGAAGCTCGGGAGCATCGCTTATCTAATCTTGGTTAAGGTTTGCAAGCAAGTTTCCAGTGCGGCTCCGGCCCATGTCTTTACGATCCATGGCTCCCGCACAGTCGGCCCATGCGCTAGCTCGGGGCTGCTCTCTGGGACACCCAATCTTTAGAACTCCGACAGCCCGACACTAATTTAGGGCCCCTCTCGAAGGTAAGGAGTCTATCGCGGAGAGACCTAGGTATAGCGGAGGGTAGGGGCTAGGGGGTAGTATTCGTTATTCTAGTAGATATAGGACGAAGAATACCCGCGGATACCGCTATACTAATATGGTAAGTATAGAGAATGATCACGTCACTCACGTTATGTTAGGGAGCTGCGGTACCGCAGGCTGGGAAGCTGCCCACATGCCCATAGGGGTTGTGCGCGAGCCGGCTGCTATCACCCGCAGGGAGCGGAAACCTTAATCGGTGCATATCCCCTCGGCTTCAACTTGGTAGGCCGAGCTTTACGATCAGCTGATATCGCGGAGTAGGCAAGTTGAGGGAAGGTTCTGAGGTCGGTGCTCGACTCTACATTGGCTAGAGACGAGGAAGAGGGACAGATCAGGGCAAGAGACGAAGTTAAAGACCAGCGGCCACGTAGAGGGCGATCGGTGGCAGTAAGCAAGCGGGAAGTTGCAGGGTAGAAGACAGAGGAGAAGCTTCTCGGTGTTGATGTGGCGCAAGAACAAGCGGGTATTTCAGCCAGCCGATGACTTTCCCTAAGCCTAGCTCACGAGCCCTAGATCTTGCGACCTGCCGACACCACGAAAGGCAGAGCTGCAAGGGTCGGGTCGATCTAGGCGTCGGGCCTTTCCTTGACCAAGCGCGAAGGAGACTGCCGATTCATGCTAGAGGCAGATTGAGAGAAATCCACGCAGGATCGCTCGGTCAAGGCTGGGGTGGGGAGATCAAGAAACGTCTGTTTCTGAATGGCGGTGGCTCTCAGTTGGGCAGCTACCGACGCAAATCCTCCTTACTCAATAGACGAGACCCGGGAGCACAGTATGGCTGGAAGTCGGGCGAAAGACAGTGTCCAAATCTGTGGCACCAGTCGTCCTAGCGGCTGCCAACGTGACAAGCAACACTTTGGAATGCGCTCTCCCTCGCGAGGCCAGACCTCAGCCTCAGCGGCTCCCGGTGTAAAGGTTAAGCATGTTCCGCTCAGAGCTTCACTTGTGCCATTTGTTCACGCCCAGACGTTTCGAGCACATGGCTGATGGTGCAAGTAGCGCTTGTCTCTGAGGCACCTGTTGCCTCTGGAGCCTCGACTCAACGTTCGCTAGGCCGTGCACGGGCAGTCCGACAATTGGAAACGACTGCTTGCTCTACGTTCCGTCCGGACATGCCGAATTGACGCCTCCGCTCATGTCCGTATGCTATGGCTGGCGGACCTGGAGAATACGGGTCGCGTATCTGAGTAGTGGCTGGCGTGATCATGGCAGGCGCGATCATGTGCTAGAATCGGTCTGCCTGCTGGGCTAGACATGGCGGTGCTCACCCATAGCAAGACTTCGTCCCGGGGCAGCGGTGGTGAATCGCATTATCGCAGCGACGAAAAGACGCTTGTGCTCTGTGCATGGAATGAGCTGGTGTCGCTAATGCGTCCCGTAGCCTGCTCTTCTTCGGAACACATAAGCCCAGCTCAGGCTCGTCTGCCGCATCATCAGAGGGCAGTTACCAGCACCCCAGTTGGATTTCCTTCATCTCCGTCCAGATCAAGAGAACATTCGGTCTTACTTTTTATTTTCAACCATGACGACCTTGACGAGTACCTCGCCAGTGGCAGCATGGGATAGCACAAGACGGAAGTCATGCTTCGCCACACTCCCCGGTGGCCACTATCCAGCAAGTAGGGAATCATGGGTCACAATTGCTGCACCAGAAAGCCCTCAAGAAACCCCACCAGAGAACGTCGCAACGCAAGTCAACGAAACGACATACTTCGACACGCCGCTGAAAACCCTCGAAGCTGTTCCCGATGTAACCGTGGCCGTGATTGGAACCGGCTACGTTGGACTACACCTCGTTGAAACCTTCTCTCGAGCATACGATGTGATTGCATTCGATGTCTCGGAACAGCGAATCCAAGAAGTCCAACTCAGAGTCGGGAAGAACGTCACCTGTACATCGGATCCAACTTCTTTGGCTGAGGCAACACACTTCCTGGTCTCGGTCAGTACTGTCGTGAAACAGCACCAACGTACGATCGACATCTCGTGCATTCAAATGGCCATCGAGACAATCACAACGTACGCTCGTCCTGGGTCCACCGTCGTTATCGAGAGCTCCGTGGCAGTGGGCATGACAAGAGATTTGCTCGCGCCTCTGCTGAGAAGCAAGTCGCTTTTGTGTGGAATGTCTCCAGAGCGAGTGGATCCCGGCCGAACATTTCCAGCATACGAAAGCATCCCCAAGATCATATCGGGGCTCGACGAGGCGTCGCTGTCTTCGATCCGCGAGCTATACTCCCGCGTCTTCGAGAATCTTGTACCAGTCTCAAAGCCCGAAGTTGCAGAGATGACGAAGCTGTACGAGAACTGCCAGAGAATGATGTGCATCGCATTCGCCAACGAAATGGCCGACGCATGTGGTTCCTTGTCGAGATCTTTGTCGGAGAAGAGCCTGACGGGAGAAGAGGTTGATATCGTCCCTTGGGAGGTAGCAAGCGCCGCTGCAACGAAACCATTCGGATATCAACCGTATACACCTTCGCTAGGAGTAGGCGGCCACTGCATCCCCGTCAACCCCTACTACTTGCTGTCAAACGCCCAGTTTCCGCTACTCGAGGCATGTACCAAGCGAATGGAAGAACGTCCAGCGCGGATAGGAGATCGGATCATGGCCAGCCTCAGTTCCAAGGTAGATCGCCGTCCAAGAATCCTGATAGTTGGTCTTGGATTCAAACAAGGACAATCGGTACTATCGAATTCACCCGGGAAGGCTCTTGCTGTCCATCTGCTCAGTACTTACGACGCCTGGGTGGAGTTTGCGGATCCATTAGTGAGACAGAATGCTGTCCCCTTTCTGCCGCGCTTTGACGATCATCAATGGAGCATCTCATCTTTGCAGTCGTTCGATGCCATTCTCGTCGCTGTCGAGCAGCCCGGATACGACTATTCTCTGCTCGATAGCTTGCCTGCGCAAGGCACATACGTGGAATGGTTTTGCCGGAGATAGCAGGGGAACGACAGAGCGCCTTTCGCAAGTCGTGTTCTTTGTTGGCGGTTCCTCTGGGCGAAAAGCCCATGGTTTCAAGTTGATGGGTTTTTTTAGAACATTGCTTCCGACTCGGCCTCTTTCGAAGCCTATGTCTCATCTTCGCCGAATCCATTCCATTCCTCTTCGTCTTCTGCACTCGTCGTCATCACTTCGTTGGCCGCCTTAGCCGACTTGCCATTCGTCGTCGCCGTTGCGGTGCGTAGGTCCTTTGTGAATCCGCAAACGAAGAATCCCATCGTCCCATCTTGGCCACCCTTTTCGCATCGTATGCACGCATCTGCAATCTCCACCACCTCCGCATCATCTTTTGATACTTCGCAAGCGGCCAAGGCATCCCTCACGCCACTTTCGACTCCTCTCTTATGCCACTTCTGCATGCCCTCGACTTGCTCACTGCGTTTCATTACTCGCCATCCTTGCTGTTGAGCAATTTCCGAGGTCAAAGCTTTGACTACTACATGTTCGTTTTCCTCGTCATGCATGGAGCACGTGGAATAGGTGATAGTTCTTGCGGCCGGGAAAGACATGGCGTGTTGTAGTAAGCGAAGTTGAAAGGTCGAAAGATTTTCCAGTCTTGCTTTGAGCTTGGAAGTGTCGTTCGATTCGTTTTCTGGCATTTCCTCGACAATCTCTTCCTTTGTAGACTCCGGTTCTGTACTCTGCTTCTGCTGTTGACCGCCCCGTTTGCGTTTCTTGCTCTTCAGATGTGATTCCTCTGTAGACATAGAAGGGAGATGGACTTTGATAATGGCTTCATCCCGTCCGAAGATGCCGCTTCCAGAACAGCTAGGGTCGAGCAAAAGCGCTGTGATATTTGAGAATTCGGGAGCAGCTGGGTCCAGCTTGAGGAAGTTTTGCTTCTGCTTCACCTCGACGATCGAGTCCGCACCGGCGATCTTCACCATCCTCTGCAGAGTCTTTGAGCGCTCGGCATCTTTCTCACAGGCTATCACACGACTCGCATCTCCCAGTATGGCGGCCAGATGCGTGGTTTTGTTCCCCGGAGCTGCACAGGCATCAATAACATCGCAACCTCCAGGGATTGGGTTCAGCAGGTAAGCGGGAAAGCAAGACGCTTTCTCCTGCAGAATCAATTTGCCCTGCTTGTAAGACTTGAAAGTCGTCGGGTCATCTGATCCAGCTACAGCGATGAGATTCGGTACATGCTCATCAACATGGACGAGTCGGGAGCCTGCTGTAGCATGTGTGATCTCCTTGAGTGATTTGACAATCGTGTAGTTGGAGAAGGTAGCAGACAGCTCGTCGTCAAGGGAAGACTTCAGGGTATTGATTCGAATCCATCTTGGGTGTCGTATGGCGTCCGGGCCATTTGAGTGTTGGTCCTGGCCACTCGCAGCTTCCGCATTCACATGCTCTCGCAGCGCATCTAGAGTAGCAAAGCCTCGCCGTAGTCGTGCTCTGGTGAGTTCCGCCGAGATGCGGACTTTGTGTCGACTGACGGCCGTATTCAGGCCATGAGTTGCTGGCAATGCGATGCCTTTCTTGGCCAGGAACAAGTCATGGGTGAGCAGTAAGGCCAAGGTAGGCGTAAGCTATTCCCAGTCAGTAGATATCCTCGTTTCAGACAGGGCACAATGTGTACAATCTTCTCAACTTTCAAGATGCCGCTCTTCTCGACGACCTCGGAGAGGACGTCGCTCCATTTCGCGGCTTCGGTCGCAAGCGCAAAGAGGGTCTTGGCATCGCTCTTCCACGTCTTCTTGCCAAATACAATGCTTTTGAGAGAGCCGCCTTCTTTTTGAGTCTTTGTGAGAATTTCCGCGGCTTCGTGATAAAGCGACATGTTTGGAGGATGCATGCAGTAGGCAAATTTTCAGGTTCATGGGTTATGTCCCAAACTAAACTAGCGGCTGCCGTACAGTCCAATTCACATATTCCGTGATGATCTCAACCAGTAGATTCAGAAGCAATCGCATATCATAATGGGTATAGATTATTCACAACATCATCAATTGACATATCCAACGCCTTGTCTACGAGCTCTTCGTACCGCATTCAAGCATCTTCCAACTGCCTCCAAGTCACCTAATAGTGTTACATGTCCTCTTTCAGAGCTTACAATGCCGCCTCGAACAGTGCGATATCCGTCAGGCACCATAGCGGCTTTCGCAAGGACAACGCCGTCTCCACTTGCAAACGCGAGCTCGTCATAGGCGCCGACGTGCTTGATCCCTTCCCTGCCATCAACTTTGGCACCGAACACTGTAGGCGTCGACTTGCCGTAGATGACCGAAATCGGAGGATACACATTCGTCGAGTGATGCTCGGGTCTGAAAGCGAGCTCCTCTTTGAATTGTTTCACAGTCCGAAGCGTCCTAGTCAGATATTCAAGCGCTTCTCCACGAGAGATGGTGACAGCCGTGCGCGGAGATGGTGTATCGGTATCCGCATCGCCATCCACATCCAACTGCTGCCTACCAGGAGTGGTGTAATTGCCAAGTGTCATAGCCTCTGCGCCGTCATCTGGTGTATCCGGCGCCTCGACCCCTCCAAAAACGGTAGCATGCGATGGCTCAGAATTCTTGTTCCGATTCACGCTGGCTTTGCGATTTCGAAGAGGGAGACTTGGAAGAGCACTGGCCATGGAGCTGACATAGCCTGTGATTCCCGATGGCTTCGGAGGTGCCGTCAAAGGCGGAAGCGGTCGAGCAATACAGGGAGATAGCCGATAGTCGATCCAAGTCTGAGGGTCAAAGAAGTCGACCGGATACTCCTCTCTCGTGGTCTTGTCGAAGAAGCATCTGCCATTGAGAGGGAGAAGCGCAAAACTTGTACGGATCGAAAAGTTTACCTGCGCTGTGAGAACGCGGCTGGAGAGGAGCACCTCGTCTCCATTCCGGAACGGACCTAGAATGTTGACACAAGTCTTCGGCACACCGGCATAGACCACACCGTTAAAAAGTTCCGGACGCTGATTCACGGCATGTCTCGTGATCAAACCACCCAGTGAATGTGCAATCACCGTAGCTCCACGATTGCCCCCTGGAGTTCCACGACTGTTGCTTGGCAAGGATTCCAGGAACGATATAAGTTGCTTGCTGAGATAATGAGGATGTAACCTCCAGTCGTAGCCGTACTCGTGCACCCTCAGTCTTCCTGAACGTGCATTTTCGCATGTTCTCAATCGCTTCAGCAGACGCCTGGAGATATCGACCGGACCAATATGGGTTAGCATGCCTCCGGCAATGACTTTCTCGGAGGCCCGCTCGTCATCATCCTCTCCAAAACCAACTTCTAGATCAACTTTCCGCAGATTCAAGCCAACTTTGATGGGCACCCATAATTGCCGATGCGGAGGCTCTGCAGATCTCAGCACAGACCCACGATAGCCTCCGAGTATCACAATATCGCCTTCCAGATTGTCCAGAGCCTCATTGAAATGGACATGCTCGCTGTAAGGCTTATCGACACCTGCATCAGAGATGGCAGCTTTTGCCGAAGCGTAGGGCTGTCTTGTCATAGGGTCAACCGGCCTTTCAGAATGCATTGAGCGGTTCGGAGATCCGTTGTGGGAGTTGTTGGCAGGCGGCTTCAAGCCCAGTGATCCGGATCTTTCCCGGTTCAGGAAATCGGAACCAAATCTAGTGACGTTGAAGCTGGATATCGAAGGCATACTTGGCAGTCTGATGCTAGAATCCTGCAAGCTGTCCTTGATAGCCTTGAACCTGCTATTGACTTGTTCCTGTACATTCTCAAAACGACTGTCGTCGCCAAGAGACGAGACTCGAGAAAGCGTCCGCTGCGTAACGAGAGAAGTGTCCGAGGTAGAGCGACGAAGCGGAGGTTCTGGTCGTGATTGAGCGTGCTGCAGTCGCAACTCTCTGGGCAGGTCGGCGACCGTCGCTTGCGCTTCTTCATACTCCCATGGAGAGTTTGTGCCAGAAGGCTGTCTTGATCGATGTCCATATGGCGTTGGAGAGCGAATAGTTTTGGCTGGCGAGGAACTCTGAGTTCTGTCGCCGAACGTTGAATGCCTACTTGACACATCGTCGCTCAAAGGCGGCCGATCCTCCTCCTTGTCATTTTCCCGTGCAGAAGTGGAGGAAGATCCCAAAGCGAAGTTCCTCGGCATCGTGAAACTGGCGAGTAAGGACTTTTGCCCACCACTTTCTGGGGTGGACTCTGGACCAGAAGAAGCTCGCTTCCTGCCAAAAGAGAACCCATCTCGCAGGATGGACATCGTGCCCTTCGATCTTCCGAGCTGTCTTTGATCGACCCGCCATGGCGATGGGAGCCCCGAGAGATCTCGAGGTTGCTCGATATTGTTGAAGAATCGGCCTTGGCGTCTCTTGTCGCCATCAGTGGTTTCGCGGTCCTCGCCGCCACTTTCATCGGTGCCATCTGCGGCCGCAACGCTCAAAGAGCTCTCTAAAGAGGTGCCAAAGAAGCCACCAGTCTGGTCAATGGCGGCATTCTTCTCGACAACCGGAGTTGTGGAGTCAAGGAGTCTTGACTGTCCTCGACCGATGCTCACGCCAATAGCATTACGCACATCGTCCTCCTGGGCTCCCTGGATGTCGTCGCGTTCGTCATCGGAAGAAGTTCCCATCTCCGCCGAGATGGAGCTGTGCTGACTATCTGCCAAGGCTCGTCGCCCTTCATGCACTTTTGAGTTCGCCATGAGAGGTGCCAAGCTCGTAGCTGTTAAGTACAAAGGAGTTCTGCGTTGTCACAAATCTGATTCGCTCAATGTCCTCCAGCATTCCGCGAGCAGAGCGCTACCGTGTCTCCCCTGCCATCGTTCTGAACGTGCAGTGAATGAGTATCTTCCTCCAGAGTCCAGGGTAAGCTCAACGAAGGGACGGGTCGGTGCAGGGTTGTACCGCGAACACATCCGACTTCGCCGTGGATGGTGATGCTATTGTACGGAATGTGTGTGCAGGCGAGAGCAGGCGCAGAGATGCGAGTACCAAAGCAAAGGATATGTTCTCGCTCGTGACGACCGGAAGAGAAGGAAGAGATGTCATCACCACCTGGCTCCTTTTCCCGGCTTGCGAGAAACGTTTGCCCCATATTTAGTCACTATACTGCAATTTGATTGGTTCGCCAGGCGGCTCGGAACACCAGGACCTACTTCCGTGCTCTCAGGCACCGAGTCCCAGCTGTTTCTTTAGGTCTGCATAAGACGCCTATCTCCATCCTTATCGCCGTGAGTATGAAGGAACAAGCAGTCAAGACATTTCCTGTGTTTCGGTCGTTTTATGCGGGAGTACACTTGAGTAATTCTTCTGCTGGCCCGTGCAGAGGCTCTGTCACCAGCATGCTCTGCATACCACTGCATTGCGTGACCTTTTCGCGCTTCGCAATTGCCCAGTCGAGATGCATCGTTGTTGAAGACCGGGTAAGGTAGTCGTCGTCGCGAATAAGGCCTGCCAGTTTCCGAAACAACCACCAGTCGAATTTGGCGATTCCTCTTTTACCGTCTCCTAGAGTAGACCGATCTTGTGGCGGGAGATTACCGTTGTAGAAGGGTCCCGCGACAACAAAGAATTAGACCAGAAATCGATTGGTTGCCTACTTGTATTCCGACACGTCTAAGGCAAGTGACTGTGAATACATTACCACTGTCTCAGGCCAAGTACCGGAGTATTGCAGTCTACGTGGCGAAGGTCGCCTCATGGTAACAGATCTCGGGACGAAATTCTGAACCACAGCACTCGATTGGCGCTGGTGCTTGGTTTGGGTAGTCTCGACAGCGTGGTGTCGACTCCATCGGCTGAGAATGGCTCGCACCTCGAGCAAGCAATGTGCAGCATCTTCAACTGGGTAGACCTTGTCAGGATATTTCCTTTGAAACCATTCAATCATTACTCTCCGACACGCAATGTCTTGATCAAGAAGGCGCAGGATTTGGTCGACCTCCGATCTTCGAGCAGTCGTACGTGCTCTCCTCGCAATTTCGGAGTAGACTTGTCTTCTCGAGGCAACATTAGCAGTCCTAACGTTGCGATTGCAACCGACAAATGCGAGTCTGGCGCTGGATGGCGCTGGATGGCGCATCTTGGCCAGCTAGGCGAATCAACCTTCTCGTGATCGCCAATGTTGTCTGGTGAGATTCAATTTGCGCCTTTCGATATCGATCGCCCCTTAGCGGCAATGCTTTGTGTTGCTTCGACTGGGACCCTTCTGGGTTCCCAGAACATTCACGCGCTATTCTTTTTGATTGCAAGAACACGTCTGGCAAGTCGTAGGCGCGGAACTTTGTGCGAGTAGTGGACGAGTTTGTTGCAGCATTTGCATGGATAGCAGTGCAGTCTGCAGGTGTGTTGTCACGCCTCTCTGAGACTAATTTTGTTGCACATGCATTCGGATCGGTGCTGTTCGTAGTGACGGTATTAGGGGCCGTCTTCAACCCATCTTTTCGCGTGTTAATTGAAACTTGAGCTGATGTTACTCGTGCAGGTCTCTGATATTGCATTTCCCTTCTCCAAGGCCTTCAGCGACCGAAAAAGGCTCTTCGTCGGCAAAAGCAGATCATCAGCAAGAGATAAGAAGAATGCTATTGCCCGCAGGATGTCCGGAAATAGATGAACACCAGCGATCAAAATGGCCACAATGAGAAAGATTTTCCCCCAATTCCAAGGCTCGGCTCGTATCCGATCTTGCTTTCCAGGCAGGAAAGTGATACGCTCGGACTCCATACTGGTCGATGATAGCCGAAAAGCTCGATGCGGTTTTGCACTGCCAAGAGGCCTGTGGCTCGTAAGAAATAGACCAGCCAGGAGCTCAGTCATGCGGTTGACGTTCATGGGCTGATGGAGGTTTGTCGGGGTAAGTGCGTCGTGTTCGCTGCCAATGCCTGACTTCGAGTTCCACAACGACTCCAGACAAGTCGTAAGCTTCTTCCAAAATTGCTTCAAGTCTATCTCTAGACAGCGGAGTCTTGGGCGTCAGGGAAGCGTGGGCGTGAAGCTCGAGTAGCCGAGCGCTGCACGTGGCCGCGGAAGCTTGGCGTCTGTGCGGAGATGGAGTGTGGTTGCTTTTCGAGAGGAATGGTGTAAATGTATCGAGTTTGCATATGTGTGAGCTTCAAGAAGCTAGCGACGTGCTCGATGGAGGTTGAAAGTGAGTAGTGTGGTATAGCAAGCGAGGTAAGGTAACCTCGTTGGTCCGATTGGTCCGTGCTTAAAGACTGCCGAAAACGTTATCATCATACGCGACCCGCGAGGTCAGCGATGGGACAATGCTGCTCGTGCGCAACGGACTCGAAACACTTAGCTTCGCGTCTGAAGTGTCGCGGACACGGACAAGTGAGCAGGTGAGCGACGGGTTCTCTATATTCCTCTATTGAATTCCACCATCCCATCTTCGCCCCCCTTCTCCCAAAACTCTTTCTCCAAATTCGTGGCCTGAATTGCCTGTCGCTGTGGGAAGGCCGCAAGGGCGAGAGGAAGCGCAAACAAGCTCGTGGTAAGAATCAGGCCCAGATTGATCGGAAGTACCATCCGCGGCCTCTGCTTAAGCCACTGAGTTTGCTGCAGTCGTACTAGAACGAGCGGCGGGATCACCATGATCGGAGTAGCATTCAGCACACGTGAGATCGCAGTCTCGCCAACTGCCAGAGTAGCAGCCTTCTTGCTCTTCCCTAACGACTGCAGGGGTTGATCTGCTTCTTCTCGCTTCTTCCTTGCGGCCTCAGACTCCGCTGGGAACACGTCGATACCTTGCCTGATCTCCTCTCCGCGCATAAGAAAGACGTTGAGCACACCAGCGCTGGCGACTGCTGCGAATGGAACCAATCGACCGAGTGTTGTCCTGGCCGCGGGACTGAGATTCTTCAGCCTTGGCACGATGGAGTTCAACCCGACTGCTACTCCGCAACTTGCGCCTACAGCCAGAAAGTAGGACTTGACAATCGTTGACGTGGTCATTGGCGTGCTCTTGTTCGCATTCGAGAAATTGATGCCGACGTTCAGCGACTGATTGGCCACTTGCCATGCAATCGTACCAGTGTTCGTGAGATTTGGTGTCAGCATGCCACCCGTAACCACCAAGTTCGAGAGCACGAAGCAAGACATTCGAAAGGGTAGGAAGACTGGTTCGCCGGTGTCTACGTCGAAGATCAGCAATCTCTTCACTAGATTTGAGATAGAGAGCTAGACCTGGATGAAGAGTTGAGTCGACAATCTTCTTTGCTTTCCATAGCTCAGGCGTCATCGACTGGATCTTGCCCTGCTTATACTGCTCGATCAAGTTCTTGGCATGCTCGAGACCGGTAGAGGAAGTGAAGAGTGTCCTGAAGATTGCCTGTCAGTACTGTTGTCGCTGTCCATGGATGTTTTTCTTCATGATGCGGACATAACAAGCAGATATCACTGACCCTGCCGGATCATGTCGTCTCGTTGCTTCATCTGTTCTCACCTCGGATCGGCTATTTCTGCGGAGTGCTTCACGCGGCCCCAGTACGTGCTCAGGTCATGTCGAGATGCTGGCAGATCTCGGCTGCCTGGTAAAGAGGCTGACATCTTCAATTCTGGTTGATGACCAGCAGTGTGGCTCGAAGAAGCGCGAATTTGTAGTGTTTATTGCACACAAACGGTGAAGTGAAGTCGAAGCTTAGCCGAAGCTCGGACTTGATGGTCCGTGCACTGCCCAGCTAAGGAAAAGCCGTAATTTAACTTGAGGTGACTTCGATTCTCTTCACACTCTTCCGCTATCAACAAATGACCAAATGGACTTCGTCGCGATGCGTTCAGCAGATAACGCGTGTCGGCTGAATACTTTGCCTTGTTCTATTGGTGCTTGTAGGGAGCTGAATGTCTCTTACCGCGCTCGGTCTCGCGTCAAAATCACAGATCTTGAGCTGGATGCGCTTCAACGCAAGCGTATGAGACGAGATTGACATGTCGGCGGTCTTTGAGTACGGGAGGGGCAAGCAATAGCAATGGCCATTCTCGTAATTTACCAGTCGAAACAACGCTGCAATATCCTTTTGTCATGATCAAAATCTCGATGCATATCTCTACAAATTTCTCGACCGAGACACCAAATATATATATATACATCATACAGCCGTCACTGGGTATCCAACACATGCCCGAGTCTCATTCACAAAACGCCAACATGCTCCAGATCCATGATATTGAACGCCTCGGCTTTAACCGCGTTCAATCTCTCGACGTCTCGCCTCTCTGACCTCTCGACCCCCAGGTCGAGCCCACAGCGAAGTTCTCACTCTGGCAGGCGCTCTCCATACTCCATCCCACGGACGTAGTTCAAGTTCGTTAGTGAATTGCCTCATGATTCCTGGAGTAGGGTCAGGATGGCCGGCTCGCGGACCTTCCGATTGCGATTGCGGTGCATAATAGCCTTGCGGAGGAGGCCCATCCTCTTCATCACGGCCCTGCCAATCGATCCGGAAGGTACTCGCTCCCACGCTAGGGTCTGGTGTGGATTGCTCTTCCCTCTGAAGCAGGAGCATCAGCATCTGTTGCCGTTGCATCTCATCCTCTGTAATCTGGTGAGGGTCGAAGCCATATCCTGTGGGGGGTGGCTGATTGGGATTGTGTGCCGAAGGGAACATATTACGAGTATAGTTCTCGTAGTAGCTTTGATCCTGCCAAAGTGTGGCTTCACTATCTCGGTGCTCGGATTGGGCCCCCCGATATGGCTGGCTGGTCATTGGAACGGGCATTTGTTGACGTGGTCTCGTTGCTGTGCCGCCTTTACGGTACGACCAGAATAGCAGTCCTGCGTAGACTACGGTCGCAATGGCCGCAGCAATGGTCGTAAGCAGCGCTGGCGTGTGGAAGGTGTATCTCGTATACACCAGGAATGCATAGAATACGGTGAGCAGTCCGATGAATGAGGAAGTCAGGGCAGGGAGAAAGATGGCTTCTGCCTGGAAAAGAGTATTGCGGACTGCGAAGCAGAGCAATCCTGTGAAAGAGAAGCCGGCCGCCAGCAAGGCCACTGCAAATATACCTACTGCAGCCTGGGATATCCGTAATTCGCTAGGATCGTGCGCCTTTTCGAATGTCGCCGGTAGCATGAGGAAGCTGCGCCGCATCAGTGTCCATGTCCATGTCCATGTCCAGCCTCTCGTATAATCGCACTCACCCTCCGAGTATCATGAACCATGATACGAATGCTAGCACCCGCCAGTACCATGCTACCGCATTGCGATCTCCCGGCAGTCCATCCAGAGGCCCATAGCTTTGTGCTCGCGGTCGCATTTGCGCCGGGAGCTGCGTCAAAGCATCCAGTCTCGAGGTGTTTTCTGCTACGTCTGCCTTATCCACCGTACCGTACTCTGCTCCTTGCGCCAGTTTTGCAGCTGGTATCGAATCCTTTGATCTTCCTCTTCTCGGCGCCGTTGTAGATCCACCGGTATCGCGTTGCGGCGCACGATCCCCAGTAGTGATCTATCTACTGAGAATGTCGCGCGGTTCCTCGCTCAGATCTCGAGATGCTCCCTCGCTCCAGCCTTCGTGGGACAAGGACCGCCGTTAGCCGGCTCGATGTGGCCCGGTCGTGAGATACCTTATTGCAAGGCTACGTCGTCGGCTCGTCGGCTGCGGCGGTGGTCTCGTTCAAGATCTCTTCCAAGAGTTTTGGTTATTGATGAGGGAAACGTGAGGAGAAACAGAGCAGACGCTACGTGCCTCACCAAGAGTACTAATTGAAGAAGAAGTGATCTACGACATGCTGCCTGCAACGCCGCTCTATATGTGCCGACGACCGACTTAACACGGGTAATACTGCATGCTAATTGGATGCCAAATGAGAACCACAGCCACCTTACTGTGTAACCTTGAGCTTTCTCGTTTACGGGCATGGATCTGGATATGTGACCTGTGGCTGCTGCTAGGCTGAGACTTGAGAGGTGCATACTGGCGACAGCAGCAATTGCCTCGCTTGCTATTTCTTTGAAGGTCGTCTCTTCTGCGTCGAGAACATCTCTCCGCCAATTCGAGCAGCTCCATCGGAGGTTATTCACCGAGGAAGATCGTATTTCGGGAGCATTAAGACTGATACGTTTAAGCGTGAAGAGTAGTGTCAGTACCTCGTATTGCACTTGGAGATGATGCAGAAGAGGTACCTTCCATCGTAATCATCAGTCATCTAATATCCACATTTCGGAGTAGCGATGCTGATGTCGACTCTGTTGCAATACCACTCCCCATCGCCAAGATCTCAGTATATTCGCATCACTCGAAGAGCAATGCCCGTACCATGTCATCGAAGCTCGAATTCCATCTGCACCACATTCTTTGCGACATTTTGCACCTCCAGAACGGATTGCCGCCACGTCGAATGCAGCAGTCTCGAGACTCGTTGTGCTTTGCAAGCGTAGAATGGGTAAGCAACACAGCTCCCGGTCATTTCGTTGTCGCTGTGGTCGCTGCTTCCTGTTCTTCGCCCTTCCACATTGGATCTTTGGCTAGGTATTCCCGCACCCCTGCCACCACACTTTTGCAGTCCTGGATGCGTTCACAGAGATGCTGCTCTTCAACAGCGCCGCAAAGTCCCCGAATAGTCTGTTCTTGCATTTCGCCCGATTTGTTGAGACTTATCATGAGAAATTCAGAATTGCCGTGGACCACCTTCACGTCGAGACTCCGGTGCTTTTCACCCTTCCCGTAATCGCCGCGATCGATCACCGAAGAATGTGGGTATAGTCTCGTGCCTCATTTGCCTGCATGTGACTGCCGTTGCAATCATGTCATGCATTTCTCCGGGAGCTTGGTGGTTGTGTGTACAAAGCGTTCGGTATCGGCGTCATATTTGATGCGAACGCTGTCCGGTATGATAAGCACAAGCTCATATATGAAGATCCCGATCTCCGCCGGTGACTCGTTTAGCGGAGATTCGTCCATGGTCGCTGACCATTCGAGGCTTCATCTCCTGGAAGGGTTGGTTGTTCGCAGGGCTCAGTGTTTTGGCGTGGATGCAAAGGAGCTTGTTGATGCAGACGAAGTCAACAAGGAACAGAAGAGTCGTTCGTGGAAGTCGCGGATGGAAGACAGGACGCGATCACGTGAAGTTTTCGCGAGAGTAAAGCGCCCAGTCGAACGTCAGATACAAATCTGCTCGAAATTATTACAACTCGCTCCTTAACGTAAAAATCTTACAAGTTGCAGCTCTCCAGGGAAACTCACAAGTCTCGAGCAGTGCTTGAACGCTTCACACAATGCGACCCCTACAATGCAACGCCATGCAATGCCCATTCTATCGCTTTCTCGCGCTCCCAGATCCTTCGACAGCAGTCGCGGCCAAAGGCTTGCCGTTCAGCATGACCTCCGGCTTCTCAGAGTGTCCATTCGTCTTGGTCTCATCAATAGTCTCTACCTCCTCCTCATCCTCGCTACGTTCGTCCTTCTCTTCACCCGTGCGCACAAATCGGTACAGAATTCTCAGGATCAGGAAGAACCAGAAGAGGTTGACGGCCTGAAGCATTGCCAACAAAGGGAACGTGATGACCTGCGCGAGCAAGCACTTGTACTGTTGGGTCTCCCAGTTCACTTCGTAAGGCCCTACGGTTCGGAACTGTCCGCCCGGCAGCAGAGATGAGATGATCCTCAGATTTATGTAATGCCGGAGGTATGCCCAGACACACATGAACACCACGAAGTATGGAACCGTAAACTTCGAGTCGATGTAGTTTAGAATCTTGGACGTCTGGCAATGCATTAGCTTTGATTCCAATGGAAGCGAGGCTTGCACTCACAGCCAGGAAGAAATCAGAGATGTCGTGTGTAATGTACACAGCGATTCCCATGTAGGTGAAGTGGAATCGGTAACTTAGACCGATTAACGTCAGGGTGACGATGTGGTGCAAGACAAGCTCCTTAAAGTCTTTCCGTGGCTTCTCAAGCTGCAGCATCAAGACCAATCCTTGTTGCGCCCAGTACGAAGCTTGGAGCAGATAGTATGCTTTGAACACTGCCTCATGAGATCGATGAGGGAATCCTTCGTACATGCCCGGGATGTCGAAGTACCAGACAGGAGTTCTGCTCATGACATACAGTCCGAGTGGTCCGAAGACGGCGAAGTAGATGGCGGTGTAGGACTGCTCCATGAAGCGCGCCTGCTTTGCTTTCGCCTTGATCCCGTACCAAATCGCGATTGGACGAATCACCCTCTGCATGAGAAACTCCCTGGTGAAGGAGAAGACAATCATGTAGAAGGCGACGAAGGCAAAATCCAGCTTGCCCTTGCCATACTGTGTCACTTCGCCAATGTGTGCTGGGAGTGTGTTTGTCCTCTCTTCCATCGGTGGGTTCGGGTAGGAAAGGAAGATGGCAGGATGCAGAGGGTTATTCTCGCCCGGCCTTACAAAGTATGCGCCCAATATGCCCAGCATGAGTATCATTGGATTTAGCCAAGTATGCTTCAGCGAGATTCGTTTCCATCTGTTGAACAAGCTCTTGGCCTTCTTTCGCTTTCCGCCCTTGGTCGACTTCGGGGAAGCCGTGGCTGAGGATTGTTGCGCATGTTGCGAGGTTGCGATGGCATTGGCTCCGGTGTCGCCTCTGGGGTCGCCTCCTAGATTTGAATTCGCTCTTCGTTGACGCGTCGTGGTTGTCGTGCTCGGATGGCTGTAGTCAGCCATGTTGTGTTTGCCAGTTTCGGCTTGAAACGCAGCAAACGCGGGTGCCGAGTCGTGGAGAGCGTGAAAGGAATGACGGGCTCTAAAAGGAGGGTCGAGAATCGAAGAATCGAAGGAGTGGGTGCGAGGAATGAAGAATGTGCGAAGAGTTGTACAGCAATTTAATCACCTGTACCGAATTATGGCCCTAGGAGGCTTGACTCGGGCCTTCCGTCCCCGCCAAGGCAAAATTAATAGGCTCAGGAGATGACGATCTGCCGAGTGCTCCGTCGTGCACGTGTCAGCCACACGCAAGCCGATTTTCTCGTGTTCGCATATGTCTCCTAGAGATCTCGAATAACTCTTGTCCTGCAAAGGATTCGGGCGCGAAAAGACAAAAATAATGTGGAGAAATGGACCGGCAGGAGAGCGAGCTATTCACGCCTGCTGAGACCACGCATGAGCCGGAGCGCTCGTCAAGACCTCAGCCGGCGGTACGGCCAACCTATCCTGTCACTGGGTATCTTCTGTCGAGCTAGGCCGATATGTCTCCCAGTCCAGGCCGATATCTGGTAGAACATGCCATGCCGGAAGAATCACACGAGAGACCTGCCATTCTTCAAGTGGGACTGCTGACCTACTCTGGATAGCAAATTCATTCTCTGAGGACGGCAGCGTTGCGATGCCAATGCTAAAATAAGGCTGCTGTCGTGGGCGAGGACGCATAGGTATCGCTCTGTGGACACGGCGAGACAAAATGTCGAGGTCTTCTCTGCTCTACATTTTTCCATGGCGTGTCCCGCGTGAAACATCTTTCCAATCGGCGGAAGGCAATAGACCTGACAGGAGCCCACACACGACCAAAAATTATGCCCTTGCTATTTTCGCCGTCGATCTTGCTCTTCTTGCTAAGCTTATAATCATCAACTTGAAAGAATACTCGCAACGACACAACAACATGGCGCCCCTCCTGGATTTACCGGCGGAATGCAAGCTCTCGATTTTCTACTTTCTTCCCGTCACAGATGTCGCCAGATCTCGCCGTGTCTGTCGAAACTTCGACCAGCTCATACAGAATCCTCAAAATCGCAACATCATTCTCAAGGAGCGCGAGATGCAGGAATTAGCAGACTTCAAATCCACCGTTCAACGAATCTGCTATTTCGACGTCTCAGCTACGCCTTCTGCTTTCGTCAACGCGCTGCAGGTCTTCTTCAGCCATCGTGGCATTTCTGATTCGTTGATGCGAAAGCACGATTCCGAAGATTTCGTCAACTTATGGGTTCGGCAGCAGGGCACCCAGCACACTCACGAACACGAGCTGTGCGCGATTGTGGTTCATATCCTCTGGGCCTTTGTGGAATGCCATGTTCCATCACTCTACAAGCCAGAGCTCCACCACTTCGACAAATGCAACATGCGGCCTCGTTTCCCGATTCCTGAAGCCGGACTCCAGAGCATTGCTCAGTGGGACAAGATCAAGGAGCGGATAACCTACCCCATCCATGGCTTGTGGGATGTCAAGGTGGCTCGACAACCGAGTTGCCCACAGCTCACTGATCAAAACGAGTACCCTCATTACCGCAAAGGCTGGGGCTCTGCCATGGGAATTGGAGCATTGGGCAGATTATTGGACGTTAAGCTGCCAATGCCAATCTTTGCGGATGGCTGCTGCTGGTACAAGCTGAAAAGCGAGCGGTTGTTCCAAGAGGTGTTGAGCGCCATGGAGAAGCAGTGCCGCTTAGAACCCTTACTCAGAGCCGCGATCATCGAAGATCTGTACATCTGGTGAACTTTCTTCGGTGTAGCCGTCTGTTCTCCTAAAGGTACACACTATACTGCGAGGAAAGGAGCACAGATGTCGCCGATGATGGACGTGAACTCGCAGAGCCCACCTCTTGCGCTCGTGACAAGAGGCTGCATGGCGGAGGCTCCCGTGGACGCAGAATCTGTGAGCATATTCACCCCATTCACTTTGTGGCCTGTGCTGACTTATCTTCACAGTCACAGCGCAGTTCTTCACAAATAGGCATTCTTTGCCCTGCACACCTCAAGCAACACTGGCCGCGAAAGACTTACAACACTGATCGGCAACCACAAAGACACTGCCCGTGAGCCACCAAACGTCAGCAATCACTAAAAGATCTCGAAATGGGCTCCAGAGACGCATCTCTGTCGACGCCTGCCTCCAGAGCTTCTGATCAACATCTTCTCCCGCTTATCGGCAGCGGAAATCCAGCGCAGTCGCCAAACTACGAAACATTTCAAGGCTCTCGTTGATGAGGCCTCGAACGCAGGACAGCTAGTTAGCCTAGGTCTTACTAGCTCACGCCGTCGCATCCGAGGAACTGCACGCCTGCTTTTCAATCTATACTCCAGACATTCTTCGAAATAAAATACGAGGTCTTCGAACTCCATGGTGCAAGGACAGCTTATCAGACTGCGCTCAACCCAGCACACTCTGGTTGGCCGAGGCTAGCGCAGGTGGCATAGCGGTACCTTCGTTTTTCCCTCGTCTTGCTATGCTTCAGATATTAATATTCTCGACCTTGCATCTCCAGCACCATGGACCAGCAAATATCAGGGTATCCGACGGTAGCACAGTTGCGGTATGCATAGTTGGACCCGTGCTAGTCTGATCCCTTGACTGACAGGTCTCTAGGACTCCAACGACTTCCTTCGCAGAATAAGCAAGGCAGAGAATCGTTCGATGTGGTGTGTCACTCACGGACCTGACGTCTCAGCTTCAGAACTCAAGTCCGTTGCCGACCCGACGTCATGCCTTCTGCGATAGTCCAATCTTCTCGCAGAAGCCGGATCTACCGTTACTACTGAGGCCCTCGTACTTCTCTTACTACACCAAGACACTCCCGCCACTAGAGATGGCAGCGGTTTGGAGTGGACCTGCACATCTACTAATGAAGCCTTCACCACAACCTTTGGGCTAAGGATTTGACTTTTCTATTCCGGGACGAACTTGAACCAGGAACTTGCCGGCAAGACACGTTTTGCAACACCATAGCCAGCAAGTTCACTCCCGCACTAACGCGGAGCCTCTCGTACCTTATATAGAAGGTCATCCTACTTTCCATACCTTGCATCCTCGCAAAATCGACTGGTCTGACCAATCATCTATGCCCAGGACTCTGTCGGGCACGCTCAGCTCCCATCCGTGCGTCGTGCCAGTCTGAGGGCTTCCAGGAATGCTCGGCATAGCAGAGGAAGAACTCTAGAAGGAAGGAGTAGACTTTTTGGCGACAATCGCGAAAGGATGTGCAGGCTTTTCGTGGCCGCTGCTCGCCGGAGCGCGGGGATCTGGGAATGCTGGAATGGAAGTGGCATAAATAACAGATGGACATTCCGCGCGCCGCCATCAACAACAGACCCACACAGGAAGTAATTGACGAAAACAAAAACCAACAACATTTTGCGAAGTAGGATCATCGACACACCACCACCACCATGCGACTCCAATCCCTCATCCCGCTGCTCTGCGCACTCGCCGCGACGACGACGACGGTCCTGGCACAGACGGCTCAAAAAAATGTAACTTGATGCCAGCATACCCTCTGGGTTCGGTTCGGAGGGCAAGAGGGGAAATTTTTTTTTTATTTGGCTGACGAGGTCCATTACAGAAACCACCCAATATACCATTGTTCGAATGCTACGATATCACCTGCAATGCAGCCGCCGACGGAAATGAACTGTGCTACAGGAGCGGTTGCGGGGTATGTTCGAGCCTGGAGAGTAAATGCACCAACGCGAGCTAGCTGCACGATCGAGGGACGAAGGGAGGAGGGTCAGATATCGGGCTTGAAGGGAGAGGAGAGGAGAGGAGAGGACGGAGCGTCGACACGGTTGCTTTTTTGTGATTCGAAGAAGAGGGGAGAGAGAGAGAGAGAGAGAAAGAGAGAGAGAGAGAGAGAAGCAACAACGACAGGAATGATGTACATACATTTCCCCCATCATCACGCTCCCGTCTTCCCCCGAACCCACTCCCCAATCTTCCTCACACTCGCATCCGCTTCCGGGGCTCTCCCCACCATGAATTCCATCACATGCTGCTGTCCCTCATGCACTTCCACCACCACGTCCACGCCCACGCGTTTCAACCGCTCCGCGAATTCCGTGCCCTCGTCGACGAGCATATCCTCCCCGGCGCAGGAAATCCAATGCGGCGGGAGCGACTTCAATGCCTCGTCGGAAGCGAAGAGGGGACTGAGCAGGGGGTTCTTCCGGAGAGAAGGGTCCGAAGCCGTGTATCGATTTGCCAATTTTTCCATATTCTCGTGGGTATTCAAGACATCGCGATTTTCGTTTCGGGTCCGCGAATCGAGGGATCCGGTGAGATCGTACCACGGCGAGAGACTGACGGCCGCCGCGGGGGTCGGGAGGGTTTTCTGTTGGGCGGCGAGAGGGACTGCGGTGGCGAGGCCGCCGCCACAACTGTCGCCCGCCGTGACGATGTTGGAAGCTGGGAATCCTTGAGCGAGGAGCCATTGATACGCATTCACGCAATCGTCCAGAGGAGCCGGGTAAGGGTGTTCAGGCGCAAGTCTGTAATCCACAGAGAGGGCGAGGGAATTACATGCTTTGGCGAGATGGCCGGTGAGTTTTCGATGGCTGGAGATGGAGCCGAAGGTGTAGCCGCCGCCTACAATACGACAGGTTTAGCAACATTCAAATCTGCTACTGCAGGTTTGTATTTACCATGCATGAAGAGTATGACATGTTTTTCCGAAGCCCCCTTCGGTCTGGCCCAGATAGCTTCCCGTCCGGCGACCGTGACACTCTCATATGAAACTCCAGAAGCCTCAGTAGCAGCTGTATGCACCTGATCATAGACCGCGCGTTCGATGAAAGGGTTTCCATCAGCTGGGAAATGCGCACCCAGAGTCTTGAAGAGCTCGGCGAGAGCTTGGGATTCTTTGCTTGGAGCCATGGCAACGCTTTGCGGACCGAGTCGATTCGGTTGGTTTCTGCTGGTAGATGAAGAAGGTCTTCGATCTTGGATCTTGTGAACGTTGTCTGAATTTGTGAGCTCTCCAATGGTCTCCAAATAGGTTATGAGGAGCTAAGTTCGCCGATGACAAACGGTAAGGTCTTTCAATGATTTCATCACCCCGCTCATCTGATTAATGTGCCTGAGAGCCTGGAAGTTCCTCCTAGAGAGCTCGGGTAGCCTACCTCAGCTTGCAGACCCTGCTGAGAAACGCATGCATAAACTCCGAAAGCGTTCTGGCATGCTGCACAATGTGTTGATACAGGTCTAACTTACGAGGAGGATGGCACTGCCTAGCTGGCGCCTAATGTCCTCCTTGTCGACATCATGGGTATCTTCTACCTCTCCCCATTGTTCTGTTTGGTGACTGAGCTCTAGCGTCGCCGCTTCCCGCGCCTGCTCTATTCCGAATCTCGTTGCGTCGCGACCTTGTATGTCGTGCAAATGCGTCCACTCCTGACTCCATTCCACCAAGATGCGGGCAGCGATGAGCAAGCTCTTCGTAGCCAGGACGGCTCGCTCCAGCGCCGCGAGCTCGAATGGTGGAAGGCCCGAGACCCAGCCTTTGATGACCTGAGTCGTCATCTCTGGCTGCGATTTGGGAACGATGCTGTCCTCGTCGAGAATTTCTACAATCTCGACTCCGGGAAAAACGTGAGTGGTCAGGAATGCAATCACGGGCTCCGCAATGGTCTTTTGCTTCTCCCTCAAGTTCGCAGTTGACGCGGTTTCGGTCGGATCGTGCAGGTTTGTCTTGGGTGCCCAGCACAACAGAGTGTCCGTGCCGAGGTAGCGCATCACCATGTTGATGATATTCTCCCGTATTGAAGCATTGCCCTGCTGATCGGCGGCTTGGATGTCGAGTGCCCGTGATGCGATCGAAGTCAGGGGAATGTAGTGGTGTTTCAATGCCTGCTGTGCCGAAACCAATTGATCCCACTCGATTGCGATGGATGTAGCAAGCGCTCTCTTCGTCTTGGGCAGAGTCAAGACCTGTCTCGCCGCCGTCCGTACCGGGCGACTATCCAAAAGTATCTGTAGTCCGTTTTCTCCATCTTCCTTGACCGTCACGTCCTTCCAGAAACGTTTCTGTAGTGGATTCCCAGGTTTTGGCGGGTTTACTTTTGTGGTCTGGCTCTGACGAAGCTGCTCAGCTTGCTGGCGCTTCCTCGCTACGCGGTCTGTCGGATATGATACAGCTGCTCGGGGCGCTGGCGGAGGTGGACCGGGGACGGTAGGATGATGGGCGGGCGTTGCGTGCTTCGCGGACGATGTGTGCAGCAGACATCTGGTGCAGAGGCGCGGTAATTGACGGCGGACGCTCAGCGAAGAGGCCGGTCGCAAGAAGGAGGCGAAGAGATGTGCCTCCATGGCGGCGGGTGTGATGTGACGGGGAGGTTATGTCGACGAAGACGAAGCGTATCCCCAAAGACGAAGACGATGAAGCGCGGGAGCTCCCTCGGGGACCCTGCTTAGCGGCATCAGCCGAGGGTTTTACCTTATCGATAGCTCGGGCTACAGACCACAGACAGGACTGGCAGTTGTGCAGGCAGACAACCAGGCAGCCAGGCAACAACCAGGCAACAACCAGGCAACAACCAGGCAACAACCAGGCAACCACCCGACCCGACTGCAGTCTTTCTCCGCCTTTGCTTCTCCACAACCGTGTCGGGCCCCGACTGATCGCTCTGCACCCCGGCACTCCAGCTGGAGTGTTCAAGGTTGCGTGCTGCCGCGCCTCCTGCTCCCCGAACCGAGCATGTCCATCTGCCTGGCTACTACCTGTGCCTGTACCGTCCGCTACCATACAGGATATTCCCTCCAACAGCAGGGCAGAAGGGCAGTCATCGAGATTGCGGGGATCGCATGTCTGCACGCGTGGGGAGCTTGACCTTTTCAACCCACACGCCTACGCGACCGCGTCGCACATGTGAAACATGCAGCGAGTCGAGGAGCACCAGATACAACCACCGCCGCCGCCTCCTCCCGCACCTTCGCACAAACAAGCCCAGCAACAGCAGCAGCAGCAGCAGCAACCGAAGGCTCTGCGCTTTGTGACAAACTACGGAGCACCACACCCTAAGCGGTCAGTAACGGTCAGCCCGATCCCTCTCGCAGAGGACGTGAGAGGACTGATGTGTCAACTTACAGGCGTCGGATTGGAGCGGCATGTTTGACGTGCAGGAAACGCAAGACTGCCTGCTCCGGCGAACGACCCTTCTGCGAGACCTGTAAACAGAACAAGTTGGGGTGTGCCGGATACTCCCCCGAAACCGCGGCACCTTCTCACAGGCGCACCGACTCAGATGGCGCTCCGAGGAAAGCACCGGAGCAGCATGGCAATCAAAGAGGAGGCTCCGCCAACAAGGGCCCATACACCCCAACCACAGAGCACAAGGGAAGTGGAAACGAGTCGTCGCGGACGCTGTCCGGTCCTCAATCCCCACGCACGACTACCGGAGGCAGGGACGATGCCAAAGATGGAGGGCCAGGTCAGGATTCCCTCTTCGCAGGTCCTCGAAATCGCATGCCCTACTTCCGATGGCTGGGTCCAACGGCAATCATGCCAGGTTTCAAGCAGATGGTCGTCAAGGTGAAGAGGCATGACACAAATGGTCACTCTTCCACAGATGGCGGCATGCAGTCTCCATCTCTCAACAATCTGCCACACAGCGACACCAAAACAACCGTGTATGCCGGCACACCAGCTGCAGTCGAATCTGACCTGAGGACGCCATCGAATCTGCCATTCTATGATACATCGCCCATGCCACCGAGCGAGCTGATAACCCACCTGGCCAACACATTCTTCACTCATCTTGGCTGCAACTATCCCTTTCTGCAGAGGGAGAGATTTCTGAGGGATTTGGAAGAAAAGCAGGTCGACGCGATCTTAGTGGATGCGGTCTGCGCACTTGCGGCGCGTTTCTCAAACCATTCTCTACTCACTCAGATGACCACAGAAGGCGGCAACAAATCGAGTCCCGCGGAATATGGCCATGCGTTTGCCCAGCGAGCAAAGACGGCACTGACCGATGCATTTCCCTGCCCAACAGTGGCTGCTGCTCAGGCAGCACTTTTGCTCGCTTACAATGAATTTGGAGAACAACGAGACAGTGGTTTGTGGATGTATCTGGGCATCTCGATTCGGTTGGCTCAAGATCTTGGATTGCACAAGCTCGAAGGCTTACGGTATGTTGGCAAGGATGGCCCGACTCCGAAAGCAGTGAAGCGAGCATCTCAGAGCGGCGACTATTCTTCCGGAGCAACGATCAAGCCCAACCCATACTCCGCGAGTGCAAAGCCCAAAGAATCCGAGCAGGCGAGTAAAGAACAGACACCAGAAGATCAGAAGACTGAGGATGAGACGAGGGCAGTTGAGCAGGAGCGAGTCGATACATTCTGGGCAATCTTCTTTCTCGATCGCGTCGTGTCCTCCGGCACTGGCCGAAGAAGCACCTTGCGCGACAAGGACATCGAGCTCTCTTTCCCACCTTTGAGCCAGAAAGACAAGAGTTCGGACTGGCCGGCTCCCTTTCCCGCTCTGATCCGTATCATTCATCTCTATGGCCGAGTTGCCGATCTCCTAAACAGTATCAAGGAACCCTCGGACTTTACGACAGACACACCCAAGCGATTGGCATCCATGGAGAGTCAAGTCACAAACTTTTATCAGAATCTTTCACCAAGATTGCACTTCGATGCGGTGAACTTCCAGCACTACATGAAGGCCGGCGAAGGTACAAACTTCGTTTTGCTTCATTTTTGGTTCCATACCCTCATCATACTGTTGCATCAACCAACGCTGTTGAAGACTTTCGAAGGACGGATGCTACAGCTGTTCCCGAACTCGCAGCAGTTGGCGATGAGCAGTGCGAAGACAATCGCAGACATTCTGAGCTACTCGCAATTAATGGACGCGAAAGCTTCGCTTGGAAACCCGTTTACTACGCAGCCGATTTACATAGCAGGTTGCGCATTTCTCAGAGAGTCAGTGGAACAGACAGCCTCAAGCACCCACCACTCGCGCGCAACGAGCCCGAGTCGCAGCAAGGATCCCACTTCTGATGCAACGACATCCGTCAATGGGGCATCAGCACAGGCCTTCAGGAAAGCCTCGATCTCACAAACCACAACCAACACATCCGCCGCTGGAAGCGAGGGGAAACCGCAGCTAGCCAAGCACACTTTGTTAGCAACAGCGGCTAGTCAACATTACCAGTTATGCTACAAGGCACTTCAGTCGCTAGAGACCTTCTGGGCCGGGACGAAGTACATTCTGACCATCATGGACCAGAAGTTCGAGGGCAATGTGGATCCTTTGTTATATACAACCGAGGAAGCCGAAAGTTCCCTGGAGCTGCCACGCCCAGAGCCTGCATTCACATCACCTGGCTGGCGGAGAAAGCTCAGCTGGGGTCCGTATGCTGGAGGCGGCAGTGGTAATAGCGATCAGTCTCCCTCGTGGCCGCCGAAAGGTCTTGGGCAAGTGCCTGGCAGTCCACGGGGAGTAGACCCCAGCAAAGGTACGTACGGTGCGATTGAGGATCCACTCATCGGCACCGCTGATGATCATTACACAGCCATCGGCTGGACACTCACGGGCACAATGAATTCGCCTTCAACAAATCTGGCCTGGCACTACGCAAGTGGTGGTGGTGGCGCTGGTCATAATCCGAACTTGGATCCTCGGCTTAGCTCTGTGAATCCAGCCGAGTACGATGCAGCTACCGGACAGCTGCCGAATGCTCAATATCCCAGACATCCACATGCCGGTTCCACTAGCTCCCAGCGACTTGCGGCTCAAGAAAAGCTTGGCCGACAAGCAATGTCGAATTACGCCGGTGGAGGCACGGCAGCTTCAAATGGGGAAGCTGAATCGATTCTGGGCGTTGGATCTCCGTACAACCAGCCGGGAGGTGCACAATCTCCTGGAAACCCAATCACCGGCGACTCCTACCCTGCAAGTCTCCATCCTCCAATGCCCGCTCCAACCAGCGGCGGTGCTGGGATGAACGGCAATGTCGGTCAGTCCTTCGCCTCTCCGGCTTTCTTTGATGGGCCGGGAGGCGGCTTGCCGATGAGTTTTGCTTCTGGAGACATGATGATTGAGCAGCAAGATGTGGACATGAGCATGCTTGGTCTTGAGATGATGCCCTGGTTCGTCGACTCATACCCAACCCAGGACATGATGGGCATGTTTGATCCCAACGGACAGACCGGTGGTGGTGCTCAAGGCTCGGGCAGCAATGGTGCTTCGGGACGGCAGTGACAAAATTTGGACAAGTGACTTGCAGTCACAGTTTGGGGTTCTTGTTAGCGAGGCGTTTTGCATGTTGCGATATGACGGATGTGGAAGTCTCAGGCTCTATTTGACGCCTTATATGTGGAACGTGAAAATGTCCATAGCTAGTTTCTGGAGGAGGGATGAACTGATGACATAATCCGAAAGGGCGCGCCGCTATCGGCCTGCCTACCTTATCATGAGAACCATGGCTCATTCATTATATACGTTGCTTCTGCTGCGTTGTGCTAAACCTATCAAGGTTTCCGCCTCCCCCCTCCCAAATCGATTCATTCACCCACAACTTCCTAATCCAGCAATTAATAACAACAGCATGGCATCCTCCTCCTTCCCCATCTCCCCCAATCCCCCAGTCCCCGCCTACCGCGCCTCCCCCAACTCCCCCCTACACCCCAACAAGCCCCTCTACGACTCCATCGCCGCCGCCCCGCGCCGCCTGACCTCCACCGCCTTCACCCTACCCCCCCGCTCCGGCCGCGCATGGCACGCCCCCAAGGGCAGCATCGTGCGAATTTCCACCCCCGAAGGCGCGCAGGTCGGCGATTTGAACGTCTGGAACGCGCAGAACCCGCGCGAGCGCTTCTGGGCGGCGCGCACAAGGCAGTTACACGCTTCGCATGTGAGTATCTATGATCGGTTGTGGAGCTGTTTGCCGTATTTGCGGCCGATGTGTACGATTGTGGGGGATTCGCTGGGCGGGGGTGGGGATGGGGGGTATGGGGTTGATAAGTGGGGAGGGAGGTGTCATGATTTGTTGGGGACGCGGTGTGATCCGTAGGTCTTCTTCTCTCTCCCCTTTACCTCTTGATTGATTTTTTTTTTTAATTATTGATGGATGGCTAATGGATGTGTACAAAAGCTACGTCAACACCCTCCTCTCGGGCGACACGTACGACTTCCACTGCCACTCGAACCTGCTCCGCGCCGTGACGCCCTACGGCCTGACGGAACCGGACATCCACGACGTGCTCAACGTCTTCCAGGTCACGGGCCTGGACGCGGACGGCAAGTATTTCATGTCCACGAGCCCGGCGCGCAGGGGCGACTATATCGAATTCTTCGCCGAGCAGGACCTGCTCATGGCGCTGTCGACGTGTCCCGGCGGGGATCTGTCGGCGTGGGGGTGGGGCGAGGGCGGGGGCGGAGAGGAGGGGAAGGGAAAGGCGATGGAGGAGTGTTGTCGGCCGTTGCGGGTGGAAGTGTTTCGGTTGGTGGAGGAGGGGGAGGTTTTGAGGGAGTGGAGGGAGCCCGAGAGGGCGGGTTATCGGGGGTTGCATGGGATGCGTGTGCCGTTGGGGGAGGCGGAGGCAGAGGCGTAGATGGTGATGGAGGTGGAGGTGAGAAGGGAAGGAGGGTTGTGGGTGTTAGCAATCGTTAGTTGTGAGCATGTCAAGTCTCGAGACCACTGTGATGCCGTCTCTCACGGTGAAGCGTTTTGCCTTCCATTGTCAATTTTTGAGACACGCATCTTCCATGAGACATCTCGAGAATACAAGCGAGGGGACCTACCCATCAGCACTGCAGTCGCCAACTCTTTCGAAGTGTGTTGTTTTGAAGACGTGATCCAGCGCTTCTTCCGCAGATCCGGCAGGACCAGAGAAGGGCATGCAGAGGGCGAGGTGAATCATTCACTCAAGGACCAGTAACGTGGTAAAAGCTGTTCGCTAACACATCTCTATGCAGGAGCTACGGGAAAGACCAGCGTCCGCCGTGCGATCCACTCCGGACGATCTGTGGCCGGAGGCGCCAAGTGAGCAGGACGAACAACCGCTTCCATCCCCATTGCTTCCCCCGAAACCAGAGGCACCACGACGAATTCCACGACATCCTCACCACCAGCTTTGAGCGGCGGCCGCACGCGCTTCAACGTCCCGACAACCGCCAGCCTCCCTTCATCGCGTCGCAAATGCAGAGTTCGAGGCGACAGCACGACAGACAGAGGACCGCTCCCATCTTTCCCTCGGTACGACAGCGTCGCCCGAATGCGGACAAAGGACCCGACCGCGATGCCCTCACTTTCGGCACCATCCTCTTTTGCAATTTCAAGCGAGAGGCGGATTGGAGATCCGCGCAGCAACTCCATCGACTCGGACGAGAGCGTAAAGCTTGGGAAAGCAACCGCGCCGCGACGGCCATCGACTTCCCAACACACCTGCAGACGGCTCAAGAAAGCAGTACGAACGACCTCCATACTTTCCTCAAACATGGCCTCGCCAGGCGAATGCTGCACTTCCAGAAATACTCGGCGAACTTCACCGGGGGCGAGAAGGCCCTGCTGGTCAGGAAAGTCGCCAAGCCCCTCCTGAAAGTTCGCCGCTCCGTCAACAAGTGACTTGTAAGAGATGGACTTCGGCCACGCATTGCGCAGATCAAACGACACGAGCAGCATGTCGTCGCCGCTCTCGCCTTGTGCAATCTCGAGATTGTGCACTTGCAAAGCGGCGTTCACGGTGAGGTCTACATCCACCGAGACGACGCGCGCGTGCTTCACGGCGTCCGACCCAGCGGCACAATAAAAGAAATTGACTTGAGAACCGGACACGCCTGCTCTGCCGGTGACCTGGAAGGCAAAGGTTGCATTCTGGCCGGGCTCGATGACTGTATTCGCCATTGGAGGCGACAAGGAGCTTGCGCTTGGTCCGACCGATGCCTCGCCGCCAGACCATCGCAAAACATCACCAGTGTCCGCGATTTCGAAAACAGAAGCCGCAATGCTTCCCGTATTGCTCAGTGTGAGCTCAAGATGCGACTCTTCTCCGTCCAGGAGCATCAGGCCGAGTTCCAGATCGGAAGCGTCCCCCAGAGCAAGAGTTGGAAGTGCATCGATAATAGCAACCGCGAGGGACTCGGGTACAATGCCGAGGGCTTTCAGCTCTTCCTCCGTGTCGTGCTCCGACTGATCGGATCGCGCACTCGGACCGACATCTTTTATTGTAAGTGGAGTCTTTATAGACCACGCCTGCGGAATGACTGGGAAGACCTGAGACGAGCACCCATGCATCCTGACCCGGCAAGCAGTGACCTTGGTAGTGCCAACGTCCGCAGATATAACACCCAGACGCACTCTCTGTATTCTCAGAGGACCGAGTGTAACAGGGTCATGCCTCGAGCAGAGCTCGACGCCTTCCGAGATAAGTTCCAGCTCCTCGATATCAATAGGGATGTCGAACGGATTCTGCAGTGTTACAATGCAGTCAGATGGCTCATTCTGTACCAACACAAAGGTTTGCTTCGTCACGGCTGTCCCTGGCCGGCTCGCGTTTGGGTCGTACAGGAGAGGATTGCCCGGACCAGTCTCGCCCCGAGGTGCATCGATGTTGCTCAGTTTGGTACGATCAATCACCGCTCGCTGGCCGCTTGGCGGGAGAATATCCACGCCGCGAACCAGGAATGGGTCCCAATAAACAGCTTGCACGTCCTTCAATCCGAGGTGTTTGGATACGGCAACAGTACGGCTGATCACAGTCGCAATCTGCATCTGCTCTTCGCGGGAGAAGGCATTCTGGACTGCCGCCGGTGCAGTATCGATCGCTGCATTGGGTCCGGCGGCTCTCAAGAGCGAGGCGGTCAGTAGTAGCACGCCGTATGGATCCGGCGAGGCTTCACAGAACCCCACCAGCTCCTTGAGCAGATCGAATTTCAAGTGAGGGTTTCCAAATTCTTTCACATCGGGATAGAGAGGCCTGTCCGACGTGGACGACGGAGTCACGTTTGCGCCGTATATCCTTGACACATCTGCAATGAGGTCGTTCACACCACGGCTCTCTTCAACAATCGCGAGGAGCGTATCAGCACCGGTCTCGGTAGAAAGGCTCGCAGCGGGATGGATGCCCATCTCCGCAGCGCCTAATTTTCGGGCTTGGATCATCGCTCCTGTAAGTCGAACGACGAGGTCCTTGACGATGATGGCCTTCTTGCGATCCATGCCGAGCAGGGCATAGACAGATGCTACGCCGGCCAGTATTCTGATCTGGTCGCCGACTGCTAATCCGTCTTCCCCATGGGGCAGCGCTTGAGTCAGCAACTCAGCAATGGCGCTTCTGGGCATCAGCTTTGGCTTGCTCGCTGCAGTAGGTCTATATGCTTTGGCCTCGACGGCGTCCTCGTCGATCGTTGCCTCGTTGCTTACAATGAGAGGCCGTAGAGTGGCTGGATCCATGTGCCCTCCGTTTGCGCTCATCATCGCCGACAGCTTGGAGAGGCGGACGGTCGCTTCTGCCACAGTCAAGAATGGAAGCTCCAGCGAGCCTTCCGTGGAACGATAGAGGTTCAGGATCAACTTGATCAGATCGGGAATGGCAAGTGAGAGTCGGAAGAGCTGCAACTGCTGCTTCGTACCTTCTGCTGCAGCTTTGGTCTCTGCTGCGATTCGTGCCGCTCGCTCTGCGCCCGAGCGGTCCACAATGGGATCGCAAATCGAGGGCACTTGCAGCTCGATACCGGACCACGCGAGTAGTATCATACACACCAGCATGTTCTCCATACCTTTTGCATGCCAGAGGTTGTCACCGAGAGTACGTGCTTTTCCCGTATGCTCAATCAGCAGACCTAGCGCACCGTTCCAATTGCCGGCCATCATGTACAACGAGCCAAGGACAATTCCTACGCGCGCCTTTCCCCTGATACGGGCCTTCTCTTGCGACGCGCTGGAGCCGAAGCCCTGGACAGAGACGCGGTCTGGACTGAACGAGCGGGTACCTCTCTTGCCCTTGCTGCTCTGATCGCTCGCCCTGCTATCGGACCTTGCAATGCCGGTGTGTGCACTGTTGGCACCGGGCATCTGATCGAACGAGGTTGCAGGTAAGGGAGGTGGGCGTGAAGCAGGTCTGGCTGGACTGGCTTCGTCGGTAGGAGTGGACACGCTCGGCGGAGGAGTGGACTGCCTGGAATCGGGCCTTCTCTCGGTCTCCCGCAGCGAGGTAGTCCTCTGCAAGCTGCGAGCAGTCTGACCCGGGGTCTGGACGGTAGGTGAAGCGTGCATGGCCGTTGCATAGGTCGTGAGCTCCACCAAGAAACGCGCCGAGACTTCACAGATGGCTGCTCGGAGAGAGGGATCGTTGGGTGTGTCCGCATTGGCAACGCCAATGGCAGCGGAAGGAGACGAGGCAACTGTATCTCCATCCTGACCTTCCAATATCAGCAATTGGCGATGGACCACGCGCGGATGTCTCTCCTTCAGGTATGCGGCGGCGTCCTCCAGCTCTTTGTGAGTGCTCTCGGGGGAGCGCTGCGAGCCATCTACGACACCGAGGACCAGGAGTGGCTCGCGGAAAAGGTCAAAGGGCGACAAGTGCTGGTGCTGGTCGGAGGGAGGTGCAGCGGAGAAGCGGTAGAGCAAGGAGCCGTGAGGAAAGGCGTTGGGGGAGAGGAAGAAGGCATCGGTGTCGGACTTGTGGTGGTGGACGTCGGAGAGGGGGATGATGCTGGATTCGGTCTGCAGGCGGCGGAGGAAGGCCGTGAAGCGGGAGCGTTCTAGACGGCGGCCGACTGGCAAGACCAGCATGTGATTGTGGGCGGGCGCCACGGGCGAGAAGTGATCCATCGGGGTGGCATCCTTGTCATGGCATGTCGTCGGCGGTGGAAGAGGAGGTATACCCGACACACAGTGCACTGAGATGGTGAGTAGTTGGAGGGTGTGCGTGTGGTGTGCGGTGGATGGAGAGTGGATTCCAGCGTGAGACTAGCCCTCTCGGATCTGGGGCGGTCACTTCCGGGTGGGGCGACGGAGGCAGTGTGCAGCTTTTTTCATGAGTTATTCTCGTCCTCACCTGCTGTGCGCGTGCTGTCTCCTATCTGTCCTATCTATCTATCTATTCCTCTCCGTCCATCCCGCTTCTGCGTGCGTGTGTGTGTGTGCTGGGCGAGGCGAGGCGAGGCGATTAGTGCGATGCGATTCGTTGCCAACCAACTGAACCCGGCTCCGGCCAGCTTTCACAGCACGCGCGGGATGCGGATGAGCACATACATGAAGCAATCCTCGCTCAGCGCGGCAACGTGATGAAATCCACCACCCAACACGCCCTCCTCGACAGCAGCATGCTCTCGGTGCCGCACGCACATGATTGTTATCGGAAAGGCTACACTGAGCATTATTGGGACAGCTACCCGGAGCAACTCGCCAAGCTATCCATCCAGAGCATTGGGAGAGCTCCATTATTTATTACTACGCACGCATTCGAAGAGCTACTACCTGTACTATCCGCAAGGGTTCATGGAGGCTCACCATGCCGCCCCATCGTCTCCAGTATGCCGGCCGCCGTCGAGCCTCTCTGGCGGCGATTCAAGGTGCGTTCCCATTCATGATATTCCTCCAAATTCCCCCTTCCCTTCCCTTCCCTTCCTGCTGCCACCCACTCCTCCACGCCGCGCTGCATTGCACTGCCTCCGTGTGTAATCCCCCCCCTTCGCCTGCCGTTGGACGTGTTTCGGCGTGCAGTGGGGATGCCTCCGTCCTGGCCTGCTCGCCTCCTCTCTCGTGACCGCGACGGTGACGGTGACGGTGACGGTGACGGTGATGACCGTCCGTGCCCGTCAGGAGGACCCGGTGCGTGCGTGCGTGCCGGACGGATATATCCTGATCTCTCCTCATCGCCTCCTACATGTACATGTATCGTGGCCTGCGAACGGAATCGGGGTGCAACGTGGTATGGCATACATGCAACGCCGACATTGACATCCACCCTCGCAGTGCCATTTCATCTCCGCCTCCACCACCCAATGCCTCCTCATCAACAGCAATATCAACCGAGCGACCGCGACCGCGACTTCCTGCACATCACCCCGCTACCGCCACCGCCCCCGCCCGCTCCCGAAACATGGACGCCGGCAAGGTCCATCACCGCGACATAGCCCCCTACGAGACCTTTGCCTGCGAGAGATTGACCCGCGAGATCGCCTTGTGCGAGTACGACCCGTCCAAGACTTCCTCCTCCTCGCCCATCCTGCCTCCTCATCCTCCGCTCGCAGAGGTGCTACGGGAAGCCGGCAGGACCATCCAGTTCCACGCCAAGTGGTTCGCCCCGGCCGCCCTTTCAACCCTGCTTCAGACCGCCCTCGATGTCACCAGCCGCTCCTCTTCCACCGCAGACTTGCTTGCCGCCCTGAGCCTCATCGATACCATCGTCACCTACTCTCTCCTGCCCGTCCTGCTTCCGCCCATCCGCTTCCTCGCCTACTCCTACTACCAGGGTACCCGCTCGCTCAGACACAAGAAGCTGAGCCATCGTGCCTGGACCGTTGCATCCCACATCCTTCAATCTCACCTCGGTGGCCAATTCGCGGCCATCCTGCTCGTCATTGTCCGGGACCCGCACACCCAGCTCTCCAAATTCAAGCTGTCTGCAGCCACGGGCGCCCTCATGGTCATCACAGAGAAATTGTTGCCAGACCGCCATGCTAACCCGCCACTTGTGAATCCGACACAGCTCCTGTTTGGCTTGCGACATGCTGGTGTTGGGGAGAATGTCATATTGCGGGAGCAGCTTGTCGCACTGTTGAGCGGCCTTCTGCAGAACGACGGATTGACACAGCAGATTGACGCGGTCGGTGCATGGGACATCTGGCTTGACGTCTTCGGAGACTGCATCCAGCACGGCACCGACGTCGACCGCGACATCTTGGAGTCGGCTTTCGAAAATCTCTCCACCAAGATTCCCGCTCTGGAGGCGCGTCACCATCCCAGGATGGCTCAGTGGTTTGTGGAAGCGCGCATGCCCCTGCCAGCGTCCCTTTCCAGCCAGCTGGTCGTGCCGTGGCAGCGCGCTCTGTTGCTCGAGGAGGACACCATGTGGACCGCCGAATATCGCACCGTCCTTGGCAAATTGTGCGACTCGACCTTCTATCTCGCCGAGCTCGACGCTTTCATCACCACCAGTGTCTCGGCCTTCTTCCAAACGGAGGACTACGTCTCCAGGAAAGACTTCGTTTACACGTTGGAGACCCTGATTCTCGACCCGGGCACCGCGGCTCCGGCTGTCGACGTTCTGGCAAAGGGCATGGTCAAGATTTTTACCCACAAGACCCAGAAGCACAAGTGGGAGGGGCAGCGCAATTGGTTGTTTCCGATCTTGTGTGCCATTGCAAAGCATAGTCTTGAGGCTACGAGGCTACTCTTGAGGATACGCGCGGATGAGGCGGATCAGGGCTATCTAGCATTGGAAAGGGACACAGCACACACGAGCAGCTCAGATACTGCAGCCCTCCCGAGCTACTCCACTCTCTATGGACTGACCTCTCTCTCCTTTGAGTCGTGGGTCAGCGCCCTGCAGGACCTGATCGCCCATGAACCGCAGCGGTGGGATGTCTACCACGAGCTTTTGAGATCTCTGGCGCCTCAGATCCGGAACCATGCTCTCTGGCGTGGTAGATACGAGTACATCAACAGGATTCGACGAGCCCTCTGCGAATGTCTCAGCGGCGACTCGTTCGTGGAGCCGCCTGCACAGTCAGGGGAGACCAAATCTAGCGTCATTGCCTATCTGTTGCAGATCCTGAGTGCAACAATCAGCTACCACAGCCATCTGCCACGGAACGACATCAAAGCTGCGGTAATCACCATTATCAACGTCGCAGGCTCGCGGGACCACACTGTTAGCATCCACTGCATCCATGCTTTGACAATCTGCTGCTACGAGCTTCCAGAACTCATGGCTGGATACATGGATGCCATCATCAACAAGATGACTCGCATGGTCACCCAGAGATACTTGGCTCTCTATGTTCTCGAGTTCTTCGCCGGTCTGTCTCGCTTTCCCGACCTCCAGGATCGTTTACGGCGTGAAGATTTCAAGCGAATCTTTGGAGTTTGCCACAGCTACCTGCAGTCGATCCGGAGTACGACTGCACTGGAGCGCAAGCGCACGCCGACTAGCGAGCATAGTGCCGGACTAAGTAGCAGCACTTCAAGCGATGAGATGGCACAGTATGTGTACACACTGGCACATCACATCATCACGTTCTGGTACATGGCGTTGAAGAGAGACGACCGTCATGGCTTGAAGGATTACATCACTAGTTGTCTTAGATACAAGGACCTGGACGACAGAGAGCATATAGAAGAACAAGGGATGGTGACGATCGATCTCATGGACCGAGTCGATGCCGAAGAGCAGATCAACGCTCCCCTTGAGCAGTATTTTGATGAGAAAGATGGGCGCATCATCACGCGACATCGAGTCACTGGTATCTTGTTGATTACAACGGAAACTTCGCTGAGGACTGGAAAGACCATCGTCACAATTCGACGACCTTCAGGGACAGCACAACGTACTATCACGTCCAAGAAGCGCCATGATAGCGCGATGACTGCCGAGTTGGAGACTCGCTTCACCGCTTCGGTCACAGTCGAGAGCGACGAGCAGGATTACATTAGCGTCTTTCCCGACGACATTAGCGGACGTACGTACGGAAAAGTGGCAATTCCACGACCATCTTCGGCCCTGGGATCACTGGAAATCATTGAATTGCCAGAGAATCCCGCCGTGACTCGCGCCATCCAGCAATTCGATCGCACATCCGCGCTCGACTCACACAAGGCTGGCATCATCTACATTGGCGAAGAACAGACTGCCGAAAAGGACATACTTCTGAATGTCTCTGGTAGTCCTGACTATAAAGACTTCCTCGAAGACATGGGCTCCCTCCGCAAGTTGAAAGGAGCCACGTTCAATACCCAGGGCCTTGATCGTCAAGACGACCTCGACGGAGCATATACCATAGTCTGGAACAACGACGTCACGGAGTTGGTGTATCATATCACCACCTTCATGCCTAACAACCCGGCGGACGAGCACTCGTCCATTGTCAACAAGAAGAGGCACATCGGAAACGATTATGTGAATATTGTCTTCAACAACTCCGGTCTCGATTTCCAGTTCGACACGTTCCCCAGCGCTTTCAACTACGTCTACGTCGTCATCTCGCCGTCCGAGCGTACCACCTTCCTCCAAGCGCGTGAGATTACCGCGGCCAAGGCCAAGAAGGACCGTTTCTACAACGTGCACTGCAAGACGCGACCGGGATATCCGAATCTCTCCTCGGCGAGCGAGGTCAAGGTCATCTCGGGCGCCTCCCTCGGCGGATACGTGAGGAACTTGACCCTGAATGCTTGTGTCTTCTCCGCCATGTGGCAGGCTGGTGGCGAAGCGGGAGAGTACCCTTCGTCGTGGCGGACGAGGTTACAGATGATCCGGCGCCTTTATGGACAGTACAGGACCAAGTTGTCTTGATGATGATGATGATGATGATGATGATGATGATGATGATGAAAATATCAGAAAAGTGTTTTGTGTGGGAGCGATACCCTGGTCTTAGTAATGCATTGGAAGCGAATTAAGGGTGTAGGGGACAAAAAGTTTTGTGGTGTTTGATTTTTTGGGACATGGGTTAAGGGAGTACGGGGCATCAAAAGTCTTTTTGCTTGTGCATAGGATGGGGAAAGGAAGGGATGATAAGGGAAAGGATAGGGAACGCAAAGGGGAAAGGACAGGAAAGGAAAGGCAAGGGAAAGGAAAAGGAAAAGGTTTCACTTATGGATGCATCAGCGCACGGGGAAGATATTCAAAAGCAACTTGGCTTGGTTCGTCGTCGGTACGCATTGTGAATAGAATACAAGTCCGAATCAACATCAACCCCCCTCCTCCTCCTCCTCCTCCTCCTCCTCCTCCTCCTCCCCCCCTTTGATTCACGACTATCTGTGTCCTCCATGGTCCTGCACAAAACCCCTCCCCTCCCCTCCCCTTCTCTCCTCTCCCCTCCTCTCCTCTCCTCTCTATCTAATCTTCGCCATATAGTATGCATCTAGAAAATTCAAAAAGCAACTTGGCTTGGGTTCGTCGTCGGTACGCACAGTGTGAATAGAATAGAATAGAATAGCAGCAGTCCGAATCCACCACATCAACCACCCACCCAGCCCAAAACAAATACCCACACAACACGAAGTCCAAACCTATATCACATATGAAGCAGGCTCTATACGTCCAAGAAAAGGCTTCTTTCCATCCCTACCTATCATCCCCCATCCTCCCCTTCCTTCCTCCCGCTGACCCCCCACGACTTTATCTATGGTCCTCCACGATCCTGCACAAACCCCTCCCCTCCATCCATCCATCCATCCAACCTTTGCCATATAGTATAAATATATATATATATATATATATATATATCTAGACATCGTTCAGTCAAACAGAGGAGCAAAGAAAAAAAAGGCCGTGGGGCAACCAATACACACAACACACACACTCTCTCTCTCTCTCTCTCTCTCTCTCTCTCTCTCTCTCTCTCTCTCTCTCTCTCTCTCTCTCTCTCTCTCTCTCTCTCTCTCTCTCGCGTGTAGTTTCCCCAAACCAACAGATAACAAGCAAGGATCCTGATCCTGATCCTGATTCTGATTCTCCAAAACAATGGAATCGAATGGAATGGAATGATGGGAATGGGATGATGGGAATGGGAAATGGGATGTATATTATGCTCTCCGTTCAAGTCCAGTGCAGTGCAGTGCCAACCATTTCCCGCGATTTTTGGCGCGTGACGGAATTATGAGTGGTATATCGGTCTCTCTTCATAAGGTAAGGTAGGGCCATTCCATTGTGCACAATCGGCCAACGCACTCGGACTCGGGACTCGAAACGCATCCATCAGAGCAAAGGGAAGAGCAGCGAACTTGGGAAATCGGGGGATACTGGTCACAATATCTAGTGTCCTAACCCGGTCTTGCTCAAAAAAAAAAAAAAAAAAAAAAAAAACCTCCCTCTGGCTTTGGCTTTGGCCAACCAAGACGCGTTGCCTCGAAGTTGTGTGGGCGCTGCTCCAGAACGACGGTCAGCAGCATCATCATCATCATCATCATCATCATGTCCAGGTCCTTGTCAACAACACAAACAGAAGCCAAGAGAAGTGACCTCTTGCTTTTTCCTTTGGACCAAAACGTATCAATTTCGTCATCTAACTTATGAATACCGTACTGGCTCCCATGGCTCCAGCGCATACAATTTCCTCTCCTCTTTCGAAAGATTGTCTCCACCAGGCCGCACGGATGCGAAGCGTATCGTAAAGTTCGTAGAAGAATATACCGAATGGTGCATGTGGTCGGTGATGATAGATGTCGATCGGTCGCTTCCTCCCTCCATCGTTCCTCCCAAGGTCAAGCGGAATCAAAGACATGCAATGAAATGTGGGCCAGATTAGGCTCTAGATCAAGCCGCGCCCCCAGGAAGCCCGTCGCCCAAAATCTCCGCGCATTTCCGCTCCCTGGCCTTCCCGTCCCGAACAAACAAATGAGATGGTTATCATCGCAGCTGCAAGAGCAATCTCGACAAAACGCTTCAATCATACGCCTACAGCGCCGTGCTTTCATAGACCGTCCGCCCAGTCCTGTTCGCCGCCCGAGAGTTTTTGGTGTGTACTGAAACTTATTGGACGTCTGAGTCGTCGTCATCATCCCATCCAGAAGGGATCGCCCGGATGCATTCACGACCTGTTCCGCCTGGCCGTTGACTAGACGTGCTGCATTGGCAACGCGCGCTTGATTTGTCGTCCGTCGGCACGTCGATAAGCCATGCCCAGAGTCTGTGGATCGAGATCACCGCCCACGTTGTCATCCTCGTCCACAGCCGACATGCTGGAACCGTGGCCGCCCTCTGGTTGACCGTATGCGATGCTGGGTCGTGCGCCTTGTCGCAGAGGTCCTTTCTGATGCTTGTCGCTGAAGACGTTACCATAGCTGCGCTTATGTGTGTCCAGAGATGTGCTGCCAAAGTATTGGTTCTGCGGAGCCGCAGAGAGCGGCGACGAGGCCTCGAGCTTGTTGCTTGGCATGACTGTCGTGTTGATAGGTGGCAAGCCGAAAGCCTTGCCGGCCGACATGGGTGTGTTCGCACCCGCCGTTCGAGGCGGCTCCATTGGCGCCGGACGAGATTTGGAGAAGTCCGTCGAAGAGTACGAAGGCGGAGGAACCTGCGGTGGCTGCTGGTATTGCTGTTGCGTGGCAGCAGGGTAGCTCGGTTGAGGTGGTGCTGGAGAGTAGCCGACGTGAGGCGGCGGTGGGGGCGGCGGAATCTGTACCGAGCCACGTCGGTAGTCCGTCGGTATGTGAGAGGAATAGTCCACGCTTGTCCGAGGTTGTGCCGAGTCATATGAATGGGGAGCACTGTATGGGGGTTGTTGTGATGGAGCCGGTGCTGGCTGGTAGCCGTAAGAGTACTGTTGGGCAGGTGCCTGGGGGACTGGAGGCGGCGGCGGTGGTGCCGGATAACCCTGAGACTGGTACTGTGGAGGCGGAGGCTGCATGGAAGGTTGCTGTTGTACAAACGAGGCTGACTGGTAGGGTTGGCTCTGGGGTTGCCCGTAGGGTGACGTCTGGGAATAGCTGGTACTCTGAGGGGTGTGCGGTGCGGTCCCATAGTGAGGCTGATGGTAAGCCGGACCCATCTCCTGCACGGACGGTCTGCGAGATAGAGACCCGAGGGACTGGTGACTAGCATTGCTGGCGGACCGTGGGCGGGGAATTGGCTCCATGTATCCTCCGGGCTGGACCATCTGAGGCGGATACATGCTCGAATCTGGCGTTGCGGATGCTCTTGCGCGCGCTGCAGCAGTCTCGTCCTCATAATCGTCCCAGTCTTTGCTTCCGGTCTTGGGCTCCCTCCGTCTCATCCGCACGTCACGCCGGATACGCACACGACATCCTTGTTCGGCAACCATGCGGCTGAGGGAAGTGCTCTCCGTCAGGCCTGGGAACTTCTTCGCGCTGAAGACCATGAAGGGCTCCGATTTCACTTCCAGGCGATGCGTGACATGGGGATCTCCGGCGGGATTCTGCGCGACGCCATCTTCCGGCTTGTCGTCGTCCTTGGCCACCTTGAGCTCCTCATATAGACTGAAGCTCAGTCTGTACTTGCCCTCGTGCCTGACGGAAAGATCCGGAAAGATGAAGTAACCAGCTGGTTTCGGCCTGTCTAGATACACCATTCCGGCAACGGGAGTACCAGTCAGCACGGGGGGAGTACTTCGATCCTGGGGAACACGGCCTTGGGCGATATGACGGGCGTTCTCCAGCGTGGCAAACAAAAAGTAATTGGCGTTCATGGAAAAGGTGATGTCCTCTTCGCGATTCTCCCCTTGAAAGATGCGGAGTTCGACGATCGGGGGAGGGTCCACGGGACGGCGGTCGGCAGAAGCTGGAGGGGAAAGTCAGGATGGGGCGTGAGGGTAGTACTACGATGGAGGAGAAATGGCTCACATTTTGCGCCTTGGCCGCATGCTCGCGCCCGCAGCGGCTGTTGCAAGACCGTCATCTGGTAGGTCAGAGTGCGGCCGTCGGTGGTGATGCGGGTAGATGAGCTCATGGTCTCGTTGTCGACCACGACGGTCCCGCGTCGCTCCATGCTGTCCATGGTAGAAGATGTATGGTCGCTCGTGAGCGGTCAATAGCAATAAGCACCGGCAAGGCAAGGCGATGCGATGGGCGCGTGGATGATGCAGGAAGGGTCTGGCACGCAGCGGTTAGCGATACGATACCGACGACGGCGATGATTGATGGGACAGCAGTGGGAAGCAGGAGCGGTGCTGGTGCTGGTGCTGTGCTGGGAAAAGGTTCAGGAAGGAAGGGTCAAAACAGCTTCGCACCTGCTCCGTGGTGTTGGTCTCGCCCGAGGACCCGGAACAGCTGGATTGGCAGTGACAGGGAAGCGCGCCTGGAAGCAAGGCACTCACGGTTGATTGTCGCGCGCCGGTCTGCCGTGGAATGCGTCCAAGGCGCGGACGTGTGGTCAAGGAGGATGGTGTGTTGGCGTGTTGGCGTCGAGCGTCGAGCGATGGGGAGTGCAGATGCAGCGGGCTGGGCAGGCAGGCAGGCGCAGGCTGGGCAGCGAGGGCAGCTTCCTTCCTTCCTTTCCCACCGTCCAGGGCGTTGGCAGCGGCGCGGCGCGGGGCGATGAGATGCAGAGTGGTCAGACGGTACTTCCGCCCGATCTCCTCGACTGCTGTGACGCTGTGAGGGCCGCCGGAGTTGTTGACCTGTTGACCTGACGGCGACGACGGAGGACAGCGAGCAGCAACAGCAGCAGCAGCAGCGGCAGCAGAGTGCAGGAGAGAGTTGAGCGTGATGAAGGTAGGAGGTAGGAGGTAGGGTAAGGGTAACGAAACCTGAACCTGAACCTGGCGCGCGACCGAGAAGCGACGCACGGACCCCATACCCAGATGGTCTCTGATTGGCGCTGCCGAGAGGTGCGCAGTGGAGACGTCCACGCCCCCCGGCGAGACTAGGCCCAGTCCGGCGCGCCGCCAGAAAGTATGAGCCGTAGTCCCGTCTTTCCTCCCGTGGCATTCGCCCGCCGTTCGCCAGCTGTTATCTGGATGACCTCACCTCCCGTGCCGCCCACACGATACTTTCCATAGCGATATAGCTACAGTATGCCCTGTGCTCTGAGAGGTGCATGGCTTGCTTGCTTGCTTGGGCTGCTCTTGCACATTGCCATCAGGCAGAATTCGGCAAAGTCCGCCCCGGGGATTTGTGAGAGGCGGAGAGGGTCCACAGTCCGGTCTTGGAGCTTATACCCTGCGCGCCGCGCTTTCAACAACAAGGTGAACGCCCACCGCACGGTTGCGATCCACGTGTCCGGGCGCGGTGAGAGACAAGCTCCTCACCCGCCATGTTCGGAAGGTGGCCGCTCAATCTCGTCTAACGAACGCCCTCTCCTGCAGCGGTAGCCGTTGCTCGGCATTTCAAACAGACCCCAGAGAACCCATGCAGCGGGGACGCCAGCTCCTGTCTTAGATCTCGGACAACCGGCGCCCTGGCAGAGACACTTGTGACTCGCGAGACTGTGGACGGCTGCTGCGGTAGTCGCCGTTGAACGCTCCGATCGCCGGCCGTAGACTCCACGTCGGGCTCCACCTCACGCCCCTGCTCGCCTCCAGCTATTACATGTACCTGATTCACGCACGCCTGCTGCACACCTCTCCGTCTCGCCTACGTACGAGTAATGCTCAGGCGTGTCCCGCTAATCTCTCGCGACACCTGAATCAGGAGACGATGGCATCAAGATTCGAGGCTAGTGTTACTGCGGGACGATAGTGCAGTGCAGGACGACGGTGCAGGAGGACGGGACAGGGTAAGCCAATCTCGATAACGTGCGCGCCTTGTGCAGATTCCATCACCGCAATCAATCCAGCACACGCTCATCAGCACTGGAACCGTGGTACGAGGAACGCCTCCATGCGCTTCAATCAATCTGCAATCAATCTGCCATGGGACAGGCGAGGCGTCGCGTGCTGAGCCAGTCATGAGCCCAGCGTCCGATTCCGAAGCGACGTCCCACTCTTCCTCCATATCGCTCGCTTCCACCGCCTGCCTGCCTGACCGCATCGACGCTCGCCGTGGAGCTGGAACCTGTCACATGGCGCTTTCGTGCATTACTCACCTCATCGGTGAAGAGACCCGAGCGGATCTGCAATGATGTGCATCTATCCGCAAGCGCACCCAAGCACCCCAAGCATCAAGCACCACGCGCCAAGCGCCAAGCACCGTCGACCGCTCCGCTCTCATCAGCCACACAAGAACAGACCAAGACGCGAGTACATACCTAAAGAATGGAGTGAGTGCCAGCAGGAGGAGCAACAAGCGAGAGCGTGTCGACACGCCTTCGGGCCTTCTGCCGCTACCCGCCTCGCCTCGCACCGCACATCGCACACGCATCCACACATCCCGTCTTGCCAGCCAGTGTGCAGTGCCAGTTTTTCACCTGCCTGTGCTACCTCACCTTCGGTTATTAAGTTGCCTCCACACTACCGCCTCCGTCTTCTCGGGTCAGCCTCCTGGCCGCCAGCGCCTCTCCCCTCCAGAGCAGCATAGCATGCAGACAGATCAACGATCGAGGTCAGCCTGCATAATCCTGCTTATTGTGCTGAAATTTCCGACTCACAAGCACCACTAGCCTCGCTAGCTTCGTTGCACAGCATCTCGGAAGCAATGCAGGCTCACCAAACCTGCCCAGCTTGTCCTACGCCACACTCCTAACCTCCCAACCTTCCTCAATTCCGCTCTGCACACCACCACCCCCACTGCTCCGTCAACGCCATCTCGTATAACAAAACCGTGGCTTGCAACAGTAGCAGAGCCCTCTTCTTCCTCCCCGTCACCACCGCCAGCGAAGAAAGAAATATCCTACATGCCGTCTATACGACGCAGAATTCCTGGGAAGCAGACAACACATCACCGCAACTGGAGAAAGCTGTTGTGTTCCATCAACAGCGGAAAGGAAAGAGAAGGAGACGCAGATGCAGACGCAGGCGCAGACCGACAGTGCCATTGCCAATGCCTGCCTTGCCCTCCGATCCACTCTTCAATGACTTCAATGACGGTTTCCCAATGCGTTAATCTGTACTCTCTGCCCCACAACGACAGGAGACCATGATCTGATATCAAAGGCGAGCATGCAACATTGGGCGTCCACATCAGTCGGTCAACAGCATGCCCTCTCGTGTCACAATCGGGACACGGGTATACCTTTCCAAACCTGTTTTTTCAATACCTCCAAATTCATATTCATAATAAAACTACTCTTTCTCCTTCTAGCTTTCCTTCCCTCCTCTCCCTTCACCCATCCATTCATTCATTGACATATCCGGACAGCATCTCCATTGCCCTCTGCCGAACCCAAGAACAACTTTTCTCACACATTCCCCCCAACCCCCCAGCCCCATCGCTCATGACCCGTTCGTGTTTTCCATAGCCCCCCTCCCCCATGAAAAAGCCTCAATAGTAGTAGTAGTAGTAGTAGTGGAGGAATTAAAAAGAAGCAACAGCACACATCAATAATCATCATCCAATCCATCGGAACTGAAAAGAAAAGAAAGAATAAAAAGGCCATCACCACCACCACCACCATCACAACCACCATCACCATCACCATCATCGTCACCCCCACACCCCAATCCATGCAATGTTACCGCACACATTCCGCCCACCATACCCAACCCAACCCCCATCCCCCATCGGACATGTATTCGCTCGCTCGTACGTAGGCAAGATAAGAATTTTCCCGCATCAAAAACTTGCCAGGAGCATAAAAAGAAAGGCTGGCTGGCTGGCTGGCTGGGCTTGGCTTGGCTTGGCTTGGCTGGCCGGTGGGTATCCATCCGACAGCCCATACCTCACATCACGCCATCCATCCATCCATCCATCCACACATCATCCACAAAAACGCCTGCTTTTTGCGCCCTATTCACAGAGAGACAGACATCCACACACGCCGGAAGCCGTGACATCCGTCCGTCCGTCCGTCCGTCCATCCGTCCATCCTTTGAAATCCATTGGTCATGACTGGTACATGCATTTCGTGATCATATCCTGTGTGAAATCAGGCCGCGGCCGCAGCAGCAGCAGCCAATTCCGGGCTCCGCCAAAACCGCAAAGATCGCCGTGTTCGATCGTAATCGTCCGTCACCGCGCATGCAAAGGGCTGGGTGAGGTGCATCGTGGTCAACGTCGTAGTAGTAAGCACGGCCAACGGCATCTGCGAGATGAGACGGTCAGTCATTGCTGTGGAGTGCTGCTGCACGTAACTACTCACCAAGAGCCACGAAGCGATAGTCGCCGTGTCGGTCTTATTCGGAGACGCCACGGCGGAAGACATTGGCGATGAGCTCATCGTATTCGTGGGCTTTAACCTCCCGACACGTTTTGGGCCTGTAACTTCTCCCACCGCAGCTGTTCGCGCTGCCCCGTCCTGCAATACCACCTCACCTTCCCTCGAAGTCCGATCGGAAGACACATCGCTGGAGACTGATGGTTGCATTGCCGATGATGAGGCTGAAAGAACGTCCGACTGGAGATGAACGAGCTGTGGTGCATCTAGAGGCGGCTGTGGTAGCTCCACTGTTCGAGCCAGGGCGTGAGAAGCATCTCCAGGTACCGGAACACTGGACCTTCGAGAATCGCTCAAGCTCGGCAGAGACATCTGTTGGACACTCGACGGATCCTGAAATGTCGGCGGATCGGACCACACTGTCGTGGAGGTATTGGGCGGCAACTTGCGCGCTTTCTCTACTCCATTCTGAGAGCCTGCGTGCAGCAGAGCTCGAGACTGCCTGTGCCTTCGCATCTTTAGAAGCGGATCATCCACTGGTGCAGAGCCCATAGCCATCCTGTATCGACCCGGGTAGCCTTGCTGCTGTAGACCCGCCTGTCCCACGTGTTGCTGGATGTAGCTCGTGGCCGACGTCTGGGCAAGATTCTGCCAATTGTCACCGCTCCCAGAATGTTGCTCGCTGAGATATTTGAGAGCCATCACCATCATATCTTCAGGCTTTTGCGGTACGTATCGGAAGATAGGCTTGCTGGAAGGCTCCGGGTAGCGCGCATTGGGCCCATGAGGAGCACCGGGAGGATGTAGATTGACATGTACAGAGCCTGGACGGCCTGGAGGGGAAGTGACGAGGAGCGAGTGCTCGCTGACAAACTGAGTTGGCACTGAATGTTCACCAAATGCCACGGAGATTCCGACAACGAAGTTCTCGCCCAAAATGCAGACCTCTGTGCCGCCACAGACCGGACCTTCGTTTGGCGATATTTTGGTGATCACGGGGTATCCACCATGGTTTGTGTCTGTCATAGCAGACCCAGGAAGCTGGCCGGTAAACACAGGCGGCCGAACACTCATTGAATTGGTTGGCGTCTGAATGGGTTGCTGACAGGCATACGCAGCCATGTTCGCACGCGTCTGCTGCAAGACAGGGGAAGAGGACCGACTAGGAACCGCGGAAGACGGGTGCGAGAAGTACGCCTGGTTGTTCATTCTGGACACGTCCACTTGCGGCTGACTGAGGTTGAAAGGTCCGTTCTCGTTCGGTGTTGGCGGGCCACTGCCAAAGTACTGTGCCGGTCCATTGTTGTTTGGAATCGTCATGTACGACTGATTCATCGGGGCTCCTGGAAAGCCCGGTGAAAACTGCGAGCTGATGGAAGCAGCGGAGGGTAGATTTGACGAAGGTGGCTGGCTTGTGTCAACCCGTGGAGTCATCGTCAGGCCACTGGGAACCTTGCGGTGAAATGAAGAAGACTTCCTCTTCTTGTTCGGACCCGCTTGACCGGCACTTGAAGGAGACCCAGGTCTGGAGAGGCTGGTGGGCGTCATCGTGGCAGACGTCGTTTGAGACGCATACCCTGAATGAGGAAGCTGGTGCACATGACTATGATGTGGATTGAATTGAGCCTGGTACGCCAAAGCCTGAAGGTTGCCTGCAGATCTGGACGAAGTGAAGGGCTGAGCGTGTGTTGTCATGTCGACCATAGAATGCGACATAGGTAAGCCGTTCGGGAGGAAAGCTGGATTCGAGTAAAAGCCCTCGCCGCCTACGGGGGTCGTAAAGCTCTGAGGATGGGTCTTGTGGTCGTCCGTGATGAGAATCGAATCTGACATCTGCTGAGCGACAACATTTCCCTGGTGGTCCTTGAGTGTGAAAATGACTTGGAAGCCCTCCTTCTCGCTCTGATGTCTGCAGTAGCAAGCAATTCGCATTGCAGCAGCCACTTGAATGGCGCCCTCGGGAGGGACGTATGGGTCATTATCATGGCCATCTCTTTGGGATTGCTGTCCAGGCTCAATCGGCTTGAATGGCAGATATTCATTAGAATTGAATACCACCACCCTCTCCGTCTCGAATCGTTCCCAATGAGCTTGCTCTTCTTCCCTCTTGGTCTTCTTGCGACCCGCCCGCTTTCTCTCGCGTTGTATGCAGTTGTTGCAAATCCTGACTTCGCCGCCATTCGCAGGTTTGTCGGCCTCTTCAACGTTCTTTGGATCATTCTTCTCCTCGTCTCCAGTCTCTCTCGCCAGCTCCGCCCGCTGTTGGATCTCCTCATTGTTCGCAGCCGCAGCTCGCTGGTGAGCCTTTTCGCGCATTTGTGGGTTGTGCATAGCGCTGGTGCACACAAGCATCGTGTGTAGCTCCAAGACCTTTGCTTTCTCATACTCCTCCTTTGCCAACAGTTTCGATTTCGCAATGGTGTGCAATGGGAGGTGAAGCTGCTCTATACCGGGAGGTGGCTTCTCCATAGTCATGACTACATTGATCTGCGTCTCTACGCGAGACTTTGTTGAAATGGGCGCTATATGGAGTGGGGATCTGCCTGAAGCGGGCGGCGCACGAGCTGTGGTCCCCGGAGTCACACCATTGGCGCCAGGCGATGGAGTGAAGTTAATTGCCCCGGGAGAGGCAAGTTGGCTTCCAAAATCACCAGGCCAGGCGGGGTTTTGAGGGAGCGCCGGATTCCAGGTCTGGTTGGCTGGAAAGGTCTCCTGGCTGTCAGAAGATGGAGTGGAGAAGATGGCGTGCGGAGAGGCAGACGCCTGGTTGAACATCATGTTGTTGGTAGCCGGCGACTGGTCTCGGGAGGCTGAGATCTGGAACATGCCCGGATTGATGGTCTGAACCGGCGAATCCTGGTTGAACTGAGCCGCGACCGCATTGCGAGGCATGACAGAAGCATCCAAAGACATGGCAGAGTTGAAGCTATGGGTCTGGATGGGGCTTGAGGCCGCGCTGTTGAAATCATACTGGCTGCTCATGTTGCTGTCCCCGTGGCTCAAGCTCTGCTCCAGTGACAGGTTATGCATGGGCTGGGAGAAGGTGTTCTCGAAGCTCGGCACGTGTTGCATACCTCCCATGGACAATGTGATCTCCTCCTTCTTGACTTGTCCCTCCCTCCTCCCCACCTCGGTGGCAGGATCTGGCATGGGAGATTCCGACTCATTCGTCTTCCTCTTGCGCCGGCTGGATGAATCGGAGGCGGAGTCCTCTGTCGAGCTCTCGGCGGATGCGCCCGTCGTGAACTGGCCGTCGGGTGTATTCTGGGCGCCTGCGGTGGTGGAAGGTTCGGGGCCGGACTTGGAAGGAGTGCGCATCATCAAGCCCATGGGGGTGTCGCTGGTGTAGGAGTCGAGGTTGGTGAAGTCGGCAAAGGCGCTGTTGCCGAGGGAGGAATCGGTCTGCATTCCATCTTCGAAGTGGGAGTTGAGGAAGTTCATGTCGCTCCAGTCGGACAGGCCGTCCGGGTTCCTCGAATCCATTGCGCCCTGACTCTCTCCCCACACGCACCTGCAACTTCCGCTGGAGCTAGCGGAAGACCCACGCGCGTGCTTCCACTTCCACCACGTCCAGCTGGAGGTCGTCGGTGGTGGTCGTCGTCGTCGTCGGCGGCGGCGGGAGGGAGGCGAGTCGTGGAAGAGGCAAAGGATAGGACGAGACGCTGCAGCGGGAGCAGGTGCAGTGCTCTGAGGTATGCACGGCAGACTCCGCAGGCACCTCTAACGGCTGCATCAGCGGGACCGTGGTACGTGCGGGAGGATAACCGGCGGAAGGATGCGATGATAATGCAGGCGGGAGGGAGTGTCGCGAGCGGATGGGGCGTCGCGACGCGTGCCCGGGAGCGGTGGCAGTGGAAGGAGCACGCAAGAGTAGGGGAAGGGTAGGTAGTGGTGGCAGTGGTGGCAGTGAAGTGGCAGTGGTTAAGGTAGCTCAGGGAAGGTAAGGTATGGGGCCTTCGTAGGTAGGTTCAAGGCGGCGGCGGGCTGGTGCGGAGAGACACTGCACTACTACTCGGTGGAGGTAGCTACCTTACCTAACCTTGGCGCGCCCGTAGTCCTACGTTCTAAGAAAAAAAAAGCTGGAGACAATCCCCCAACGCGAGCAGAGGCGGCGGGGACCACGCTGAGCACGGCCGGGGGGGAATCAACGGATGCGGCGAGGCCTGCCGTAGCAGAGGACAGTAAGGTAGTGGCGCCGAGACTGGACGGTGGTAAGCGTGTCTGCTCCGAATTGTATTGCCCGGCGACTGGACTCGAACGCGCCTGGGCGCCCACTAACAACCAGGAAGACAACACCGAGCAATCGCCGTCCGCTCCTAAGCGTTGCTCGATCCCCTCGAATCAGGAACTGTCTCCGTATCCGAACCTGTAGCAGTTCCTGGTTGTGGAGAAGGAGAGCAGTGCAGTGTGGAGTTTCGCCATGCCATTACTATTAAACTGGGTACAAGAACGCTCCCAACCGCCTCGATCCATCTGTCGTCGTCTCCAAAAAAAAAAACATCCATGCCAACGCCAATCCGCCATCGCTGAAATGAAGTGCCCAAGCGTCGCAAAAGCAGCGGGCGGAAGCAGAGCGCGATTGGCCGTGAAAGCATCAATTCCATTATCATAAGCTCCGACCGTCTCTTCATGACCAATGCCGTGCGTGCTATGTGCAACTAGTCAATCGTGTGCTCAATCTGTGTAAGTATGTACCTCGAGCGGTCCTGGATCAATCCAGACTCCCGCTATGCATGTAAGGTTAGCCTTGTTCAAAAGACATCATCTGGCCACTCGAAATCCTTCTTGCTCTCCTTGCTGTCGACGCTGCCAAGAGCGCCTCTCGGAAGCTTGGGAACATCACCTTGACCTGGCGTTGCCGTGATAATGTCGTTCGTTCGTATCTTCTGACCTGGCGGTGGGCTGTTCGGGCGCGGGCGCCGATGCTGAGCAGCATGCGCGGCACGAGTAATGACGCTCTCTTCTGCGCCAGGACTTACAGGCTCAGAGCGCTTGTGTGGGCTGTTGGAGCGCGAGCGAACCGCGTTGCGTCCGTAACGCGCATGTGATGCTTCGATCTTGAGCTTGGAGGATTCGCCATTATGAGCAAGCGGGACCGTTTCTTCCTCCTCCTCATAGACGGGCTCGAGAGGCTCATCAATAGGAGTGAGGCTGCCGCGCTGGGAGACCTTGGCGAGCGCATCCTCGCTGCCGCTCGCGTCGATCATCGTAACGTCCTGGTGGAGTCCGTCACTGGCAAGCTTCTCAATCGGATTGTCGTCTTCGGCCGCGGGCCCGGTCTTCTTGGAGCCTTTACCGTGAGGCGACTTCTGCTTGTCGATGCCAGCCGCGCGTTTCGATGCGGGACTGTCGTCCGTTTTTCCGGTTGACTTGCGCTTCTTCTTTGGCTTCTGCGCTGCTTGATCCCATTCCGCGTCATCATCGGCCTCAACATCGGGCTTAAAATCTGCGTCTCCCTTCGTAGAGGCACGCTTCTTGCCTTTCGCCGATTTCTTGCTCAGCTTGACATTCGGCGTCAGGGGCTTGATGTCATCCGCGCCGAGTTCATCGTCCGGTGCTTGCTGAGCTACTCCTTTCGCCTCCATAAGCTGAGGAAGTGCAGTCAACTCGTCCTTCGTAGGGGCCTTGCTTGCGACATTCATGTCGACATCGTCATCGATCTTCGATGCCTCGTCGTGGTCGTTCTCCTTGTTCGAATGCACCTTTGCACGAGTTGGATATGACTTCTTCTGTGCAGGGTTGATGTCATCTTTCTCCCCGTCGTCCGCATCTTCGTCAAAGGCTCGAGCCAGGTCTATCTCTGGCCGAGATCGCTGCTCCGGCACGGCCACCGTTCCGTCACTCTGAGCATTGAGCTGCTGGGAAAAGAGGACTCCCTCACTAGGTAGAGTCGGCAGTGCTCCAGGTACGAACTTTCGCCTTCTCAGCGTTCCAGACGGCGTAAAGCGTTCGTACTTACCAGCGATCTTAGGCTTCGGCGAAGCCTCGAGGAGAGCCTCATTCAACTCACTGCGCGCCTTGAGAAGCTTTGACTCCAAATCACTCACACGCTTGCAGAGTTTGTGTTGCTTCTTGAGGTCGTACTTGGAGTGAGACTTCCTCAAGGCGGAGTTCTCGAAGTCTGCCTTGGTTGGAGAGAGCGAAGACGAAGATTCGCGGTTGGCGGCGACACCAAGGGTGAAGTCAGACTTCACACGCTTCAAGCTATTTTGCAGGTTCTGGAGAGACGGCTTCTGGAGATGAAGGCGAGACGCAATACCGCGAAGCGGCCGTGAAGCTGACTCTGAAAAGTCGCTGCCATCAGGATAGACCTCGTCCGCCTGTGTGCGGACGGTGGATCCATTAGAGATGTCGCGCCGGTGTCCATGCGTCGAGAAACGGCCATCGAGGACGACTGCGGAATCATGAGGCGTGTGCAGAGAGACAGGCTGAAGGCCAAGCTGCCCAGCGGCCTTCAGTTGAGCATATTTCGCCTCAGCTTCGGCCTTCTGTTTCGCCTTCCGGTCCGCCTCCTCTGCCTGGGCCTGCGAGGCCTCATCCTTCGGCTCGTTCCATAGCTTATTCCACAGTGTCACTGGATGGAACGCAGAGGCCAGAGACTTGCCAAAGCGAAACATTCCACTACCCTCCTCTTTCTTCTGCTGAGCATTGATGGCGGCGACGCGCTGGTCTCTCGTTGCCCTCTCATATGCGAGTGTCTCCTCCACGGAGTCACAAGGAATAGGCGTGCCTTCATGGTACTCTGCCATGAGCTCTTCGACGTGTGAGAGGTTGCCGCTGTCGGTGCGTGCAAAGCGAGTGAACACGCTCGGCGGCTTCTCGCTGGGTTTGTCGGACAAGCTGCCCTCCTGAAATCGAGACTCGCGGCCTGGATACGTCTGTTGCTGATCGATGTTCGCCAGAGAGGCGGCATGGCGGAGGTTGAGATTGGACAGATTACGGCTGCCTTTCTTCCTACGAAGGCTCCGCTGTTGCATTGGCGTCCCATCGGTGGACGCGTATCCGGATGCATATCCTCCGCTGGCACGCGTGTTCGAGTGTGAGCGTGAGCGCTTTGGCGTATGTTCGAAGTTGGCAGCCTCAAGCCGGCCATTCCGATAGTTGTAGAACGTGTCGTCCTGCGTCTCTCGCTTCCTCTTCGACCCGCTCGCAGGGCCAGCTGCGCTCGGCGGACGACTACCACGCATGCTGCCCTGATATCCGGAGTCCTTTGGAGGGACGGCGGGCGGTGATTCCTCGAGCTCCATCAGCGCTGGCAGCGGTGAGCGAGCTCGCTGTGCTTCAATTAGTAGCTGGTCGCGATGATGTTGATCCTGCGTGACTGTCATGGTTCCCCTATGCTCTGCTCCTCCTCCTCCCACCGCTGCGGCAACTAGTCCTGCGTCACAGGCATAAAACGAGAGATGAGTCTCACCTTTCGATCGACTGCTGCAGCGGCGCCCAATCGCCGAGTGGATCCCTCACAACGGGCCTGCAGGCGTTCGTGTTACGTGGAGCCCCGCAAACACGTGCCCGGGGGTGTTGGCAATCGATGTTCTCGCTGCCGAAGGAAGAAATATGTCGAAGTATTTACAAGCGTTTTGTTGACAATGGATGGAAAGTCTCTTTTCCGCGCCGCGGGGTGGGAGTGATGTTGTGGTCCGTGAACTGAGCGGTCAGCCGAAGTGCTCGTGCTGATGAGAGAACAGGGATCTAAGAGGTCGCGTCGGGTGGTCCCACGCTAGAGCGCGTGACCACGTGCTTCGACAAATGCGACATGTTACCCGACCACCATTCACTTCAAGGCGAAACGTTTCGGGTTTGGACTGAACTAGGAGGAAGCCAATGACACATGATTTCCCAGACCGAGACTGAGCAGCGACCAGCAGTCACCAAACAACGGTGTGGTCTCAGATTTGTCTAATAGTCACCATCTGTAACCCTACCCCCACGTCCGTGCATCGAGAAGGTTGTTGAATATGGAATCCAGTCCAAGCGGAAGAGTATGTACATCTCAAAAGAAAAAGAAGAGGACTGCTAGGAACAGAGCAGTCCAGTAATGACTGGGAAAGAAACCGTCGCAGCTCATCATGCGGTGTCATATGCCCCTCTACAGGGCCCCAAACCCAAATCCAAGAGCCACCCTCTTCCATGCATACAACAAATCTGTATCATTTACCCCTGAGCAGCAAACCCGAGCCTGGGCGAGCCCGTGCTCTCGTCAAAAATGGCCAATACTGTCTTGAGGAAGATGTCGCCGAAGATGCTCATACCGATTCCAGTGTTGGGCTGCATACCTCCGAAGCACGTCTCGCCGGATTGGTCGACGGGAGCGTAGTTGATGACCTTGCCGGGAATCTTGAAAGTCTTGCCGCCAATGGCGACGTTGAAGGCTGGTGGGCTCGCGCTGCAGGGCAAGACGTATCCACCTTGGAAGGTGTCGTATTTCGCGCCAGAAACCTTCTTGTAGTAGGCCGAGCAGGCGTCGGTAGGGAGGTAGAGGAGAGTGGTGCCGGTGTCAGCGATGGAGATGCCGATGGAGCTGCCACTCGTCTGGTTTCCGGATCCGACGGAGTACCCGCCAGCATTGAATTGCCAGAAGCCGTTCTCGGTGTTCACTGGCGTGTAGGTGATGCTTCCAGTGTACTTCGAGCTGTCGATGAAACTGTGGGGTCATTAGCAGGATATTTCCATTACCGAGCGAGAGTAACTGACCCAAAGTCGTAAGTACCAGCCTCGCCGGCCTTGAGATCCGCGGTGAACAGAGGCTTCGCCAAGCTCTTCTTCACGCTGTCAAAGAAGGTGACTTGCTGGTCTGGCTGCACAGTGTTGATGGTGCTGAACGCAAGTCCAAGGAGGCCATCGTTGTCAACGTCCTGCGCGAACTGGGAAGACACGGAAGTAGCCGCCTCGACCGCCTGAGAAGTCGCAGTGACGCCGCCAACGACGACCTTGTCGGCGTAGACGGGTCCAGAGGCGCCGGACCCGTCGCCGTACGTGATGTTCCACTCCTCGCCCTGAAGTATCTTTCCGGAGACGCTGGGGTCGTACACAGCGTGACCGCTCTGTTCGCTCTTCGCTTGGAGAGTGGAGAAGACCCACCTGCATGCCGCGTTAGATGTTTCAGGTACACGTTGCACAAGCGTCAAACTCACAAATCTGCGGAACCAGTGTCAAAGTCGAGGTTGAGGGTCGTGCCGCCGACTGTGACAGGGCAAAGATAGGCCTGATCGTACTGCTCCGGGGTGGCGACCACTGAGCCGGTTGCTTGAGCAGAGGCGGCGGCAGAGGCAACGTCTGGAGGAGCGACAGCTCCCACACGCGCGTACTTGTTATAGGCCTTTATCATCTGGACGGGTCCGTTCTTGAGAATCTTGCCGTGAGCAACCTGTCCGACCTGGAAAGTCTTGCGGCCAACGACCTCGGCGGGCGCGGCCATGGAGAGGGTGGCGGATGCCACCAAGGCGGCGGAAGCATAGATGAATTGCATAATGAATGAAAGTAGAGGGTCGGTGGTCGCAAACCAGAATTGAAGGTGCCTGCCCTGGTGACTTCTGGAGTTGGTGTCGAGAAGAGGTGTGAAGTGCAGAGTGCTGTCTACGAAGAAGAGTAGGGTCTCTTTATGTGTGGGCTAAAACTTCCGGTTTGATCTTCGGTGCATGTGTGGAGTTGGATGGCCTTGGTTGATCGGCGCTGTAGCAATCAAAGACGGCGACCCAGTCACGCGGATCATATTGTCGTCCCTGCGGCCTCACTTCTGAATAGGTATGGCGTTTCATGCACGTGAAGATGGGAACGCATGAGCATTCCGAGTTCACTGTGACGATTCGTCGCCGAGATAGGAAACTCGCAGATCCTAGTACATGAGAGCTAATGGTACGCACCTGATACTGCTCAGAGGACGGCGCGGCATACATGCAGCGCGGCGGGCTGCATCAGACATGTCGGATGTCCTGCTCTCGTGGCATTGGTCCCTCGGGGGACCCTTGGAATATCGGATGGGTTCCGCGTTGTTTGTCAAAGGAGGTGACTACAATAGCGGGAGGCAGACTCATTACTGCTGGACGAATAGGATGATGCGTTCGGCTGACTGACATAGCTCGAATCAAATGGCCAATCCGGAGGAACAACCAACAACGCGCAGCGACAGACAGCACGCCATCGACGCCCTTCCCGAAGGGGTCTATGGGGCTTCTGGCAGGAGGCTGATCTACCGCGCCAAGCCACAGCGACTACTCCGTTGCGGATGTAGTGAGGCTTAGCCACTGCGCAGAAGACCTGTTGCTCTTGAGACAATAGACAGGCGCACGGTACCTCGAGCTAGAGCTCTCTGCCACGGACACAAACAAGTCTTGGGGACATCTTGGCCCAGACATAGCTCATCAGGTCATTCATTGTTGCGCTCGGGGCCTCTGATTGACTGGGGATGAAACTGGACGGTGCTCCGCAAGCGCGTGATGAAGCGTCGCGCCAGTAGACAAGACAGAATCCCAAGGCGGCTCGCCAGACAATGCGATGGCGCGATCTGTGTGGTGTAGATTGGTCACGCAAGCCTTCGGCAGCTGCACAAGCTCTCCCCGAGGGCGAGATAAGGCGAGAGTCCCAAGGAAGCTCTGGCCTGGGGCTTCGCAGCGCGCATCATCGAAATGTCGATCACGAAATGTAGCCCGGTCGTTCATGGGATGGAGGAGTCGCTCGAGGAGACGGCGCAGGAGGTGCATCTGAGGAGCGGCGAGAAGATGGGAGCGCGGGTGGCACAGAGAAGTGAGGTCGAAAGATTACCGGGAGGACCCCAGCCTATCAAAGCCTGCGACCGCACCGGGGTTTCACAGACGCGTCTTGCTGGCCGCTCGCCGCTCGCCGCTTGCCGTGCTCGCCTGTCTTGGTCCCGTGGGGGCGACGGCGGCGGCGGCTGCTGCTGCTGCTGCTGCTGCGAAGTCGTCGGTGGTCGACGACGTGATAGGAGCAGACGTTGAAGACCGCCTGCGGCTGAGACGCTGTCGAGTGTTGCTAGCTCCACTCATCCCGACTAACCAGTGTGAGTGTGCAGCTAGCTGTGAGCCGTCGCGGAGGATTGAGGCCTGTCAAGACCTCACCTCCAACTTCCATTTTCGCAACAGACACCTCGACCGGGTCGCGCGTTGCATGCCCTGCCCTTTGGCGTGATACCAGAAAGAGTGACCATCTACCAGAAATTCTCTGGACGACAGATGACCACTGGGCACCAGGCTACAAGTTGTCTCTCCATGCCCGAATTATTCACCGTCACATTGCAAGCTGCTTATCGGAAGACGGAACAGTCACCCATCGGATCGACGAGCATTCCGTCTGCGGCCTCGCTGCGGTGTTTGGAGTACAGGAACGGCTGTGCTGTGCGATGCTGTGCCCGCCCCAAGCTGCGGTCAAGCGTGACTAGATGAGGTGGCAGCATCAGGACCACGAACATGAGGCCGCACAGAATGATCGCACCGTAGGCTTGGCGGTTCCGCATGTATGCTTGGTCTGTCCGTTTCGACATCATTTCATAGCAATTTCTCATCGCCGCAACGCGCACCAGAAAAGGGCAGTTGATCCTACGCGACAGCTTAGCCAACTGATCAAGCGGCGACACACGAGAGCACCACATTAAAGGAAACCATCTCTGCGAGGGTCCATATTGCATGCTTTTCACGTTGTGTTTGTGTCATAGCCACGAGCTCGAGCTGCCGCCACATGGCAACTGCCCTGAGGCAGCTCTCAGCGCAGTAACAATCTTCCTTCGCTGAGATACTTTGGCTGATGCCAGAGTCGATTAAATTATCGTATTCCTTAGAGGGGCTATCTGTTTAGCCATCATGAGCATACGATTTCTACGTGCCCCAGCTTTAAAGGCTACATCATGTCATCATGTCGTGGTGAAGAGGCGCACGGCATTACCATCCGTGGCTGCCCCGGCCTCCATATCCGCCAGGAGAGCTGCCGTTGTACTTTTCAAAAGCAGCTTCCACAAGCTTTGTAAAGTTAGGAGTACCGAAGCCGGTCACTAAAAGAGGTTAGCATCCACGAAGACGCTCCAGGTACTGATAGTATCTCACCTGCATCCCATCCAGCCTGAGCGGGGAAGCCGTCGGTGTTACAGCCAAAGCTGCTGCCGACAGTGACGTCCGTGAGGGCCTTGTAAGCGCCTGAGTAGATCCAGGGGTTGAGGAAACCGAGCGTAGGCTTGCCCTTTGCGATGAGAGCGTCGTTGACCAAGCTAATGACACCCGCAAATGTCGGGCTAGATGCGGATGTTCCACCAATGGTGCGTATGGTGCCATTCCAAACGATAACGTCATGATTTCCCTGAGCAGCTACATCTGGATAGCCGCGACCGCTCTTGTTGTAAAGTCCATCGTAGAGGCCATTCAGGCTCTTGACGTAGGCATTGACCGTAGACTGCTGGTACTTCGGTGCGCCGAAGTAGTTTGAGAACCCCGCGCCAGATGCGAAGCGAGTAACGGCAGCTTCAGGCAAGAACGAAGTGTCGCCACCCTTAGTAGCCCCGACAGCAGTCACCCAAGGGCATCCGGCTGGGAAAGCTGGAAGGAACATGGACGTATTCTTGCCGTCATTGCTGAAGCATTCGCCGTCCCCGCCAACACCCGCATCACCTGACGAGAACAAGACCGAGATACCGCGGGCTCCGAGTTGCGCAAAGCCAGAGCAAGCTTTGTTCGCATACGACTCGGGGACAGTTTGCTCGTCATCGCCGTATGAGGTACTGATGACCTGGGGCAGATCGCTCTGTCCGAGAACGTAGTCCAACCAGGTTAAATAGGGCTCATTCGTGTCGGTAGGTGACGAGACGTCTGGAGTGAACGGAGGGCTTCCGCCGGTGGAGTAGGTTTTGAATGTGGTGGGCCATGTAATGGAGAGGATCTGCTGAGAGTCCAAATTCGCCTCCTCGTTCTTACCGGCAGCTAATTGAGTTGCAGTGTAAGGGCCTTGATCGTTGTTGGCGTTGGCAATTATCACGTTCTCGAAGGAGTATGATGCGTTGGCAGCTTCTGGGCGGAATGTCTGGAGGAACTTGTGATCGTCGGCACGATAGCTGGTCTCGTTCAGATAATTGGTGTGCGCGACAGCATTCTTTTGCGGCACTTGAGGCTTGTAGTCGTAGGTGCCGTAAAGGGTGCGAATGCAGTCCGGAGTGACAAAGGCTGATATCATGAGCAAGCTTCTGAAAGAACAAGGAAAAGTGACATACAGGCGTTACAGATTGCAGCAATCGGACCCGCTCCAGAACCAGAGTAGGATGGCCTACCCTTTCCGTAGTGCCACCTTCCATATGACTCCCACCAAGACGCTGGATATGAAGGGCCGATTAATTCTGAATGCGAGTCAACGTTGCGCTTTGGCCTGGGGCGGAAGAACGAGGTAGTTGGCTGCACAACATCGATGTGCTCGTGCAAGTGCTGCGGAAGCGACCATTCTGGCGCGCGCGAGATTTCCGAGCCATCTGCATGCCTAAAGGTCGAGTAGGAGGTTTGAAGCATTTGCTCGGCCTTCTCAATTGGCACCAACACGTGGATAAAGTCCTTTGCGTGGTTGTGCACAGCATTTGTGACGCCATGCTCCGCCAGCCATTCCTTGACCAGATCCTGTGTCTCTTGCGAGGGGGCAATGATTTCGTGGATTTCGGCAGGCGAGAGGTGCTGGCCGTACCTTTGATGCGACGGATCCGAAACTTCGACCAGATGCCTCTCGATCTCGCCCTCGTTCTGTTGCTTGAGGCCAATCTGCAAGTGGATCATGTCCGACTTGGAGGCTTCGCCGACGCGGGACCAAGTCCTGGGCACATGGTGGCGCTCCTTGACGGCGTAGTTGGATCGAGCCCGGGGAAGAGCATGGACTGCCGTGAGGGTGCCAAGGGCACAGAGTAGACCTGTGGTAAACAACATTCCAAAGAGAGAGGGAACCGGGTCGAGTTGCCTTCCAGAGTCCTTGTACGCAGCCCACTGGATGAAGAAATAGCGATTGACAATAGTGAGAGTGACCCTACTAGCCCGGCAGAGCGACGATGAGACGAGGAGATGGGCGTGATGGAAGGGGGAGGCGGAGGGGGTGTAGAAGTTACATTTTATATTCTGCTGCTGCTGGCGTTCCACAGCGAGGTCACGACAGCAGGTACCCGCACGGCAGTGGGCTACTGTGTGGTGATGCCATAGCGTACCTGCCCGCCAAAACTGTGCCTGCAGTCGCAAACATCGTATCTGCAGTCGCGGAATCGTATGTGGAAGCTGCGAAGCGGGCAGGCCGCAAGTCTAACGCCAGGAAGGAAGGTGATTGCCGCGTGTTATCGCATAGTGATCTGCACTAAGGCACAGTGTGCAGTATCCATCCACAGCATCCAGCTGTCAATCGATGGATCCAGTTCTGCAACAGGGCCGCAACAGATTGAGGTTCGCAGGACGCGAGCGTATCGCAGGTACAATCTCGCTCCTGTAATGGTTATCGCGACATTGCCTATGGCTTCTTCGACGCGAGATCGTGGGCCGTCAGTGGTGGTCGACACAGTGGTTGGCAGGGTTGAAGCTGGAAAGACCTTCCACCTCGGGGATCCGCTGCTTCGGATCCCGCCGCCTCATCGACTGCACGCCTGAGGAGGGGGCGAGGGTGCAATCAATTTCAATCACTGGAAACGCCGCGTGGCGAATTCTGTCCCTTGCACGGCGTGAGATTGGGAGATGATGGTGACGAATCAGAGCAGAAGACAGAGATATCGTTGTTGGTTGGTTTGGAATACGCGCAAACACGAGCGCCGCACCTTTGAGATACGGAAAAGCTGAACATGGAGGAAGCGGCAGCAGTTCCGTATCCAAAGCACGCCCTAAAGCTTCCACTCGACGTCCTTGTCGTCTGAGAATCTCTGCACCTCATCCATGCTGCTCACCCATCGGGCGTCCTCGCGCTGCTACAGTTCCGTCCAGGGGTGGACGGAGAACTCGCATACTGGCACCCACAACTTCGCATCTTCCAGTTCATCCAACACCTTCGTCCTCTCGAGCGCCATGCGAAGGGCGCTCAAGGCTGTTCTTGCATCATATACCGTCCAGAAAGCTCCGTCTCCATAGCAGAATCTTACATCCCGAAGAGCACGTCGATGAGGTGATGCCAGACTCTCCAGCCATCGACAGCCCAGATTTGGGAACCCCCAAGGAATTACGAAGGTATTCAGTCCCAAAAACAGCGGCGCAGCTTCGCGACGGATTTGTTTGCATGACCTCAGCAAAGCGGATATCCTCCCTGGCCTCTCGACTGGGGCTCCGCGGCTAACGCTGCTTCGACGACGACATGTTGCTTCGTGGATCTCGATGGGTTGAGGGGAGACCAAAGCATATTCGTAGATACAATGGCGCAGCTTCTGGGGCAAATTCAAGAAGGGGACCTTCTTGCCTTCAGGTTCCATGTTGAGTGGCATGTTGAAATCCGGATTGTAGAGCAACTCGGGGAGAAGATGAAAGAGGGATGTAGCGCGGTAGAGAAGCAGCGATTGCCAGGTTTTGACAATTTGAGGAGTTCCCTCACTTACCACTGCCCCGTCTCCTATTCCTTTTCGTAAATTACGAGGATGCGCGACGAGCCGCGGAGTGATCTTTGGCTTCAAGCTTCGTGACCTGGCACATCCAGAGGACATGCACCCAGCGATCAATGTGCACCGAACATGGGCTTCTGAAGCTCGATTGGTCAACGTTTCGATCTTGAGTTGCTCGCGGAAGCTGGTGCAGGCAAGATGCAACGATCCATTTGGCCGAGTGTACGTCTCGAGAGCTTGACGGGCTCATAATGAGGGGATGGTGCGCCCTTCAGACGAGGTCGATGTGTAGAGGATGGCGGACAGCGGACAGCGAGGCCCAGCAGGAGCTCGCTCGCACGGTAAAAGTCGGAGGGGACTACCAATGACAACCTCGCAGAAGAATGCGCCCCTGGCGAACCTTGGTGGGCGGGCGCGATGTTTGTCTCCACATCACCTCGTCCTCCTCTTTCTGCCTTTTGAAACCATCTCCTACGCTCTGCTGCATTCTTGCTTGCTGACTTGGACGTTGAAGATGGAGAGAAGAGCTTCAGAGCGCAGATCTGGCTCTCTTGGCCGCTTGTTCGGAGTCCGGGCGCTTCCCGAACCCGACGTACATCAGGCGATTCCTGTTTTCACGGTAGGAGTTGCGCTCTAAAAGTCTTGTTTTTTTCTTAGGGGGGAAAGCTTGCTTCATTGACCACTCCTGCGACACAAAGCGGTAGGCGCCATCTCAAAGCAGGGTCCCTCCTTGTGCGCCGACAACGACACCTCACCATCTCAAACGCATCACCAACGACTTAGAGGCGATCCACGGAGACCACCCTATCACTTCTACGAGAGACAAATCCGTTTCCGCGCAACACGCAAAGTCACCCAAGATGTCGAATATCAGAGATGCAGATTTACATAATTCCATCTCTCTGCGGCCGCACCCTTTTCATGTGCACCCCGAGCGCTCTGATCGCGCGTCGCATAGCAATACCTCCGATCACACGAGCCACGATGTCCACCACGAGTCCAAGCGTCCGGCCGTCAGCTCTGCGGTTGCACAGATCAAGCGCGACGGCGAAAACGATCCGGCTGTCCATGCGAGACCTGGGTACCATCGCGATAGCAGCGACAGCGAGCGAGACGATGTTGAGCGACAGGGAAGCCTCCCAGGCTACGGAACTGAAAATGACCCCTACAAGCTGCGCAACGGCCTGAAAGACCTGGATCAGGAGAAGGAGCGAGTGAAAGCCAATACCAAGGCGAAACGTGCTGGCGGATGCCGTCCGATCGCGAAGGGAAAAGACACTGTCAAGACACACAGGTTGATCAAGTTCTACGAAAGCCAAAATGAGAACATCGAGCGGCTATTGAAGCCCGTGGACGACCACGTGCGTGAAGCAAAAGAAGAGCAAGGCTCTGATGCTCTGCAGTATAAGATTGCTGTCCAGGGCAGCTTCATTGCCAATATCATCTTGGCCATCCTACAGGTCTACGGCGCGGTCTCTTCTGGTAGTTTGTCATTGTTTACGACCATGGCCGATGCCATCTTTGACCCGTGCAGGTAAGTTGCTGGGTCCTGTGGAGTGTCACAGGTGACGGTATATGCTGAGACTCGTTTCTAGCAACCTTACCCTTATCCTCTGCAATCGCGCGGTCAATCGTGTAGATCCTCGCCGTTTCCCGTCAGGCAAAGGCAGGCTGGAGACGGCCGGAAACATCACATTCTGCTTTCTGATGACGGCTGTATCCTTCATCCTGATTGTGGAGTCCATTCGCGAACTCGCGGCGAAGTCAGACGACTCGAAGTTTCACATACCTTCTGTCATTGCCGTTGGAATTGCCTTTGCTACCAAGTTGGGCTTGTTCTTCTACTGCTGGGCTCTCCGAAACAAGTACAGCCAGATCCGCATCCTCTGGGAAGATCACCGAAACGATCTATTCATCAATGGTTTCGGTTTGATGACCAGTGTGCTGGGCAGCAAAGTAGCGTAAGTCTTGCGCGCTATGTCTTCGACTCATGGAGATACTAACTACAGGTTAGCTGGTTCATCGATCCGATGGGTGCCATTCTGTTATCCGTCCTGATCTCCTTCCTCTGGCTTAGAACGGCATACCAGGAGTTCCAACTCCTGATCGGTGTCTCTGCGGACACAGCATTCCTACAACACGTTACTTATATTTCCATGACACACGATGCCAGGATCCAACAGCTTGACACGGTGCGCGCATGGCACTCAGGACCACGTATCATTGTCGAGGTGGACATCGTCATGGACAAGAGCCTCTCGCTCGGTGACACTCACGACGTCGCGGAAGACCTGCAGACAAAGCTCGAAAGTCTGCCAGATGTCGAGCGGGCCTACGTGCACGTCGACTACGAGACGGATCACGCACCGGAGCATTTCTTGAAGAAGGAGTTGTAAGCTTTCTTCTGCCTTGCTCTACCCACTCCACTCCACTCCACTCCATATTAAGCGTTCGGGTCACATCCTGAGTTGAATCGATACCTGCAGAGCTTTGGATGCTCGCATTTGCTTGGAGGAATTTTGGATTGATGAACTGTCTTAGATCTTTTCCGACAACTCAAAGAAGACGATCCTGTGGTGACACACTCGGCAAACGAGTGAGCCGATCTTCTCGAAGTAGCTACGAGAATTCGCAGGAAGTTGTGTGACTGCGACCTGGTATATAACTGGATACATCAAAGGAGTTGCGACTAAGTGTTTCTTCGTTTCCTGGGTCATCTTTTACCCGACACGTGATCGATGTTGATGACCAGCCGAGGCTCAACGAACGTCCCTCCATCCATCTCCAAAGTTCATCTAAGAAAGCGGCGGTAGGTCTGTCTTCTATTGTATCTATACCCATCTCTTCATATCCATTTTGGACCATATCCGCAATCTCTACATTGTTATCTCAGTATTAATTCTCGCAACCAACATGTCGGCCGAAGCAGACGTCAAGCTCCAGGACTTCAAGAACATCTTCTCTCTCGACGGGAAGGTTAGTAGCTCTTCAGATGGTTCCAATGCTCACGACTAGCAATGCTGACACGTAGTGTAATACCAGGTAGCAGTCGTCACCGGAGGCTCACGAGGTCTCGGTCTCCACGCAGCATCGGGGTAAAGCACCAATCCCACAACCCTCACATCCCACGCATCCATTAACCCCACGACACCAGCCTCGCCCAAGCCGGCTGCAGCAAGATCTTCATCACCTCACGCAAAGCCCAAGCCTGCGAAGAAGCCGTTGCCGCCCTCAACGCCCTCCCGGGCATCAACTGCAAAGCCTACTCCGTCCCCGCCGACATCGCCAAACCGGGCGAAGTCGAACGCCTCGTCAAAGAAGTCTCCAAACACACCGAACATGTAGACATCCTCTTCGCGAACGCGGGAGCTACATGGGGGGAAGAGTTCGATAAACACCCCGAGAGCGCTTTTCAGAAAGTCATGGATCTGAACGTCAAGAGTGTGTTTGTTTGTGCACAGAAGTGAGTCCCATACACATACACACTACATCAATGCAATACCCTAGAAGGAGCGTGTTGGTCGTTTCTGGCAGCAAGGCTAATGACGAGAAATCATCATCCACAAACAGATTCGCCCCCCTCCTCCGCAACCGCGGCACCATCCAAGACCCCTCCCGCCTCATCGTCACGGCCTCCATCGCCGGCATGGGCGTCGGCACCCTCGGCAAGCAAGCCACCTTCGGCTACTCCGCCTCCAAAGCCGCCGTTCTCCACCTCACGCGGAACCTGGCCCTCGAACTCGGCCCCCAGGGCATCCTCTGCAACAGCATCTCCCCGGGCTTCTTCCCCACCAAGATGGCAAACGGCCTCATGGAGATGAGCGGGGGCGTCGACGTGCTGGCGGATTTCAGCCCGAATAAGCGCCTGGGCGCGCCCGAGGATATCGCGGCTGCCGTGGTGTATCTGTGCAGTCGAGCCGGGTCGCATATGAATGGGGGGAATGTGGTTTTGGATGGCGGGAGTGTGTTGCAGGCGAAGTTGTAGAGGGGCCTTTCGTTGCATCTCCACCATCCGGGGAAGATTTCTGGAATTTCAGAGCGGTGCGATGACTTTTTCCAATGTTACAGCAGATACGTCTGGGGGAGGCATCGCGGGACACGATCAGTCAATCTGTACGACTTCAAGGTTGTCAGTGTACATACCAGAGCTATGCAGGCCGATATAACGTCTCGTGTCTTAGCCACGTTTCGAAGTGAAGTCATCGACTCCGTAGCAGAAAATGGAACGTTGACATGAAGACCAAAAAATAAGGCAAAAGTTTGAAGTCATAGAATTTCATTTCATAGAGCTAGCTAATTGGCGCTCAATCCCGCTCGCCGGTGAAAAGCAGGCCCGATCGCTTCAAATCCGAAAGTCAACCCTTGTTGGTGCTCTGAGGACACCTGGTATCACCACTACGGCTCCCTAAACGCCAGTATCCTACGACTCGTAGTCCTGTATGATCCCTGTCACGTCACACTCCACCTAAGAGTGCTGCTGAGAGAAGTAGTAAGCCAGAGTGTCGCCGTAGACGTCACGGTTATCCTGCGCAAGGACCGGAGCATTGTCGAGGGCGTCGTCCACAATCATGTTGATCGAGGCCTTGGTGGTGACGGTGAACATGGCGACCTCGCTGTTTTGGATCCGAATCATGTTCTCCTGGCAGCTCTCGTTCGGGACGCACGTCTGGGCGTAGTTCTGGAAGAAGGAATACATTCCCGTGGCATAGATCAGGACGCCTTTGCTGTTCACGATGCGCAAGCCCCAGGCGTCTTTGCAAGGAACGCCAGAGCTGCTCGTGGCGTTCTGGCAAATAGTGAACTCTGGGTCGTCCCACTTGGGATTGGGCGTGAAAGGTTGAGGTGCTTCAGGCGACGGCTGGTAGTAAGGAGTCTCGCTCTGCATGAAACCGCCGAAGAAGGCCTCGACGCCATCGAGCTGGTAGTTGTACATGGCAGAGTGCTCAGAGGCCGTGCCCCACAGCCAGGCAGCGCCCTTGTTGTTCATGAGAACACCGCGAGCGCTGTAGATCGAGACTTGGGTTTGGTTCTGCGTGTCAAGGTCGTGGTCGGCCACCCAGAACCAGTCATTCTCGAGATACACGTTGCTGGCAGACTTCGTGGCGTGGAACATGAGGAACACGCCCTCGCACTTCTTGCTTGGCTGGGAGGTTGGCCAGCCCGGGCACTGGTGTTCCTGAAGATTCGTGCCCTTAGCGCCACCAATACGCATGTGGGTGTCCCACATGCCCGAGTCGCCTTGCTCGGAGTCCACGTTCCATTCGACCATGATTGCTCCGGGTGCTGGGCCGTTGGTCGTGAAGAGCATGTCGCTGATCTCAACTGCGCCACCAGATGCTGAGGTGGGATCGCCAACCTGGAAAACTGCCCTCGGGTTGTTGATGTCGCTGAAGCAGGCACTATCAGCCACGATCAGAGGCCAGATGCAGCCGACAATCTTGATCTTGTTGGGAACTTTGATGGTGTCCTTCACAAGATAAGCGCCGTGATCGAAGTACGCAATGGCGTTCAAGGTGTTCGCAACCAGCGCCAGGAAGTCGTTGATGCACTTGGTATCGTCAGTCTGACCGTCGCCTGCGCATCCGCCCTTTACTTTGGCAGATAGGAAGTTTGAGGCGGGGACATCCTCGTACTGCGGCTTGCTACGTCCGAAAATCTTGCCATCCGGGCCAAGGAGGGAAGAGGCCTTGACGGGAGCGCCAGTGACGACGCCGTCAGCTTTGATCGCGGTCGCGCTCTTATCATACCCATTGCCCTGGGCCCAGGAAGTGATCTTGCCAGGCTTGAGGAGCACTTCTTGAGTCGCGTTCTGGAACACCGCGGCGGTGGTGACGGTACTCATATCAACGTTGTTAATGTAGAGAGTTCCTCCTTGGGCAGGGACGGCAGATCCGGTGCCATTGCCACCAAAGGCAGTCTTGATACCATACGTGCTTCCGTCGATTGTGCTGTCAGCGAGAATCATAGAGCCGACCGTCATGTTCGACGGGCTGTTGGACATGTCGATACCAACATCGCCGCCGGTGATGGAAACGTTGGACAGCGTCCAGCCCCAATTCCAGTTCATGAAGATTGCGGTCTTGCAGTTGGTGAACTTCAGGTTCCGGCTGGTGAACTGTTGGCTTCCAAGGAAGGCACCGACGAGGCCTCCTTCGAACGTGAGATCGCTGAAGAAACCACCAGAGCCATTGTCCATGAAGATTCCCTGCTGTTTACTGTCCGGCTTCATCTTGAAATCAACGTTCTGAATGGAAGTGGCCTGCGCGACTTGCCAGTGAATGCCAGCAACCCCGTCTGCCGAGGCCGTGAAGTCCATCACGAAGTTGCGCACTTGACGGAAGAAGTTGTTCTGATTGATCCAGGAGCTGACTGCATTGGGGCCGACTTGCCAGTAAGGGTCTGCGTCGAGGACGGCCATACCGGTAAAATCGGCGGAGGCCTTGATGACTGGCCGATTGGTAGGGTCGCCGATGAATTGCGAGTAGTAGCTCATGTTGATTTGCTTCGACACGAGATAAGTACCGGCAGGGAAATACAGAATCATGGGCTGGACAGTTGAAGAGTTACAGCCCCAGTTGCAGCCCGTGTTGAGGATGTCGTTGAGTGGGCCTGAGATGTCGGATGCGCCAGAGTTGTCGACGCCATGCTTAGTGACATCGTAGAAGACTGTTGCGTTGCTCTCGCCCATCCAGACCGTGTCCCTGTCGTGCTGCATCAGAGGCAGCCAATAGCCGGAGCTGGTCTGTCGCGACTTCAGTGACAGGGACGAGGCAGGTACCGCCTGGGCGCCCGGAGCGGAAGTGAGAATGGCGCTCAGCGCCGTTGTGAGCAGCGTGATGCTGCGGGTGGAAAACATGCTCGCGGAGCGGTGCGAGAGACGAGATCGGTGCTGGCGCTTGCGGCAACTTTGTATTTTTTTTTTCTGTCTTGTAGTGTGCGATGGGTGCTGAACGAGCGGTGTTGTCAGTGACCTGCACTGCACTGGGGGGCTTTTCGAAAAGAGAGCGTTGTTGTTTGGTGCGTTGCGTGGAAGAGTTTGGTTTGCGTTGCGTTGCTGGGGTGTTGTGGTTGTCTGTGGCTGAACGCGTGCGTTTGAGCAAGGAGTGGAAGGAACGACGTGCTGCTTTTTAAGGTAGGCGCGTTCGAGAAGAAGGCGTTGTTCCGCTGGTGAAGAGAACAAAAGAATGACGACACACGAACAGAGACAACAGTGACAATGCAAATGCTCACGCAGAGACAATAGCCTCGACAACGGACGCACAAGTGAAGCGTCAAGGGAGAAGAAAAAAACACGCAGGGAGAATAGCAATCGTGAATGAGGTGGTCACCCGGCTTTTCAATAGGGAAGAGGTGCAGCAAAGAAAGTCACATGTTGGCGTACCTCGGATTCCTCTCGCGCCCCGATGAGCCAGATGTGTTTCAGACGGGCCTTCCGCTGCACGGCACTGAGTCTCCAAACGACCTTTTCCGCACGCCTACTTGCAGCTGTTTACATCTCCACCGCCGCCGTTTGTCCCGCCATCCATGCCTGCATTACGCGAGAGGCAGGCCATTACCGATGTCATTGGTACAAACGCCCCGTCGTCTTCATTTCTTTGTCCAAGCGGTCATATTTTCCTAGCCTCGAGGTCCACTATGCCACCCTCCACTCTCGCGGTGGAGGCGCGGCGGCTGCTGGCGCGGCGGTCGAGGAATGTACGCGACCACCATTTCCCGTGCTCCCTCGATTCAGCCCTGGTGTCCGCGCCAGACTCTCAACCAGCGCGAGCTACTCAGTGTCGTCCTATGAAACCTTCGCCTCCTGCAGCAGAACCAGGGGCAGGTGAGTGTAGGAAGGGATGGGAGAAGAGGTGTAGTCGCTCGGCCGGGGACTTAGGCTCTGGGTTTCAGCCGCTGCCGTGTGAAGCTCGATGCCGGCAGCCGATTGGATGACGTGGCTGACGCGAGCGGCTCCGATCAAAGTACCTAGTGCCTCAGATTTCTCGTGTAGGAGTTGGAGACTGGATGTCAATGGACAGTCTAGACAGTGTCTGATAGCGATCAAAATCTCGCTGTCTGCAGCGACGGAGTATGGCCATTCTCAGAAGCCTCCAAGTTTGCGGCGACTTCTGACTCGATTGTCTGGACCAGGATGGCCAGCCCGCGCGAAAGACCCTTTGGTGTGCCGCAAACCCGGTCGCAGAGCGTCGCAAAGTCGGTACCTTGCAGGAACTTGACCACAGTGTCCGACCACACCGACTTCATCTCATCCCAGCCAAGAGAACGCAAGATGTGCAGACCGAGCGGTCGTCTTGACACAATCGGTCCTATGGCCCAAACGAGCTGCCGCTGTGATGTCCTGCGCGGCATCAAGTGTCCCTCAGGACCGCAGCGCTAGAAAGAAGTGTCCCTGATGTTCAAAGAGCACAAAGGCGCTGCTTGTCGCATCTGCGCATGACTCTGAGCATGTGGCTTTCCCGTAGACGTGCAGAGAACGGATGTAACTGCATGGACAAGCTCACATGGATCCTGAGGATTTGCGAGATGTAGCTGCTGTAATACCTAGGCAAGACGATCGTAGATCACGCCGCTCTCTCCGGATCACTCGTCGTTGCTACAACGAAAGAAGCCATCAGGGGGCGGTTTGCATCCGAGCACCCTGGAGTATCCATCTTTTCGCATCCGTCGACAGCCCCGTCACAAAACCTCTTGCTGTGTCCTCCATGTCTCCCAATCTTTCGGCCGACATCTGTTCATCAATCTTTCCGTCAAGTCCATGGAGCAAAGCTGCCAGACTAGAGCCTTTTCACACGGGCTTCGCCTCTGGGCACTGATGAGCATCTTGGCCAGCACATGGAATAGCGTGGTCACCGGCGAGCAAATTGAGAGACCGGCCCAAGCCCACCTAGCCTGTACTGTTGTCTGCATCGTATGCGCAGCGCCACGGACGGCTTCAGAAGGCGCACCCGGAGTCTTCATCTGGTCGGAAATACTCGTAACAATGCGTTAGATGTCGCATCTGGCCCCGGCATGTTCAAGCTTTGCGTACCATTCGATTGGGTCAAACTTCCAACCGTCTGGCGCTGTGCGAACCATGAAAAGCGGTACTGATGTCCTGCTTGAGCCTGCTACCCTGTTCCCACCCCGGAAATGACTCCGAGTCCCAGTCAGTTTGGTGATTGGCTACGATCACAGTTCCAAGCCACATTCGCAACGGATGTATCCTAGCAAGTCGGCCGTGAATGCCTTCTACTCGCCAGGAGGTTGCAATGTAAGATTTCCCGGAAGCTTAGGAGTTGCACATCTGTCGGATCCGGCCTCTGTAGGGCCAAAGCATCTGACGAGTGACGAAAGTTGAGCTCCATCTTGAGTGATGTTCGCATTAGGCGACGGGCAGGTGGACTGGATAGTCTCCTCCAGATTTACATTCCGAATTTTCGTGCTGTAGGTCTTGACGCAGAAATACAACATGCATTCCAAAGCCTGAGTGCGCTGAGCTGATGCGGTAAACTCAGTGTCGGGTTGTATGTACATATGGGTGAGATCAGCCAGGCTCAGATTAGCCATTCCTGGGTAAACGATGCGGTCAAAAGCGTGTGACATTGCATACCAGACACCGGAAGCAACATCATCAGTGCTTGTGATAATGGAAGCTTCATTCGGAAGAACTCGCTCCGGCGCAGTGCCGTGCGCCTTGTCGAAGTCTCTGACGTACAAAAGGGACGTCAAATTGTTGCAAGCACTGCAATCGCCAGGAGAAGATTGTACGGGCCAGGTGCAGTTTGCATGAATCAAGACCAGCGTTCGTTGAATACATCTTGGAAGCGGCTTGTTATCGTATCGAGCGAGTACCACACTGATTGGTGTCACACAGGATAGGCTTGTCATCAAGCTTAGCAGCTCCAAAACTCACGCGCCGATGTTGATGCGTCGAATGGCGTGTTGAACCCGTCTGAAAGGTGCCTCTTGTTGCTGCCCCGGAAGGGCCGGAAGTTTCTTTTCGTGCCCTACCGCAGTAGAGCATGACGATGTGGGCATGTTCGTGGTCCCTCGGGATCGCGCAATAGTTCCAGTCTCCAGTGTCCGGTCTCAACGGCCTCCAGACCAGCTGGGCCGCGTGTAAGTTTCAGGGTAGCCTTCGAATGGCCTGAGTGTGGGCTCCATTGCGTCGATATACGGATGCTGTGCCACCTGCCAAAGCGCTTGATTGAAGATGGAGCAATAATTTGCACGTTTCATGAGGCAGGCGCTGGGAGATACAAACCTATCGCGATGGCTAAGCGCCAGCTCTGGCCGGCTGGCGGTAAGCGATGGACGGCCATCGCTTCATCGTGAGTACACCGTGCGCCTGACATGGCCGTGTTGCTCACAGTTGCGCTGTAGCGTGTTGGTAATTGGCAATGTGGAGCGATGTGCAGAGGTTGATGAAAAGCTCAGAAGTGAAGGAGGAAGTCACGATAGACCCCAGAAGGTCGCACCACGTGATAAGATTGGACTAACGGTGGGTGCCTGAGGCTCGCATTGGTCGTAAACATGCTCAGGTAACTGGTCGATCATTTGGACGCTTGCAGCCTGTCTTCATCGCCGTTCTCAACAACGACATAGTCCTCACTACCATCGTCACCTCGTTCCAGTAACCTCTTCGCAACCTTCCCAATCCTCTTCACACCCTCCCTCAGTTTCCACTCGTCTTCCCACGCAAAGCACAATCTAACATTGCTTGCAAAAGATATACTCTCATCTCCAGGCACTTCAAAAGCACTTCCAGGAGAAACGATCAGATTCTCTCCATCCTGACACTTCTGCACGAGCTCATGGCCTTTCAAATCCGCAGGTAAACCAAGCCAGATGAAGTAGCCCCCGATGACGTCTCTGTTGGGTTGAGGCATGCTGAAGCCCAGTGGGAGGAGATGATCTTCGATCGCTTTCGCCATGGTCTTGTACCTGGACGCGTAGGCTGGTTGCAAGACGGTCTCAATATGCCTTTGAAGCTCCCCCGACGCTACTACTTTGGTGATGTAGGTCGATGTTAGCTGGCATGGTGCTCCACCGCTGCGCTGGGTCCCGCTGTCACATTGCATCAGCGCTATGTGTAAGGAATAGTCGTACGAAACACAGACAAATTTGAAGCGTTGGACAGGAGCACAGGAATCGATCACCTGGATGTAGGGCATCTGCAGGGTACCGAGGTTCCAGAGCCCATGTGTTTGGGATTCGAAGAAAGAGAAGAGCGGTCACTTACGCTTGTGATGCGCCATACGAGAACTTCTCAGTTCCCTCAACCCATCCACAACGGAGGCCGGGGCCAGCGAGCTTGGAAAACGTCCCGTTCGAGCATACATTGCCGAAACCATCGGCGCCTTGTCTCCCCGCACCTCCGTCGAGACTCCGGTCAACGTCTACTAGACGAGGCAGATGAGCCGTCTTCATGGGTCTGATCTTTATTCCAGATCCGCCTACCTGGTCAGTAGCCGTAGGCCACTGTAAGAAGTCGTATACATCGTCGCATGTGACCAGAGCGTCGAAGTCTCGCGCCAGTCGTACGAGCTCACGTCTTCTCTGCAGACTCATTGTGCGCGATGACGGATTGCTAAATGTGGGAACACAGTACACGACGTGCTTATAGACCTTCGCGCGCTGCCTGTCCGGCTTGTACAGCGGTTGGGTATTGCCTCGACTCTTGGCCTTTTCCTCGCTCTTTGCCAACTCTCTTGCGAGGTATGCGATGTCGATTCCTTCCTCGTCTTCTGGCACTGCTCTCATCTTTCCAGCAAAGCCTGCGTCTTCAAACACCCTGAAGGCTAGCATATATGCGGGAGCAACGAACCAGACGTTGCGGGTGTATTCTGGATCGGTGTAGACGTTAAGCAGTGAGCCCAGGGACTGCGAAGCGCCGCCGTTGATGCAAATTCGGGAAGATTCAATGGGTCGCTCGGGCTTATAGAAGGCGTTCAGCCATGCCGCTACGGCTTCTCGAAACGGAGCGTAGCCTTCATCAGGCCCGTAGAGGAGTCCCGGATGAGCGATGGATGTGTCTGAGAGGACAGCGTCGGCAGCCTCTTTGAGCAAATCCACTGGCAGAAGAGACGGATTGGGCCAGCCTCTCAGAAGGTTGATGGGAGCCGTAGCCCTGTCAGACCCGAACTCGATGGGTGCGGACATTCGTTCCGTACCAGCCGGCCAGAGGGCGTGCCGTACAAACCCTAGGAGATTCGAGAGGGACATTTGATAGAGATGGCACCTCAGCCTCAGGCGCAGTACCTTAGCACCGTGGTACAGTAGGGTCGGTCAGTAACGCGGCTATTTTGAGGCATGCCAAGGCCTGAATGTTTTCTACGCCTCTTCCTTCGCTTCGCTTCGCTTCGTCGCGGAGCGGAGCGGGGGGCAAGGGCCCAATGAAACAGGCCGTGACAGCGCATTGCCCACCAACATCCCCTTGCCCGCCTCCTCAGGATCAAAATCAAAATCAAAATCAGGGCCAAAGAGGGGCAAGGCAAGGCTCGACGTGTTGTTTGCTTTTCTGCCCATCACATCACATCACTCACGCCGCGGGAGATCGCAGCAGCATCGCCTCGCCATCACCGTCCATGCACCGTCCATGCACAGCATGAGATGAGCACCGCGGGACCCGGGACCCTGGACCCCTGTGATGCTCGCTCGACAATCGTCACAATCCCGGCGTGTCACTGCGCCGAATGCCATCACACCATGACGAAGCAGCCACGGCGCTAGAGCAGCAGCACATGGCCGGTTTTGCAGCCTCCTTTGCATGCATGCTTCTTCCTACAGTACACTACATCCTTCACGCCGCCTCGCTACATACCTACCTTGCCGTCTACAATTACCCGTCATCTGCATACTCATCACTATCAACACTCGCTTCCTACCCTTCCACATGACTCTCTAGACTCGAGGACTGCAGGCATCCTCTATCCCTCCCCTCGCCCTGCCGCCAACATGTCGCGCCGCCTGTCAGCCATCTTCACCGGCGTTCCACTAGAAGACAAGAAGAGTGCTGCCAGTTCGAGACAGCCTTCGCCCGACACTGCCCAATCCAGATCGCCGGGAAAGCTCTTCAAACATGCGCCTGCTGGCAGCAACGCGCGAAGACCTTCGGCCCAGTTCCTCGCTCCATCCCACGAGACCAGCCTGCCGAGTCTCCAAGACCTGCAGCAAGATGTCACGATCAACAGTTCCACTCCCGACCTGGCATTGCTCCCACCGCCGAGTATTAACTCGGGATATCACTCGCGAGCGAGCTCCCGAGATCGATCCATGCCTGGGACTCCAAGAAGTAGGCCCATGACGCCGAGTATACAGCTGCCAGATCAGTCGCCCATTATCCCGGGCTCTCCTGGAGGCGACCATGCCGACAAGCTCAGGAAGAAGCACTGGTGGACCCGTGGGAAAGAGAAGGATGAAGCAACTCGAGGCCCAGCTGCCTGGATCGCGGGGCATCCCCAGAAACTTCCGTATGATTTCGACGGGCTGATGAACGGCCGTTCCATGCAAGAAATGTGGGACAATAACGATGGAAATTGTTTGGTACACCTGTTCCCTCGAAACTCTGGCAAAGGTCCTTCGTTCAAGGTTGACTCTGCTGTCTTTGCCTCGTCGCCGGTCCTGACCAAGCTTGCTTTTGGCGACATTTACAGCAACAATGCTGTCGTTACTGGCGACCGTAAACAGATGCCACTGGAGACTCGCACACAGCAGCTCTCCGTGAACGAGCCAGCCACTCCGCCAACGAGCCCTAAACGAAACATGGGCACAACCAGCTCCACTTCCTCACGGGATTCGCGTGGTAGATATTCAAACTTTTCAGATGTCCAAGAGACAACCCTTTACCTACCTATCAAATTGAGCTCCGAGAGTGCGCAGACTCCCACTACGCCTACGTCGCCAAAGAAGAACGACAACGCGGCTTCGGAAGATCTCCAAACTCTTGTAGACTACCGCAACTTCTTCGCCTTTCTTTCCGGCCAGTCATTGATCGCGACAGAACGAAGGAGCTCCTTCTTCGGCATTTTCATGACCATTGCTGGGATACTTAAGTCCTTCCAATTCACAAACGTAGATGGGTCTACGTATGGCGAGGTCGCGGCTTCGAGCTTCGACAACTACGTTGAGGAGCTTGGCCTGGCAGATGTGCGCTCAAGCCGTGAGAAGACCATCGAAGGAATCGTATTGGGTGAGCGAATGAAAAGCGTTCTGCTATACAATGAAGCTTTTACCCACGGCGTCGGAAAGCACGAGGATTTGCTGGCGCTCAAGAGCCCAAAGTTCAGCATGATTTCACCCGTCACTCAAAACCGGCTCACACGCGCCGCTATGGATCTGGAAAAACGTGTCAGCTCTATCCGACTGACCATGACCGAGTTCGACTTCCCATTCCTGTTCTCAGGCATTATGAGCTCGAAGACGTCGATAGAGCGCAAAGAGGGTGTGCGATTCGATCAATGGAAAGAGCACTTCCTCGGCATGCGCAAGTTCGTCATGGGCATGTACAAGCAGCGTTATGGTGATTGGCCACCCAAGGCTAGCAGCAAGAAGAACACCCTCGAAACATCGGGCCTCAATCGACTGGTTTTGAGAGACGTTTATCACGATCTGTCATCGCTTTACGATCTCATCGTTGACAGGAATCATCTTACCACACGGACTATCGATGGAATCAACGAGGACGGCGGCAGAGACGAGCCTGTGGTCCGAGGATTGAGAGCGATCTTGTCAGAGTATGACCGCTCGTCGCCTCCAGTAAAGCCTCCTGTGCCATTCGATCTGCCGAAAATCCCATCGCTCCACACCATTCGGAATGACTTTGGCAAGGGCGACGTAAAGAAGGACGCAAAGGCTACCAGCAAGAAACTCAAGGACGACGAAGTTCTTCAGCTTCTCCGTGTCAGCTGGAATGGCGACGCTCCGGCTACACCTTTCGTCGACGCTTTCCGTGAGATGGAAAAGCGTGCGGCACGAGGATGTTCTATCAAGGAAATGGAAGATCTTCGCATCGGACAGTGGATCTTCATGTACGTTGTCCTACAAGCACTGCCAATGCTTGCCTGCGATGCGCCTGGTTTGAAGTGGACCAAGGCTGTCGAGTACTTCCTCTGCGAACCTCCTCGCTCCGGCGTTCCATGGGCCGATTCGAATGCTTCAGCCAGTGCTGTCCGAAGGACCTGGTTTTCTGTTGGCGGGGCCGGCGGTGGAGTCGTCAGCCTCCCGTCCGACGTGATCGAGCACGGTGTCGAAGGCATTTACCGTCGTAGCCACTGCTGGGTCATGGCAGAGAAGTGGGCCGCCAGCAATCCCATTCTCAGCGAAGCGCTGCAACTTCAACAGAGCGGCGGAGGCGCCGGTATGGACGATCCTCTCCCTGCACCGCCTTCTGGAAAGGACCTACTTCGCCCGGATAGCAGGAGCAGCGACCACAGCCGTCGCAGCAAACGCTATTCTTCCCTCGCAATCGGTCTCGAAGCTCTCCCATTACCCCAAGGCGTCACTCCAGACGGAAGCATGCCGAGCTCCGCGGAGAGACCTCGTACTCCGAAGCACTCTGTCGACACGAGCAAGACGTTTGATTCCATCCTCGGAGGAGTCGACACGGGCGTTGCTAAAGGCAAGAAAAAGAAATAATCGGCGGCCCCTTGGAGTTTGATATCTTGTACACGATTGGGGAAAATTTTTTGGGTACACGTGCACTAGGTTGGACATTAAAAAACAACTCCTGTGAAAAGTTTGGCGAAAGATACCCTTGAATGGACGTTTGAACATATGGGTCTTGTCTCTGTACAGTGTAGTAGTAGTAGTAGTAGTAGTAGTAGTCGTAGTATGATAGATCGCCGTATAGTAGTGAAGGGTAAGTGGTTGTCACGATATCAGCTTCTCCCTTTCACATCGCGACCAATCTCCGTCTCCAAGTCATCGACGAGGCTTCGGGTTGGAGACTATATAATCAATGTCCGTCAATTAATGCTGTCTCCTACCGATTTTCCGCTATATCTAGGTCTTTATACGAGATCCCACCCCCTCCTTTGGAGGGCCCTTTCTGCGATAGGCCCCTCCCGGATCTGCTTCGAATATTGACATAATAGAAGAGGCATCATGCCTCGCCGGAGAAGCAATCGCAGCAAAGATCCATGGCGTATTAATCGAGTACAGTGTTCGTGAAGTTGGTACTATAGTGTGGGAGATGGCTAGAGAGAATACCCGCCCTTATAGCGAGAAGTAGGAGCTGCCCAGGACCCTTGGGTGTCCAAGTTTCGCATGTGAAACCTACCTACTGAGACCCTTCCTTTTGCTGCAGGGCTCGTGTTGACAGGAGCTTAAGAAGCAAATTAGACTTCTGGTGTGGAAAGCTCTCCTAGCGATAAGATATCTAAAATGCTGGTTATGCGTACGTTCTCGCCGTGCAATTAATTACAATCATGTCTCACTGTATTGTCACCCTGTCTAGATACACAAGGGTCTAGATACACAAGGGAGAGAAAAAAGAATAAACAGTCTCGAACATCAACTATCAGAAGGCGAAGAACGTGCTTCCGACTTAGCCGCCGTTTGGGGCCTGGACTTCTCCCCATTGCTCGCGAGTCCAGCGTTCTGCGCGGCCTCGAGCAAGTCTGCGCTTTCAACCTGGGTCCTGTCAACGGCGAGGGAGAGCTTGCCTCTTTCCTGGGTTTTCGCCATGCGCTTGAGAGCCTGTTCCGTCAATCCTTGCCGGAAAATTCGCTCCAAAATATCCTTCTTGCGTGTTTTGTGGTCGCCGATGCTAATTAAGACACCTGCCATGATGTTGCAGGTAATGGAGCAGGAAAGGATCGTTGCCGTTAGTGCCTCAGGTCGGACCCGATAGTCGATGGACCATGTACACGTTCCGAGCGCAACCTGCAAAAGGCTGTGACAATCGAGCAGCACGACCACTGCCACCAGGAGGCGAATGGGAAAAGCATGATGTGTCGCCGTTTCGTGCGGTTTGTAGAAGGTGTGGCTCTTGTTGAACTTGGCCTGGTGATACTGTAATCTCTTCTGTTGCCTGAGCGTCAAGACGGAGAATTCTGCCATTTCTTCCTTATCAATGGCATCATCAAGCTCCGCATCTGTCGCGCTCCTTCTTCGATCCGGCAAGTCATTTTGGTCGACAAGCTGCGGCAGCTGCTTCTCTTTCCGCAGTCTCCAGGTGAGGTGATGATAATGTGCGATGAAGCACATATGGTATGTATCGACTGCACGGAATGGGGCCAACCCGTCTCCCATCAGGGCAAATAGGGCCACCAGAACCAGGTCAATGACGTTGATGATATACTCCTGCTTGGAGCCGACGTAGATCCACCCGATTAGTGCAAATACCCAAGCCGCACCGAATAGTGTAACAAGGACTGCGTAGACCGTCACGAAAAGACCCAAAGGCTTGCTGACATATTGCTTGAAGCCTCTCATGGAGCGCTTGAAGCCTTCGCGCTTGGAGTGGAGGAGATGCCGGACGTGGTCATTAAGCTCGAGGACATCCTCATCACTCCAGCCTTCCAGACTGACTCCATGGGGCAGGACGGCATAGTGCGAATCGCTCAATTCCGAAGATATCGATATTGTTCTGCGAGGCGGCTGCATCTCGATTTCGTCTTCGTCGAGTGGTGGGCTTGGTTCCCCACTACGGGGTTTTGTTGCAGCTGTATCTGGACGGGTAGTCCGTGTGCCAGCCCTAGAACGTGCTATCCGCTGTAGATCACCTTGATTCCATGTTCTTGTTGGATCACGTGTCAGATTGTAGGTCGGCCGCCGGTTCACGAGCCCACCAAGATCCGGAACGAACAGTGAATTCTGCAGATTGGTTAGAGTACCTATTGTTCGCACCTCCGGATCCACGAGGTCCAATAGGTCAATCACATCGGAGTCGTATTCATAATCCTGCGCACGAGAACTCGGCCTGGTATCATTTCTGAAAGTAGACCCAGTGCTGCTCCTGAGGCGTCCCAGTCCAAAGCCTCTCCTCTGAGCGCTGTGCATTGCGTGTGCGCCATTGTCAGCTCGCTCAGGGCTCTGTCTGGCCATGTCTTGGGCATTAACACCCGGAGTAGTAGGGCCAGTGTTACCACTGCCATCAGCGAAGCCTGGATGCATTGTGCCTGGCGTTGTCTGCTCTCCTTCTGTGATCGCAGGCATGTGTGAAGCTCCGTCGAGCGTCCTTTGCTTTGAAAGGTCGGATCCCATCAGAGCATCCACGTTGGGGCGCTGTGGTGCTGAGGAGCTCCGTCGTCTGTTGGCGGTCCAGTCTTCTTCCGCGCGGCCGGGTTGCTCTCCTGTATTGGAACGTGACTGCGCTATCGCCGTGCTTGATGGCAGTCTGCGAATACGGATGTTTGAAGGAGCTCTAAGGCTCTCGAATGAAGGCGCGCCCGGGAGATAGCGAGCGCCAGTCTGCTGAGGCTGGCCATTTTGGTGGTCCACATGGTTTACCGTGCTCGCACGGCGACGATTGAAGTAGTCCATGTCCTTGCGGCAAATCCGTGTTAGTTAGGCGCGCGCAGTGCAAGCCACTCCCTCGTTGGGTCGAGATCAGAGCTGACACAGGATGGCCCAAACGAGCACGCGTACCTGTGTGCGTTGGCTGAGCTCAGACCCCATGCACACCCGAGAGGAAATCTCAGCAGGCACCAGGAAAAACGAGACGCGAGTGATCCAGGTTCAAAATCCAAGTCGTGTGTATGGCTCTCCAACAGCTGAAGATGCTTTTATCCAGAGGCAAATGCGAGCCGGCGTATCCGGGATTTTGCTAGCAACGATGCAAAATCAGATGATCTCCTGGTCGCGTCTCGTCTCGTCTCGTCTCGTCTCGTCTCGTCTCGTCTCGTGACGTCTCGCTCGTCCTTGGCCACTCGCCTCGTGTCCGGATGTCGCGCACTAGGAACCAGCGTGATTCCAAAATACGAGCGGCTCGTGGTGCCAGACAGGCGAAACGCAGCGATGGTGATATGGCTCCGGACACGCTGTCATATGTGTCGGACTCGCAGGTCGTCGAAAGGATGCGGCGTGGGCGGGAAAGATGAGGAGCTGCAATTGCAATCAGGGAAAGTTCGAAAGGGCGATCTGGCCCGAGCTCCTCCCTCCGAGCCCAACCTTGTTTCGCGATACCCAATTGAAAGGCGTTGCTGGAGCGGCCCGCTCGACGAGCGGATGAGCGAGGAAAGGTTAACTCCAGCTCTGCTTGTCCCTAAGAGCGCTGTGTGCTGTGAAGAGCTGGTCTTGCTGATCAACAATGTCACGTGCATTGTACATCAAGACTCATATCAGCCTGAGGCTCACACGGCTCACTTGGACATCAACATCACGAATGGCGAGCGACGGGAGCGGGAGACCTCATCTCCTCGACCGTTCAACTTGTCGCCGGGCTAGGTGAGCCTTGGCCGACGTCATCGCACTTCGCTCTTGACCCTCGCACACTCAAGACACTCCAAAAAGGCTTCGCATAGGTTCGCAAGCGCTCCGGACTCCTCGCTGTAGCGTGACAACCTAAGAACTTGGAAGTCAGTCAATGTTTCTGCACTTGTTTTGGTGCAGTGGATACCTTTTATGCAACCCCGCCGTCGATAGGGCAAGCTCGTCCGGGATCGGAAGCAGCGGGCCGGCGTATCTCACTTCACTCTCCCAGTCTTGCTGTACTATGCTTTGCCCGATCAATATAACATCTTGATGCTCTTGAAGTACTTCTCACCATCCAGAGTGACTGTGTACGCATTTACCAAAAGAGCAACGTCTTTCCTCCCTTCGAAACGTGTTCCACTCGTCAATATGGCCGAAATCCATACCCCGATCCCAAACCTCAAGCTCAACGATGGCAATAGCATCCCAATGGTATGACTCCTCCACCGTCGCACCGAGTTCGTCAAGCTGACAGTCACACGAAGCTTGCATACGGTACGGGCACTGCCTGGTACAAGAGCGGCGACGAATCCAAGCTCGATCAAACCTGCATCGATTCCACCAAGACCGCCATCAAACTAGGCTACTACCACCTCGACGGCGCCGAAGTCTACAAGACCGAGACAGAACTCGGAACGGCAATCAAGGAGTCCGGTGTCTCCCGGGACAAACTTTTCTTGGTAACCAAGGTCATCACCAACATCGCCGATATCCCATCTGCTCTCAAGACCAGCCTCAAGAAGCTCCAAACCGACTACGTGGATCTCTACCTCATCCATGCTCCGTTCTTTAGCGAGAGTAAAGAAGAGCAACAAGCCAAGTGGAAGCAGATGGAAGAGGTCAAAGAAATGGGGTTGGCGAAGAGCATCGGCGTGAGCAATTATCTCCCGGAGCATCTGGAGATGATTCTGGAGAATTGCAAGGTTCCGCCTGCGATTAATCAGATTGAATTCCATCCTTACTTGCAGCACCCAGAGTTGTTGAAATATCACAAGGAGAAGGTGAGTCTCCTTCCTTATAACTACAAAGGAGACTTGGACTAATTCGTCCTTACAGGGAATCGCCACTTCAGCATACGGACCGCTCACTGCCGTTACCAAGGCTGCCGGTGGCCCTGTTGACGATTACTTGAACAGCTTGGCGAAGAAGTATGCTGTCAATCCTGGCGAGATCTGCTTGAGATGGTGCATTGACCAGGACATCGTTGCCATTACAACTTCGAGCAAGGAGCAGCGGTTGAGCGATTACTTACGGGCAATGACTTTCAAATTAACACCAAAAGAGATTGCACAGGTGAGTTATACCGGTGTTCCTTGACAGCAAGCAACTCACTGACAGGTCGGATAGATCAACGAGCTGGGCGCCAAGAAACATCTTCGAGGGTTCTGGAACCACAAGTACGCCGAGGACGACCGCAGGTAATGCACGAAGCGACTCGCATCTTGGAATGTTCAAGATACTCCGACCACACCGAATCAAGCTCAAGGTGTGAGTATAGATTCGATGAGAATGTGCCATCGTATATCTCCCAGAAGAGCCAATACAAAAGCAACGTGACTTCGCAAACGGCGCGGGACCAGGTACATGTCACTATCTACCATCCTGATCAACGCAGAAAAGACGGACTTCGATCATCACTCCCATCTTTCTCAATCTTTCATTCCAGCATCCGGATACACACTCCCCCCGCCCTCCCCTCCCTTCCTCCGCAGTAACCACATCTTCCATCCTCCCACCCCACCCCAACCTCCCGTCAAACTCACCAGCAACCACTCCTCGCTCAAGAATCCCCTCTTTTCTCCTCCAACAATCCCTCCACATCCCAATTCGCCCACAAAAAAATTCCCCTTTGAAATTCTTTGCTCGCGCATCATCGGCGGCTAACTATACTGCCATTCCACCCGATCATCGCGGACTTACCCTCCCCTGCCCTGTCCTCCCTACCTCTCGAGCGAGATCTATCCCCACGTACCCTCGGGCTTGCAGGTTGAAGGTATGCCATGAAGCGTGTTCATTATGTAGTCGAGGTATCCTATTATCTCACTCGAGACGAGTTTGGAAAGTCACGTAGGCTGCTGCTGCTGCTACGGAAGGGGACCGTAGGGGATCGGAGGTGTGCCGTGCTTGTGCCGCGCCGCTGGAGATGTTGATAGTCGTCCTTGCGAAAAGGGTAAGGCTTCTCTTCGCCTTCAAAACACAAAGTGTGCGCTACGATGAGAAGACCAAAGGGTTTTCGAGATTCTAAGCTTGTAAGATGGCTTCGGTATCGATGAGGAGTCCTGTGGTTCCGATTCCACCGGCGTTGGCATTGTTCGCGAGGATTTCAGGAACTGTGAGACGAGTAGTGTTGTTGTTGTTGTTGTTGTTGTTGTTGTTGTTATGAGCAAGAACGGTGGGAATCTCGGCTTTTGGGGGGTTATATATCTGCGGTTTTGAGCAAGACGTTTGTGGCTGGGGATATTTTTCTGATTTCTTGGGATGTTTCTTCCAGGGTGGATTTCGGAGGGCGATACTTTTGGCGTGGACTTGGGCGAAAGCGAAAGCGATGGCGATTTCTTTTCCTACTGCGCGGCCTCCGCCTGTTAGTGGGATGATTTGGTTGGAACAGTCGAGGGAGGGTTGGGTTGGGTTGGGTTGGTTCGATGGTTGGGTTTTGTTTGTGACGATAGGTTGGTGTGAAGGATGGGTAGGTAGAGGAACGGCATCATGTCCGTTTGCTCGATGACACTGCCGGGAGGTGTCCACGAAAACAACTTCACGGCTCACATGCTCTTTCTAAAAGGTTCTCTAGAGCTTCAGATCAGCGCTCGGTCTTGATTGTGCTTTGGAGGAGGACTTATCGGTCGTTGGCATTGCGGTGGATGAGGTCGCTAGACTGACTTCATGCTTGCTCATCAAGCTATACATTGGCGGATGTCGAAGAGACTGAGGTTTGCATGGAAACCATGATTGGTCGAAAAGAGGGACTTTAGGAAGCAGATGTATTTCTTCTACCTGTTCAGTTCCATATCTTGACGCCGTCCGTTCCATGTCTATCAGTCAGATCACGCTGTTCGTGCCATGTGGTGCATACGCACCCAAGCAATGCAACTACAATCAGAGATTCCATAGCCAAAAACATCACCATCGCAGGCCTCGCTCAAAGTCCGCATCTACGCCATAGCTCTCATTAGGCCGTGTTAGAGCTCTCTTGTGTTTCAAACTCCTAGACTCCGCGCTCTTTAATGCTTCGCGGTGACCGCCTCACCGGTGAGCTTCTCGACGGCCTCCTTGGCGATGTCACCAAGAGCCACCATGCATACTGTCTGCCAGACACCAAGACCGATACGTGGTGCAACACCACGGTAGAGACCTTTGAAACCGCTGGTCTTGTAAATGTAGGCGAATGTGTTGCTGACTGTCATCTTCTTGGGGCGGTTCGGGTCCTCCTTCTTCGACTGCATCTCGACACGGACGACTTCGATGGGCTGATTCCATGCGGAGAGACCACCTCCCAGTGCGGAGGCGAGGATTCGCTCGGGAGCCGTAAGCTTCTGGGAAGTGTCGGTCTTGCCGGTGAAGTTGCGGATTCCGTTCTCACTGTACAAATGTTAGCAAAAAGCAATATGTGGACTGAGATAAGGGTTCACATACGCAACTCTGCTGAGGCCGAATCTGGAGCCCCAGTTGGTGACCTGACGGACAGCAACAGCGTTGACACCCTTGTTGATTCCGGCAATACCTTCAGCACGGTAGATGTTCATAAAGGTCTCCATGGTGCCCGGGGGCTTCTTGCCGGCCTCCAGTGCCTTGTGCTTGGTCATCTCCACCGTCTTCATGCACGTGCAGAAACCCATGGTCGCGTATGCCTGGGCAAGACCACCAGTCATACCTCCCACGATACCAGAGACGAAATTGTTCGCGCCGAAGCTCTTGGCGTAGTACTCGGCCTCGGAAGCAACGAAGAGGAGGACAGCTCCCTTGGTGGAGGCTTCGATCCAGGCCCATGGGATGAGACCCTGGTAGACTGCGCGCGCAAGCTCCATTAACACCTGTATGTCTGTACAGAATCGCGGACGCGAGATGTTGGGATTCTACTCACATCCCATGACTCCACCACGGCTCCAGATACGGGCAACAGCGCCAGCCATGCCATCCGTTCGGTTGGCAGCCATGGTGGTCTTCATGACCTCGAGCGGCTGGCCCAAGGTCGTGACCTCGAACATGTTCAGACCGGCGCCCAGCAACAGATTGCTGAACTTGACCGGCTTCTTCTCGAGCGGAGCGGTGGACATGCTGATGCGAGAAGGTGCGGAGGAGCAGGCCTGACCAAGGCAAGCGTGCGGCTTCTTCGCCTAGAAATGCGGTGTCGTGCGTGAGGGTGAGGGCGGAGTGCTGCTGCTGCTGTCAGGAGAGCAGCTTGTCGTTGTCGAGTAGTAGGAGGATCGGCGGTTGAGCTCGACGTGTAGATAGAGACCCTGGGGCTGAAGGTGCCGAGTGAGAGCTGCGCCGATGGATGACAAGCCAAGCTCAGCTACGACAACACGACCAACAAACACACAAAGGCTGAATAGCTGGAAAGGTTAACAATCGTGTCGTGTCTGAAAGGTGGAAGTCTTCCGCAAAGGGGGATGGGATTTGTGGTTCACGACGGACTCCGATACATTTCCCATTTATTTTTACTTTCTTTGAGATGACCCGAGCCGCATGAGCTTCCTCAACCAACCGCCGGCGAACGCCTTTGGTGCCTGACATGCATTCCCCGACCATCGCCGACGATGATGCCATTGAAGTCCTTACCCATCTCCTACATATCTTACATCGCATATCGCTTCACCGTCACGTCTGATCGTGCATTCCTTTGCAGGTTTCCGCGGGCAATTCGAACAGAACTCGAAGCAGAGTGCTCCATTCTATTGGTGCGGCTCGTCGCAAAGGCCGACAAGCGGCTTGCGCGGATGTGACCTGCTAGCCGATGGGTATTTACCCTCGGACAATGGCTGCGCAGATGTGACCTAGCCGATAGGTAATATTTATCCTCGGACAACCACATCCAAAATCCAAGGGGATGGCTGAAGGGCAACCCGATAACGAGCAGCTCAAAGCCCGGACTAGGATTCCATGCCAAGGCTCGCTCCTCAGCTTCTCTCTCCGCTGTGCTGTCTAGCAACAAATGGTCTAATGTGAAATGCTGATATGGCAACGAGAAGAGCTCGTGGTCTATTCGTTTACTGTACAAAACGAAATACTCTACTGCTAGCTATGACACTTGCTAGGACAACCGTGGGAACACTTCTCATAGCCTGTTCTGACTCCATGCCCAACATTTGCTCCATTCTGTCGCATGCAAAGCTTGTAATACACGTCCGAAGCGCTTTTCAATGAAACTATCATTCAGTGCTTCTTCCTCTTTCATCACCACCTGACTTCCCGGCCACCTCCGTCGCCGCCTAGAACCTGGAGCGCTCGGAGAATGCGCCTGTTGCTAGGCATCCGTGGAAGTGTGTGAGCGGTTCACAACTTGGCGCCGACCAGCTTGGCCCAGGCATCGGTGCTGAACGACTTTGGTCGCTCGATTGGTGCACCAACAGCACGGTCGATGATGAGCTGGGGAAGAACACCAAGAGCTCTGCTGACACCGAAGAGCACGGTGTAGAAGTTCTGCTCAGTGAGACCGTAGTACTGCAGGAGTACACCGGAGTGCGCGTCGACGTTCGGGTATGGGTTCTTGGTCTTGCCGTGCTCGGTGAGGACGCCCGGGGCGATCTTGTAGACTTGCGAGACAAGCTTGAACATTGGGTCGTCTGGGAGATGCTTGAGGGCGAATTCGCGCTGGGAGACGTAGCGTGGGTCAGTCTTGCGGAGCACAGCGTGACCGTAGCCAGGAACGACACGGCCGCCCTTGAGGGTGTCCCAAAGGTACTTGGAGATGTTCTCGTCAGAGAGGTCAGAGCCGACGCTCTTCTTCATCTCCTGGAGCCAGTTGAGCACCTCCTGGTTGGCAAGACCGTGGAGAGGACCGGCGAGACCGTTCAGACCGGCAGCAAGCGAGAGGAATGGCGAGCTCAGGGCGGAGCCGACCAGGTGGGTGGTGTGAGCAGAGACGTTACCACCCTCGTGGTCGGAGTGGATGGTGAGGTAGAGGCGCATCAGCTCGACGAAGTCGGTGTTCTCGGCAAAGCCGAGCTGGTTGGCCAAGTTGTAGCCGTAGTCCTTGTCCTTCTGGATTGGTGCAACCTTGCCATCCTTGTAGACATTGCGGTAGATGCGGGCAGCGATGGTGGGGAGCTTGGCGATGAGGTCCATGCTGTCCTCGAAAGTGTGCTCCCAGTACTCAGTCTTCTTCATGCCCTTAGCGTAGGCCTTGGCGAAGGCGGACTCGTGCTCGAGAGCAGTGACGGCGAGCGAGAACTGAGCCATTGGGTGGAGGTCGGATGGGCAGCGGTCGATGAGCTCGGTGACGAAGGATGGGACATCGGAGCGGGCAGCCCACTCAGCAGAGAGGTCGCGAACCTGCTGCTCCGTTGGGACTTCACCGGTCAAGAGGAGCCAGAAGAGACCTTCTGGCAATGGCTCTTGGCCGCCTGGAGCCTTGGGGAGAAGCTCCTGGCATTCTGGGATAGTCTTGCCGCGGAAACGGATACCCTCCTCAGAGTCGAGAACGGAACCCTCCCAGACGAGAGACTTGATGCCACGCGCACCACCGTAGACCTGGTCGAGAGTGACCTCGCCGATGACCTTGTTGCCGTACTCTTTCCGCAGCTTCTTGATCTGCTCAATCTTCTCCGGAAGGCTGGCGGCGAAGGTCTCCTTGAGGGACTAGATAAGAGATTGATTAGCTTGGTTTCATCCAGAGAGCATCACGGCTACACAAAGACGCTGTGGCTAAGCATACCGCACTCTTGCTGGGAGTTGCGTAGGTCCTGGCGGCGTTGAGGGCAGATCGCTTGAGAGAGGCAGAGACGGCCGGCTGAGCAGCCATTGTGCGGCGGATCGCAAGACGGGAGACGCTGTTGAGGGCCATCACGAAGCGAATCGGGTACGAGTAGAGGGCGTTGAGAAGGTGATAAAAGAAAGAGTCCGGTCGATGAACGTCGGACTCGGAGGAGAAAAGCTGCGGGAGTTGCTCGGGGAGAGATAGCTGTGTGCTGGCTGATGAGGTGATGGGAGGAACTTTTGTTGGAGCTCCTACGCCGTTGCCGTTGCCGTTGCCGTTGCGGGCAGGGGTGGGCGTCGGGTTTCGGAGCTTCTATTCTACAGCACGACGGATTTGGAACAACGAAGACGGGTGTGCCTGAGGTCAGGGAGAGCTTGAAATACTCCAGATACAGATGGGCTATGTGGTCTACTGCATGCAGCTTGTTCTCGTTCATCTTGGAACTCGTACAGCATCAGATGTTATTTTTTTCCGGCGGGCCTCGGTGGTGGTGTTGGGACGCTGCACAGCGCAGATTGAGTTCAGCACATGCCGATCATCGAGGTCTGCGGGACGGTTCTACCCGCTCCGCTCCGCCCTTTCCTTCGTCTTCGGCTCCTCATTTCGCCAGCAGTGTGTTTCCTTGAAAAGTCCGCACCGCAACAGAGCCTTCCCCTTCCCCCATCACCCACCTGCACTGCACTGACTGCAGCCCTTTCCGACCGCCACCAGCCGCTGCACACCCATAAGGTATCGGACCAGGAACACTTCTAATTATTACTGCTCACAGTGCGCTTTCCGGATACCGCCACGGCTCACCCTTGCCGCGCCCGTGACTTGCACGTGTGGCGACTTCATCCAGTTTTCGCGACCAGCACGAGAGAATTTTGCAGGCACGAGTGAATCGTCTCTGACTTCCCATCCACCCTCATCTGCGCATTCACCAGAACTATAAACCACCTTCGCGCCCCTTCCACACTGTAAAAGGTCGCTTCTACCGCACAACCTCCCACAACCACAATCGCGACTCGACACCTCTCCCGGAAGACATCTTACTGCAGGTGCCGTGAAGTGCTGTTGTAGCATCGACCCGACGCGCAAGACACGCAAGAGAGGAATACAATAGGAGTGCAGAAGAGCTCGTCCGCGATACAGCGTGTGGGTGAGTTCGTGGAGCACCACAAGTAAACGGCAGAGGACTGTCGCCTCACTCTCACGGATACGACCTCGACATCAAGACACGTGCTCGGGGAGTAGCAAGCTCGCACGCAGTGACGAGACTCAGACCTCTTTCCGGACGTTTGTGAAAAGCACACTCCACACCGAAGGCGCGCAGTAGCTCTTGCGACTCCACCTTGCTGACTGTCGCTCAGTAATATCAGTGAGCACCCTGTGTATACTGGTAGCACGGCCAGGCAAAGGCCAGAAGTAGAGCGTAGCCTCAACACCTTTCGTCCAGGCGCACGTAGTAGGCTTCGTCCATCATGGGAACGCCAACGGTGAACGACCTTGACGGTCTGCTCTCCTCACTGAACCAGCTGAAAGCACCGGGAGCGTCCAAGAACAAGATCGCCACCATCACCACGCTCTGCGTGAACAACGTCCAGGTATGTCGGTGTCATCTCGTCGGAAAGCTTAAGGCTGCCTCCCTGCCGTCACCTGCAAGGACTGGCACTAAGCGTTGATGAAACAACTACTGACCTTCTGAATGGCAGACCGAAACGAACATCGCACAGTCCTTCTATCGTGCCCTTAAGAAAGCGCCCGCCACCCACAAATTGGGTGCCCTATACGTGATTGACAGCGTAGTACGCCAGTGGATCGAAAAGGCTCGCGCTTCTGGACAGGATCTGCTCGTAGAAGGACGAGGCGAGCCAGGCACATACCCAGCCGCTGTGAAGCGTGTCACCGAATTGATGCCCGCATTGTTTGACGACATCATAAAGGGAATTCCAGAGGACCAGAAGCCCAAACTCCAGAACATTATCACCATTTGGGAGCGCGGCAACACTTTTCCAGCAAAGATGCTGGCCGAGTTCAAGGCAAAGCTAGGTATCGAAACCGGAAATGGTGCATCTGCGCCTGTAGCCCAGCAAAGCGGTAAGATCAACTATGGTGCCAAGTTTACGGCTCCCATCCCAACGAGGATACATGCAACGCCTGTTGGATATCCACCGAGATATCTGTACGACCAAGGCTTTCTGCCAGGACGCGCTCCTCTGCCACAGGCCAACGGAAGCATGCCGCAGCCCCAGCAGCCTGCCCAACCGCCGGTCACTTTCCCACCTCCACAACAAACTCAGGCGCATGCACAGCCCGCACAGAATGGACCACCCAGCGATGTGAACAGTATTCTGCTGGCTCTGTCACAAGCAGCACCTGCTGCACCACCGCCATCCTTTCCTCAGTCTACTGCCCCCGCCCCTGTGCCCGCGTCAGCTCTACCAGCGGGTCTTCCACCTCAGCTTGCTGCTCTCTTTCAACAGCAGACTCTAGGGTCACCAGCGCAGCCTCAGTTCGCATTCTCCGCTCCTCCTGCTCACTCGGTGCCCCCAATGCCCACTCCGACGTATCAAGCACAGTTCAATGGATATCCTCCACAACAGCCGCCTTCCGTTCCACAGGTGTATTCCCATGCACCGCCTCCACAGCAATCACAGCAGCCTCCGGCGGCAGATCCGCTGGCACAACTTCGTGGCTTACTGCCAGAGAACATTCTCAACGACCGGCAGAAGCTGATCCCAGCACTTACGCTTTTGCAGGAATTGCAGAAGGACGGCATTCCTCCGGAGAAGTGGGGTCCGGTATTGAAGGCCTTTGAAGAACAGTACCAGCCTGCACCAAATGCGTACGGCGGACAAGGCGATCAAGGGCGTGGTCGTGATCGCAGCAGGAGCCCGGCGAGACCCAGCCATGGCGGCAGAGGAAGTCCCGTCTACGGGCAATATGATCCCAACACACGCACCACCCAACCTCCAGATGCGCGTGATAGCCGTGGCAACAACCAGCGTGGTCGCTATCGGCAGCGATCGCCAGCCCGGAACGATCCCGGGGTCGCGGCAATGAACGGCCGGCCAATGCAGCCGAAGCTCATCACTTACGACGACAGCCTACCTCCAGACAACATCAAGGTGCTCTCCCGGACTCTGTTTGTTGGAGGCGCCAATGGCACACAGCAGGAGATTCAGGATCTTTTCGAGCGCTTCGGCGAAGTGCAGACATGCATTGCCAACCGCGACAAGCGCCATGCTTTTGTAAAGATGACTACCCGGCAGCACGCTTTGGCTGCAAAAGCTGCCATGGGGGATCTACAGAACAGAAACGATCGCGACACCATGAGCATTGCCCGACAGACGAAGTGGGGTGTAGGTTTTGGTCCACGAGAGTGCTGCGACTATCAGCGAGGCGAGAGCGTCATTCCGATCTACAAGCTCACCGAGGCAGATCTGAAGTGGCTTCATACGGCAGAGTATGGTGGTACCGGTGGACAGCAGCTGGAAGGCGGTATGGTGTTGGAGGAACCAGATATCGAGATTGGCGCTGGCGTCAGCAGCAAGGCTATGAGTGCAAAGATCGCCAACCCGGGTCATGGACATTCTCAGAAGCGCCAGCGCGAGGATCGGGAGCACGGTGGGCGTCACAAGAAGAACAAGGGAGGCGACCAAGGCTATGGAGGAGGATATAGTGGTGTTTCGGGAGGTCCGTCGCCAGCGGACTATGGCTACCTGCCGACGCGGCCAGAGCCTGTCGCTGTTGCTACGCCACCGGCAGTACCTGGATTCGGCTTCAACTTTGGTCTTCCTAACGGACAGAATGGCTTTCAGTGAAGGAGTTCTCTGTGGTGCGAGGTCTTAGCATGGCGTGGCGGCATCATTGTATGGACTGGAAGTTTCCACGGCGGCACAGCGATACCCGCGGGCTTGTGTGTGATGGGTTCCCGGTATACATTTGTTTCTGTCTCAATACTTGTTTTTTGTGAAAAAAGCATAACGATACGTTATCGTCGGCGCTTCTATCATCTCAAATTCTCTCCAAAAGTCGGTCAATATCTTTGGACTCCAATTTGGTCTACAGTGAGACGCTCTCGCGAAGAATGGATTTGACTTTGTTGCATGCAGCTCCTTCTCAGCTTTCTCAATAAGGGTTTGGCGGTACCCTACCCTACTACGTCTTACGGTTCTCAGCCCAGGAAGCACTTAACCGTTTTACCTCTACGCAGCGAACCGTGACAGCGACTGTTTTATACGGACTGAGAAAGCAAGACGGTTGTATTTACAAATCTCCTCTCTTTTGCTCTCCCGCTGTGGTCGCGCGTCTGAGCGATCGAAAAAAGAAAACCACCGCCGAAGGGGAAAAAAATGATATCCCTCTCCAGCTTCCTCTTCCTAGCAGCAACCTCCCTCATCACCTACACCCTCCACCTCATCCTGCAAAACCTCCTCCTCCACCCCCTCCGCAAAATCCCCGGCCCCTAACCTCCCCGCCCTCACCACGCTCTACGAATTCCACCACGACGTCCTCCTCCCGGGCCAATACCCCTTCCAAATCCGCCGCCTGCACGCCAAATACGGCCCCATCATCCGCCCCGTGCCGGACGAAGTGCACGTCAACGACCCGGACTTCTTGGATACGATCTATGCTCTCCGGGGGAGGAATAATCCTACCCGGACGGCGGGGCTGATGGTGCAGCGGAGCGTGGGCGGGGGCGGAAGATGGGGGGTTGCATCGCTTAAGAAGGGAGGCGCTGAATCCGTTTTTTGGGTTGGGGGCTGTTGTGGGGATGGAGGGGGAGGTGAGGGGGAAGGTTGATGGGGTTGGGAGGGTGTTGATGGCTGAGGAGGGAGGAGGGAGGGGGCGGGGCAGGGTGGTGGTGAATCTGTTTGCGTTTGCGAATGATCTCGTGCGGAATTTCTGTTTCGGACACGATAATGGGCTCCTGGAAAATTTGACAGAAGCGAAGAGACAGCGACGGGATCTCATGCGGTTGTTGACCGGGGTGAAGATTAATAAATTCTTCGCCACGCAGTTACTGGGGAGGATTCTCCCGGCTGCGTGGAATCGGAGGATGGTTCCGCCTGCCGTGATGGATCTGTTGCAGTTCAAAGCGCAGGCGGGGAGGGATATTGACGAAGTGCTTCGGGATGTGGGAGACGAGAAGAGGGGGAGGAATTCTGTGTTTTATCATTTGAGGGATAGTGAGAGTTTGCCGGAGGAGGAGAAGACGAGGGAGAGGCTGCAGGATGAGGCGACGTTGATGGTCATGGCGGGCACGGAGTCGTTGGCCAAGTCGCTGCAGTATGGGACCTTCTATCTGCATTACTATCCGGAGACGCTGGGGAGACTGCGGACGGAATTGGCAGCAGCGAGGGGGAAGACGTCGGATGGCAGGCTGTCGCTGAGCGAGTTGCTGCGGCTGCCATATCTCAATGCCGTGATCCTGGAGACGAACAGACTCACTTTCGGCGTGACGAATCGGATGATTCGGTACTCTCCGACGGAGACGTTGACGTACACTGCCAGCTATGGGCCCAATAAAGGACAGACGTACGTCTTGCCGCCGGGAACGAAAATGTCGTGTCTGACGTGGTGTACGCATATGAATGAAGAGCTGTTCCCGGATCCTCTCACTTTTGACCCGGAGCGGTGGGTAGGGCAGTCCGACGAGGTCAATCGAAGAAAGAGAAGCATGATGGCGCTGGGAAAAGGCCAGAGGAAGTGCGTAGGTATGAATGTGGCGAATGCTGGGATGTGCTTGGTATTGGAGGAAGTTGTAGGGTACGAGATGGAGTTGTTTGAGACTGGGTATGAGGATGTTGCCTTTCTGCATGATTATCAGATTGCGCATCCTCGGTTGGATACGCAAGGAATCCGGGTGACAGTTTCGGGAAAGCATGATCTGCTGTAAATATACTTTGGTGTAGTAGGTTTTTTCCTTGGTCTCAGTGTACTGTACTGACCCTTTGCCGGTGTGGCGAGAATGCCAGACGCCAGGCTTCGTGCTATTGCGTGAGCATTGCCTTCTGACGGCCGATAGGCTGGGACCTTTCAGATTGCCAATAGACTCTTCTTCCTGCCTTCGAGAGCAAGGGCACTCCACTCGATTTTCCACTCGGCAGATGCGCACTCTCAGAAGGCTCGTAGGCACATCGGCTCTACAATCTCCGTCTCGCAAGGCCTATGCTTGGAAGCCTCCCGAATCAGATCTTGGGTCCGACATACAGAGTCTGGTCTTTTGTTCTATTCGTCATCATCGTCGACTTGTACGAAGGGGTTGGCGATCTCCTCGCTGCCGTCCAGAGGGGAGATCATGACCAGGAGAGTTCCTCGTGCAACCAGAAGTCCGAGATTCCGGGAGCTCGTGTTGCCCTCCTCATCTGCTCGGAAGAAGCATTAGGAGCGCTCGTTCCAGCCATCTAAGCATTAATACTGACCTCGGGTGATCTCCTTGACGTTGTCCAAGACCAAGTTCATGAGCTGATCATAGCCTTTCAGGGTTCCAGTGACTGGTGAGATGTCAGACAAGATTATGATATCGACACCGGGCCTCCGATTAGTTCCGTACCTTCTCTGCCGCCGTTGAACTTGACGCTGATGGCCTTGTCCATGTATTTTGCCAGGTCGAGAATGTTTTCTTTCTGTTTCCTGTCTCCGCCCTGTGCGTTGCCTCCGCCACGGCCTCGATCGGCGCCACCGCCGCGTCCACCGCGATCGCCGCGACCACCCCGGGCGCCTCTAAAGCTGGCGCGCTCCGACATTGGTGGCAAGAACCTTGGTGCAAGAGGAGTTGTTTGGGGGGTGGGATGGTCATGTGACGAGAGGAGGTCGAGAAGTTCGCTTCCCTTCCGTGCCGAAAGAGCTCTAGCACATAAAAGGTAGCGGGCGGCGGGGCGGCGGGATCGGGTTGGCACGTGCACGGTGGGCACCTTCCACCACTGCACCTCCGCTCCGTGATCTTTGGAGGAAGGAAGAACCTACGTAAGCCGAAAGACACCTATCACCTCACTGCACTGCGAGAGAACCGAAGACACGGGGGAGAGAGAGGGAGAGGGAGAGGGAGAGGGAGAGGGCAGGGTGGAGCATACCGTCGGAGGCACTGCCCAACTCGACTACTGTCCCCGGGCGGTGTCGGTGCCGGTGTAGGTGTCGCCCGGGACTCGCGCGCCCCAAACAGGGCTGGCGGCGCAGAGAGGTGCACGCCGGTGGGCGCGGGAGTTGGCGGTGGTGTGGGCAGGCTGCAGTCTGCTGCCGCCGCGCGCTGCCACCCTCGACTCTCCCTCCGCAAGCCGCCCGCCGCCCGACGCCCGCCGCCCGCCAGCCTGTGAGTGTGTGAGCACTCGCTCGTCTCCCCGTCCCCGTCGCCGTCGCCGGTTCCCCCTCCTCCTCCTCCTCCCCCTCTTCCTCCTCTACCCTCCCTCCCTCCCTCCCTCTCCTCTCCTCTCCTCTCCTCTCCTCCTCTCTCCTCTCCTCCTGTCTGTCTGCCTGTCCGACTGTCCGACTGTCCTCCTCCCCGACCGCAGCATCGCATCGCTATGCGACAAGCATGGACGCTTCATGTCCCCCCACGACGGATTCCGCTCCCACCGAGTCCGGCGCAAAGCGAAAGCGGAGTCCCTCGCTGAGCGCCGCGCCGCCAGCAAAGTCTGCGAAGACCGGGCAGCTGTCCATCAACTACCTCGCGCGCCAGTCCCACGAGGACCTGCCCCTGATCACCAAGGAGGACACGCTGCCGAACCTCCTCCATCTGCTCTCCTCCTACAGCAACATTCTCGACCGCCACGAGTCACTGGCCTCCAATCTCGGCGCCCGTCCCCTGGGTCCGATCCTGATCAAGCGCTTTGAACGCTGCTTCGATGCCCCGCCCAAGATTGTGGCCTCCCACCACAAGAATGCCGCCCTCAATCCCGACGATACGTCGCACCAGATCACATGGCTCGAGGTCATCGAGTTTGCCCGCTCCCACCCGAGCCAGTTCACCCTCAGCACCTTTTCCGAAGGCAAGCGAGTGTGCCAATTCTACTATCCGCAGAAGCAGCTGCGCGTGCAGATCAGTGAAGAGGACTTCTTGTTCATCAACAGTGGGCGATGTCAGGAGCTGATTCCCCCGCTCCCCATCTGGGAGGACGAAGAGAAGGAGGTCGGCACCTGCGATGTGCTCGAGGCGAAGCTCAAGGAACTCACAAATGCCGCCGACATGGTTGCAGCGAGGACTCGGCAGCTGAGCCATCGATTGAAGGGACGTAGAGCCGCCATATTGGAGAGGAGAGCGGAAGGCGGGAGTGGAACCCCGGCCAAGGCCAGCGCTTTGCAGACAACAACCGCACCGCCATCATCGTCGGGATCCAGTGGCTTCGTCGCTGTCAACAACGCGGGAACTGCCCGGCCTGCGGGTGAAAGCGTCGAGCCCAGCCTAGGGTCATCGGCAGCAATTCGCAATGAACTTCTTCGTCACTTCGAGAGCCTGCCTCACAACCAAGGCCAAGAGAGGACGAATTCTAGGACTCATTCCGTCGGCATCTCAAGTGATACTGCTCCACCAGGGTCTCGACCGGTCGAGTTCTCTGCAGCACCGCACGAGGGGTTCGGCTCAAATGCCTCGTCACTCTCTCCTGGCCCCTTCAACGCTTTCGCCGGCGAAACTTTCCCTTATGGTGACAGCTCTACACCTGCGCGGGCCGCAAACACCATTCATGCTCATCGACCATCCTCCAGCACTGGCGCCATTCTATACAGTTCAGCGCCACCGCCACTGAAACATAACTTCAGTCGACCACTCCCCGCTGCCCTTGAGAGTAGCCAGCCGTTTCGACCGTTATGCCAAGCCCACATGGATAGCTTGCCACGCGGACAACGGGTCCTTCCACCTTGCGATCGCTGTCGACGGCTGCGCATGGATTGCGTGAAAAATCTCACCTCCTGTGCAGGCTGTACTCGCAAGCATGCTCGCTGCCACTGGCGAGATGTGTCCCGTGACGAACTTGGAGCTCTCGACCACATGATGGACTCAAGCTATTCGCCAACCCATGTGGATGGAGCGCATTCCAACGGCTATCTGAACGGTGGTGACCATGCATACAGTGAGAATGGGTATCCGCAGAATGATGAGAGCGATGACGACGATAGCAACCCACTCGAAGATCTGGAGGCGCTCGGGCAGAAGGAGGAACAGGAGAATCAGATCAGAGAGGACGAGGAGGGACTGCGCAACGCAAAGGAACTTGCAAGGCAAGGATGGGAAGAGAGTCTCCGTTCTCATGTTGGTGGAGCTGATCAGGGGGCACAAGACCAACCTCCGCAGAACGGTAATGTAGATCCGGCAGCACCATCCGACGTCCTGTCTGCTGTGGAGCCGGGAGGTCATGGCCGCCGGGAAAGCGACAGTAGCGTCAGCGACATCACTGACGCCGTCAACGTGGACCTCAAAAGACCTAGCTACGATCCAGTCCATGAGGGCTCATCTGATGATCCATCGCGAGGTTTCCGGGCGGTGAACGGCGTGCAAGGATGCTAGCGGCTGCTTGCAGTCGCCGCCCAGCATGGGACGAAGTAACGAATCTCGGTTTCCCAGTACTCGGGATGGAAGTACAACGTGAATAATTGCAGCAATAGAGCCTATAGACAAGCACGTCAAGGTATAACCCTTACTACGTCCTGCTTCATACCGGCCTGACAAGCCCGGGTGTCTCCGGAGCTGACTTCACCACTAGACACGACTGTGCTACACTCCATATTTTCAAGTCCGAATCACCTGCATGTTTGATCATCAGCGCAGGAAACGAGGTATGGTGTCGAGTTCCCGCTGCGGTGCGTGTGTAAGCGACCATGATGAGTTGCTGCAATTCCAAGTCCCGATGTCACGCTTCTCTGTGCCTGACAGTCTTTCCTGCAGGTCGTCATTCCTTCTTCCGGAAAATGCCATTCTGTGCGACCATTCTCGGATGCCAGCCGCCTTGGACTGCATCGGACCATATGGGCCATTGCTTCGCCTGCGCGGGCCGTGATGTATCAGGGCCGCGGTGCATCCACCGACCTCCTCCAGGCGACGGCACATGGATCGGGGACTGCCATTCGCGCGGTTCCTGAAACGTAGTCCAGAGCGAAGGCCGGTATGGAGATCAGGAACGCGCAGCATTAGCGCGCTCAAGAACCAAATGTCGGCCTGGAGACGGAGCCTGGGGAATTGGGTGTCTCTGCAGATAGCCGCCAGATCGCGCTGTGAGCGTCTGTTCCTGCATGCCAAAGCCATGTTCTTCAGCCTGACCATGCGCAATATGCGAGCAGCCGCCAGTCGTCTCGATTAAGGCTTTCTTCGGGACTCGGGCGTCGACACCGATGCTAAGACACTGGACTGACTGGACTGGCATCGAGAGGAGCAGCAATTTCAGAGTACACCTACCTGTTGATCGTATTGAGCTGGGGCGCATATTTTGAGTGGAGCACGCTCGCTTCAACTTGTATACAGGCGCTTCTCAGATCCCGGACCTACGGCGGTCTTCCCTGCTTGTGTTACCCTTCACCAACTCATCACCAACTCACCAACAACACCAGATACCCGGTGCCGCAGTGGCCACAGACGCTCTGATGATCCATGCAACTGTGTTCTCATCAAAGACCACCGTTGAGGATTGTACAGAGCGACACCGCTCGCACCATCGACGACGTCTTGGAGTACGAAGACCTCCGGGGGTTGACATCTGCCACTTTCCATGGCTGTGATGGGGTATCGCGTGCCTGAACTCTTGTCGAAGCATCGGGATAGCCTAAAGTCACCGCAGATGCCCACTTTGCGCCACCAGCGCTCTACAAAGAGGCCACCATGTGCATGCCTACGGTCGACCCACTTCTCTACAAAGAACCACTGATTTCGGGAACTGCCCTCATGTTGCGCAACACACAGCTCTTGGCCGAGGGCTGCGTCCACTGACCTGTAGGTCATTCAAAGCGATACTGTGCTCGGCGACCCGGATATGCAGAAGGGTCCAATCGTCCGCTCGATCAGTCTTTGAAACAGTGCACACGGCTCAGCGAGTAGGTCCAGGGTATCATTTGCAGACCGCCTGATGAACATCGGCCTATACGACGCTCGCAGTATCCATGCCATACCCGCAGTTGATTGAGGATGTATCGAAGCGCCTTGACGTTGAAGCCTGTCAATAGCGGGCCGAGATCAGGAAGCAGATGCCGTGATGCTTCGTGGGCCCGCTGGTGACTACCGATGTCGTTGCATTCCTCAGGTTGGAGGCGTTCCCAAGAAGGCTGACGTTGCAATGATGAAGTTGACCACCCACCAACAGAATACTCGCTGCTACCTTGGACCGATCTCGTGGGACTTCTGTGCCGTATACTACCTGCAACTTCTGCAAGGCAAGTCGAGGGCGATTAGGACGCACGAATACTTATTCTCCGCAAGGTCCTCCCCCATTGCCGCACCACCTTCTTCTTCACGATCGTTCCAAACGTTCGTCGTCCCTGAGGAAACCCTCCCCCCCCTTGCTTGTGTCATCGCAATCCGGAACCAATTGCTGGAAATTAATCGCCTGTTCTTGCTAGAGTTCCTCGCGAATCTTCGGACGATACGTTTGCCTGGTATGGTTGTACCTGGCATTTGATTTTGCATCTGGACTGCGCTGACTGAACCAGTCAGAACGCTGGACCGACCACCCATCCATCGAACCCTGACATAAGTCTTGCTACACGAGCGCAGTCTCCCAGCCTGAGGATGCTGTTCTACAATGGTGAGTAGAGCGAGCCTCCTCAGCCTCTTAAAAGCCACAAACTTTCCTATCCCTCTTCTCCATCTGCAACAGTCTTGATCTGCATCTTTGTTATTTTGTTCATCTGAATCTTGGACTTTGATACACGGAGGTCTCTCGTCTTGTGTGTCCCCCTCAGACAATTAATTAATGTCGCTGTCCAAATGGATACGGTTGCTGACGGTCTGTCGCAGTTTACGACACCATGTCTTCAACGACATCGCCATCTCGTCTCCGAGGCATACCTGTGCCAGGTATCGACACTCGAGGGATAGTAGAGAAAATCTCATCGCCCCTCCCATTTCAAAGCTGGCCTCTCACACCTCCCCAGTCAGCGAATGAGTCTAGGCGGCCCTCACTGGCGCACTCTGCCCTGTCTTCCGATACATCGCATTCCGGTCCTCCCTCGATCAACGGCTACTCTCAGCCCGCGACGCCAGTGAACAGCATGAGCGGACATTATGATTTCAAGGCACAGTGGAATGACGGCGCTGAGGTGCATGCGCACATGTCCACAAGCATTGTCGACGGTTGCCACGGGGGTCAAGTCCCCCAATCAATGTTCGCCTCTACCATGGTCAACCCTTCCGTGTGTGGCACACCGCCAATCAATGCTATGGACTCGTTGAGCATCCAAACGAGCCATATGGGCTCGCCAATGCCATCCGCATGGTCGCAACAGCACCAGGCTGTCAACAACTACCATGGATTGCCTACCGGTTTAGGCACGACCCTCTTTCAGAGCAGCCAGAGCCTTGGCCAAGAACATGCCTCTGCTCCGATGTACCATCCCGATGCTTCGACCATGCCAAGTCCACTGGAAGCCTCGGCATTCTCTCGGTACGATGCCCCCATGTCGTCCGCCAGCCACTACAATCAGCCTCAGGTGGTTGTGCCTTCGCAGGTCGCTCCTGCCGAAGACTATCCAATGGACTGCCATCAGTATGACATCAAACAAGAAGCCGTTGATGGTTTCAACCACAGCTTCGACTCTTCCATGGGTGGCTGGGAGTCTGTCGGCCCACCAAGCCCGGAAGACGCATACTTTGCTCAATCGGAAGAGGAAGACTTCGCCGTCGTGAAGGATGAAATACCCTTTACCCCTTCACAAAGTTCGTGCTATCAGGCGTCTGGCTTCTTCAATGTCGGACACAGCTCGCGGACGAAGAAACGTTCTTCCAAGCGCTCTCGCAAGAACAACAACGACGAGGCTGCGTGGTACGAGACCGAGATCGGTGAGACGACCGTCCGATGCTCTGGTCCCCGCTTCCTCCTCAATGTGACTGACGGGGATGACCGTCCCCTTTCACATTGCGTCGTCTCGGAGCAGACCAAGGAGCGCAAGCGATTCAGATGCGGCTTCAGAGGCTCAGACGGTCAGCTCTGTCGGGCTCGCTTCGAACGAAGCGAGCACCTCAAACGCCACAAGGGCATGCACTCCGGTTTCCGCCCATACTTCTGCCCCCTCGACGACTGCGGCCGGCACATCGGTCGTCCCGACAACGCCGGCGACCACCTCAAGACCCATCTCAAGCCCCACACCCCCGGCAAGAGGAACAAGACCTGCTCCTGGGAGAAGCTCGAGGCCGGGATCCTGGCCAAATACACGGACGAGAAGGCGGCGACGAAGCTCCTCACGAATCTGCGCAAGTGGATCGTCATCGAGAATGAAAAGGCCCTCCTTGCGGAGCAGCAAGAGAACGCCGCGCAGCAGCAGCAGCAACAACAACCACGACGACGGTGATGATCCTGGGAGGCCACACGATGCGTTTTTTTAATATACATTTCAAAAAGCAAGTATAGTTCGCATGACAGCATTGGAAAGGAAAGAAAAAAGATGGGCTGTGGCGGATGGCTGCATTTTTTTTTGGTTTTATTAACGATCTCGGATACCCCAAATGGCGGGACTTTTGGCCTTTGGCGGCGTTTTTCGGTTGGGTTGGGAGGAGGAGGGAAAGGAGGTGAGGTCTCTGTGTCATTACGATCTTAATGGTCACAAGGCAGAAGAAAGGCGGTCGCCGTGTTTGGCGGCGGGTGTCGTCTTGAGCTCTTTTTATCACGGCAGTAGTGTATTCTAGGCTTTATTAACGAATGGTGGACGATGGACGATGGACGATGGATGGGATGGGATGGGGATGGGGTGGGGTGGGGTGATATGGTGGTTTCGGCATAGGGTGGTGTATGGTGACGAATGCCATGTGTAATATGATTCGCACTTGGACTTGGTTTCTTTTCATTTCTTTCTTTCTTTCTTTCTTTCTTGTGGTATTTATTCATGGTGCCGTACGGGAATGTTGTCTCTGACGTTGCTGAAGGCTTGTAGTCCAAGAATCACGTGCGATGGCTATTGATCTTGGTTCGTCGCGCGCGGCGTCCCTCGGCATGCCTGCTGAAAGGCCGCTACTACTTCTGGCAAGCAACACGCTTGACGAATATCGCTTTGTTCCCAAACTTGAGTCCATCAACAATAAATAATCTATCCCCATCACTACTGTAATAAGAGTGACAGACAGCTTGCTCGTGGATATTGTACGTAGGTAGTATGTTTTTTCCCAATCGGGTACTCATATCCAGGCCAAATACGTTAGTTAAGGTATCAAGGTTAGCTGCAGGGATCGGCGGGCGTTCCGTGCATGCGCGCGCGCGCTACAAAAATCTTGTCTGGCCACGTGTAAAACAACGGAAAATGTGATGAAGAGCAAGACGACGCTGCCCCCTAGTTTTCCTCCGCCCAACGACGACTACTGGCCCTGGAAGAGAGAAGACTGGAATACGTACCTACCTTACTCACGAGACCACCTCACTTTACTTGCGCACCCACCTATTCGTTCATCACGTGGGGGTTCCGCCGCGTTATCTCGCGTTTTTCCCCGTCAAGTTCCAAAGGCGTTTGTTTTATATGCTGCGACTTCTGCCACTTGGTTCCTTCCGCGGTCACTACTGAGGTGAGCGGTCAGAACCGCACTCGGTTCCGCCCTGCCTTGATCCTTCCCACCCACCGACATCCACATATAAGGTATCATCAGACGAGCAACAGCAACTGACCAGCAACGGCGGACGACAAGATGCCTCATTCGGAAGCTACGTCGCCGCAGCCTTCGGACAAGGTCAAGTCGCTCAAGGAGGACTGCGCGTCACCCAGCTCTTATCTCGGCATCAGTCAGGCCATCTCCCCCAAATCAACACCCAAATGTACGTTCTGTTCTGCTTCGCTCTTTTCTTGATGTTGCTGCTCTGGTGGTGGGGCGCATGTTTTTGCTGGTATTGCCTTCATTCTTTATCTTTCCTTTTTTCCTTTTCAAGAGCACCGGCGCATCGCGTTCGTTGCAAGCTGTCTTCCGCCACCGAGGCGCTCTGATAGACCAATCAGTCAACCACTCCACAACTTTGAACACATTTGGACCTTGCGCTCATCATGTCGTCCGCAGCTGTTTCTATCGCGCCATACGCCGAGACCATCTCGCCTCTGATCCTGGGACAGCAGAAGCCTGTCGACGAATTGCAGCTTGGGAATGAACGAACACCGAAAAGGCCATCCATCAGGAGTCCAAGGGCGCACCGACTATCCGGGCGGCGCTCGAACAACTGCAGCCCATACTTGAAGCCGACAACTCCTACTACGGATGGAGCCGTTTCCTCTACACTTGACGATGATAGGGAAGCCGACGACCAGCACGACGAGCCCAGCCATTTGGATGCGTTGGTGGAGCAAGTCACCACCTGGATCAAGGACAAGCGGGAGAAGCGATTGCGCCGGAAAGCGAGGAGATCCGCGGCACGTCATGGTAAGAGCGAGCAGGAGACTGCAAAATCTGCACCCAATGAAGAAAATCGACGGCGACGTGGTTCGGACTCCTCCGATGGATCCATCGACCTGGAGAAGCTGGAACGGATCCTCAAGGATAACCTTAGCATCAGAAGACCTTCCATCCGGCAAGGCTCCACGACGCTAAGAAGCAGGCCGTCGATCCGCAAACTGCTCCGCAAGCAGTCCACCGCCTCTGATACCGAGGAAACCGAATTCCATGTGCCTGGTTGTGATGCTTATCTTGACAATTCGAAGACTCTGGCATACACAGGCGGCGCCTCGGATTTTTCAGATGACTCCGGTGCGGAGGACCTGACGAGGGTGCCTTCCTACCGCGACTTCGATGCTTGGGCCCGGTTCAAATTCGACATCGTGCGCATTGCTCATACTCTGAGGCTCAAAGGTTGGCGCAAAGTGCCCATGGAAATGAGTGGCGCCATCGAGGTGCAGCGTCTTAGCGGAGCTTTGACCAATGCAGTCTATGTCGTTTCGCCGCCTGCCGACCTGCCTACCCACAAGGACGATGAAAATGGGAACCTCGTGACGGCCAGAAAGGCACCGCCGAAGTTGCTCCTGCGTATCTATGGTCCGCAGGTAGAGCACCTTATAGACCGCGATGCCGAGCTCGCAATATTGCGACGCCTAGCCCGGCAGCGCATTGGTCCGCGGCTACTGGGGACGTTTGCCAACGGCCGCTTCGAGGAATACCTGCACGCCAAACCTCTCACGCCAGAAGATCTCAGAGACCCGAGCACAAGCCGACAAATCGCAAAGCGTATGCGTGAGTTGCACGAGGGGATCGAGCTTCTCGATCAGGAACGTGATGATGGTGCTTTCGTGTGGCGCAATTGGGACAAATGGGTGAACCGAGTAGAAAAAATCGTCACTTGGATGGATGCGCAAGTGAGGGCTTTAGAGCCGGGAACAAAGCCAACAGGCTCGAGGACTTGGCTTCGTCGTGGCTTCATTTGTGGAGTGCCGTGGGAGTGCTTCAAGGAAGTTGTCGAGAAGTATCGCAAGTGGCTGAGGGAGGAACAGTGTGGCGGCGTGGAGAAGCTGAGGGAACAGTTGGTGTTCGCACACAACGACACTCAGTATGGCAACATCCTCCGACTGGTGCCCACGGGAGAGTCTCCGCTGCTTCTCCCCGCGAACACGCACAAGCAACTCGTAGTCATTGACTTCGAGTATTCGAATGCAAACACGCCAGGATTGGAGTTCGCAAACCACTTTACTGAGTGGTGCTACAACTACCACGACGAGAAAAAGCCGTACGCATTCAACGCCAGTCGGTATCCTACGCCGGAGGAGCAAGACCGATTTGTCCGCGCCTATGTCCAGCATCATCCTCAGTTCAGTGCCGAAACTCCAAAGATGGCCCCTTCAACGCCTTCCATGACCGCCGCAGGCCCCGGGGGTCTCAAAAGAGCGACGACCAGTATATCGGACTTCATGCTCGACGCACGCTCTCCGCGGGCATCTTCATCTCCGACTGTCAAGGATGATGCTGCTCAAAAGATAGCAGAAGACGCCGAGGTTGATCGTTTGATGAACGAGACCAGAATGTGGAGGCTGGCGAACACTGCCCAATGGGTTGCTTGGGGACTTGTGCAGGCCAAAGTTCCTGGAATGCCGTTGTTTGACGACACGCTCACCTCCGATGCCTCTTCAGACACCGAACCAGAGGATTTGCTTGGAGAGCGTGCCGAGGAGTATAAACAACTGGCCAAACAGCAGCAGGGCGAGGAGGAAGAAGCACAGGAGGAGTTCGACTACCTGGGCTATGCCCAGCACCGAGCACTGTTCTTCTGGGGCGACGCCATCCGCATGGGCTTCATCAAAGCAGAGGAATTGCCGGAGGAGACCAGGGAGAAGGTGAAGACGGTACCATACTAGGCTGCGCATGGGGGTTGCATTTTTTGGCGCATCCATCGGCGAGCTGACTTGTTTCAAACCATGCGTTGGAGCGTTCAATTTTCTTCGTCCGCGTTACGTAGTTCATATCGACAGCCATCATCGGTCCAAAGCTTCTTTTTCCATCAAATCGAACGTTTCGCATCGAGTATCGCTTTGGGCTTGCGCAGCGTCTCGCGCAAAGATGTTGCTTGCATGGGTAGGTTGTCCAGAAGATGTCCGGTGTAGTTTCATCGCGTGCTCGCAGTGGCAGGTTAGGTTATCAAGGCACCAGACCGCTGACAACATTGCTGCGTTGAGATCTCCGGGGCCAAGGATAGAATACCTCGATCGTGTTGGTAAGACGTGTCGCTCTGGCGGGCTTTCATCCCATCTGGCAAGTCGCTTGTGGGAAGTGTCGGTTCGGCTACATTGTGAGATGGAAGATGGGGGTGGTTTCTTTTCACGGAAAACTTACATCGCGCTGTGGATGTTGGATACAGCGCGCATGATGGATGGGTAGATACGTTGAGTATATATAGATAGTTAGATGGTAGCGAGTGTAGAAGATTGAATGTTTTTCCCCCCTCAAGACAGCGATTTCTTTTTGGAGGGGGAAATCCCGTCTTTTTCCACGTACGGGCCTTGGGAAAGATGGGAGGGAAGACGAGAAGAAGGCGTAAGAGTTGAGCGCAAGGATGGATATGTTGAGGAGATGAGGTGGAGGTACCTTAGGTGAAAGGCAAAGTGGATGCGCGGAAAGAGAGTTGCTACCTAACCGAGGCATACAGATCTTCATAAGGTTTGATGCGTACTGTAGACCTCAAACCGTTGTCCACGGCAGCCTCTTCTTGTAGCAAGCATGTTCTGCGGACGTGCCCTGTGGTCTGCAAGTTCGAGTGTCGGGCAATCCGGTTTCTGCTTTCTCACACCTGCTTCAGCACTTTGGAAGTAAGGCGCGAACAGGGAAGAGATGTGAGTGGATAGAGCTATCGGTCGGTACGGGAATGGCCGCCGCTTCGGCTAAGTTGCTCTAGCTTTCAGCCCTGCGCCAAAATTTCCCTGTCGACTTTTTGTCTGATTAGCAAGAACTGAGCGGCCCTGGGAGGAGTCCGACAACGCGATATCGACAGTAGATCACGTGGAGAGAGAAACCGTCTCTCCGAACATGGCGCGCGACTTGGACGATCTCGTGGGCACGATATCCGACGCCGACGACATCTCCGACGAAGAGACCGAGGTCGTCGAGGTTGTTCCTCAGACCAAGACCAAGAAGAGGAAGAGAGGCGATGCAGGACAGCAGAAGGCTGTGAAGAAGCAGAAAGAGGATGTAGACAGGGACTCGGATTTCGACTCGGATTTTGGGTTTGAGAATGAAGATGGGGCTGGATTTGAGGATCTCGATGCGTGGACGACGCAGGATGCGGGGCAGGCGCAGGCGGGGGATATTGATGCTATTGTTGCGAGGCGAAAGGGGGGGAAGACGGATGATCTGGAGAGTGAAGACAGTGATGATGAGGAGGAGGAAGATGAAGATGAGGTGGAGTTTGGGGCAGATGAAGAGGACGATGACGATGACGATGAGGAAGAGGAAGGGAATGTGTATGCCGACATTGAAGACGAGGAGGAAGGCGACGAGTTCCACACTGCTATTGAAGGTGTCAATGGCGAAGCTGGGGGTGAAAGCGACGAAGAGATTGAAACACATGTCCCGCATCCGGACGACCTGGCGGAGGACTCGGAAGGCGAGGAAGATGCAGCAGAGGAAGAGAAGCGCAATGCGTTTTTTGCCAAGGAGGACACTGCGTCTCAGACACCGGCTTCCTCTACGACTGCCTTTCATTCGATGAACTTGTCAAGGCCGATCCTCAAAGGACTAGCATCTGTCGGATTCAACAAGCCCACACCCATCCAACAAAAGACTATACCTGTGGCTTTGGAGGGCAAGGATCTTGTAGGAGGCGCCGTCACTGGATCTGGTAAGACAGCTGCGTTCCTGATCCCCATTCTGGAGCGTCTTCTGTTTCGACCGAAGCGCACACCGACCACTCGCGTTGCGATTCTGATGCCAACGAGAGAACTTGCTTTGCAATGTTTCACCGTGGCGAAGAAGCTGGCTGCCTTTACCGACATCACTTTTGGCCAGGCCATTGGTGGTCTCAACTCTCGAGAACAGGAGAAGCAATTGAAGCTCCGGCCGGACATCGTGATTGCAACTCCTGGTCGTTTCATTGATTTAGAGCGAAACTCGGCATCTTTCACTGTCAACACTGTCGAAATTCTGGTACTGGACGAGGCAGACCGAATGTTGGAGGAAGGATTCGCGGACGAGCTGAACGAGATTTTGGACAAGATTCCCAAGTCACGACAGACGATGCTGTTCTCTGCGACCATGACCTCGAAGGTTGACGATCTCATCCGAGTTGGCTTACAGCGACCCGTCAGGCTGATGGTCGATGCGCAAAAGGCGACCGTGGCGGGACTTGTCCAGGAGTTTGTGCGTCTCAGACCTGGTCGTGAGCAAAAGCGCTTGGCGTATCTCATGCACCTCTGCGAGAATCTGTACACCGATCGCGTCATCATTTTTTTTCGACAGAAGAAAGAGGCACATCGCGTTCGCGTCATCTTCGCGCTGTGCGGCATGAAGGCTGCCGAATTGCACGGAAACATGTCCCAGGAGCAGCGTATCAATGCCATCGAATCTTTCCGGACTGGCAAGGCTTCGTACCTGCTCGCCACCGATCTCGCCTCTCGTGGTCTCGACATCAAGGGCATAGAGACGGTCATCAACTATGAGGCACCCCAGTCACACGAAATCTATCTTCATCGAGTAGGCCGTACGGCACGTGCTGGACGTTCCGGTCGCTCCTGCACTCTCGCGGCCGAGCCTGATCGGAAAGTCGTCAAGGCGGCTGTCAAGTCGGGCAAGGCGCAGGGAGCGCAGATTCGGCAGCGGACGATTGAAGCTCCAGACGTAGATGCCTGGCACACGCGTCTCGAAGCTATGGCTGAGGAGGTCGAAGATGTGCTGCGAGAAGAGAAAGAGGAGAGGGCGCTGCAGCAAGTGGACCGCGATCTCACTCGCGCCGACAATATCGTCAAATATGAGGATGAGATCAAGGCCCGGCCGAAGAAGACGTGGTTTGAAAGTGAAAAGGACAAGCTAGCTGCCAAAGAGAAAGGCCGTACCCTGCTGAATGGTCCCGGTGAGGATGGGAATGGAAGCAAGAAGGGGAAGAAGAAGCTCAGTAATAAGGAAAAGAAGAAGTTGCAGGACCGGGATGATCGGAGGTCGGGGATGGAGTGGAGGAAGAGCAAGTCTGCCACGTTATCCGGCAAGGAGCACGGCGAGAAGAAGAAAGCCAAGTCCAAGTCGAAGAGCAAGGGCAAGGGCAAGGGCAAGGGAACCAAGTAGACTTCAGATAGCTCTTCTCCGTGTACTGAATCATCTCCAAGCACTGTACACGCCGAATGAGTCCTGAAGAAAAACAGTGATGTCGTTGACATGGTCTTCATACTAGGCTATCATAATAAACATCCGGCGTCGTGCCGTTGCGGATCTTCCCATGCGTCAATTTGCTCAAGTTCCATTCTCATAAGATCCGGTATAATACGGCGCACAAGCGGGCTGGTACAGCGTCGCGATGAAGTTATCAATCAACGCCGCACCGATATTCGCCGGCGTGACGGAGAATCCCACACTACGGACATTCGTGAAGCCCTTGAATTCGCCAAACTTCTGGTCCTGCACGACGCTTCCATTCGTCATGAATTCGAAATTCTGCACAGCCAGCGGGTGGCCGTCGCGCGAGTAGCCAGTAGCGGTGATGTTGCAAGCGACGGGCAGGGATCCGGCGGTGTAGGGGCTCGGGAGGACGCAGCCGTACCAGAAAGACCGCGCGGTGAAGGAGGTGAGGGTGGATTCGATGTAGTCGGCTGTGATGAGCGGGGTGGAATTGGTCAGGGAAGAGGTTCCCGCGCCGAAGGTTGCGACGTCTGGGTACGTGTGTGGTGCGAGACCGAGATGGTTGCCGTCGAAGTCCGGGTCGGTGTCTACCCAGTTGATGTTTGTGAAGTTGAGGAGGTTGTATTCGCCGATGCTGGTGATGCCTGTCAAGGGGTCGCCTCTCTCGACGGTCTCGAACTATTGCTTCTTGTCAGGTCTGAGGTGTCAAGTGGGTGATTCGGTTTCACTGACGTTGTAGTTGACTGTGAACTGCTCAGTCGTCTGTGGGCCACTCGTACATGCTGGAGCTGGGAAGCTCGTCTGGGTAGTAACTGGGAAGGTAACCTGTGCTGCCGCTGTACCGCACAGCAGAGCGGCGGAGAAGTGTTTGGTCAACATTGTTGTGTTCGCGTAAGGGTATTGATTGATTCTTTTGCTGGGTTTGCGGAAACGTAATGAACAAGCTGGGGATAACCTGTTCATGTACCTACTGCAACACTCATGGCGCCTTTCAGCGGCATAGAGTGTATCCGGACCTAAGCTATGGCGATCCACCGATGTGACTTTGAGCCCCAGAGACGCCATGCTACAAACTACCAGTCGCCATGAAGCTGACCAGGGTTCGTACAGGTATACGACTGGAGCGCGAGCACTAGAGCGCTCTCCAGCTGCGTTAGACTTCGAACTCCACCCTTCGGAGTGCCTGAAACCGAGGCTTGTCCTAGACGGAAGGTGAAGTGGAAAAAGAGTTGGTTAGTTCACTGTTGTGATGAATTGCAGACGTCAAGCGGTTCGCAGAGCGACCATATCCCGTCAAGATCGCCAGGCCAAGGTCACATTTTTTGCGGAGGCCGAAAGCTTCTTTATGCTTCTTTATGCTTCTCTCAGCCTCCCAAAGAGCTTCTGTTGATGAGATCTGGATGGGTGATGTTCTTCCCTCTGCTTGTTGCGATAAAGTGCTGTAGGAGATTATTCGTGTCCTGCAGATGAAATCTTGGAAGCCTTGGTCAGTGCCTTCAGCTGGCTTCGGAGCGATTGCCGATGCTGTTTGATTCGCCGAGATGGAAGGCGGACTAACGGACGTTCAAACTCAATCTCTTAACGCGATGGCGCCACGTGTGAGAGATGAGACTTCGTCTCACCTCAAACACTGAGCCTTTGAGTTGCTTGTGGAAGCTGTGGAAGGGCCACGACCGGAGAATCCACGTACTAGAGCTACGGATCTCCAAGGAACGTCCTCGTACCGACCAATCCCTCGCTCGACGCGACGCGAATTCGGAGTGGCCAGCAAGAGATAGCTCTGGGACAAGAGGAAGGGTCATACTGCGCGATTGCGAGACTGCCGGAAGGCATGAAAGGATCGAATACCAGTAGCTGAGGAGGGCAAGTGAAGAGGCTCGGTTTCCTGGAGTTGCATTGCTCGAAGGCTTCCAGGAGTTGAGCTGGATACCGAGAGCCATTTAATGGGAAGAGTATCTGGGGAGATTAGTCGGCGGGCCTGTACTACTCCGGATCGTACTGGCTATACATGTAAGTGGTCAATTCCACTGGTGTCCATTTCAGGCTTCACATGTCTTTTCGGGTGTATTAGCTGCTGCCATGACAAGACCTTGTCCGCATACATGGGTCGTAAGCAGAACACAGCAGTATCGCGTGGTTCCTTCTTCGTACCTTATCTTGTTGGTCTGGAAACTACCTCCCGAACTGAGAACGTGCCTTCCTTATCCCACTCCCGATTCAAGATGTGCAGCACTCGGCCGGGACAGGCGTAAGGCGGGAGTCTTCTCGCTTACCGGCTGCCGCTGCCGATGGACCTTACTTACAATTCAGCAAGCAGCATCTCCTGGGATCTTCTGGAAGCCCAACTTATGAGCCCTCCATCCCCAACAAGCCAACAGCACCGTACCGTCAATCATGGAGCTTGCTGTCACGGGTGATAACGTCGACGTCGCCTATAAGGCCGCAGCAAACGCCTTATTACATCTCCACCGACTCGACAAGAAACGAGCCACGGAACTCCTTCTCCAGGACCCGCTTCACAAGCACCTGAGCGACAGCATGAGCGGCATGGAGCTGAAAGTGCAGGGACTGGAGAAGGAGCTGTACGAGCTCAAAACCGGCTGCGGTAAAGAGCTTCGAAGTGTCAGATCATGCCTCTCTGTGGCTCTTGGTAGTATCGACAAAGCTGCCGAAGACGTCCATACGCTCGAAAACTCTGAGGGGGCAGGCAAGGAAGATCAGACTGAGCAGATTACGAAATTTGTGGAAGCCTTGGTGGCTCAAGTATCGAGCAATATCGGAAGCAGCTTGATTAAGATCGAGCAAGCACTTGGTGTTCCATCACCAGCGGCTATTGCACAGAATGGTGGGGCAGGAAAACGAGGAGGAGAGCAGCAGGACGTGGTTGGCCTTGGTAGCGTTCCAAAGCAGGGCCGGGGATCAAAGGCTGTGAGAGGGAGTACATTGAGGAGCAATGCCAAGCGTGGCAGAAACGTGGTCGCTCAGAGGAGCAGCATGCGCCTTGCGGCTGCGGCCTCGGCTCAATCTTCGACTTGAAAGGACAATACCGAGAATCTCCAAGAGTTACAGGACCAGGCGCCAGAGCTCGAAGGCTCGCTCAGAGGTGTGCGTAACGAAGTCATGAATGAGACCGAGACCAGGCGACAAGTGGAAATGGTCTTGGCGGCGCTGCAGAAGAAGATGTCTCGGAGCAATGCATAAGCGAGGGCAGACGTGATTGGCAAACAGCTCTAAAGGAAGAAGCTTGAAGGGTGAAGTTTCTGGATTCTTGTTAGTGGCGTATTACAGGTCGTGGATGCCGTCAAGAGATGACTCTGGCTCAGGCTCGGATATCTGGCAGGAATTGTATGCATTCTTGAAGTTCACAACGATTGTTTTGTGAGGTCTCGTCATGCTAGCGGTTCAAACAGCAGCTTTTGTCTTGGCGTGCACAAGCACGGGTAGCAACCAGAACAACACACAATCATCGCACTACAAACAACTCTCACAAACACGATGCAGACCAACGCCTTCCGCCACGAAAATTATGATGGCCCAACTCAGCGCGCCATCTATCAAGTCGCAGCTGAAGTTCTCGACCAACACATGCGGCGAATCGACGCCCAAGCCATTCTGCAGATGAGCCAGTGCGTCGAAGATGCCAACAGAGCCGTCGCGAAAGTCTCCAATCAAGCTGCTTCTGAGATAGCAGAGCGCGACAGGGAGATTTCGGATCTTCGCAAGGAGCTCAAGGAGCGTACCGACGATACCATCAATTTGCGGTACGAGATTGCGCAGATGGCGGCAGAGCAGTGCCGTATGAGCATTGCGCTCCATGAGCTTGTGGATCCAGACTACGAGGTGGATGAGGAGGATCTCAAGGCGTTGGAGAGCAACATGAAGTTGTTGGAGGAGCAGTTCAACTCCACGAAGAAGACGAAGAAGGGGAGTCAGGCTGACGGCTCGAAGGGCAAGTGAGACTGCAGTCTGCTTGGAGTCATGATCTGGAGGCGGCGGAGGAGGCACAGAAGGCTACATGTAATTACCATATTGCCTCGTTGCTGTGCAGTTGAGCTTGTTGTGCACTCACTATGTCGGTTCGCTTCTTGGAGGTGGCAGAAGACTGGATGAACAAATGACAGCAACGCGCTACATGATGCTATTCGACCACCGAGAGCTCGAGATTCACAATACGCTAGATAGTCAGTCAACGTGTAAAAATTGAAAGTGAAGTGAGGTGAAACTCGCAACTCAGGAGCACCCGGTGGACCGCCGAGCCGTTGGTGCACGTGCTACGTCAACTGGCGAAAATAGGCCCGGCTTTGCCCGAACAGGTTGAGATAGGAGCTTGTTCCTGAGGAGGATAGCCGAAGATCCTCGGAATTTTTGTTGTCGGAGACATCGCGACTTCACCTTCATCAGTCAACACCCCCTACCGACTTCAATTGCACTCGCAAAACAGGCCTCGCGCTATTGTTCTGCTCATATCTCCACTCACAGCTCTCTGTCCGAGTCCTCACAGGCAGTCGCCGACTTAGCCTTCGACCATCTAAGATATCCCTTCTTAACCGCACATCAACCGGCAAGATGAGCGGTACCGCGACCCCTCCACCCCAGTCGACTGGCAGCAGCAAGCTCGACGCCCTCAAGCAGACCGCCGAGGCTAAGCTTGAGCCCAAGCAGCGATCCGGCATCGACCTCTACTCCCGCTTCGCCCTCGCCGGTGCCGTCTGCTGTTCCGTCACCCACGGAGGCCTCACTCCAGTCGATGTGTAAGTTACCGCAGGCGCCATCAGCACGATTCGAACAGCGCATGACAAGAGACGGCGATAGCGGATATAAAGGCTTCGATATGAGATGGGCGCGCGACGGGAGGATATATCGGACAAGAGCTGACACATGTCATTGAACAGCGTCAAGACCCGTATCCAGCTTGACCCAGTCACCTACAACCGTGGCCTTATCGGTGGCTTCCGCCAGGTCATCCAGAATGAGGGTGCTGGTGCTCTCTTGACCGGTGTTGGTCCAACCTTCGCTGGTTACTTCCTTCAGGGTGCCTTCAAGTTCGGTGGTTACGAGTTCTTCAAGCAGCAGTCGATCAACCTCCTCGGCTACGAGACTGCCTCCAACAACCGCACGGCCGTCTACCTCGCGTCCTCTGCTCTCGGAGAGTTCTTCGCCGACATTGCTCTCTGCCCTCTCGAGGCCACCCGTATCCGTATGGTCTCCGAGCCTGGCTTCGCCAATGGCTTGATGACTGGTTTCAGCAAGATCGCCAGCCAGGAGGGTATTGGCGGCTTCTACTCTGGTTTCGGTCCCATCCTCTTCAAGCAGTAAGTAGCAGCAGTCCCGAGCAACTGGGCATGGTCTAACACTGGCACAGAGTCCCGTACACCATGGCCAAGTTCGTCGTTTACGAGAAGGTCGCCGAGTACGCATACGCCAACTTCTTCGATAAGGCCACGACGAGCGCTGGCATGCAGACCACCATCAACCTCGGTTCCGGTCTCATCGCTGGTTTCGCCGCTGCCATCGTCTCTCAGCCAGCCGACACCATGCTTTCCAAGATCAACAAGACCAAGGGTCTTCCAGGTGAGGGTACCACTAGCAGACTCATCAAGATCGCTAAGGAGCTCGGCATTCGTGGATCCTACAGTGGTATTGGTGCTCGTCTCTTCATGGTCGGTACCTTGACTGCTGGTCAATTCGCCATCTACGGAGACATCAAGAAGGTAAGTGCTCTCCTACCATTGGATAGATCCTTCGAACTCTTGCTGACTGTTCATCTAGGCTCTTGGCGCGACGGGAGGGTATGTACAATCTACTTTAGAAGCATTGAGATATCTGCTAACGTTTTTGCAGTGTCGAGATTGCCAAGTAAGGAGCGGATCCGATGAGACGGCGAGGTTGAGACGATCCATGAGCGCAGAATTCCGTCCCGATGGATAGGAAAGAAGCATATTTAGCTGGCTGCTGCGCGGCGACTTACCTCAGAGATACCTAGGTCCTGGCTGGCATAGACGATAGATGTGCACACAGCTTTCTTCTCTCTTTGCGTTTGTACAGTAGGGCATTAGGGATCTGGCGTAACAAGCAATGCAAGGATTCATTTTGCTATGTTCTGGTCAGTTTACAAGCCGCTTACAGAGAGGTTCTCTGAGGAGACCACGAGTTCGAGCAACATGACTGGACTGGACTGGATATGAAGAGTGCTACTGTGCTTGCAGGGGATCTCTGTATTTCGACACTGGAGCTGCTGATGGGAGCAGGAGGACCACTGAAGAAAGTGTTGGACAGTAGCACGGAAGATTGGAGGTCGTTTAGGAGGCTCTTACATCGAAGGGAAAGAATTGGGTGACCTACCCCGTGTTCGCTACGGTCCCGGGTAGTAACCGCCGCACGGAAAGTTATATCCGCGAATACTACCGACGATGTTGTTTTGTCGGGATATCTACAAGCTAATTAATTGCTCGACTCGACGATGATCTATAAGCAGGACGCTGCAGTCTAGGTGCAGCTTCGTATCGCAGGGGAAGGACATGTTGGCGAGCACCACAGTTGATATGTCACTATCCGACTAGAGGGGTAATGGCGGTGGCCTGAGCTTACAAATCCGCAAAATGGTTTTGCCGACTGCCGAAGCGGCACTCGCTGTGAGTCGCGACTCACTCTACCACCACAATAACAACTTACGACGGCGACAATGAGGCTCTACGAGTGTCGCGCACCGCTATTGTCGACATAAACGGTCAATATGAAGTTAGGCGCAGCTTTTGGCTTCATATTGAACCCGTTAATAGCGGTACGCGGCTTTATATTAATTAAAAGCTATTGTCGCGCTTATACTATTGTAAGTGCGAGTCTATAATATCGAACAATAAGGCAGCTACTAACAATAAGTAGGCTATTTTATAAGAAGGCATTCTTATCTAGCGAACCTAGACCTCTTTTCCTACCTAGATCGTACTCGTAGACTCGTAAATCGATAATTTATAGTATCAATCGACTAGGAGACTCTCACATTTATCTATAGACGACTCTACGACCGATACTAGCCTAATTATTAACCTACTCCTTCGCCTCCGCCTTAGTCTACGCCCGAGAGCGCCCTAGTAGTAACTATATCGGCCCTAAGGTAAGCTATCCGAAGCCTAAAGAATAGGCAAAAGCTAATTAGCGAGTCTAGCGAGTCCTACCGCAAACTAGAGACGTAGGATAAGACTACATTCTAGTATATCTCCGATAAGGATTAGTAGCGCTATTTAAACAATCTTAAATCTAGTAATAAGTAGGTTCGTAAGTCCGCGGCTAATAGCCTACGGCGGTTTGCTTACGCTAGCGAGATAATAGAGACGGATCTAGGTATGCTTTTTCTAATTTATATAGACTCGCTACTAAAATCTAATCGACTCGTAGGTATACTATCTTCTAAGCCTAGCGGCTATAAGTAGTACGCTACGAGAGGTCTAGATTATATTATCTATAAAGGTAAGGAATATACTTAATACGCGTTCTATAAGCGCTACGGTCGCCTAGGTTATAATAGTAAGCTCTAGAAGAAGTACGAGAAGTAGAAGGATAAGTAGGATAACTCGCTAAAGCCTAAGCCGGACTCGTAGGCTACTATAGGTAATTCTAGGGCTACTATAGGTAACTCTAGGGCTGAGATAGGCGACTCGTAGAAGCCTACGAGTCTTTAAACTAAGATTACTAGGCTTAAGGAGGGTTTAGGGTTTGCCTATAAGCGTATTAATAATCTAGAGGCTAAGCTCTACTATATAATAGACTTTATTACGTAGCTACCGGGTAGCGAGTAGTTCGTAGCTAAATATAAGGGCAAATATACTTAGTAGATAGTATAGATTAATTCTAGCCTACGAGTTATAGCGAGTATAGCTAATTTTAGCCTACGATTCCGTACGAGTCGGGTAGCTTAGGATATATAGAATCTTAGAGCGATTAAATCGCCTACGAATCTAGCAATTTTAGGCCTACGAGTCGGGCAAATTATAATACTACGAATCTTAGAGATCGTAGAATCCCTAAATCGCCCGCGAGTCTACCTAATTTTAGCCTACGAGTCGGGAGAATGTTAATATTAGAGATCTCTAAGCCTTTAATCGTTATTATATTTATACTATTAACCCTATACGCCCTTCTATCCTTTTAAAGCCTCGCTACTAACTCGCTACCGACTCGCTATAGCTTCTTTAACGCCCTTATAACCCTTTAAAACTCCGGAATCCTTATATACTCCTTCCTTAGCTTCTTATTCCTTATTGCCTCCGCTAGTACACTCGTAGTACTCGCTAGTCCGCTCGGGGGCGTACTCGTAGGCTCCGCTAGTACACTCGTAGCCTTAGTATCCTTAGGTAAGCTAGTAACCTACCTATCGCCCTAAATCTCCGTCGCTACCGGCGACTCGCTAGCGACTCGCTCTACTAAATCCGTAGGAGTAATCTCTATTCCTTCTTTAATAGTACTTAAATCTATAGGCTCCTTCTTTATTACTATACGTGCCTCCTACTTTACTACTAGCTTGCTTTTAGGCACTCGTACGTACGTAGGCTCGTCGTCGTCGTTATTATTAGTAAGGTTAATAATATCGATAGGGTTATAGGCGCTTAATCCCTAGGTACCGGATATAGACGAAGGAGTAGATCGATAGGGTAATTCGCGACTCGCTTAACGTTTGTAACTAACTAGCGGACTAGTAGAGGCCTCTTTCTCGGTAGATTAGGCACTCGTAGAGGGACTCGTAGGCTAGCGGAATTTAGCTAGTTTATTAGGGCTAGTAGAAGGCACTACTTTAGATTCGCTAGTACTCGCTACTATACTCGCTACTACACTCGCTACTACCTCCTTAGCTATCTTTCTTTTAGCTTTAGTACTAGGCCTCTAACCTAGACGCCTACTACGATAGCGCCTATTAAGGCTCTTTATTAGATCCGGATCTAAAGAGGAGCTGTCGTCGGTAGACTCGCTAGACTCGCCGTAGTCCTTCGGAAGCCTATTCTACCGCTTATCTTTAGCTACAAGGACAGCGACCCTAATATCTACCTCCTTTCGCGTAGGATTTGCCTAGTACCTACGCTTAAATAGTAGTAATTGCTCGTTAAGGTCGTCTTTGTCTCTACTGTTCGAGCTTAGTATAATTAAGAGCTTCTACTCTTTGTCGTACCGGGTATATATAAACGGACGTTTGTAGTACTATAGGCCGGTAACCTTCTTAACCTTAATATAGCTAGCGTATAAAGCCTAGTAGTAAAGCTAGTTACGAGTACGCGGCGAGTCGAGTAGTAGGGCCTTAAAGTCGCTCTAGTAGCCTACGATAGACTAGTAATCGACTAGCTCTAGATTATCTCTAACCGTCCACCTCTACTAGCCTTCCTTCTTAACTACATTAACTACTACTTTGCTTATATACACTATAACGTAAAGCTTAGGGCCCTTTAGTACTTTCTTCGGTCTACTACCCTTGTTCTACGACTACGAGTCGGCCTACGAGTCGTCTCGTAGCTCGGTACTACTACTACTACCCGCCTTAAGTCGATTCGTAGCGATTAGCGTGCTCCTATATAGACTCGCTTTACTAGTACGAGGACCTTATACCTCTCCGGATAACGGATTAATACCTATATTACTAAGCGGGCGGATATGCTACTTCTTATTAGCGGCTAAAACGGTATTAGTACGGCTAAATAAGCTTTTAGCGAGTCTAGTAAAGCTACTATAGCCCTTTATAGACGCGGGCTCCTTCCGCCGTAGAGTAGGGGAATCGATCGGATCCGGTACTAGTATTAAGGAAGGGCCTACAGTCGACTCGCGGCGACTCGCTATATTAGTGTCTACTATAGTAAAGAACGGGTTCCTAAGGCCGTATTTACTATAGCGGGGCTTATCGCTATACTCTTTAGTATAATTAAGAGTATAATCTACCTTATTAGATATATAGAAGTCTTCCTAGAAGTTAGTAGAAGAAGCTATAATAGACGTATATAGAAAGATAAGACGTAGTATTAAGGAATATAACGTTACGAGTCTACTACGAGTATATACGAAGCTTTATAGAGGCTCCCTAGTAGTAGTAAAGACGGTTCTCGTACGATTAGACGGCTCGAGGCTATTTAAGCGAGTCGGCGCGATATACTTAGCGAGTCGTCTACTAGTATCTAGGTACTACTTAGCTACTCCTCGGAGGTACTAATAAGCGTATATATAAAGCTTCTTAGGCCTATTACCGAATCCGGGTTCGCTACCTTTAAAGGTTAATAGGTAGCTAGCGAGTACGAGCTGTTCGTTTACCTATTATAGAGTTATCGGAGGCAGGTATAAGCTAAGGTCTATATATAGCGAGGCGTAGTTAGCGTAGGAGTAAGAGAGGGGTAACTCTATAGGCGGGTAGCTAGAGCTACGAGTAACTACGAGTATAGCTAAATTAGCTACGAGTACGGTCCAATTTCGAGCTACTTACCTAGTACTAATATAGAAAGCTCTTTAATCACCCGCGGAGCTTACTATAGCCGTCTATCCGGTTTATCTACTACTTAAGAGTAGTACTCGCTAGACTCTTAGGGTTAATTAGATACCTACGCTAGGTAGTGTCCTCGAGCTCTAGATACTCGTAGAGCAAATCCGGTACACTACTAATATAGCTCTTAAGGTTTTGTACTCGTACCGGGTGCCGATTCTACTCTAAGACAAAGTAACTAACTATATAGCGTATAATTAGAGTATAGATTACGAGGAAGGCGAGTCGATTAGATAGCTTAGCGGCCTCGAAAAGGTGTAGGTTAATATACTAGTTAAATAGGTCTCTCTAGCGATTTATAGCTAATTTAGCTATCTCGCCCTACTAGTACTTAATAGTCTAATTGCCTTTACTCGTAGTGTATAAGAAGGCCTTAACAAAGTCGATATTACGGCCCTCGATAAGCTCTCGAAGCCGTAGATAGGCGTCTACTAGTATAGGTGTCTCGACACCTTAATTAGAGCGGACTCGCTAAGGGACTCGCTAGATATAGTTAATTATAGTACAGTACTACGAAAATACTAAGTACTTTGTCTTTACTATTAGGCTAACGTAGAACTAGATAATCCGGCGTAAGTAGACGTTAATATAGGCGTAAATCTAAATGCCGAATTGCTCGATTTTGTAGAAGGTATTAATTAACTAGACGTAGTTAGGCCTATTAGCTTTTAGTCGTACGTACCGTAGCCTATTCGGATAGCGATTACGTAGTTCGCGAAGCTTATATAGTAGAGCGTTAATTTGCCGTGAAATCCGGTAGATACGGTCCCTAGTAGGCATTAGTATAGCAAGAAGAGGGCTACGAGTCGGCTGCGAGTCGATTCCCTACCTACCTATAATATACTAGTAGGTTCTTAACTCTCGTACGAGCTTACGATAGCTAAAGTCTTAGGTTTGCCTATTAATTAGTACTGCTCGAAGTACCTTATCGACGTAGGTAGTAGCTACTTCTAATTCCTCGTGTTCTAGTCGACGCTTAAGGCCGTAAGTACGGCGGAGCTCTTAATACTACCTTAAAGAGATGTTATAGCTATTAAGCCGCAGTATAGTATAGCTCTTCTTGTCGCTAATAGTATATAGCTAGAATAGCTCGGTAATCCGCTTAATTAGTACTACGTTACTACTATAGTTAATTCGAGGGCGAGTAGTTACTCCCTATCGCGATAAGTGTGTCTATAGAGTTCTAATACCGTAGCGAATGCCCTTAGTATCATGTAGGCTCTATACGACTCGCTAGTAGGTATATCTAGCATAAATCTAAAGCTTAATCTAGAGCCGATAGGGCTGTAAATCGAGGGCCTAAGGCGGTATAACGATAAAGTAGACAATAAAGGACCTAATAGATAGATTGCGAGTCGATAGCGAGTACATCAGTGCCTAACCACTGCGATTACGGTGTGTGAGAGTGTGGTGGTGCGGTAGCAAAACCGGCAAAACCATTTTGCGGATTTGTAAGCTTAGGCCACCGCCTAATGGCACGTCGAGACCAGGACTTTCTGCCATCAGAGCTGCCAAACAACGAGCAATGAAGAAGCCCATCAATCGGAGCTCGTCCATACAGTCGTCAGAATCCTTCGTCTGTGTGTCTGGTAGAGCTGCAGTCGGAACTACCCGTCCAGTGCATCTCGTGGTCCTCACAGCTGAGCATATTTTCGCGTTGGAAGGCCAATGAAGACAGGCCACAGCGGGTTCAACAGCAGCGCATTAGTAGTCAGTACCGTCGGGATAAGTTTGTAATAATGCCGCAACATTCTCTCAAGATATCGAGTATCTGGTGGTTGTGTCTCATTATTGCATCGACTTTCGGGTTCGCTTCGGGGATCGCACCTCACCACATTCAAAAGAAGAAGTCAGACGGGCATTACATCTCCTCCGCCACCGCGAGTTGGCTCTGCATTTGCAGCAGATCCCGCACAGCGGAGTTTGCTCCATGACACCTCGCTGAGGAACCATGTGCAACCATACGTCTCCTGTAGCTGCGAGACCGCTGCTCCTGTCGATCGGCGACCAAAGAAAATGCCGTCTCAATGTGCAGGTGGGTCACGAATAGCGGCACATTTCAGATGAGTGCCGTTCTCATCCTACCGCTTCTGTGTGAACTCTTCGCATCCCTCGTACAACGTGAGCAGATCTGTCTACAGGAAGCATGTCGTGGTTCAAGCGCGGCGCGAGCAACGATGATGGCACAGCTACGACGCCGAACTGGACGCCTCCCGAGCCTTCGACGACGCCGACACCCGAGAACAAGCTGATGTTCCAGGCCTTTGAATGGCATACGGCTTCAACCCCACCCGCTCCGAACGAAACGCACTCGAGGGAGTCGCATTGGAGTAGGCTGGGCAGGATTCTGCCTGAACTCGCAGAGCTTGGTGTGACGTCTGTCTGGCTGCCGCCGGGCTGTAAAGCGAACAATCCACAGGGCAATGGCTATGATTGCTATGATCTGTGGGATTTGGGAGAATTCGACCAGAAGTGGACGAGGAGCACGAAGTGGGGTTCTAGACAAGAGCTGAGTGATTTGGTCGAGACGGCCCAAAGATGCGGTGGAGTGGAACTGATTTGGGATGCTGTGTTGAATCATAAGACCGCGGGAGATGCCACTGATGAGGCATGGGCTGTGGAAGTGGACCGAGAAGGTGTGTTGCATTGGGCAGTTGGAAGAGGAAGCTTCTGACACGTTGAACTTGGCAGACAGGCGGATAGAGATAAGCGCACCGAGGAAAATCGAAGCGTGGCTAAAATACGACTTTCCTGGACGAGAAAGAGAGGGTATGAAATATTCGAGCTTGAAATGGAGGGCAGAACATTTCAACGGAACCGACTGGGATCAGCGTGCGAAGAAGAATGCTCTCTACAAACTAATCGACGACCCGGCGACGTACCCAAAGCCAAACAAGGAGCAGATACCCATAGCGAATAAGCCGACACAGGGCTTCAATCGACTGGCTAGGTTCGCTGGGACCGTATCCAATGCCATCTCAGACCGAGTCGCACCCCCAAGAAGGCCCGGCAAAGGGTGGGCTGAAGATGTCGACAAGACGCACGGCAACTATGACTATCTCATATTCTCCAACATCTTCTACGCACACCCTGATGTGCAGAAGGATGTCCTTCGATGGGGCCAGTGGATGATTCAGGACACCGGAGTTCACGGCTTCCGCCTTGATGCGGCGCAGCATTTCTCTTGGAACTTCATTCGCAACTGGATCACACAGGTACAGGTCGCAAGTCGGAATAGATATGGCAAAGACGCAATGATCGTTGGAGAAGTATGGGCCGCCGAGGTTAGCAGGCAGTTGAGGTGGCTGGATTTTGTTACACCTCCTGGATCTCCTGTCCTGGCCTGTGCCTTCGATTCGCCTCTGCTCTACAGCTTCTCTCGGATATCTGAGGATGTGCGCAAGGGAAGCAAGAACGCCGATTTACGGACCTTACTTTCTGGACCCGGTCACCCGGACAAACATGCCCTTGTGTCGGTGAGACCACATCAGGCTGTGACGTTTGTCACGAATCACGATACTCAACCTGGACAAACGAGCTTCACTCCAGTGGATGCGAGCCTCAAGTCGCTCTTCTATGCGTTCATTCTTCTACGAAGAGAGGGTCACCCGTGTGTCTTTTGGGGCGATCTCTACGGCACACGGGGCAAGAACACAGAAGCTCCAGCATGTCAAGCTACAGTGCTCTCTTCTGGTATGCCGGACAGCCTGCAACCTCAGAATTCCACACGTAGCTTGCTACCCTCACTGATGCTTGCACGGAAGCTGTTCGCATATGGTCAGCAGAAAGACTATTTTGACAGCATGTCGTGCATTGGCTGGAATCGGTCTGGTACTCATGACCGCCCCGGGTGCGTCGTGATCATGAGCATCGGGCCGCCTAGCAAATGGACAATCAAAAAGATGGCTGCTGGTCGACCTGGCGAGAAGTGGGTCGATATACTGAGCGAGAAAGAGGGTAGGCCTGAGATTGTCATCGACAACAAGGGATTTGGAGTCTTTGCGTGCAAAGGAAGAAGCGTGAGCGTCTACGTCAACGAGCAATGCGAAGGAGCAGCTCGATTTCCGGTTCCATTCGAGCACGACGTATATCGACAGTGAGCAAATGACTGGCAACTCCTCCAAAAGGTGGCTTGCCGCAAGATGCAACATTTTGTTGTCAACGGCAACTCGCAAAGCTACACAGGACTACTAAATCCTCGCGTACTCCAAGAACCTCTTCGGAACGTCCACAGTCTTTGCTCTAAGATATTCGCAGCAATTCTTGCCAAGCGTGTCATATGTTGAGCAGCTGTCGTATCCGCGATCGAGATGATCATGCAACAGAAAGTGGACCGCGCGAATGTTTGGCATCTCGAATCGATCAATTCTCACCTCCGGTTTGCCGAATTTGTGGACCTCCTCAGGACCCAATAATTCCTTGATCTTGTCCACGGTCAAGATGGTGCGTAGCCAGTCCCACAGTTCGTTCTTAGGCGAAGGCCTCACGAAGAAACCCACGTTGCAATCGCTGGTCTTGTCGCCGGAGCGACCCAGTACAATGCAGCCGAGTGGCGCCCTGACGGTCTCTCCAAATGCCTCCAATTTTGCTGGATCTGTTGTCTCGTAGGAAGGCTGTTGGCGTTTATGCTTTTCAGTGACCGTAGGAGGCGGAACGTCGATGACTTTGTTGCTGCCAGACTCCGGCTCAAATAGCAAGTGTACGCGGTGGTTCACGAACGTCTGCGGCAGAAGTGCCGGCCAGTACTCGTAGAACGGTTTACCCTGTGCTTGCCGCATGTCATTTCCCAGGCTCGCTCCCGGGCACGACATTAGGAAGTTGACCATGCTGATGCGGAAAAAGCCACCTGGATTGCGCATATCTAGCAGCTCCCGATCTTTGGACTGCGCAAAAATTCTGAAGTCAACGGTGGCAATGTCCTGATTCCTAGCGTCAATGGGCGAGTCTCCGTTTCTCATGAATTTCAGACAAGTGAACTTGTCGAGTCGCTCTTCGCCGAGTTCGTCTCGAATCTGTTCCTCGGCCCACTGGCATTTTTCGTCAATGTCAAGGCCGGCAAGATAGATATGATACTCTGCCTGCCAGCCCGCGAACCCCGAAATACTATCAGAGTCAGCAACGAAAAGAGGCTAATCAGCGTCTGACTTACCCGACTTTTGTCGTATCAGGAGGCGGAAGGCCACGAACACCGCTCACGAGCACCTCGTCTTCGCCGATCTGCTCCATCTTGATGCCCTCGAGCTGAGCAACAACATCGCTGTTGTAGTAAAGCGGACCTTGAATCTCGTAGAGGAGTTGACTCTCCACTGAGTCCACTGTTACGCATCCTCCGGTATTCTTCTCTTTCGAGATCACGCAGCGCCCGCGGTTGTCGACGCTGGCAATTGGAAATCCTACATTAAGGTGCTTGCCCTGCTTCAGGAGGTCCTTGAAAGAAGACATGTAGCCTCCGGTGACGTAGGCCGAACACTCTATGAGGTGACCAGCGACCAGTGATCCTGCGAGCTCGTCAAGCTGGGTACGGTCCCATTCATGCCACCAACTGGCTCATGATCAGTCAAAGTCACTTTCGTAGGGGTAATAACTTACGTCGCGGCTCCGATGGTCGGCGCAGCATCCGCCACTCTACCAGCAATGACGATGTCAGCGCCCTGTCTCAATGCCTCCGCTATACCTAGACCACCAAGATAGCATTGAGCGCAGACTATTTCCTGCTCCCAGTCCTGGATCTTGCGGCCATGCATCAATGACTCGAAGTTCTCGCCCTCCCGGATCAACTTCCGAACGAAATCACTTTGCTCATCGCCCTCAATCCATGCGACTTTCAAATCGTATCCTCTGGCCTTGACTTTCTGCTGGACGAATTTGGCTAGCACTTCAGTATCAGATGCTCCCGCATTAACCGCCAATTTGATTCCGCGCTGAGCTAAGCTATCTATTGCAGGCTCGAAGCAATCCATGAAGTTCTCGGCGAACATGGCGGTTTGGAGTTGCTGTTCGAATTCGAGGTCTTGAAACGCCTGATTTTTGGAGGAGAGATCTTTTAGTGCTCTTTGCTTGCCGGAGCCGTGGATTGTCATGGTCATCTGGTGGAGTTAGCAAATGTCAGATTGGCGATCGGGGCTTCTTACTGACCTCGGACAGCCAATCTCCTACAATAACATCGACATCTTCGTTTGCGGCCAAGGATGAGATAGCGCGCACTCTGTCGGTGAAGCCTCCACTTGCTCCTCCAATACGGACTGGACGACGGACTGCTGGTGCCATTTCTGCAGCGTTTCTTCACCGAACGAGGGGAAAGGAGTGTGCTGTATCGCTTCGATCCCATCTCAGAAAAGCAATGATTGAAGTAGTACTGCTCTGACCACCGTCACCTTGGTTCCTCTCGGTAGCCGCGAAAAGGTTTCCGGGTTGCGTACCCTCTCTGAACGCCACAGCCATGCACCCCATCATGGCACCCCGCAGAAACATCCCAGTATCTTCTTTTCCATGTCACGTGAAAGACCTTGCTCTTCATCCTAGGTTGCCTTCTCCTGCTTCTCCACCTCTTCCTGCACTTCTGCCTCTGTGGTTCCGATTACCATGTGTCGGTCCCAGACCCAACCTAGCCGCCGTGAAGGATCGTCATTCTTGTAGACCAAGAACATCGGGTCCCAGTGCTTGACGACTTGGAAAATCTGCCCCCTCTCGTACTGCATCCAGGGGTGGCGTTTCTCCTCGTGGTACTGGAGAGCAGGCTCATCGTGAGGACACTTGGCCGCTGCCATGAAAAGAGGAGTCCAGTCCATAGCAGCGAACTCCGTCTCCCCCTGATTGGAAGGGGAGAGGGGGTTCTCCAGTAATGAGGAGGCCTCACTCGCCGCCCTGCTCCCGGTGCTGGGGCCGGGCAGGTCTTCTCCGCGCACGCCATCTACGCCAGAGGACTCTGCGGCCGTGCCACTGGAGGCGGTCTCCAGCGCACAGCGGTTGTATTGCTCGATGAGAGCTCGCACTCGGTTGCTTGGGCTGGTTGCTCGGGCAGGTGTGTTTGGGTCGCGGCTTCCTGGTGCCATCTTTCTCAGGTGAAGGGCTCTTACCCCTGGCTGTGAGAATTGAGAATTAGCTTGATGCGCGGCGCTGTCGGTATTCGAAAGGCTGGCGGGCGATGTGGTTGAGGTGTGAAAGCTTATGTGATAGTAGAGAGTGAGGTATACAGCAAAGTTGAAGCACGCGACGCGCTAGCGACACGGTATCATGGCCACGGAAACGGAAGCCACGAGGTGGATCACACAAGTCGTTGATTGAATGGGGACATGCTATGGAAGACGCGGTGGACAAGAAAATTGTAATCGTCTTGTCTACCCGGCAGACTCCTTGGCCTCAGTTTCGCCCTTCGTCGCAGCCTCCGCTTCCTCAAACACCACCCTCTGGGCCTGAGCACGAGACTCGGTCTCCGCCGCCGCACTGCGTCGCCGCTCCTCCCTGCGAGCAGTACCCGCCGTGACCTTGGAGATCGACGCCCTCCGAATCGCCTTCTTCTCCTCCGACGTCTGCGCCGCGTACGCGATCTCGCGCACTTCTCCGGCCACCGTGGTTCTGTTCTCCGCCGGGTCGTGCTGGGTGGTGGCTTGGATGGTCGAGGCCATGTTGGAGAGGCCGCTATCGACCGACTTGCACATTCGAATGCTGGCTGCACGCTGAGGTCCCTCGGTGTTGATGATGATGTTGCACTCGTCGCTCTCGGAGATGGTGAGCTGTGGTGCGGATGGATGGTCTTTGGTCGACGGGACAGCGAGGGCCAAGTAGATGGCCCGGTTGTCTTGAAGTTGGAAGGAAAGGGTAGCGAACATTGTTTTGTGTGTGTGCGTCTGTCCAATCTGCTGCTGCTGCTGTTAGCTTTTCTTGTTCGTGAAAATGTGCAAAGCGGGCGAGCGTACTGGCTGTGTTTGCGTGGTTTCTGTGCTTTTGAGAATCACTCGATGATCAGCTTGGTGAGTGCGTGAAGTTGGAAGTTGGCGTTGGAGGTTCCGAGAGAGGCGAAGGGCATTTTGGGATTTTGCTCCTATTGTGGTTCTGGTGCTATTGTCGTGCTGCGGCGGCTTCAATGCGGTAGAGCACTGGACTAGCGAGCGCTAGCGCGAAGCTTAAAGCCGTGCATGGCCGCGACATGTGATATCCGTCGGAGAGTGGCGGACACGTATAGTCCTATACAGCGCTCCCGTGGAGAGAGTCTACAGCCGTTGGTGTGATGGTGTAGTGTCTTCAGAGCCCGACATGCACCCTTCAGACGAATCTCCGCGCAGTGGAGCTCGACCGCGCTGTTGCTGAGCGTTTCATGGCTTTGGACTGTCTTTACAAGTCGAGATAGAGAGAATCCGCTGGTCGTTCGTTCTATTGGAAATAGCCAGAGTCTGGAAGAGTCCTCGAGGACCTGGTCTGAACGGAGTGGTATTTCATAGTATGTACAGTTTTCCAATCTGCTGCCGTATTCCAGTAGCTCGTGTCTCATTGCCTACCCAATGCATCTCTCAGAACTCCGTCTGCAGAATCTTCTTCAGTTCCCCGCTGTCCTTCTCGAACCCCTCAATACGCTTTTGACTGCCAGCGATCTTGCCCAATAGCCATTGCATTCTATCGTACAGCTGACTCGGCTGCTTCGGCAGCTCTCCGATGAGTCTCAGCTCTTTTTCGTATTTCTCAATAGCGGCGTTCTCGGTACTGATAGAGGCGCTCAGAATAGCCAGTTCCATCTTTGCTCGTAGGACGTTATCCTCGACGAGTTGTTGGAAAGCTGGTTGATAGACGGGCTTGCCGGGCTTCACGCTGTACGGTCGACCGTTAGAAGACTGTATGCTGATGAGCTCGGCTTGCTCCAGTGCCTGAATGGCTTTATCGCCGCCAGAAGAGAATGTAGAGTCGAGGAGGACCTGCGCGAGGTTAGCTGACAGCTCAAGGCGGCGCTATTCTGACGGCATCAATGCATGTTCCTACTCACCTCATTATACCTCAAGCTCTCGTTCGATGCCAGGTTGCGGACCAGCGTCCAAGCTTGTGCGGACGTCCACTCCCTATTCTCGCTATCAAGGAGCAGATGCATCTTCAAAATCTCGGAGGCAGATTGGTCTACGATCTCACGCACAGCCTTGGATGGCGTTTCGCCTGCTTTGATACGGCGAGCGAAGAACTCGAGGTCTGTCAAGCGCCCTCCGAGATAGCCAATGACTTCGTCCAATTCCTGCAGATCTTCTCGCTTTTGGCTCGGTGTAAGGTTCTTGTGCTCCTCGCCATCTTCACCGTCGACGTGGCTTGACACCGCATCGAAGTCGAGATGGTTGATAACATATCTCTTCGCCACGTCTGGCGGACAGTCGCCAAGTGAGATCTGTCGGAACACGCGATCCGGCAACGCTTTGCTCAGGGCTTTGCTGAAGGAGACGTCGGTTGTGAGGAATATCACATGAGCAATGTTCGATGTTGTAAGCTGGGCTGCCCAATCGGCCAGCTTATCATACACAAGCGCAGCCCCAGGTTCGGAGCTCTTGTGCAAGAAGTTATCGATGACCACGACTGGTCGGCGTTCCGGATGAGCTTCGAGGTATTCATCGTCTCCGAGCTTGTAATCTTTGTCATCTTTCCTGCGACCTTCTAGGGCAATGCTCTTTAATGCTGTGGATGTCTTGTTCCAGATCTTCACCAATTGGTTTTCGAGAGTCTCCGAAAACCCAGCCTTGCTACCAGTCATGCCTTGGGCAGCAAGATCCATTAGACCGGAGATGTTGTTCATCCAGCTAAAGACAGGTCGGTATCCGACTTGAGCTGCAGCAGCCGCGATTGTAGCTCCATCTCCCCTAGCTTCTTGAACAGGCTTACAGTCTACGACCAAGACCCTGTGAGCTTCACGCTTATACTGTAGGGCGTGGTCAACCACAAGTTCTCGTTTTCCGCTTCCACGAGGTCCTTGTACCACGACGAATGTATCTGCGGACTCCATTAGCCAGGATTGGATCTGCTCGATCTCCTTTTGCCTATCGTCCCAGACTACGGACATGCCTCCGTCAGAAGAAGATTGTTTGCCGAAAGACCTGACTTTGTTGATGAGGTCTTCGCCTTGTTGTTTGAACCAGGCAAAGATGAAGTTATCTTCGATGTGGAAGGCTCGAGTGATGTGAGCCTTAATAGACAAAGTACGAACCGGGTCGAAAATCGCCACCGTGATACCGGCAATAAGTGCGGCGAGAAGTGGTATGACAATCCTGGGATGTCCGAAAATCCAGTCTTTGATCCATCCTGCTCGTTGCTTCTTCGCATACACCAAACGCAAAACGGTGCCTGTCTTGCCACCACCTTCTGCGTCCGACACAGTATATCCATGCATACAGTTCTTAGCCATAATGGCTTTTCTGTAGTGTTCGAAGTCCAGGTAGGCGTACCGCGGAACCTCTTTGGAGTCCGCGGGTTGTGCGATAATATCCGAGAGCTTACCAAAGGGCCGAAAGAAGCTATACAACTGCTCTTGGTTCAATTCAGCCGCCTCTGCTCCAGGCTCTGTCGGCAAGAATTCCACCTTGACGCGCCGAGAGGGATGTCGCGATAGATCCTCCACCCATGGCCTGCCCAATACTAAGCTGGCTTTGACGGAAGTGAGAGGGTTCCACCACGGTCTCGCAGTATGCTCCTCGAGGTACTTGTGCACAGCCTCTGCCACGGATTTGGAGTCATGTTTGTTGTCATGCTTGAACTTCAAAAATGCGCCGCCTTCGCCAAAGCGCGGCAGGACTTCCACAACTTCTGCATTGCCCAGATTTGCCTCTTTGGTGGCCTTTTGAAACACAGTGGCGGGATTGATCACTCCATAGGTATCGTTCCGGTTCATGTCTGCCAGCTTTGGGGGACCGCGTCCAATCCCGGAGGTAATACGGAATAGCCATTGTAGGTTGGGAGGTAAGATGCTGTTGAAGAAGAGGATACCTTCTTGGGGTGTGGTTGTAATGTGTCCAGTTTTGTTGTCGCCCGTATCCCCAATCATGTGTCTTTTCGAGATCAGGGATGTTGTGAGGGGGGTCAATCTTGGGGGTTCTGCCAAACGAAGGCCGTTTGGCCGGCACAGCAGACGTCGTGACAACATGGTTCTCCTATGGAGCCTGATGGCTCGTAGCTACTTCCACGGCATTCGGATCGGTAAGACTGCGTATTGATATTCACGTCCTTGATGAAAGGACGACGCGTTCCTTGGCGTGTCTGGTTCCAGGTTTCAGCGCGCTAAAGCCTTCACTTGATTTCGCACTAAACCAGTTCTGGCAGCTCGCCCATGACGCAGTTAGCCTTCACAATAGCCACATGTCTGGATCTCGTTACAACGATGTTTAGCTACAGAATCTTCTCGCGTCGCAAAATTATCTCCGCGGCTACATGACTAACGTCGTGCTGTCGACCTTACTGGTTCTCGCTGGGAGACTCAAGGAGGCATAGGTCAAAACACCCCGATGTCCCTGTGGAGATCAGAGTTGCACTGCATGCACTAGTAGACATCGATTGCGAGTCAAAAGGTATGCTCCTCGTTTTGCTTGGATACTCAGGTCGCGCCGCTAAGTCTCGTCGCTTGGTCACGTCAACGAATGTCTCACTACCACTGTGTTGCGAGTCGGACGTTGCATAGGCACAGCAGAGAGTCCATTGTACATCGGTTGCGCTTCGTAGACTCAGATCGCATCGACTGCCAGATGGTTCTCCTTGGGCTTCTTTACGCATGGGGTATTTGCTTGGCTCCCTTTCGCGGCCACCGCTGCCTGTAGAAAAGGGTTTGCATTCTCTGCAGTCTGCAAAGCTGAGGATCCGAAAGGTCTTCTTCCGCCTGGCGTATATTCGTCCTCCATAGCTTTGGTTTCGATCGTAATGGGGTCGTTACAGAAGATCGCAAGAAGTCTGTCGACTGTGTCGCGCAAAGCAGTCTCTTGCCCTTGCAGAGACGTCGTGGTCATGTATTGCCTGAAAGCACAGCATGTACCTTTGTAGGCCTGATTGTAGATGAGCATATACTCGTCATCGTTCCTTCGATCCACGTCTTTGTCTTCGAAGCTCTGATCCAGGGCAGGAGAAGCTGCAAGAGAATTAGCACGCGACTTGCGGGCCTTACTGCGATGCATTCCCAGCAAGCGCAGTCCCGCCATCACCATTTTGCCAACAAGATCTTTGTTCTTCTTCTCAATGGAGGCCTGCTGCGGAGATCCGGCAACGGTCTCAGCGTTCTGAATGTGAGAGAGCGATGATGGCTTGACAGACGGCTCGCGAGCCAACGCTGGTCTTGTCGAAGCTATGCTAGAAGAGCGAGAGAGTGGACGGTTCTGCAGGGGTACGTGAGTACTGCTGACTGATCGTCGATGTTTGAGCGTCGACATTGAGTCTTCGACCTTGATTGGCACCGCGGCAGCTGCAGCAACGGCCTGACCACCCTTTTGCCTTGCCTTGCGTCTCCGTTCGGCAGCCTCATCGAAAGTATCGTTCAGATTGCGGCGTTTCCTGACCGGCAACTCATTGATGGCATCCGCCGCTTCTATAGTCTGATTTTTGGCTGGATTTAAGAGTTTCGCTTCCACATGCTCGTCGATAACCTTTGGTGACGGAGGCGGCGTGGCCTTGGAGGTTTCATTATTGAGCAGCTCCGAAGACAGTGGAAGGGCGAAGACTCTGATTTCCGGTGAAGATATTTCGTCCACACCTTGCGATTCTACTGGCGATGACTGAGGTGGCGTGGGCGGTCGTCCGTCATCTGCGCTTGTACCTTTGGCTGCGAAGAAAAGCAGCTCGGTAACTCTAGGCTGCTTGTCGAGAATGGAAGTAGTAGTAGCGACAATGCCTTCCACGGCAACCAATATGCCGATTGGCGAGTCTGTCTGCACGCTCTGCCACCAGCTTTCCTGGCTGTCCTGGCTAAGATTGCCAAGAAGTACGCTCGAGAACCAGTGCTCCGTATCCTCGCATGCTGTTGTTACGGTATAGGGTTTGCTGACTCCAAGATGAAGCGGTATCCGGGCTGTCTCGACGATCGAGAGGAAGCGAAGAGAGCATCCTGTATGGATGGATGGCTTGTCAGAGCCTGGTGCTGAGAGACAGATACCTGTTCAACCCATCAGTGCCATTCGCTCCATCGCTACGATTGGATGTCAGAGTTCTGATGCCGTCTAATGCTTCTTAATAGAGGTATTGAGTTGTTCTCGAGCTAGGTAACGAAACAATCTCGGGTCGTGCGATGACAGTACCCTTGACAATACTTACCGCGTAGCCGATGTTGGTCTGCAAGAGAGATATCGCCCTCCCATGAAGGCATGTTGTGTTGAAATGTTGAAGACACTCGTGACTGCAACGCGGGTGACGTGACGAGTTGGACTTGGCAAGCGCGAAGCTGACACGTCGGGACACAAGGAAGGAGCTCCGCTTGTGTTCCTTCCCGCTCGACTTCTGCGTTCATCTTCCCAGTGTCATTCACGCACGGCGATGTTTCTGCTGCGGGCGGTGGACCATGCTGGGTCGAGAGCTTCAGCCCAGCGTCTGCTACGGTCCTTCAGTACTGTGCGAGCTTGTCTCGAAAAGCCGCTCCCACCTCGCATCGTGATTCCCGAGTCTGACATCACCGAGTCTTTTCTCAAAGGAACAGGTCCAGGAGGACAGAAGATCAATAAGACTTCCTCTGCCGTTCAGTTGAAACACTTGCCCACAGGGATCGTTGTAAAGAGCCAGGAGACTCGTAGCCGCGAGCAGAATCGAAGGACCGCCAGACGGATACTCGCAGAAAAATTAGAGGAAATTGAGAAGGGACCACAGAGCAGGACAGCCCTGAAAGCAGCGAAGGCGTCCAAGAAGAAGGCCAGTGCGAGTAAGAAAGCGCGGAGGAAATACCGTGGGCTGGAAGAGAAGAAGTCTGCTGCAGGCCACGAGATGGAGGAGGGCCAAGGGGGAGTGTCTGGCGAGGTCACGGATGGCTCGCAGGCGGATAGTAACATTGGTGATGAGTCCAGTATCAGTGGCAGCAGTAGGACGAGCTAATGGGACCAAACGAGTTCACATGTCCGCCAAGAGCCGCGCCTTCCTAACAAGTCAAGTTGGCGACACAAACAAACAAAGTCGTTTGCTGGCATCGCACCTTCCTCACTTGACGCTCTGCGCTTAAAGACCCCCTCCGCCATCCTCGAAGCACAACAAGACAACGAATTCGAACATACGACACACACTCGAGACACAACACAACACAACAAATCCCAGTTCTCATCGCGCACTCCCACCCCAACCCAGCACTCTAAAAGCAAATAAGCAAGAACCTAAGCCAAGATGTCCGTCGACATGAAGGGACTGCGCGAGCAGATTCTGGGTACGTCACCATCCATTCCAGCTACGTTGTGTGCACTGACACGTTCAAAGCCAACTCGCGCCTCATAATCTGCCCATTTGGCAACCCGCGCCCACTCACCAAGCCATCTCTCCCAGTGCTTGAGTCCTCTACGACCCTCGTCCCGGCTCCATCTACCAGCAAGGGCCCGGACTGCGACATCGAGCTTGTCGTCTTCGGCGATGGTAGCAACTATACCGGCGCGGCAAGCAGCTCGAACCAACTTTCACAGATCGAATACTGACACGCAGCAGGTCATGGTCGGCGTCACCCCAGCTATTGAGGCTGGACAGGCCGCTACCCCAGAGGGTGCCCTACGCAAGCTCCTTCTTGCGACTGCTGAGCTTCTGAACCAGTACATGCCAAAGCTCGGCTCTCACCAGCGTGTCATTCACGGTGGCGGAGTCTTCGATGAGGACGTGATAAACCCAGATCTCATCGAGGCGCAGAAGAAGGCTACCTAAGCGGCTGCGCACGTGGCATATGTCAGAAGAACCATTTGATGTTCCAGACACTTGTTGAAGGTATACTTTCTCTCAACCTGCCTTCTAACAGCGATGCGAGCGGAGAAAGCTTGCAGCAGCAGTATCGGAGCACGCGATCAGTGTATCAGGCGAGGAACTTTATGTACGAGAACGCTCGCACCCAGCTTCTCGCTGCAATTTCAAGCGGTAGCGGATGACCAATGGAAACTTTCAAGATACACTCCCACGCCGTCCACAGTTCGAGACCCTGCATGACTCTGGAGCCTTCACCCGCTTTGGCTGCGCAGTGGCTGTATCTGATTCGATCCGCATGATCTAGCCTCATATTCTCACCTTTCAATGCTTTTCCCTCCGGGCCGCGCCTAGATCGAAGCTACAGCAAGCACGTGCGATCAGACTTGATGTCGAGAGGTTTCCAAGCATGAGTATAACTTCAGCCTGACTCCCACCTCAGACTGTGGCATCCCAAAACTACATTCACATCTTGCAGACGTACCTTTTTCACTGCACAGGAACCATTTGTGTACTACAATAAGCACACTCACAATGAAGGCCGGATTCTTCCTCGTTGCTGCCGCCGCTGGCGCCATGGCCCAATCTACCGTGACCTCCAGTATGCCAATCACGCGACCGTCATAAGCAGAGCAGCAAATGCTAATCAGCTCCTCTCAGGCACTGCTTCCACTCGTTCAACTAGCAGCTCTGCAAACGGCATGCCAGTCGCAGTCACCACCACCAGTAAGCTCTCCTCTGAACGCTCATATCCTCCTTCCTGCAAGTCACTTAAACATTGCAACTAGGCACCATCGCAGCCACCACCAACGGCGGTTCCACCACCGGTACCCGCGCCGTCACCACCATCACCAGCACCTCCACCTCCAGCGCCACGTCCACCGCTCTCACCGGCAACGGCGGCTCCACCACCGCCCGCTCCTCCACCTCCGGAGCTGCTGCCGCCGCCAGTGCTTCTTCCTCTTCCGCTTCCAAGGCTTCCGCTTCTTCCTCTTCCGCTTCTTCCTCTTCCGCTTCCAAGGCTTTTGCCTGCGCCACCTACGTTCCTCAGATCGGCGCCGTCCTCGGACTGGGTGCTGCTCTCTTCGTTTAAAACGACAGCCTTCCTTTTGCGAAGGACTACTGCCCTTACGGCAATTTTGAGCCAGTAGGATTGCAATGGAAAATTTGACGTTGTAAATAGTCATAGTGGGAACGTGACGTGGGATGATTGTTACGTAGGAGATAGTCAGATAGATTGGTCAATTTGCCTACAGATGCCGTCTCCTCAGCTCGGCTCTTGGTTTCTTGTACAGCGTCTTCGCACGTCGGAATGCTGCTATCGTTTGTGTTGTTGCTCTATTCGACTCGCTGATACCCTTCATGGCGAGGATTCTCGGGAAGACAACAATGTCCCGCTGTGGAAAAGACGCTGTACACTTTCGGCATCCTATCGCATCATGAGCTCTTCTCGCCGGGCACCGCGGCAAGTCTATCACCCTCCGAACGCGATTGATACCATTTCCCTCAAACTTGTGTGAATTAACGGAGTGTTGCAATGCGCAATAGCGCTGTAGTCAGTATTCAGAACATAGTGATATGGGAAGCGTCTGCACGGGAGAAACATCTGCTAATTCTTCACATAAATACAACGCTTGTTTGCAAGCAACGCCGCATTCGCCCTCCTATATACATGCCCGATGCCGTGAATGCCCCAATCCATCTTTAATGCAGTCATCTATGCACTCGCACCAGCTAATTGAGGTGGGCCATATTCGACCTGTGGATCAGGCTCACCAGGTGCCATGAAGTTGGTGTGGGGGTCCTTGGCAGCCTTTGCTGCTGAACATCTTGCCATCGTAGGCGATGATCTTGTGACGGCGTTTGTGAAGTAGAAGTTCTCGATGACCTTTCGTAGAGGCGAGCCAGTGATTTGTGCGCCCTTGTTCTGTTCAACAAGTTGGACCTTGCTGAGTGCTTGAGCCTCCTTTGACGGTGGCTCGACAATGTCGTACCGTCGAAGAGCAGGGGAAACTTCCTCCATGCGATCGCGGAGTGCTTCAACATCGTCATACGGAAGCGGTACCCCGAGTGCCTCTGAAACGGCACGTACGATCTTCCAGTCGTCGCGAGCAGCACCGTATACCGATGTAGCAGCACGCGTTATCTGCACACGGCCCTCAGTGTTCACGTAAGTGACACCCTTCTCGGTGTAAGAAGCTCCGGGGAGGACCACGTCGGCGAGCGCGGCACCCTTGTCACCGTGGTGACCCTGGTAAATAACGAAAGCATCCTTCGGAATGTCAGAGGGTTCAATTTCATCGGCCCCCAGCAGCCAGATGACCTTAGGCTTGGTCTTCGCAGTTTCAGGGCTCTGCACGGAGAAGCCGACCTCGAACGCGCCCGCTCGGGAGGCTGCGCGTTGGAGGACGTTGTAGCCGTTCCACTCCTCGGTCAAGAAGTTGGCCTTGTTCTGCTCGACGAACGAGCCGACAGTCTCGTAGATGGCCTTGGCATCTGGGTGCTCAACAGCACCAGAGCCGACAATGATCATTGGCTTCTTGGAGGATTTCAGCTTGTCGCCCCATGCTCCCTTGAGCGCAGACTTAAGGTCGTTCGCACTGGATCCAAGGTTCTCGTAGTCGAAGGTAGACTCGAAGTCTGGGCCAACAAGTCCGACTTCGAGGTCAGAGCGGAGCCACTGCTTCCTTATTCTGGCGTTAAGAACTGAGGCTTCCCATCTTGGGTTAGTGCCGACAAGAAGAATTGTGTCGGCAGCCTCGACACCGACTATGTGAGAGTTGAAAGAGTAGTTGGAGCGAACGTCCGTGCCGTGTGCCAGAGGTGCGGATCCTTGAGGGAAGTCCAAAGCCAGGTTCTCAGATCCAAGACGGTTTGCGAGGTCCTTTGCAGCAACAAGAGTCTCAGCCTCGACAAGCTCACCAGCGACGAATTTGACCTCGTCACCCTTTGGTGCAAGCTCCTTGAACTTCTCGCTGATCTCCACCAAAACGTTCTCCCAAGTGGCTGGCTGGAACTGGTTATCCCTTCGGATGAGTGGCGTGGTAAGACGTTGTGTGCTGAGACCATCGCAAGCAAAGCGACTTCGGTCATCGATCCATTCCTCGTTGACATCGTCGTTAAGCCTTGGCAGGATACGCATGACCTGAAGGCCTCGAGCATCGACACGGATGTTGCTTCCCAGGCCGTTCATTACATCAACGGTTTCAGTGTGTTGAAGTTCCCAAGGACGGGCGCGGAAGGCATATGGCTTTGATGTCAAAGCGCCAACGGGGCAGAGATCGATGACATTTCCGGACAATTCGGTGTCGAGAGCGGTTTCAAGGTATGTGCCGATCTGGAGGTCGTTGCCACGGCCAGTACTGCCCAGCTCAGGTGCACCAGCGACATCGTTTGCGAAACGGACACATCGTGTGCAGTGAATGCAGCGGTTCATGGAGGTCTGGACATGTCAGTCAAGCCGCACTTGTTTTCTACAGGCCGAAGAAACACACCTTGACCAAAGGTCCAATGTTCTTGTCCTCAACTGCTCTCTTGCCCTCCAGCTCGTGGAATCGCCCTCTGTCTGCGCCATATCTCATGCTCTGATCTTGCAAGTCGCACTCGCCACCCTGATCGCAGATGGGGCAGTCTAGCGGGTGATTTGCCAAAAGGAATTCCATTACGCCTTCTCTTGCCTTGTGTGTGAGCGAGCTGTTCGTCTTCACCACCATGCCAGGCTGTACCGGCCAGGCACACGAGGCCACTGGCTTCGGTGCGCGCTCAACTTCGACCAGACACATTCTGCAGTTTCCCGCAATCATGAGCTTCTCGTGGTAGCAGTAACGCGGGATCGTAACACCGGCTTTCTCGCATGCTTGGATGAGCGCGGATCCAGCTGTCCCAACATGGTCAGTATTGCTCTTGCTCGCCCTCCACGGCGTCATCCAGCATACCTTCAATCGAGACCTTCTTGCCATCCACAGTCAGCTCGACCTCGGCCTGCCGTCTTGCGCTCGTGGCAAAGGTGCGCGCTGCACTGTGGGAGGCATTGGCCCTGGCCGCCTGGGCTGCGGGCGAGCGGGCCAACGAACGCAACATGCTCTGCCGCATCATGTTGCCAGCTGCGCCGCAGAGTCGTGGTAGGATGACGGGTGAGAGGTGAGAGGTGGATGTGGCGGGCGTCACAGAGACATGTATACCTCATTCACCAACACAAGAGATGTGAAGCTCGCCTCCCTCCGGCCCACAGCCGAGAAAGTCTGTGCTTTGAATCAGCATCGTCCGATTGGTAGGAGCGACGGCCATAGCCGCGTCGTGGCATAATCGAAATTCTCCGCGCGCTTTCTCTGCTTCTTTCCTTCTCTCCAACTCATTTTGACGGCACTGTTTATTGTGGTATGTCTGGGCTCAATCTTCCCACCTGGATCTACTCTGCTATGTGTCGGAGAGCACGAATGCGGGCGCCATAGCTGGAACGACGGAGAGGGCGCCTCAAACGCACTTGATGAAATTCTTTCCTTACCGATGGCGCGACAAATCTTCTCACCCATATCTTGCTATACCGGAGAGCACAACTCATCGCTACGGCAGTGCTGTTGACCCAATGTCACTAGACTGTTCTGGCGCATGGCCTCGGTGCAGCGGCTGGAGATGTCCAAGGCACTCATCGATCTTCTACTTACTCTTACGACGACACATGTCTGGGAACGTGGTGCATTGTCATCCTTCGAGCCAGGGCACGGAGCAGACGCAGCTCGGACGACTCCCAGCGCCTGCTTAAATGTTCTTTGACATGCAACGGCACAGACAATGTCTGGGAAAGGTAGGGTCTGCCACTATCTCGTATCCACCTACCAAATCGTCGTGACATTGTAGTCACTTTAAGAACACGTAGGAGGAGGTTGTGTTTTCCATGCGGTTCCTAGTCCGCGCCTCGGCACGGTATGCACTACTCCATGTGGCATTCGCCAAAGTCGTATTCACGCCATCCACATGGCACATATTTAAACACGCATACACTACTACAGCTTCAACAGGCGCCGTACACATGACACTCTACTGACAAGAATCAACCATATGATCGCCCTACGAACAATGTTCTCACGAGCTGCCCTCATCAAACGTCAGCAGCAACGCTTGCTCTCCAATTGCAAGAAGCCAGATCGCCCTCGCGATTTGGGTAACAGTCGCAAGCACATCAAAGCAAGTACGGTCATGGCTTCTATGGGTGCTGTTCTGGGTGCCAATGTGGCCGGTGCAATCTACCTCAGCGACAAAGGCCCAGAAGGCGAGCCGCTACCTCTCGATGAGGCAATTGAGTTCTACGGACCGAGTCGACCTTGGATGTGAGATATCGATGTATCTCCATGAGGTGTCCGACTTGGCATCCCTAGGAGACTTGCTCACGAGAGCTCTACAGGTTGAGTATCAAAGACGTTGCGCGGTAAGAACAGCTGATAAGCACGCCGCAGCAGCAGCGCCGCGATAGACGCAAGTCACTTTCAAAAGTTTTCTCGATTCTCCGTTCCTCATAATCGTCATCCTCGATTGCATATAAACCAAACCAACCCTCTCCAAAGCAAATCAAACCATCACCAACCCGTCCTCCGCCTAGATGAATCCTCCTTACATCCCCGCCCCGGCAACAGGACACTTCTGCACCGGCGCATCGCTAGGCACGGCAGGATGCGTCTGCACCTTCCCCTTATGATGCTCCAACTTCGCATTCGTGACCGGACAAACCGCCCCGGCCTCCTTCTCATTCAGCGCCGGGTGCGTGGGCGGCAGGTGGGCATTCACCGGCCCCACGACGGGGCACGTAGCATCTGTGAGAGTTTCCTTGGTCATGGAATTCTTGAGAGCAGGGCAGGCGGAGGCGTCCATGGCTTGCTTGTCGTCTGCTGGGACGGTGGGGTCCGAGGGGTGGTTGTGGATCACGTTGTCGTGGTGCGAGACTTTGGCGTTGGTGATGGGGCAGCGGGCTTCGGGGTCTGCGGGGAGGGGTTAGCAGGTGAGGAGAGAGGAGCTGGAGGGCTCTTGTGTGTGATTGATTATTGGGACAACATTACCAGAAGAGATGGATGGGTGATGAGGCGGGAGCACATTGTTGGTCGTGCCAACGACTGGACAGACTGCGGCCATGTTGTACAGGTATGTTAGGGAGTGTTTCTGGGTACTACTGGATGATACTGTCGCAAGTCGATGTGCTTATGATGTTTCTGTTGTTCACAAAGGCTGTGGAATGTGAGGAGCGAGAGGAAGGAACTGGGGGGGACGGTGAAGTAGTGGACAGGCTGCTATCTACTACAGGCGGTCACCTCGTCGCTCCCCGCGACTCACCCAGACTTCAACCTTAAGGCGCGCATCGCAACCAGTACCTAGCCAGTATCTTCTGGTTGTGGAAGGTAAACTTACATACAGGCGGGGTACTAGGTAGTAATGGCAACTTGATGATTGGCTAGCTGTCATTATAGGCACGCGCTAGGAGGCGCGAGCTTGGCAGCTGCTTTCGACGAGCACGTGATCAGAGGGGAGCATCCCGGAAACATACACTACAGCCCCCCGTGCATCGGAGTCTTATCTCGACCGCTGCTACTGCTGATCTTGCGCCTTCCAACTCGCTGTTGCCCTGATTTGGACAAGGATTCTGGGAAAGAAAATATAATTCCAATGTGGAAAGATGCTGCAAAAAAACTTTGTGAAAGATGAATGAGGTCGTTCCGAATTTGATGATAATCTACTTCCTATCTCTTGGGGACACTACAACCGAAAGGGTCGTGAGATTCGTTGTCCAAGATCTTATTACCCCAGTCTGTCCTTTTTCGTGAAAGTTTGTGGACCAATCCAGAAGGAATGGAGATGCGCCAAGTTCGCCATGGTCACCAATGTGTAAAGTCTGCGACGCAGACGATGCTCGAAACAGCGCTGAACGCGGTCAGTGTTGCATGTCAGACTCTTAATCACCGTCTCTGGCCTGCGTCTGAGTTCTTGGGGTAGCAGGCTCGTCAGGGAACCGAATGCTGCGGTGGAGATTGCCAACAGATGTTGCAGCTCCAGACGGTGCGGCAGATCTGGCCCCTGGAGTCCTGGTCCCTTCACCTTCGGGTGTGTCGGTCCCGGCATTGAGGCGCTTGTCCACCTCATCAGCTGGTGGCTGAGTCTTGATGATCGACTGTCCGAGAATCCTTCCATCACGAGGCGCGGAGATCTCTGGATGAGAGCCCTGTCCGAGAGCACCGGGAGATTCGTCGCTCTCGCTGACTTTGACTTGATCTTCACCGTGTACCGTAGTGCCCTGTTTTCTCTTCGTATGGTCGGAGATGTGCTGGACGATTCTCTTCGCGACAGAGGCTGCGCCACTCAGTCCTCCAGCACTCGCAGTAGCGGGTCCGCGCTCACTCGTGGTCGGGCGGCGTCGGCGAAATTCGCGATTAAGCGAGCGCTCCTCTTGCTCCATAGGCCAGTGTATCACATGCTCGTCGCTGTCAGGATTGGGACCAGTCGATCGAGAACGGCTGGGACTGGAATTACGCGACACTCTCTCTGAGGAGATGGCGGTGCTAATTGTGCGAGGCAAGTAAAGTCCGAGTTTGCCTAGCGGAATGCTCAATCCGTGGACAACGATGGAGCACACGATGAGGAACCACACCACGACGTTGATGACCTCGCTCAGGTGATTGGCATCGGGGCGAATCTCTCCATCGACCTCAATCTCTCGAAGGAATTGTCTTGCGATGTAAAGATAGAAGACGGCACTGACTCCAATAGGGCCAAAGAATCCGACGAAGCCGGCATGGCGCAAATCTTCGACTTGGTGGATAGCCTTGTGGAACGAGAGGACCATGGGCAAGCGCCGCAGAAGAAGTACTAGTATACCCAAAGGAATGAGGCGATAGATGGGAATCACATCGTTGTCCACGAAGCTGTGCCAAGGGCAGACAGTCCCTGCAGCGCGTCAGCAGAAGCTCCTATACTTTGCGTAGAGGAGGCACATACCGAACCACATGAAGATGGCAACGTTCAGCAGCATATCTATTGTGGGCTGCAAACTGTCGTCTTTTGTCTCCAAACGGAACCAGTCGTCCCAAGTGAAAGCGTTACCCGCGATAAAACAAGCCAGAACATCGTCCGAGCCAATCAATCCGACCGTGCCAACAATAAAAAGCTGCAAGATCATCAGTTCGAACTCTGGAGGAGGATGTGTACAGGCTTACCGCGAGCGTGATTGCAAAAACGAGGAAAGATTCCCTGTCAACATAATGGCGCTCTTCTGCCCAGTGAAGAAGCTCCTTCGCAAGCCACCCAACAAGTGCACCGTAGGCAATGGACAAAAGGATGACATATGCCCAAGTGTCGTAGAACCACAGCGCCATTGCCTTTCCCGCACCGCCTGGCGCGCCTGCACCGCCTGATTCCACGTACTTGAGCAGGTACAATCCAAGAAACAGGAACGGATATCCAAGACCGTCATTTGCTCCAGACTCGGCGATAATAATCTTCTGTAGGGGCCCGGGGATATTCTTGTCCGCAAACTTTCCTTTGACGATACTGTTGGACAGCACAGGATCGGTGGGCGTGACACATGCTCCCACGCTTATGGCCATTACAATGCCAATACCCGGAACCATGGCCCAGACGAGTAGCGAGGTCATGACCCACATGATGCACATGCCCGGTCCAAGCAGGATGGCCAAACTCTTCTTTTCTTTCCAGAGGTACTTGCTAGGCAGCTGGACACCGGCCAAGACCAGCTGCACTCCCAAGACCAGTCTGGAAAAGTAGAGAGTGATTGTCTCGAGGTCGATCTCATTGAGGTTGGCATATTCGAGGGGCCTTATCCAATTGGTGGCATGGGGACTGAAGACGACACCGAACAAGGTTGATAAGAGCGCCTCGGAAAGATAGAACTTCTCCTTCAACAGGTAGGATACCAGACCGAAAAGAGTGATGAAGCCGCCCAGCGTGGCGCATACAATGTTGAAATTACTCAAATCCAAGGTCGGCATGATGGCTGTTTACGTCGCAGGTGTGATTGCGGGGGCGGTTGAAGAAGGATCGTGGGTGTGTTGTGTATGAATATCTCTTGGAATGATGTATTTTGAATGTACCGTAGTATCTTGAACCAGGCCTGAACACGACCGCAAGCCCGGCAGGTGTCGTTATCGAACCCTCCTGGCGGTCCTGCGCTGCTGATCTCGACAGATCCCGTAATGGGTAGGAGCAGGTGTTATTGAATCATTGGGGCTGTCTCGTGACTGGATGCGCGTAGCTCGCCGTCGGGCCGCCACTTTGGTGTCGTTCGCCGGATGGTACGTGTATGTGGGAGAGGTGAATGTCGCTCGCAAGAGGAAAAGTCGGTCGGTGGTAACAATGAGAGATGTGAGGGTCATGGCAGTGTCTTAACTTCTTCTCGGGAGTGGGGCTCACTCCAGAGATCGGAGCTTCAAGGTTCAAGGTTCCGCGGAGCCAAGGCCCATGCCAAGCCGGCTCAACCTCGTCCTCGTGTCCTCCATACCTCACCGCCACCTGCATCATCCTCTGCCATCTCTGCTCAACAAAGACTCTCATCCGAATGGCTCATCCGAATGGCTCATCCGACTGGGACCCTTCCTATCCGCATCATAATGATATTGATGACAGATTCCGGCGCGTGAAGAGCTTAGCTTCGAAGACAACCTACACTGCCACAGTGCACATGCTGCAACAAGCAAGTAAGGTAGAACAAGGGAAGCTTCTCCAAGACGTTGTGCTTACATATTCGAACGGGCCGCTGTAACTCAGAGGAGATGGATTGTCACAAAATCGCTGGACCTGTAGCCGTACAACCTGCCTTCAGAACCGATGTCGCGACGCCAACGTGACGTGATGTATTCTGGTAAGGCCAGCGAAGGTCACTGGTCTTGGCGCGGTGGATGATTCCTGTGGTAGATGTAGGGCCATTCTGAAAATGTCCTATCCCAAAATCTTCTCATGTGGTTGATCCGACGTGCTAGAGGACAAGGTTTTTCTTGGGTCTTATTCGTTTGCATACCATCCACATCTCATCCAACGTGAGCTTGCAACTGTCGTTTTGATCATCTCGGACCGCCTCCCTACAAAAGACATAGTGGAATCGAATTCCGGTTCCCAGATACTCTCAAAGCCGGAGGATGCAGTTATTCACATATGTTCAATATCATTCTCGAGACTTTTTCACCATCTCACCATCATCATCACATCTCAAGCCCGATCATCCACATCATCCTGCGCCGCCAGAGCATACTCCTCGTTCTTCACATAAGGTGGTCTGCAGAAGAAAGAAAATCCAGCCGTCAGATCATGGCACCCACAAAACACCTCTTGGCACAAGCGATAGAGGTACTCACTTGAAGTAATTCTTCACCCCCACAATCGCCGCACTTCCCACGGCAAACCCGGCCAACACCCGACTCCAATCCTGCTCATACGACTTCTGTCCCACACTCAGAGCAATCAAATCATAGACCAGACATCCTCCCAAAATCCAATCACTGCACGCACTCAACCCCGCAAACCCAAGTCCTGTAGCGATTTTCACCGCTTTACTGGGTAAAGCATTCCGATAAAAGGCCACGGAAGTATTGTGTAGAATGTCGAGAATCCCGATCCCGGCAAAAGTTTTGGACACCACGTGGGTGAGGATACTTGCGGTGGAGCGCGTGTTCATGGGTTCCAGTTGGGTGAAGACGTACCACAGCTGGGAGAGGGTGTTGATGACGACGAAGATGTCCGCGGTTTTGAGGTTTTCGGAATTCCAAAAGAACATCCAAGTTCCGATACAGACATTTCCGAGAGCGTAGAAAGGCACGAAGCGGACAATCTCATCCAATTCCTTCTTTTCCTTGGGATTCTGCGGGTTGAGTTTCCAGAGTTTGTAGAGCCAGGCGAGTTGGAAGAGTTGTTGCGGGAGGAAGAAGCCCGCGATGAAGAAAGGTTGTGGGGAGAAGAAGGAGAGGTTGCGGTCGTGGATGGTTTTCATATTGGGCTCGGAGAACATGCCGTATTGTTGGGCGGCGAAGTCGTAGAGGAAAGAGGCAGGCGCGAGCCAGCGGGCGGTGCTGAGGGAGATGCCCATGTTGATGATGGTCGGGGTGCTGATGCTGGTGCCTGTGCTTGTGCTTATCCGTGTGCTTGCTAGAGACATGGTCAGTGGAATGCAATTGATTTTGGGGCAGAGATGAGGTTGTCGGTGAAGAAGAAAGTGATGATTTACCTACCTACCTACTAGTAGAGGATGATTCCGGCCCTCTCACTGCGTTGCACTCGTAGGGTCCAGGGATGATGATGAAGGCCGCGGCGTCGCCTCTCGTACTTAGTGGCTTCACAGCAATTCGCCTCTGGCGGTCGGGGGGAGATTCTTGAGCAGTTGATCAATGGTGGTACGGTACGCATCGGCCTGGATGGCGAGATGATTATATTACATGTGTGCACGATTATTGCACTGCGGTGACGAGTACAAAGAAGTCGTGACGTCGAGGCGTTTCGGCGTTCGGCGAAACAGTGCCAGCGCGTATAGGGCTGATGTCAGGCACCAAGGCAGGAAGCGGCAGACGACACTTCCCACAAGACCGCAATACATACAATTTTCTCCTCTCAAAATTGTCGTCACGAATCGGATACTTGTTTGACTTGTTGTTGCGTTCAAGCTCATCGCCAGAACTAGGGCTATCTCTGTATCACTCTAGTGCCTGCTTCGTGACCCGGGGCTTGCAGCAATTCAACAACTTCAGCCACGGTTTTGAATACGTCGGAACAGACGTATTGATGAGCCTGCCAAATCCGATCCAGATTCCGAGAGGTGTGTCGGCGCACAATGTTCCTCGGGCAAAAGCTGAAAAGGCCTGCGAGGTAGTAGGGAAGTCCGCGACTGCCGTGCTCGCCACAGCTGTCGAATGTCCTCAGTATCAAGTCGTATGGATTGGTATGGGAGAACTGAGATACGGGCGGCATTTTGAACATGGAACTGCACGCGTGTAGAGGTGTCGAATAGCGAACGGGAGAAAGATTCGCATCTGTACGAGAGTGAAGCTTGTTCAAGATGCCGCGGTTCCGTCACGTTTCAGGTGAAACAGCGACTTCCCAACTTCCCGAAAATCAGGACTAACTTCACCTAAGGAATGTACAAGCATGCGAGCTCCTGCCAGCACGGGTGGTGGCTGCAGGTGCTTGTCAGCCGGGATGGTCTTCATGTTGTGTTGGAGTGATTGTACAACGGTATCGTCATAGACTCTTCTTCGTGAAGTGTACATGTAGTGGTTATCGCTGCAAACAAGAATCGTTGATGCTCCAGATACCCGTACGGCCATAGCGGGCTGTGGCATTGTCAAACAACATTACCCATTTGGAAGGCAAACTGCGCGTGTTTCCCGGCCTGCGAGCGAAATGGTATGCGTAGCACACCGACCGCTGTCTCAACGCCTCATGAATTTGTGCGACTGTCCGGAAGGGCAAGCGTGGTACAATAGGTGAACGATTCGTGAGGTATCTAGTCGTGCAGAAGCTACCGATGCGGTGTCAGCGGCCTACCGCCGGCCTGGACGGAATGAACAGAGTGTGAGTCTGTGCAAGCTCTCACAGGAAACAGGAAAGCGGAGATTGCAGAAAGCATATCGAATAGTGCAGTGCGCAGAGTCCAGAGTAGATGTGTTCAAGTGCTTGCAGGCGTGCTGTTCACTTGTACGGCGGTACGGAGGGCTGGCTGAAATGTTCCTTCGCTTCGGTTGGGTGGGCATCCGGTCGATCACAGATGACAGATCCCAGATCACAGATGCAAACAGTCTCATCTTCCAGTGGACCTGAAACACGCAGAGGTGTGTCAGATTGAAATTGGCACTCACGTGGCCCAGCGACGATCTCGCCTGTTTGTAGCATGTGGCGGGCAAGATTGGGTGCTGCATGGTGCATGAGAATTGAGAGGGTGTCGCGCATTCGCATGCGGCGACGAGGACACCAGGTCTGACCCAGCCAAGCCAGCGCCGTTGAGATGTGGACGTGTGCTGGCAAAGGTGGAAGGTGGAGGTGAAGTGAGGGCGAGCAACCCCGGCCACGATCCACAATCGGGATTGGACGCGCTAGGAAGAGTCAAGGGGCCGACAGCCGGACACACGGAGATAGAAAGCGCCCACGCGCACTGACGATATCGAACTCGAAGCTTCCCCTTGGCTCGTTGCGGTCCCGTCGGGACGCCGTTACCTTTTACCTTGAGTTGCGCGGCTCCCTCCGTCGGGCTACCGACGGCCAACGAAGTGATCGGCGCACCGCAGAGGCTCCCATCGCCCCGGGGTCATGCCCGTAGCTATTGAGGGCTATTGAGGGGGCTACCAAGGGCTATTACTTTGGCCATGGCGCTTCAGCCCATCATCCACTGGCAATCCGGGATGACCTGGACGTCCAGTCTGTAGAACAGTCGGATCAGTGAGTGATAAGTACGCCTGATCCCTCTTCACCGTCGGCGCCTGCGCCTGGTGCTGCTGAGAGTGCTGCTGAGAGTGCTGATGAGTGCTGCTTCTCCATTGCTGCCGCCCGTTGAAGCGTTCGTCCCAGCCCACCGGAACCACCTTACCGCTGCCGCCAGACTCCTTATTACCCGCCGACCAATCGCGCCCCAGAGCGCATAGAATAATATCCGCGTTCGATCTGGAGATCCATCGCGGACCGCATCACAGGCCTGCTGCGCTCGCTGCACACTGCTGTCTCCGCTGCCAGGCGACCCGTTCTTGCCGTTGTGCCCCAGTCGACCGGTGTAACATCCGCGCGCACCTGTCTCTCTTTTTGAAACTCGACATGCCGCAATCCCTCAAGACTCCCTCCGGTGACACCCCCTCCAACTACTCCTTCGACCTGCTCCGCCGCATCAACTCCAATTCCTCCAATTCCGATCACAACAAGCCTGGCCTCGCTCTCTCCACCAGCACTCGCTCCAGCACCCGCTCCAGCAACCGCTCCACCCAGCCTCAGCCAGCTCATGCCCAAAAGCGCAGCAGTGCGCCTGCTACCGATCTCGTTTCGGACCTGATCCGCGGCAAGGAAATCGACGAGTTCCGCTTCAAACACCTCGGCGATAGGAGCAGTATGATCGCCACCTACAACAACACCTCCAAGCAGCGCACCCAGTACTACGAGGAGCAATTCCAGTACAAGAGAAATGCCAACAGTAGTGTACGAGAACGAGTGCAGCGCGAATCCCCCGTCATTGCAGAGTTGCGAACAAATGTCATCGTATGCCAACAGCCCTTGCATTTCAAGCTCGCACGTAGCATCACTGACAACATGGTAGATCAAAGATGAGTTCACCTTGGTCACCGATCTGTCGTACCATCTTGCCGCACGATACACCCGCCCAGACTCCGCCATCATGGTCAAGATAGACCACAGCGCCTGCCTAGCGCTTGGAGGCACTTTTGATCCCTGCTATATACTCACACTCACCACCGTCCCTTCGCAAATGGGCCCTGCCATGAACAAGCGCAACGCAACCCTCATACAATCATTCATGGCGGACATCCTGAGTGTTCCACCGGAGCGAGGGATTGTCAAGTTCTCGCCCATACCAGAGGAGAACTTCGCGGTCAACGGCGCGACAATGCTCGGTGAGATTGAGAGGCAGGAGAAGCAGCAATCAAACGACAGCGGGAGTACTGTGCGAAGAGTCTTATCAAATGGGAGAAAGAGCATGCCAACATTCAAGAAGAGTCTTCCGAAGATACCAGCAGAGAAAGACGAGCCCCAATCGGTGCATGCAAAGACCACGGAAACAAAGGCGGATTCAAATCATGTCAATGGCATTGCGAATGGCGCCAGCGACAGCGAGAGAAGTACAAATACGCCGCCGACACCCCCAGTTGCTGTCTTATCGCCCGCTGGCGTCTACGAGCTGCCCACCGTCGAAATGGGAGAGAAGACAAGACCTTCAACATCCCATATTCATACGGCATCTACTGGATCAAATGGCCTGCGAATGAATGGGATCTCGGATGCTGACCTGCAGAGCCCTAATGCGGCAAATGGCAGGCCGCGAACTTTCTCCGGCGCTGCTATATCGAAACTCTCGAGCACAACACAAGACAAGCGCACATCGGGTGCGGCGCCGGCACCACCGCCAATCCGACACTCACGACCACCTCCTTCATTCCTCAAGCTAGATCCCGCCAAAGCGAAATCGAAAGCAAGACCGACCACGCCCAAGAGCAGTACCACAGCTTTGCCGCCTATGGAGGACAAGCCCAGGCCAAGAGACAGCTATGTTGATGGCGTAATGAGCACACCGGCTACTGCCAAGGAGCGAGGCAAGGAGCCCACCATTCTAGAGAAATCCTCGCAGGAGAGTGGCGGGAAGCACGAGCCGACTGCGAATACCGCGAAGCGGCGATCCACCATCTCCTCGAGCACAACCAAGACCACATCACCGCCACCTATCCCTGAGACGAGTGAGACGAAATCTATGAAATCCATGAAAGTGGGCAAGCGGAAGAGCTTCCTCTCGGCTTTTCGGAGGAGTACGGCGGCGAATTAATCGTAATGTGTGAAGCGTAATGTTCGACGGCCACTTTTGTCAAGGCATTCAAGGGAGGGGAGTGAAGAGATTTGCAGGCACAAATTACAGTTTGGTCTTTTTGGGACTGAACTCTTCAAACCGTGATACCCGTAATTTTCATTGCATCCTGCGAGAGAAAAAAGAGACGGAAATCGAAAGAGAGAGAATCCTGATGAGATATATGATATAGGCTCCTTTCGCCGCCGTCATCATCTCTAAGCCAGATACCGTTTCGAACCAGAATTGTCATATCCCCATTTCCCCATTTTTACACTTTCAAGGTCATTGTTTCACGTCATGGCTCATATCTTCTTCTCTCTCTCTCTCCTTTCTGATCTACCGGAATTCCTGCTTCGGAGCTACGACTCTCATGCTCTCGGGGAGACTCGCCTCGGTCGCTTTCGTATCGAAGGATTGCGGGCGTCGAGAGGCCAATTCATGATGATCTTTCTCTTCGTCGAGGCGAATGTTGGAGTGTTGTCTCCGCGAGGAGAAGAGGGTGGTGGTGGCCAGGGAGAGGAGGAGGAGTTGGAGCAGGAAGGAAGGGATGGTGGTGTAGAAGGCGAAGCGCTGTTTGGAAGAAGTTTAGTGGAGGTGGAGGTGAAAAGGGAGGAGGAAGGAGAAGAAGGGAGGGGAGATGCGTGCGTACGGTTTCATGGCATAGTGTATCGTATTGTCTCGGGACGTTCTGATTCGGGATGGAATGCCAGGTACACGTCCAGGATTGCAGGGTGGCGCGGTCGGCGGGATGGCGGGTATTCAGGACCGAGGAGAAGATGAGGGCGATGAGGGAGAGGAGGGTGGAGAGGGTTGTGGAGAGGAGGATGAGGGCGTTTGCTGGGAGCTAAGAAGGCGAGCTCGAGTTGGTTAGAAGACCGGAAACTTTTGAGAGACGTCGGGTTCGGGGGGGGGGAGGACTCACGGCTGTGACGAACAAGGATACCAGGACGACGGCGTTGAGGAGGAAGATGACGGCGGAGGTTCCGATGAGGGCGGAGAGTTCGCGGGTGTCGAAGTGGCCGGACCAGACGGGGAGGAAGTAGACGTTTGTGGTGCGTTGGGAGTTGTAGACGTGCAGGGAGCGGGCTGCGGTGCCGAGGATGGCGAGATTGAGGCCTATGGACAGGGAGGTGAGGAGGAGGGTTGGGAGGCGGAGGCGGGAGGTCATTTTGGTTTCTCTTTTCTTGCTTTTTGGTTGTGTAGAAGGAGTGACTGGAGAGGAATGTAGGAAATGAAAGAGAATGTCTTCTTTCGCGGGCAGGGAAGAAGAGGAGAGTAGATGGTCGATGACGGGAAGAGGGCAATGCTTTGGCGCTGTCTTGTTCTTCTATATCTATATCAACAAAGCACTTACTCTCTGTACGACCTCTGTTCTCCGCATACACTACTAGCCGGACCAGCCCACCATCCATAGATAGCAAAGCGCCTGCGCGTAATCATCCGGAGCGCCCTCAATCTGCGTGCTGCAGCAGTCACGTACATGGATTTAGCGACATGCTCCCGACGACAGCCTGATCGAGGCCACTGAGGAGGTGCTGGCCGGCGGCTCGAGGCCCGTCAGATAGAATGCTTCCGTGAGGTTGTTGGGAGCAGCGTCATGATTGGCGTGAGCGTGTGGTTCGAAACGTGCTTCAGCGCTTGCGGATGTTGGAGCAAAGGTCGTTGTTGACAATGGTTGGTCGCTGTCAGGTTGCGAGGGCGCTTAGGCAGCGGTGAGGCGGGGAAATGTAGCTCCGGTCCGGTCAGGGGGTAATGGGACTTCACTTCTTCCCCGCTGTGAAAGCTGATTTGCACTTCAGCGACAAACCGATCCTAGTGGACGCCATTCAACGAGCCTCACCAATGCTGAAAGCAATCCCAAGCACGCCGTTTCGTGAGACGATGATCTTCTGATGGCCTCCCGCTGCTGCTTTCAGGACCGCCAGCCGTCGGCGACCTCCAACGCATCCTTCAGAAGAGATGGGAAGCCAGATGAAGCATGAAAGAGATGGTCTTGGGGTCCCCTGAGCATCGTCACGTGGGGAACGGACAGTGGAGGCTCAAAGCAACGTGCACAGGACCGCAGGTAGTGCTTGCACGCTGGAGCACGCTTTCTCAGCTTGATGTATCTGGCGAACTAAGCGCATCCCACGCTGTGAACGTCCAGCCTTGAAGCCCCTTCGCAAAGTGCAAGTGTACGCGCTTGGAGAATCGGCAAGTAACCGCTCAGCTTTGGAACTAAGTTGATCAGCTTCTTTGAAGCTTGGAGCAGCGACGACTCTGGATCAAGCAGCCTGCTATGACCTACAATCCAACAGCTGCATGAGTCGATTTCTTCCATGTGAGCTCAGGCTTTATCGAATCTCTTGGAGAAGAACATGAAGGCCAACCAAACCTAGTCCTTCTCCGTGTCTCGATAGACCACAATGTCTTGCACTCCATCCGAGACCGGCTGCAACTGCGCAATATATCTTTCAAACTTCCCCTGGTTGCTGGCTTCGGTCACCACTTCGTCCACCTTGCTGTACTCCTTCAGAAACTTCTTTTCCACCTTTGTGACTTCGCGCTTGAGCGATCGAGCCCCGAGAGCCTGCACATATCCCTCTGCTACTTTTTGGCAAAGACGACCATCGTCTACCACACGCAGAATGGAGTGCCCAATATAGCGGCAGACAGGCTGTTTCAAGTCTATGGGCTTGCGTATGCGGTCTTGTAGGTTGAGTATGAACTTGTGTGCAACTACTGCTTGCTCCCCTGGGCTGAAAGGGAAGAAGGGAATAAATGCATTGATGCGTCCGCATACGGCAGGCTAAGATCATCGTCAGCGGACAGGCTCTCAATGGTGAAAAATGCAACATACTGAATAAAGCGACGACAGAAGCTTAGCGATTTCAATTTGCAGCGGCATGATGTCGACCTGATCGATCTCATCTTCTCTGCGCTTCGCGATCTCCTTCGCGTAGAACGCGGCAACCTCCGTGTCACCTTTATTTGTCGCAAGAATCCAGACAGTCTTGGTACAGTCGATCTTCAGATTGTTTGGCCGTCCAGTGTAGGTCCCTAATGCACATTAGCCGGCGGAAAACATCAAAGATTTGTCCAATGCCAAGCTGCCTACCCGCATCCATCACTTTCAGCAACGCTTCCCGGACCTCTCGCTTCGTTTTATCAAATTCGTCCAGGAAGACAACATTGCGTTTGGCGTTGTTACGCACAAGGAAGTTGTTGAGAGGAGAACCATTCTCGCTTTCTTGATAGCCTGCTGTGGTTCCAAGGAGGGAGAAGACCGTGGTAATCTGGGTGCAGTCGATGTCAATAAAGTCTGCCGATATAAGACCTCCCATACAGCTAGCCAGCTCTGTCTTTCCATGACCTGAAAGCCCACTGAACGCAAGAACAAGAGGCTGATCGACATCGTTAGCAATGTGGGCATAGATCTGTTCAATGACGTGCTCTATGCCCAGCTCCTGTCCGATGACGAGATATGGAATTCTCAAAAGAGGCAAGATACCTTTAGCCTCTGCGATCTGCAGCATCCGACACGGACGGAATTCGAGTCGACTAGCTCTCCAGAGAGTGTATCTGATGCTGAGGTGCATCGTCTCGACCAAAATCTTTCGCACCTTGACCGTACACCACTTGTTGCCGCCTCGATTCCGCACATCCGAGCCGGAACTTGGTGTCTTGACGTAGTCGATCCACATGTCGCGGGGGATATGAAGAGCTGAAGCTCCATGCGCAAGAAGGGTCCTGACCATTTCCAGAGTGTTGCAAGCATTCCAGTACGGCAGCATGATAGCGTACGCGAGGACAGGAACCCTGCCGAAGTCTCGCGCTTGGGGATCGACGCCGTATTCCAACAGCAAGCGAAGGCAATCCACACTATGGTAGTGAATGGCATACGTGACGATGTGGTGGTTATGTACGAGACCGTGGATCTTGGACTTCACTTCGTCCTTATCGTAACGTTGAATGTAGCGTCGAATGGCTCCTGGTGTGCACTTCTGGTGGAATGCGGCTGCAAGATTCGCGAGGTCGAAAGGCTTGTAGCCGCAATGCTCGAGCGAGGTGTCCGGTCTTGTCGAGAAATCCTGAAAGTCGACCGCTGCCAGGTCAAAGCGGGCATCGGTGAGAGCAAGCGCTGTAGTACTGGATACCTCCCCGTTATCGATAGAGACGACAGAGGTGTTGCTGTCTCTTCTAGACATTTTTTCTTCACCGTGCTGCACAGTGTAAATCTGAGGTCGGTGCAAGCAAGAGACCGCAACATGCTTGACATGTTAAATCCAGCCGCTGAGTTTGCTGCTCGCGCGAGACTATCCTCGCTGCTTTGACCATTGTCTTGATTGCTTTCGGGGAAGTCTTCTGAGTGCTTCGTCTCGCTTCTGCAAGCTTTGTCTGTAAAGGCGCGACATACTCCAGCTCTCATCCGCTTCGCGCCCTAGCCTTTCACAGCCAAGACGTCGATGCAGACGACCCTTCCCAACAGACAGACGCAACATCTACACGAGCAGACAACCACGGCCACTCAAGAGTGACTGCCAGGAAATTTTACGACATTGCGCCTCTCGTGCCGAAGCACCGGGCCCCATGAGCCTCCAAATGCGATTTTCTCTAAAGCGCTGACATGTCCTGTAGATGTTGAGACAGCTATGCCACTGGAGTAGAGAACAGGAAAAGTCAGAGGGTCAGGCTGCATATTGAGAGTTTTACGGATGACGCTAGTGGCAAAATCTCGGGATGCATATGTCAGCGGTGAGTGAATGAATCGGAGAGCCTGTCCGGGGGAACTCATCGCTAGGGGCGAAGTTCAGACTTTTCTCAGGCCAAGGACAAGAGTTTCATTAAAACCCACGGCGCGCACAATTTCAATGGAGCTTGCACGTAGGTAATGAAAAGAATTATTAGCACATCATCATTAATTTTCATCAAGATTAGGGGATACTAGGCTCTGGCTTGTAGCCAGACAAAACTGTCGTCTCTATACACTGAGAGCGCTCACCTGCGAGTTCTAATACAATCGTCAAAGGCTACAAAGAGCCTCCCAAATGTCGCTGTGATCAAGCGAAAGATCAGCTCTTACTTAAGAGGCACAAATGATGCCGCTTCCAATCCGCGTGCCGCTCGCACGAGTTTCATTTAGCGTGACGGCATCTTCGCCCTGGTGCGTCCGCAACGTTTATGGACGATTGCAACGCGGCCCTGATGATGACGTTCTGAGCGTCGAAAAGTCGTTATAGCAACCGACGCCAGTTCATGTTAGGAGGATCGACAGTTCGGCTGGAGGTAAGCAGCGGCGTCGAGTCCGTCTAATGCTGTCCGCCCCCCTGTTGGTTGCCTCTGTTCAATGCAGCTTGCATCGCCTGAAATTGCGCAGAGAGGTCGCTGCCTTGACCTTGCCCGCCGAATTGCTGGTTCTGCATGTTGTTAAAGTTCATGTTGTGCGACATGCTCACACCACCCATCTGTCCTCCTCGTCCACTCTGCTGCGGGTGCTGCTGGGCAAGCATTGCCTGGTGATTCCGAAGCGTCTGCATATACTCAGGATCGGCATTTCCACTGCCAGCGACAGGTTGGCCAGCGTTTTGTGCCTGCTGAGCTCTCATGGCCATCTGCTGAGCACGAGCAGTCTGCTGTCGCTGCTGTTGTTGGCGAAGTAGGAGCTGCACTGGTTGAGGTAGCTGATGAGCCACTTGCGGAGGGATGTTTTGGAATCCGTTGTATTGCTGATGAAGGTGCTGTAGCTGCATCTGGGCTTGTTTCATCTGCGCCTGCTGTGCCTGCTGTCGAGCTTGCATTTGTTCGGGCGTCATTTGTTGGCCTTGCTGCATACCACCTTGCTGTGGATGGCCTTGCATCGACGGATGTGGGCTTTGGCTGGCATTTGAGTTTTGCTGTGACGCTGCCATCATGCGCTGCTGCTGCATCATCTGCTGTTGTTGCATCACCATAGCCCTATGTCGTTGTTGCATTTGCGCCAGCTGCTGCGGTGTGGCTCCTGACTGCTGTGCAAGCAACATCTGTTGGTGAGCTCGCGCTCGTTGCTGCTGGTTGATGCTCTGGAATTGCTCTGGAGTCATCTGACCAGGGATTTGCTGGCTTGGTGAGCCGGCCGCGCCTCCTTGGCTTTGATTTTGCAGCTGCCTCTGCTGTGCCTGTAAGATCGCAAACTGCTCCGGAGTCATCCCGCTCTGCTGCGGTGTCATGCCCATGTTGGGGATGTTGACTGCAGCCGGCGTTCCTGGTGCTGGACTACCATGCGGCATGCGCGGTGTTTGGCTCATCTGCCTGTTAGGCACTGCGCCAGCCACATTCGGTGTGCCCTGGGCCATCTGAGGAGTAGCATTGCGGCTGCCGTGTTGCTGGCTGACTTGTCTAGCCATTGCGACCGTCGGGTTCGGCATGGCCGCTGAAGTCGGTCTTTGTGGACTACCGGCTCCTTGGCTCGATGTTGCGGTCATTGGGAAACCGTTCTGCGGCAGCATCGGCGACGAGTTCATCATCGGTGTCTGTTGTCTGACGACCGGACTAGCTTGAGGCACAGAGACAGGATGCTGGAAGCTGCCCTGGTGCTGGTTTGCCATCAGGTTGTTCTGCTGTTGCTGCTGCTGTGCCAGCAGCGCTGCTTGTTGCTGCGACTGCTGCACGCGCATTTCGTGCGCCTGGCGGGCTTGATGTTGTCGACGATTCATCAACTGTCGCTGTTGCTCTGCTTGCTGTTGCTTTTGCTCCTTCTCCTTCTGCTCGAGCAAGTCTTGGTGCTTTCGTTGCGCCGCAGCCTGAGCTTCCTCTTCCTTCTTCTTGCGCTCCTGTTCTTCGTGGTTTTCGCGGACCATTTGTATTGTCTTGAAGCGGGAAAATCCGAGCGCCTGTGCCGTCCCTGCTGTGTCTCCGGCTGTGGTAGCCTTGATACGCTCGTCCATGATAAGCATGCGCCGCTCTGCCTCAGCGGCTTGCGCATCGTCTGCAGCCATCTCCGCAGTCGTCCTCTTGCGCGTTTTGGGCGAGGGCGGCGGATCGCTATGTAGTGGATGTGCGAGCATTTCCAGCACCTTCTCCGCCTCTCGTGGATTCTTGACGGGCTCGAGAAACAACGGAGGCTGGGTAGTAAGCAGCATTTCTGCTTCAAATTGATAAATCTCAGAATCTTCCAGACACATCTTGTTATCTTGCCCCGGTGATCTGCCTCCAGCAGCGAGATTAGGACCGACTGAGAGTTGCGGCGTCGGTGGTTGCGCCGACGAGGGGGTGGCTCCATCGATGCTGCGCTTCATGCCCTTCATTTCTGAGGCGGGAGTATTCGCCAGTATGAGAAGCTCCTTATGACGGGACCGATCAGTGGGAAACATGACCTCTGTCACAACCTGTGTTCCGCCCTTGCCCCTGTCCTTGCCCGCACTCGTCTTCTTCTCCTCTCCTGCCTTGGCAGCATCTTCGTCCGCTGGAGGCTCGTTCTCCTTTGCCTTCTTGGGATACGGCACAAAGGGAGAAGGTGTCACATAACTGTTGTAGTTGTGCATAGAATATCGGACCTGATCTCCTCCTGTTGCGGAGCTATTCTTGCCCTTGTCTTTGCCCTTCCCAGACACATGATTGTGTATCTCCACGATGAGGCAGCCGTCGTAAAAAGGCACGTTGCCGGCTAGCAGCTCTTCCAACATGTCGGGCGGGAGCTCGGACTTTCGTAGAGCTCTGAGGAAAGCGACCATGGGCGAGCGGTAGTCGAAGCTGCCCTCCTGGCCCTCAAACTTCCAATGGGCATCGTGGAGGTGGACGGTGAGGGATGGCTGGCGGTCCTTGAACTTCTTCAGAATATGGTCTTTGGTAATTACGTGTGGCTCGTTCAGCTTGCGCTTCTTGCCGGCGGACTCAGCAGTGGCATCCATGACGGAGGCGCGCTTGAGGGGGAGGGTCGGTCGTGGTGCGTCGCGACGATTGCGCAGTGCCTGTGCAGGCCGGGCAACAGTTGTGGTTGTCATGGCGGGCGTCGCGTTTGCGATATCTTCAGTGCCCGAGGCGCCGGAAGAGCTGGCGGAAGCTACCAGCGAGTCGGTTGTCCCTGGACTGATTCATGCGGTGGTTCTTCCCCAGTGCCGCCCAGACGACGTCCCTATGGTTGCCGCTGCTCTTTGTGCGCGCACATCGGTCGTCGGTCGCAGCGCTACTCCGCAAGGCGTGCTCCTCGAATTCCGTCGTCGTCGTCAAGGTCTCGCGTCGTGGGGCGGGTGATATTGGGGCGGGCGCGTTGTATGAAGGTGGATGTGCTAGCCTGGTTACATGGGATACGTTCTCCACGTGAAAGCGATCGACATCGGCATGCAGCCTCGTGCGGCCCGAGAATATGCCGCCAGCCGAAAACGCCGCCCGCCTGGATGCTTGACACCGCGAAGAACATCTCGTCACGACTAATAAAGGCGAATAAGTCTGCATTTCTTCCTCCAACGCAGGCATGCGTGAAGTCGTCACTCTCCAGTTCGGCCAGCAGGCCAACTACTTAGGCACCCACTACTGGAACACTCAGGTAAGGCAAGTATTCTCCAGCTCGCGCACAGTGGCCATCGGGAGGACTAACGCCATAGGAAGGAATCGTATTTCACATATCCCGGGGAGGAAGAATCTCCCGTAGACCACGATGTCTCCTTTCGGCCTGGTATGGGAGCAGATGGCTCGGAGACATATACGCCGCGGACGGTCATATACGATTTGAAAGGCGCATTCGGTACACTGCGCAGAGAGAACGCTTTGTATCAGCTGCAGCAACAAGAGAACCCTTCTCAACAAGGCCAGTGGAGTGGAAGAACGATTCCTCTGCAACTTTCGCCCATTGCACCAAGCTCCTATCAGCAGGCACTCGATCAAGGCTTGGAACCACCAGTACTTACGAACGAGACTGTACGCTTCTGGTCGGACTACAATCACGTGTTCTACCATCCCCGAAGCATCGTACAGCTGAACGAGTATGAGCTGAATAGCTCTTTGATGCCCTTCGAGCGCTTTCAAACAGGCGAGGAGCTGTTTGCCAACCTTGACCGCGAGCATGACTTGTTGGATCGAGACTTGAGACCCTTCTTAGAAGAATGTGACCAGCTTCAGGGAATCCAGATCTTCTCAAGTACAGATGATGCTTGGGGCGGATTCACGTCTAGATATCTTGAGCGCATCTCGGATGAATTGGGCAAAGGCTGTCGCTGGGTCTTCGGACTACAGCACACTCAGCGCACGTCACGAGAGCGACAGGCGCTGCAAATGTCGAATGTGGCCCAGTCAATCTACGGGATCGATCAATCTGCCAGCATGCATATTCCACTTGCTAGCTTGCCGTCCTCTCTTCCAAGTTATGCGGTCATTGACGGCACAAGCAAATGGAACACATCGGCACTTCAGGCTGCCGCAGCCGAATCGATGACATTGCCAACGCGCCTTCGAAGTGCGCAGGGCGCTCGTGCAACGTTCGACGATTTGGAATCGACCTTGAACGGGGATGGCATGAGACGAATAGCTGCTTGCGCACTTTCAGTACAAGACGCGGCTCAGCTTGAAGACGATGCGCAAACAAATGGCCACTCTGACGATCGCATAACAAACGGCTATCACGTAGAAGATGAGGTCGAAGACAAGGAACCAGAAGGAGACATTGATCTTTTCCCAGAGCTGACGACTCAGTCTGTGAGGGGACAGCAGAGACGCCGGACACATCTTTTCAGCAAGATGCAATCACTACGTGGGCCGTGGAAGACCACAACGGAGCTCGAGGAGTCTGATGCCCGGCTGCATGATCGCTTCTCAGCTAGCCGCGCGCGAACCTCTCGACATCAGTCGGCGCTACTGTTCCCTGTGCTGTCATCTTACCCCAAAATCTTCCAACTACAATCGAACCCTCACAAGCTCGCCATCAATGCCACACTGTCGACCTCGACGGCAATAGCGGATCGTATCCGGAGCATTGTGGGCGTTGCCAGGCGTATGGTCGGTATCGACGAACGCGAGGCGCTCTGTGATGGACTCACGACCATGGCAGAAGAATATGAAGAAGGCTGGGACAGCGATGATGCAAGTGATGATGGTGATTAGCTATTGCTGGGGGTATCAAAACCGCATGTGTCAATATTAAGACCAAATTCGGAAACCTGCTCTCCGCCACAACTAGAAAGCCGCTACTCCCGCCGGAGAGATTGCTAATCCAGACAAATCTCTTCGCCCCCCTCCCTCGCCTCCGAGCCCGCACTCAGACCCGCATGATCCATCGCCTGCACCAAGATTCAGCACTGAACGCTACGCACCATCTCAGTAGTAGAAACGACTTACATCGACCAAAAGCTGCACTTCATCCGGTCCCAGTCTCCCTTCACCCTCCAGGACACTCAATTCCTCGTACATGCCCATGAAGCCTTTCAATTCTCCCAGACGAGCTTCCTCCAACGCCCTGAGACATGGCGCAAAAAGAATAAGTCAGCAAAAATTCCAAAGAGAGAAGGAAACACACAAAGAAAAACCGGCACGAACCTGATCTCCTTCTCCGCCATCAGAGCTTCCTCCCGAAATCTCACCCCTTTGAATAACATGTGATTATAGTATCCTCCTAATTTCATCTCCTTCTCCCCGCCGCCGCCTTCCTCCATCATCTTCAACCCTTCCCGTAACATCTCCACCGTCTCCCCAAGAATCACAACTTCCACCTTTTTATCCTTATACGCCGCCACCATCTCCCGATGGCGCGCCGGCAGGGTGTCGACGAGATGCAGCAGGGCGGCTTTTTTGGCGCGAGGTGTGATTTCCGTGGATGTCAGGGCGGAATAGGCAGGGAGCGGGGTGAGGGTGGCGAGGTAGGTTTCCCATTGTTGGAGGGCTGTGTGCAGGGTTGGATGGAGTTCTTGGTGTAGGAGGTCGGAGGCTGCGAGGAGGGAGTGGATTTGGGTGGATTCGGCGAGGGCGGCTTCGAGGGAGAGGAGGTCTGGGTCGAGTTGTTGTTCTTCTTCTTCTTTTTCTTCTTCTTCTTCGGGATCGGAATCGAATTCCGGGGAAAAAGAAAAAGAGGATTCTGTTCTTTTGCCAGACGCTCTTCTCTTGGGAGCGGGAGATTTGGAGGTAGACAGTGAGCGCGGCTCCGGAGTCGGACTTGAGCTCGAGCTCGAGCTCGAAGATGAAGACGGTGAAGGCGAGGGTTCTTTGACCTTTGATCTCCTGGCAGGTTTCCTCTTCGCCAGGACCTTCTTTCCCGGCGCCTGTCTGGCTTTCCTCAGGACTGGTGATCTCTTGGTCTGTGGGCGCTTCTTCCGCGAAGTGGAACCGGAAAGGGCCCAAGAGGGCACGCTCGTCGCTGGGGGAGGAGCAGGATCGTTATAGGCCGATCCTCCCCGATTCTGGTTGCTGGGCAGTGCTCTGAAGAAGAAAGACATTGTCCGTATGAGTATGAGTATGAGTGAGGGTTGGTTGTTGGTTTCTGGTACGTTGGTTGGTCGATGTTCGAGTGTAGAAGAAAAGCCGGAGGAAGAGCTAGAGCTAAGAGCTGTTTCATAAGCTCCTGTCGCATGTGAAAGTAATCGAAGTGAACGTGACAGATGTACCATGACGGAAAACACTCCCACCCAGCAGCGATTGGGGTTCCATCTTCCATGTGGTCTCTGTGGCCTTGGGATGGATGGAATCTCGCTCAAACAACGCGTGCTGAACAGCTCTCACATGGCGCAACCGTCTCGAAGGCGCCATCTAAGGACAGGCCTCTCCGTGCCTACACACAAGCTCACTTGCTTAGTCGAGATGCCCGTGAGAGACCACTTTCAATCTGAACATGCAGCCAGAGGCGAGTTTCGTGCAGGTATCTGAGAATCTGCTTTCATCTCAGGACTTCGAGCAGCCTGAACAGCAAGCAACACATTATGTTCTTGTGGCGAGCATCACCTCGAAGCATGCCTCATGCACATCCTTCCAGATGGATAGCAGATATCAATGGGGCGCCCTGTTGCTTTGGCTTAGTCGACGGTATAAAGAAGAAAGCAACACGTTTCAGAACTTTCGCCAAATCTATACACTGGTGATCCCGTGCCTTCATCTCTATGGCCACGAACACTCTGTCTCGCTCTTGCCATGTGATGTTTGACGCTGGCTTGTGATACAGAGGTCCGTGCGCCTGCGAGCAGTCATCTGAATATATATATAGGATCAGGAAGCTGCTGCTGAGGTATACGTATATGCCGCGTTTGAAGATGGGCAGAAACGGACAATCACACAACGTCGACAATCTTCGTTATAAAGGTTGCTGGAGCGAAATCTCCTCTGCAGTCTCCCATGATTGCTTGTTGCTTTGTTATAGCGTGTGTATTGGCGCGCGAAATTTGATGACGCCTGCTTGTCAAACAGTTGACAATCGCAATCAGTAGATGGACAGACTGGACGGCAATCGATACGACCGGCCAAAGTCTTACCACAGAGAAATCTTTTTCCCCAAGAACGGCCGGACGAGGTGAAGTCGTGGCGCCGCGGAGAAGGGAAAGAAATACTGTACCTTCCATCGCGATCATCGCAACCTCAACAAACACATTCCACAATTCAAAAAGCTGGAGCTCACCTTCATCCCCATCGTCCCGATCGCACATTATTTCCCGCTTCTCGTCGTCATACGTGCATGCGCCATCCTAGCAGCTAGCTGTGGTTGTGCAGAAAGGACCCTGCATCAAAGCTGGAGGGTGGAGGGGGTGGTTGGTTGGAAGGCGGCACGGTAAGGACATCGGCGTCTCTTTTGCCGATGGTTGGTTGGTCGTAGGTCGTAGGTCGTCGGTCGTCGGTCCGCCCGCTGGCTATATCCATCGTCGCAGTACTAATGTCGGAAGACACACACACACACATGATTGATATAGCGGTGTGGTGGTCTTCAGGTTTCCCCTCGCGGGCACCGCATCATCAGTCCGTCTGTAGCCCGCCAACCAGCTAAGGTAGCTCTGCGTCCCGTCACGCGCCCAATCAAAATTCGGTGAAGGGTACATAGCTCGAGCTGGCTTGTGCAAGGCAACAGGTCACATTCTTCGCCCGAAGAGCGGGTAATAATAAGCGTGTTGTGTGTGTGTGGTCAGCATCGGCTCAACCCTCCCGACACGAAACTTTCGTCTACTCGCAGCGGGCGCGAAAGTCTTGGGCTTCGCTTGAGCTTTCAAGGTTGGCCCGCCTCCCTGAGAGTTTCCCGCCTGCCGAGTGCGGCAAGTGCGATGGGGACCCACAAGGCTTGCTCGCTCCAACGCTCTGACCTCTCGCGCGGGACGACTGACGACAATCGGTGAAGTTGCGCTGCGAAGCCGTCGAGAGTCGATATAGAGACGAGAAGAATGGAATTATTGTAGGTGTCGTTGGTTTGCATGATTACCGAATGGTGTTCATATTAATACGTCCTCTCTATTGATACAAAGGGCAAAGATTTCCCGTGTTGAGTGATTAGTTCCCAACCAAAGCCCATCATCCATCCCATCTCTTGCTGCGTTCCCATGTCCCCCCCCTATTGACGACCGAATATCAGTAATAGCAAAAAGAGGCCAAAGAACGATCTATTGTGCACACTGCAAGGGATATCACAACAATCGTGCGTGAACGCTAATATGCAGAACGAGGGGTGGTTTGTTGAAAGAATCGAAAGCGCTTGAACGCAGCACCAGTAATAGTATCCCTCCAACGCCGTGCTAATAAATCATGAAGAGCCGTAACGCAGTGATGTGATCGATGTGTGTATAGAATAACCTTCGACGCCTGTGGGGGGTTGTTTCAAGCTTTGGACATGGGTGTTGTCCGAGCCTTTCTAGCGCAGCGTATCGTTTCGTGTCGCGTGTCGCGTGTCGTATGTTCTATCAGAATGTGCTCCAGACCATACCGCCCTCGGAGCGAGCCATGCTGCCGACACGCATGTTGTCGTCGGCTCGGGGCAGGTTGGGAATGGGCATGGCAGTGCCTTGGGAGCTGTTGGAAGACTCGGCAATGCTATTGGCACGTGAGTGTTGTTGCAGCTTGCGAACGACCTTCCATCCGTCGAAGCATGGCTTGCATGCCTTGCTCGCGAAACCCTTGGGGTGATAGCGTGCGTTCTGATCAAGTGGGACGCTGAACTTGAGGTGGTTGTCGCAGACCAGGTTACCGCAGCGTCGGCAGTGATGCCGTCGGAAGAACCATGTAAAGGTTTCGTTGCAGATGAAACACACATTGGAGGACTCGTCCGGTTTCCAGTGCGCCGTGGTAGGTGTACCCGTCACATCGCCTGGTTCCTCTTCTGCGTAGCTTTCGCTTGCAGCCCGGCTCAGGCCTCGTCGCAAAGACTCGGCGTCGTTTTCTACTTGTCCGCTCATCATGTTGCCAGCAGCGAAATCGATCGGTGCCGCAGAATCCATGCGAAAGCTATCGAAGCTACTGTCCTGGCTGGCGGGCGGAGTGTCTGGCGCACGAGGACGGTTCGGGATGTCAGTCGGTCGGGCAGGCTTGTCGGTGGGACGAAGTGCGGCGGGGATATAGAGCGGTTGACGAGGTTGTCGCAGCTGCCTTACACTTGCGTGGTAGTTGGTGGGTGAGATGTTCGACGGTGGTGTCGCGGAGTTGTTGTGGTAGCTCTCCGGCGGTGAAGGTCCGCTCTGCGGATCCATATAGTACTTGGAGCTGTTCATTGGTTGTATCACGGTCGTGGCTGCCATCGTGTTGGAGTCGATCGAGGCGATAGCATCGATCGGATCGATTGAGAGATTGTTGAAGGAGGCTCAACACGCGACGGCGACGGTGACGGCTTCGGACGGGCGAGTCGGGAGGCGACAAAGAGACGGACGGTGAGGGCGGCGAGGGTGCGCTCCTCTTGTAGACGTCGCTGGCGGTGCTGGTGCGTGAAGCGGTCTGGAGAGCCCTGGCTGTGATAGCGTCCTTGCAGCAGGAACCAGATCCGAAGAACGGGAGCCGATAGGCGGCGGCAGATCCAATTGGGTGTGGATGGGAGGAAAGATAACGAAGTGCAACAGATGCCGGCGTCGTTAGGCTCCCCGGCACATCACTTCACACAAAGGAACGGGGCTTGCAGCAAGAGGCATCACAGGGAAAGGCCAGCTCAGAATGGATGCGAGGCGGGCGAGGTCGTATAATAATATTTGGCAGCGGTCGCGCCCCTGCAAGCTCAGCAGAGGTGTGTCGGCACAAGCCTCGGGCAGTTTGACAGCGCAGTGCAGCCAAATTGCGGGAGGGTTATTAATAAGGGAGCACTTTGGCCACCTCACACACCACACGCGACGCAATACCCTTCACGGAAAAGAGCCGGGGCGGCGGTTGACGGCGAGATGGATGGTTTGATTTGCTGGATTGATGATGGTCTGCTCTGTGACCTCAACGCTGCCTCGCCTCTCATCACCACGGCGCACGCGATGCCATGCGTCTGCCCATCTCTTTCTCTGCTCTGCTACAGCATGCTAGAGCACTGCCGCACGAGACGTCTGCGCGACGCCATCACAGATCGCTGCTGGCTGGCGGTGATGCTGCTCCGTCCGTCGCGACAGGACTCAGCACATCAGTGTGGTAGGATTGCTTGCCGCGCCCCAAACTCAGCGGCAGGCTAAACGCAATCGGGACAGCCAGAGATAACGACACGCTCCGACCAATGGGAGGGCCTGTCATTGCCGGGGCGCCCACCAATCAGCGCGGAGACGATCTCGTCCCACCGACTGACTTGCATGTAACATGGCATGCATCCGCTGTTCAGCCGTCGCGAAGCGCGAAGCCAGCATCTCCTTCCCCGGAATCGGAATCGCGGTTCTCAGAGGTCGCGTGCAGAAGCTTGATAGATAGCACTTCTTGGAGTAGCACCCGCGACGATATCCTGGCGTCTGGGAGAGGCTTGGACGTGCTGTTCGGTGCTGTACTGTGCTGTGCTGTGCTGGGTTGTGCTGTGCTGGGGAAACGATGAGTGGTCGTGGTTGCCGTTGAGAGGTGTCGCCCGGACCCTGGATCCTGGCTCGGCAGAGCTGCGTGCTGCACTGCATACGTGCGTGCCGGGGCCGAACGCTCGGCCTCTGCCGGCCTTGACCACCTCACGGCTGTGCTTCCCGAGAGCGTCGTTGATGAACACTGTGAGGTGGTATGCTGGATTTGCAGGTGCTGGATGTATGTTGCCCTACCTCACCTGTCCCTGCCTCTGACAGCGCTAGAGGCGAGATGCTGAGCAAACTCGGGCACAGCATCAATGGTTTGTCAAACCCGCTCGTCTATGAATACGGATCATGCCTAAGACTACACGAGGCATCCTCACGTATAAGGCGAAATAGCCTCGGTCCTCGTTGGACGTCTGACAGAGTACGCGGCGTGACACTAGAAGTAGGGATTCTGACACCTACATTACTCTACTTGGTATACGCTACTCGGAAGCCGCGTCTTGATTACTACTAGTCTAGTAGATATTTAGTGATTGATTTAAAAGCTGCGATTACCTAATAAATATAGTAAGAGTACTAGTACTCTAAACATTAACTTAATATAAATATAGTACGTAGCTAATAGACCTAGCTAGCTTATTATAAAGAAGAATTACGTACGAGTAGTCGCAAAAAAGGCGCTATTATAAAACTACGTATATTATAATAATATTATCTCTTTAAGTATCTTTAATACTTAGACTCTTAGCTAATATCTCCTTTTTTATAAGAGAATTAGATATTATACTAGATAACATAGTTATTCTAAGACTATAAGAGTAAAAGTAAAGATTATTAGAAGTAATATATAAGGTATAGTTATACTATAGAGGTAGTTTACTACTTATTTAAAGATTATAATATTCTTCTAAGAGTATCTAGAATGTTAGTAGATTAGTAGTATAAGGAGGAGTAATGTAAGTATACTAGATTACCTAATGCATAACCTATATTGGGTGCTAGATCGCCTAATGCGACTTAGTAGCTTCGCAGTGGGACACGATCCATGGCCACCTGGCACTTTCATAAGCTAGGTAGAGAGGGAATCATCGATCTTAATGTGATGGCCTGCGCAGTATTGTAACACATCTCCTCTCGTCTTCCGAGATAGGCATCATGTCAGCCATTCTCGATTCGGCGACAGCTTCGCTGCCTCCGGGACCAGAACAGGATCCCTTCACTCCCGCACAACTCGCCATTCTCTGTGCCATCGCAGACACCGTCGTGCCACCTCTCATCGCCCGATCCAGCGGTTTCAAGGGGAACAAGCTCCTGCAACATCCTCTCCGCGATGAGGTCTACGACGGCGCCGCGAGACGCATCCAACATCTCGCCCGCCTTGATTCCTCCAACCAAGACCTGGCCACATCGTACCTCCAGGAGAGTGCCACCGCCGAGCCGGAGTTCAAGGATAGCCTCCAGCGACTAGTCGCCTTCTATATGAGCGATGCCTCAAAAAAGGGCCTATTATTCATTCTTTCAGCTTTGAGGTAAGCTGTTTCCACTTTAAATGAATGTTTGACTGTTCAGAAAGCCGCATCTGGGACCACGTCCGTCTTCCGATAGATTCCCGAGCTTGCTTGTTCCACGATCAACAGCAGCTGACCAGCTCCAGCACTCGAGCCGGCTCACTCCTGTTGACAGGATACGCGACTCCACTGGACGGCCTCCCTATCCAAGACCGTGAGCAGGTGCTGCTGGGCTGGGCTCGGTCTCGCCTTCCGCTTCTTCGAGGCTTATCGAAATCACTCGCGGCACTCGTACGAATCTTATGGTTAAGAACTTCGCCCACCGTAGGACGAATACTTGGTTACCCACGGCTCCCGACGAATGCGGTGAATCCCGGCCCGGGATATCCATTCCGGTTTGTACAGATTCCGCCGGCGCCAGCCGCTGAGCCAGAAGTCATCGAGACAGATGTAGTGATTGTAGGAAGCGGCTGCGGTGCCGCCGTAGTAGCGAAGACAATAGCAGAGTCGGGCCTGAGAGTCCTCGTGGTGGAGAAGCAGTATTACTGGCCACCGGAGTACCTGCCCATGTCCGAGAATGCGGCCGGCACTCATCTGTTTGGCAATGGCGGCGGGCACATGTCCGAGGACGCGTCCATCATGGTGTTGCCGGGATCAACTTGGGGAGGCGGCGGAACAGTCAACTGGAGTGCGTCGCTGCAGCCTCAGGGGCTCCTGCGCAGAGAATGGGCTGAGAAATTCGGGCTTACTCACTTTATGGGATCGGATTTTCAAGCTGACCTAGATGCTGTTTGGGACCGAATGGGGGTGAGCTATACTTCAGTTGAGCACAACAAGGGCAACCAGGTTCTCATGGAGGGAGCGAGAAAGATGGGATGGAGCGCGAAGCCAGTTCCACAAAATACGGGAGGCGAAGTGCACAGTGATGGATACTGTACACGAGGATGTCGAGACTGTGGAAAGAAGGGACCTACCGTCACATGGCTGCCCGACGCAGCAGAAGCTGGTGCGAACTTCATCGAAGGCTTCGACGTGAAGGAGATCCTCTTTGGCGAGTCTGGACTTCTCGAGGACAAGCCCGCGATAGGGGTGAAAGGCACCTGGACATCCAGAGATAGCTCCGGCGGCGTCTCTGGACCCGACCGAACGGTTCGCGAAGTCATTGTCAAAGCGCGCAAAACCGTTGTTGCCGGAGGTTCTCTGTACTCCCCGATCTTGCTGCAACGCTCCGGTCTTAAGAACAAGCACATCGGCCGACACCTCCACCTTCACCCCGTCTCTATGCTCGCTGCAGTCTGGGACGAAGACGTCAGACCCTGGGAAGGCCCCATCCTCACGTCCGTCGTCAACGAATTCGAAAACATGGACGGAGAAGGCTACGGCGTCAAACTGGAAGCCACGACCATGATTGCCGGTTCCTTCCTCCCCGTCTTCCAATGGCAAGGAGGTCTCCACTGGAAAGAATTCACGTCCAAAATGCGCCGCATGACGGGCTACATCTCCCTTGCGCGTGATCGGTACGGTGGCCAAGTCTCTCCCGACTCCGACGGGAAATGTCTCATCCACTATACCCCCAGCAAGTACGATAAAAACCACATCTTGGAAGGCGTCGTCCGTCTCGCGGAGATCATGTACGTCGAAGGCGCGAGGGAAATCCACACCGCCATCGCGGGTCTGGAACCTTTCATCCGCCCATCCGAAGAACCCAACATCACCATCCACAACAACCCCTCACCTTCCGTCACGGACTCCCTCTTCCAAGCGTGGATTCAGAAAATCCGCACGACGGGTTTCCCGGACCCGGGCTCTGTTTTTGCGTCGGCACATCAGATGGGTTCGTGTCGGATGGGCACTTCGTCGAAGAATTCCGCGGTGGATTTCAAGGGCCGTGTGTGGGGTACCAAGGGGCTCTACGTGGCGGATACGAGTGTCTTCCCCAGTGCGAGCGGGGTGAATCCCATGATTACTTGTATGGGTGTTGCGAGGAATATTGCGAGGGGTATTGTGGATGAGGAAGGAGCGAGTGGTGCTGGGGCCGTGCGGGCGAGGCTGTAAGGGGGAGGAGTGTTGGTTGGTAATTCAGAGAGAGGGAGAAAAACTTACAATGTAAAGAAACCGATACATGGGGTTGTTGTAAGATCTGACGCGAAATTTGGGCATACAAGCTGGGACAGGTGGGTAGATTCTGTACATAATGCCACATAGTCGTTCCGTTCTCACTCGTGCTCTACCTGATACTGCCTAGGTGCTGCTCCCTCATCTCTACCCCGATCAAACGCCGCTTCATCGCTCAAAGAAGCACGGGAGCCCTGAGAAACCTTTTCCCAAACCCTGTAACATCTATTTTCTATTCACCAGAACTCCACGCCCGCCCGTAAAAACGCTCTCAAAACATCGAATCAATCAAATACTTTTCGCAACAACACCGGGCGGCTGATCAATCTTCTCAGCAAACGCCGAAGTTCCAAGATTGCTCTTACACTCCGTCTTCCAGTCCTTGGGCGTCACCAGATCCGCCGCCTCCTTGAACGCCTTCAAGGTGCAGAAGCTCTCGTCACCTTCCATATGGTTTCCCGCAGCTTTGCAGTACGGTAGTGTCACGGGGTGATCATTGTATCGTAAGCGGACGTAGTGGCCATCCAGATTCCGCTTTTGAGAGTCCGGCATTGTGGAGAGCGGTTCGCGTGCCGCAGAGCCCGTGCCGGGTTTGGGCGAGGAGAAAAGCGAGAACCACCAGCTTTTCTCCTTACTTGGCCAGGCTGCGCCTGAAGAGGAGGGCGATGGGGTGTCTTTGGCTTTGAAGAGCTCAAAAGCGATGGAAGAGGTGAAGTTCGGCCACTTGTTCTTGTCGTACTCGAAAGCGCCAAGAGTAGCGAGTGTGGCTGCGATTGTGGTATCATGACAACCAGCCAAGGTCATCTTGAATGGCTCGTCTCCTCCTTCTTTAGGGATGCCAGAGGTATGCTCTACCATTCGCTGTGTCAGATCGCCGACCAGGCCACCAATTCCGAGTTTGCGGTATTCGTTGGATTCTTGGTATCCAGCAAACCATTCTTCCACGCAGATTCTGTCGATGTTCTGTCTCACCTTCTCGTCATAGAATTCCGCAGGCAGTCTTGTTGCCTCGCCGTGTCCGAGGGTTGCGTTGATGGTGTCCATGACTCCGCTGAGTCGCGGATGGGAGTCGACTTTTACGACGGGGCTCTCTTTTGGCATCCACTTGCCGATTTTCTTGTTGATATATTCCATCTCTGGGGAGTCGTTCCAGAGCTTCGCTGCACGGTCCGCGAAGGCGTGTGAGAGTTCGGCGAAACGCTTGCAAGCTCCCTCGTTCGGGAAGAGGGTTTCATCTTGCATTGACCTCTGCACGATCGCTGGTGGTGGAAGGCGTGGAGATCTCGCAGCAGCTGGATACAGTCCGCTGTATGTCTGTTGCACGCTCTCAAGTGCTCTCTGGATGGGCGTAGCGCGCAAGCTGACCAGGCCTTTTGTCCTGTCGTCGATGAAGCCGGGGAGAAAGCCTAGCTGGTTCACATACAGTGTCCGTATCCGCTGTCCAAGTGCCAATGTAGTCTCTCTGCCTCTGTCGGTGAGCTCTCCCGGCTGACACACTGCATCGAGCTCTCCTCTTGGCCCAGCAGCCAACTTTGGCGAATCGTTTGCACCAAGTGTTTCCAGTCTCCTCTTCCATGCCAGTGTATCCCAAGATCCATCTGCCGATAATACCGCCGACCTCATCTCATTTGCAGCTTTGCAGTAGGACCATGTTCCAGGTAGGCCGGCATTCTTAAAGCGGGCCGAGACTGGTGTACGTTCTCCATGTCGGAGGATAATCTGAACTTGCTGGAGCTCGAGGTTGTTCGGGTAGAGCTTGGCGATTTCCTCGTCGCTGTAGGGCGGTCTGGGTTGGAGTGTTGTCATGGCGACTTAGGATGTGTGTCTCTAGCGGATTGGAGACACAAACTATGAATTGAAAATCGAAAGTAGGAAATGAAACGTGGAGGAGGAACTTTTGGAGATTTGATATTCAGCTCTGTGAGCCGGCCGCATCTTGTGATCGCAACGTGCCTGCAGCACAGGGCCGCTTACTGGTGCAGGGGTTCGCGAAGCTTGTGAGGGCAAGTCAGCCGACAAACATCGAACTCCCTTAAGGCTTATTCTACCTATTCTATCCCGGGCACGCAATTGCTGGGAAAACACGCCTGCCTCACCACCAAGTCCAATGCCCGCGTCGTACATCTGCTCTGCATGTCGAGCAGGTCTATCCCACTCCAGGATCCGCGCCGCTCGATGGATCGCGTATACTGCCAAGAGAAAGCAGACGACTGCTGCATATGGAGCTCCTGAGCAGAGCCTGGGCAATGGCAACGGCAACGCTCGGAGTAACAGAAGGACGGAAGGAGAGGACAACGGACATGGCGCGGTCATAGGACGGTATTCTGGAAAAGAGCTGAGGCCTGAGCATCTTTTGAATCAACTGGACAGGCCATGGCGGTCGCCGGGAGATTCGAAGCAGACGACCCGCCCGTATGAGCCCAGCCAAGCACACCAGCCGTACAATGGTGGTCAGGCTCGCACGATACGGGACTACTCGCCCGAATTGGCCTCCAGAGTGGATGCGTTTGTCCTTTGCTGCGACCAGGGAGGCTTCGCAGACGCTTGGGCGGAGCTGCGCGAAGCGGCCGCTCTATGCTCTGAACTTCCGCCTGAAGCAGTCCGCTCTCTGTATACACGTGGCAAGTTTGTGGGTGCATTGAGAAACTTCTCACAGACCTACACCAAGCAATGGCTAGCCTCGCTTGCTGCACAGGTCAAGGATACCGACCTTCCCCCATCCTTTTCCCCCTTCCAACTTTACTGCGTCTTGTACGACATCCAGGCTCGAATGCTGTTCACTGAAATACTGTGGCAGCTGGCGAGTGGTATCGCGGAGCTGCGCTTCTCACGCTCTCCCGACGCAAATTTGGCCGAGCCGTTAAGAGAGTTGACGGCAATGTGGAGGGTTTGCTTGGCCGCTCGTCTTGTCAGACAATCTCGTCGTGACGAACAGCCTGGAGAAGCATATCTTTCTGTCCAATCCAGCTCATCCCTGCCCACGCACTGGGATTTCCTCCCTCCTTTGACAATCTTCGCAACTTGGCGTTCAGAACGGGCGACACATACGATGTTTCAAGAGATGCTCGACATGCTTGTTCCGGAGACGAAACCGAGCCGTGAAGTTACTCAGAGAGTCGCCGAAAAGACTTCAACATTGGGCTCTCAAAAGTCTGACTATACGAGTGCAGCGTTGATCACTCTAGACTTGCTTCGCGTGGTCGTTGTGCCGCGCCAAGATGGTTCTTCTGGGTCACTCGCCGAAGCACTAGACTGCGCTCCTCTTGTATCGCTTTGGGAGGCCATGCTTGAGATGGCACCTCCGCCCAGCGTGCCACCCCGTCTTCGGGGAAAAGTGACCGATAGCCGAAACATTGCTCTGCAAGAGCAATACAAAGCTATGGCCCTTCGTTTAAATCTCGAAGCCATCCCATCGCGGAGCCAGAACCAAACGTCCGTCCTGCCAAGAAGCAACATGAGGCTCAATTCAGGTTTCGAGGCCAATGCTCACGGGCCGCAAACTTCCTCTGATGCCCGCCAACAGAGTGCAATGGACGACGACGACCCTGCTGAGCTTCAAGAACACTCTGAGCTCTCTGCAATCGAACGTTTCACGCTTTTGAATAAGACTAGGCTGGCGCGCGCAGTGGAGCGAAAGAACATGTATTCCGCGGACAAAATCCGCAGAGAGATTCTGCTTTTCGCTGCCTCTCAGGATAACAACAAGACTGCGCTTCCATTGGAGATCTACGAACACCTGATGTACAGTTTTCTGGCTCTCCGGAATGCTAAAGGTGCTATGGAAATCTGGCAATACATCCTACAAGTCGGATATAAGCCGACGGTCAAGACATACACTAGTATGATGAGAGGGGCGGTATTTGTTAAAGATCAAAGTGGGATGGAAGCGCTCTGGTTGAGAATGCGCGCGGACGGCATACAGCCTGATGAGCACGCATGGTCCGTCCGGGTGTACGGGATTCTGAAAGTACGTAAGCGAGTCGATGAGGGAATCGAGACTCTTATGCAGATGGGCCGGGAATGGTTTGCGGCTGCGAAAGCTCAATATGCTCGCGAGACGGGCAAAGAAAAGAAGCAGCAGGCCGCATCGAACAAAGATCTAGCGGCGGAGCTGCTTGCCAGGTATCCTGGATCTGTCAACGGAGTTCCTCGACCTAATCTGGTGGTAATGAACTCTGCCATCTCAGCGCTTGCCAGAACGGATGACAGGCCAATTTCAAAGGTACTGACATGGGGGCTCTCGTTTGGGTTGGAGCCTGATGTCGTGACCTACAATGCTCTGCTGAACGTATCCATGCGACACTACCGCGCGGAAGAAGCGACAAAACTCGTCCGGCGCATGCAGGAGCGCGGTGTCGCTCCCACCAGCGAGACTTGGACCGTTCTTTTAACGTCCCTTTTCCAGGGCGGCTTCCTCGAAGATCTTGACCACATGCAGCAACAAGAAAGGATTCTAGCGTTCATCGACTCCTTGAAGGTCGACAATGCATCTGCTGCCCCCATCGACGACAAGGGCTACGCAATGATCATCAACAACCTTCTAAAGCACTACGGAAACCACACCGCCGCAACCGCAATCCTCAACCACATGACGCGCGCCGGCCGCGAACCCACCTCACACATCTACACCATCCTCATGACCTCCTACTTCCAACGCCAACCCCACCCCGACTTCGCAGCCATCGAAGCCCTCTGGTCACAAATCGCCGCCGGCAACAAAGGCTGGGGCAACAAAGTCGATAGCATCTTCTACGACCGCATGATCGAAGGGTACGCCCTCCATCATCGCATCGTCGGCATGCGACCTGCTCTGGAGTTTTTGAAGACCGCGAGGTACGCGGGCCAGAAACCGGGATGGAAAGCCTTGGAGGCTATCTCGAGGGCTCTGGCGGAGAGGGGACAGTGGGATCGGTTGAGGGCTCTGGTGGACGATGTTCGGACCAGTCTGAGGGAAGCGAGGGGTGGGACGCAGAGCTTTATGCAGAATCATTTCTGGGATTTTATTATTGAGACGGGCATCCTGAGAGAGGAAGGGATCACGAGGCCGGAGGATCTGGAGCGGATGCCGGGCCCGAGCCCTTTGTTGGCGGTTGAGAATTCGTGATGTGGTGGGTAGTGGAAGATCTCTCAATGACCGTGATGTGTGAGGAGATTGAAGCAAGATGGAAATGAACGAGCTCTGGATTTGTACTGCATTGCGTGCGTCGTCTCATTTCACCACCGCGGGCGAGTGACTTGAGTATTCTACCGTCTCTTGTAATATCTGGGTATCTCAACGCAAAGAGCGAGCAAAGCAAGCCATACTATTCCTGCTGCTGTGGTTCGCCCGGCTGCGCAGTATCGAAACCGTTCTCATCGTAATTCGCAAACTCGCTGCTCAGAATCTCATCCAAGCCTTTCCAATCTACCTCTCTTCCCGGCGTGGTGAACGTTGGTAGATCACTAAAGTCGTACTGGCGACTTGGACTAGTCATCACGACATCGATACCATTAGCCTCGCTGAGCATCTGCGCGAGGTGTCGGGAGAAGGGTGAAGGCTCCACCTGTCCACCGCTGGCGCTGCGACCTCCTGGCGTTCTGTCGAGTCTGCTGGGCGTCGAGCGGAGGAAGTAGCGTCCAGAAGGAGAAGTCATGAAATCGTTCGGATTACTTTGTGCGCCATTCGCGGCGTTCTGGCTCGGCGACAGCGCCTTCCGCTTGCGGCTGCTTGGAGTTGGCGTCTTCAGCAAGTCGTTCGTCTGCCGCTGCGACCGAGGAGTAGACTTCAAAGGAGTCTTCTTGAGAGGTGTCCTAAAAAGAACACTGGGTGAGCCGTCGAAGAGATGAGCAAGATCATAGTTCTCGTCAAGCGGAGGTGCTAGGTTCTCTTTGTCGAACGTGAAAGCCTCAAAGACGTTGACATTTACCTCCATATCGGTTGTCACCGTCTTCAAGACCGTTCTGTCAACACGAGCTGCCGCCGGTGGTGTAGCGGTTCGAGGAGCCGGGCTGCCTTCCAAGCTCTTGGTTTCGCCGGGTCTTCGAGGCGATGGGAACAGCAGTCGTCTAGTGGGCTTCGGATGGGGCGTCATATCCAACTCAATCGGCTCGTCTTGCGAACCGTTGAGGCGAATTGGGCTGGACTGCACTTCACGCATCGACGGTCCTGCGTTGCTGTTGGAGCTGGAACGGCGCGTATTTAGTTGCGGTTGCATGCTGTTGGCTCGTGGTCGCTGAACAGGCGCACGCGGTAGGTCTCCTGGAGCTGCGCCTGCCCCAGTCTGACGTTTGTCGCCTGATTTGCCCGACTCATTTGCTTCTTCAGGACCCGGTTGATCGGTGAAGAACGCCTCTGATTGCGGCTCTACGCCGTCGGTAGAAAAGCCTTCACCAGTCTTCGACTTCTTCTTTCGTGGAGCGCACTTGCGATGCCACTTGTCTTCAGGCCTCATATTGCGGAATTTGTTGAACCAGAGCCCACATGGGTTGCATACAGTCAGATCGTTGAAGCCTTCTCCGATATCGTTGTCTTTTGTCTTCTTCATACTCTTGCGAATGAGGAAACTCGTGACCTCTCCACTGTCATCGTCCGTGGTCAAATTCTCAATGCCGATTGTTTCGCCCTCGCCCTCCGCGGCATCGAGAGGCGATGGCTTGCCAGAGACCTCTTTGACATATATCTTTCGCCAAGTTGGGGTTTCAATGGCACCGCAATGACTACAGTACACCGGCATCTCACCGCGAGCAATTGCGCTCTTCAGACGTTGCTCGATGAGCTTCCGGCGAGGAGCTCCAGATCCAGATCGGGGAGGTGCACGTGGCCGACTCTCAGTGTCAGATGGCGCCGGTGAGCCAGCCTCTGAGTCATTTGCAGTGTGAGAGCGTTGCAGAGGCTGCCGCTTCTGCTTTGGAGGAGGCTTGAAGCCCTGTTCTTGCGACTGAGCTCGCAGCAGAGGCTTGGATGGCAACGCGAGAGACCCCCGTCGAGAAGCATCTGCATCTGGCCGAGGTTTCTCGGAGTCAGCTGCAGATGCAGCATTTTGATGTGCCGATACAGATTTCTTGTTCTTAGGACTAGAAACGGTATTAGTCGGAGTTGTATTCAGGTGCTGGCGATCTCGTCTTCCGCAAACAATTCCTGGAAGAGTGCATCGTGTTCAACATACCCTTGACTGCCATCTCGTCTCCCAGGTGGCAAATTGATTATTGACTTCTGCGGCAAACGACCCATGTCTCCAGGTTCCTCCAGCTGGACGTTGAGCTCACTCGGCGGAACGTTGGCAAGGTACAGAGTGTCAGCCGCGATAGAGCCTTCGGTCTTAACGAAAGGCTGCTGCGGATGACTCCGAGACCTATACTGGCGCGCCATCTCTAAGTCCTCTGCGTCCGGGCTACGATTCATATCCTCTTCCATGCTCTCCATAACAGTGCCGCTCATATACCCACTATCGGCGAGTCTGCTGGGTGGCAAAGTCGGAAGTCCAGGACTGCTGGGCGTCGGCTGGTTGTAGCCCGGGATCAACGGTGGCGAGGATGGAATATCCATAGGAGTCTCTCCGGTAATACTATTCCCGGGAGAACTACCTTCGGGGGAGGTCATTGCATCGGACATAGGTTCAATATCCGACATGAAATCGGATTCGACTGTGGACTGCCGAAGTGCGCTTCTCGGACCTGCGGACTGCTGCTTGTATTGATGAGGCAGCAGGGTACGCTGCGGCACAGGAGTAGGCACGCGAGGTGGTGGCTCCAAGTCGGCGCCGGGGGCAGAAGGGCGCTTTGCAATCGGCCGGTGCATGTGCATTGAGGATGCTGTTGCAGCGGTGACGCGAAGGTCAGCAGATTTTGCACCGAACGAAGATTTACCACGCCAATCCGTTTGCGTGACTTTTGCACGCTTTCGCGACTGGCCATCTTCGTTGTAAAAGACTTCTGACTGTGGTTGTGATGACTGCTGTCGATAGTCCTGAGATGGTGCTTGGTGATGGTAGGTGGGTGCGTTGGATTCACTTCGCACACTTGCACGTGAGCCGGGCCGAGATTGATCCGGGAAGTTATGGGCATATCCTGAGAAACTCTGGTGACGTGATTGTTCGCTAGGGATGTTGGAAGCAGGACGCATGATTGGGCTTCCCGTCCGGCTGCCTGGTGCGCTGTGAGGATGGGCAGAGAATGCGGGGTTGTAGGCAAAGGCGGAGTCGTTCGGGGTCTCAGCGACTCCCTCACCACCTGGCTGCTGATGCCCACTGATATTTACGCTGCTCCCGGAACCCATCCCGAACATGTTCTCTAGCATCGCCGCACCATTATCGCCACCAGCAGCCAACGCTTCGAAGTTGAGATAGTCATTCGACTGGTGTTGGGTCCTGTGCTGTTGCATCGAAGCGCTCCATGCATTTGGGTCGAAACCAGCAGAGGTAGCCGGGCTCAGACTTCGAAAGGCATCTGCATTCTTCACAAAATCGTTTTGTGTCGGCTTCGATAACGGCGTCAACTTGAACTTGACTTCCAGAGTCTCCTTGACGCCGCCGCTGAAAAGGGCAGCAATATTCTTGCAGACGCGTCCGGTGATCATTGCCTTGTTGTGAGCCGCCAACGTGCCCATGAGCCCCGATAGCCTTCCTTGACCGACGATAGGTGTGTCATATTCCGTGTAGTCGTAATTGTAGACCGTGAAGTCGCCATTATCGAGTTTCGATATGATCTCCGGAGACGCTGCTACGATGGCCTGGATACACTGTTGGAGGTCGATGACGCCGACTTGTGACTGCTCATCGAGGGCGACGACGGGGATGTTGAGAGTATCCGGGAATCGTGCAAGACACGTAGTCTTGCCCTCGGCATCGAAAGTATAGAGCACCTTGACACGCATGGGACGCGTTGGCAGGTCACCAAACGAGCTTCCATCGTCGACTTCCATGCTGTCGAATGTCGGTGTAGGTGATTAAGTTTGGATTTGAAGTACGAGAGGCTTTTTATAGGCGCCTCGTGGACGGGCTCGAGGCTTCGTGCGTGCTACAGCATGTCGTGGATGAATCGCTCGTGGATATCGGACGGTAGAAACGTGCGAGAAACGCGGTCGTCGGAGGTTTAAAGAAGATGTCGATGCTGCTATTAGTCGGAAAGGATTTCGTAAGGTCGTTTGAACGCCAAAGAGTCATGCAAAGTCGTGTTGAAGAGGAGGATTGAGTGGTGGAAGAGGAAGAAGTCGTTGCTGAAGGTGAACGCGTCGTGCAGTAGAGGCGGATCGGCGTGAGAGCTCTCTCTTTCGCCGACGCTAGCGGGACGCGCCAAAGCGCGCTTCACGTGCCAGCCATCGTCTTTTGAGGTCTCGGATTCGGAACAAGCCGAAGGTCGCATCCATCCTTCAGAAAGCTAGAGAGCAACATCGCGACACACAAACGCATCGCGACACACAAACGCAACATCCAGACAAAACAAATCACAATTCAAAAACCACTCGCCAGATCAACACACACACACAAGTCGCCCACCATGTCCTCCGGAGCAACCGACTCAAAAGTCCAAGAACTCCAACAAAAACCACGCTCAGAACTCACGTACGCCTATCTACCCCGAGACTCCCATTCCAAAACCACATCCCCAAACTAACCTCCTTCTCTCACTTAATAATAGCGAATACGAAATCTCCCTCCTCGAAGCGCACGAATTCGCCTCAGGCCCCCTCTCCCTCCTCCAGACCGCCGTCCGCCAACACACCCAGGTCCTCATTTCCTGCCGCAACAACCGCAAAATGCTCTGCCGCGTCAAGGCCTTCGACCGCCACTGCAACATGGTGCTGGAGAATGTGAAGGAAATGTGGACCGAGGTGCCGCGCACGAGCGATGGGAAGAAGGGCCGACCGGTGAACAAGGATCGCTTCATTAGCAAGATGTTTTTGAGGGGGGATTCGGTGATCTTGGTGCTGTTGAGTTGAGCGGGCTTATATGATGGTCCGTGGCTGCAGAGATACCGACGGGCGGGATGGTTCGACCTGGACGCGGCGTTCGCGGCGTAAGGGCGCGTGTGGGAAAGGCGTGGCTTTCGGTATGCGTTTATGAGAGATTTTGTCTCCCCCGGCGCTGGCTAATCCAAAGGCGCCACTCAGGTCGTGCGAGTCGACTACGACTAACGCAAAAGCCGAGCAAAGATGACTCAAAAGCGAGCAAAGTCTGCGAAGAGCGGACTGTGTATTACGAAGTATGTACCCAACAAGCTACCTTCAAAGTGCCGCTAAATGGCTCAAATATCTCCTCAAGCGTTCTCTCCCTTATCGCAGCGCTTCGGCCAGACCAGTCAAGAATTGCGACAGTCCATACGCACCGGGGTCTGGGACTTCCTCGAAACCACTACCTCCTATATACACGGTTCGGCCCAAGCTAGCCTGCATTCCCTGTGTCGATCGCGATCCCTTCTCCGCTGCCTGTGCCGCTTTCTGCACGTCTCCCGTCGAGCTCAGTTGCTCCACGAATGGCGCAAGCGCATCGACGAGCGTTCGATCCCCAGGCTTGGCTGGTGTATATCGGCTGAGAGCTTTCATGGCATGGTCGAGAGCGTTGGCCCAGACTTTGGCATCTGCTGGTCTGTTTCCGTTTCCTTGTTCTCGAAGGCCAGCTGCGAGAGCATTGAGGAAGATTGCGTATAGAGCACCAGAGGTGCCGTCCATCTCCATTTCCACGATGTCGATGATCTTGTCCAGGTACAGAGCAGCGTCCTTCTGGCTCGATGCTCCGTTGAGGTGCTTCTGGATTCCTTCTGCGCCGCGCTTCAGACCAATACCGCAGTCGCCATCGCCGACGACCGTGTCGTAGTGGGTGATATCTGGCTCGGCTGTGATGAGCTTGTCCAGAGCATGGTTGAGTGCTTTGGTGGCTGCTGCTGGGTCGAGTTCGAGGCCACATGGCTTGTTCTCTCCGCCCGCGCCGCGACCAGCATCGCGTGTCTGGGAGGGTGGCTTGGCCCAAGTCTTTGTATTCACCGCCGCAGACCAGCCTGCGGCTTCCGAGGGCGCATCCAGGAGCTCTAGTACCGGCTTGCCGACTCCGAGATTTGTCAACTTGAGCAGCGAAATCGAAAAGCCGAGTCCGTTGAGCGAAGTCATGAAAGTTCCCGAAAGGATCCGGACAGGCTTGATACCGTAGTCTTTCTCCAGCTGGTGGACGACTTCCGTGGTGATGCCCCCCATTTCCAGCACAGATACACCTCCGAGGTTGTTGACCAAGAGCACCGTCTCATCTGAGCTGCTCACCTTCAGGAAAGCGCGATCCCTGTCATTCTGGTCCAGCATGTACTTCAACATCGTGCCAACGGTCTTGGTCAGATCTGCCGAAGTTCGCTCGGAGCCCGGTTCGTTATGGATACCCATTCCGATTTCGATTTCGTCCTGCTTGAGCTCCTCTTCTGTCTCTCCACGCCCCGGAACGTGTACGTGAGCCAGCGAAGAGCCAATGGAGACAGTGTTGTCTGCAACCGCCTGGGCCACTCCATGCACATCTTTCAGACTCGCTCCCTGTGCCGCGAGTGCTCCCGCGATTTTGTGGATGAGTACCGTGCCAGCAATCCCTCTCCGGCCGACCTTGCCTCCCTTCGCCCGGCCCACGCCCGCATCGTCGCCCATGACCACCATCTCGACGTCCAAGCCCGCGGCTTTTGCCTTCTCCACCGCCATTCCAAAATTCAACACGTCTCCCGTATAATTCATCACCACGACCAACACGCCCTTGGCTGTCTCGACCCTCTCGAGGATACATCTCCTCACCTGTTCCGCGGAGGGCGACGCGAAGATGGTGCCTGCCACGGCAGCGCTGAGCAGACCCGGGCCGACGAAGGCGGCGAAAGAAGGCTCATGGCCTGAACCGCCGCCGGAGATGAGGGAGACCTTGGGCGCTGCGACGGCGTCGGGACGGAGGTAGACGACTTTATTTTCCGGGTCGAACGCTGTGTTTGGGTTCGTGTAGGTTATGGATTGGAGGGCGCTGGAGACGAGGTGTGTTGGGTCGTGGACGAAGTGTTTGGCTGTTGTTACAAGCACTTAGATGTCTGAGGAGGAGGAGGAGGCCTTGGGATGCGGTATGCGATTGGGATACTTACAGGACATGTTGGCGGTATTATTGTTAGATTAGAAAGATGGAGAAGAAGGAGAGAAGAGGGAGTGTGGTATTCTGGACAGAGAGGAGAGGACAGGAGAGGATTGATGACTCTTACCCAAGGCCCAGCTGGGTACCTTACCGTATTCTTTCGACCTTGTGATGCAGTGCAGTGGCCTCTCCACAGCTCTCATCCACCTGCAAGCGGGGCATGCAACTTACCTGCACGCGGGGCGGAGACGCATCAGCTGGAGGTATCCCAGGTGGACCCAACCATTGGAGACAGTCTTGGCACAGACTCGTCACGAGGCCGCGCGGAAGTTGTGTGCTGCTTTCCGCTCTCTGCGCGCTGTATCACATATATCATTCGTTGTCAATGCGGTCTGCCATGCCATGCCATGCCATCACACTCGACCTCCTAAGGTTCTCTCCCCTCACAATTTCACCCCCCGACTCCTCGCAATCCTCCCCACCTCCTCCTCAGGCAAATACCACCCCGTCCACTTCCTCTCCAACCCAGAGCTAACCCCCGTAACCCGATCCCACGGCCTCGTCTCCTGCAAATACCGAATCACCGCGAAATCCGCATCACCTTCGGCATCGTACGAGAAGATACTCTGGACCGTCTCCGGCGCGCCCCAGAGATTCCAAGACTTCGAATTGGCATCCGGACCCGTGATGGCTCGCTTGCTGTCTAGATTGCGGACTTCTTCCATGGCGGTGGTCTGCCGCACGGAGGCGCGGGAACTCGCATCTCGTGCGTTGCCGCGCGCGTCTTCTTCTGCCATGTAGATGCCGCCCATGATGAAGGAGGCCTGCTGCTTCGCCCAGGCGCGCGGCATGCGAGTTTTCTCGTAGAGATCCATCGCTTCCGGGAGGGTCAGGACGTTGTGGACCACTTCGCCGAGCACGCGACCCAGAAAAGCACCGTCTTCCATACTCGTGGCCGCTCCCTGGGCGAGGTGGTTGACCATGCTATGCGCCGCATCGCCCATCAAGACGACATTCCTCTGCGCATTCGACCAGCTCTCCAACGGACCCGTGACAAGCAACGGCCAACGTTTCGATTCCTTCACCAGGCGCAGAATCTGTAATAAGCGGGGATCGATATCTTTGAAGTACTCTACCATCTCCTCCATCGAGCAGTTGTCTTCGACGTCGGTTACGGGGACGTCGCGATAGTGCGACATGACGGCGTTCCAGTCCTTGCCGGCGGAGATGGGATACATGATCACGTATCCCTTTTCGTAGGCCCAGACGTCGATGTCGTTGCCGAAATCGCGGGCCAACGGGGCGTGCGAGTAGACGTATTCGTAGGGCAGGACGGCGCGGTAGGCTGCGTTGTTGGTTGGTGCTCTCGGGACGACTTCTGGGAAGAGATGTTTGCGGGCGACGCTCTTCAGGCCGTCGCTGCCGATCAAGAGGTCGAAAGTGTAAGTATCGCCTTTGTAGGTTTGGACTTGTACGGGGGTGGTGGCGTCGTTGATGTTGGTGACGCGGGCGTCTGTGATGATTTTCACGCCGTGTCTTCTCGCGCCCTCTGCGAGTCCGGTATGCAGGTGATGGCGGTGGACCATCCACCACTAAATACCTGTTAGCTCTTTCTTCTCTCTTCGATGTGGACCAAAGCTGAAGCACGCACCGGAAACCCAAACTCCCTCACAACCTTGGGATGAAGCTCCGTCCTCTGCACAACCTCCCCATCTTTTCTTCTCATGTTGATATACTTGCACTGCACCAGATCATCCCCAATAATATCCGCTACTCCCCATTTGATCAGAAGCCGGGAAACGTTCGGCGTCATTTGGATCCCGGCTCCGATTTCGCCTAGTTCGGCAGCCGCTTCGAGAACCGTGACATTGCAGCCGGCTCGAGCGATGGCAATGGCTGCTGCGAGCCCGCCTATGCCTGCACCGCAGAGGCCGACGTTGAGGGGGTTCTGCTTTGAAGGAGGCTCGAGGACACTGTTAGTATGGAGGTCTTTGGAGTGGAGGGGGTGCGCAGACCATTCCAGCTTGACGATGAGCGAGTTATAGCGTTGGGGGGCCAATCAGTAGCAACCAGTCTATGGAATATCATCCATAGCTGCAATACTTCGAGCGGTATGCTTGATGCTTGAGAGCCGAGGTAGTAAACTTCAAGGATGATGTCGCTTCGATGCGTACCTGCAGTAGCTCTCATACCTCTCCGGACGGCCGGTGCGACAACTATGTCCAGTCAGCAGAATCACATTCGTATCATCTATTCGGTGAAATGAGCAAATGGTCTCCATCCTTCGTCCTTTGCAGCCATCTCGGATCAGACATATGCCAAACTCTTGAGATTCTCCCGAGAATTATGTACACAAGATCCAGAAAACGCATTCGCAGGGGGTATATGTCGTCAGTGTCATGAATGTGCAGGCGGCGGCGGCGTCGATTTATTCACTTTGCGCTTCGACAGTAGGCTCTTGAAAGCACCCAGCCACTTCGTCAGGCTCTCTTCATCCGTCGCGCAGAATCGATAATTCCGCTCCTCGCTGATGATCTGCATGCAAGAAACCTTGCTCTTCGATATAGGATCGACTTCCACGACGTCGATTATGCTGGCGAATGGCATGATAATCTGTGCTGTGTATTCTTCGTCGTTCTTGTAAATGGCGAGTTGCTTCGGCCGCAGAACCATCCACACCTTCTTCCACTGTCGCACGCCTGAAGTCGACTTCAGGAGGTATATCCAGCCGTGGCATACGATTCGCTCATCGGAGGCCACCGAGCTCTGCTTCCCATCAGCCCCTAGAGCCAGTCCGGACATCTGACTGGGATTCCTGATGCCGATTGAAGGCCGGATCGGCGTTTGGCCGTAGATTGATGAGGCGGGCAATGAGCCGACCTGAGGGGTCTGAGTGCTACTCGTTGAAGGACGTCCATCAGTATGAGCAAGGGACAGTGCTGACATTCGCGCTGGGAAGCAGTCTGAGAAGTCCGAATACGAGCCGTGGTCGGCACCCGAGTATTCCAATTGCGATGTCCTTCTGTTGGCACTCATGTTCGTACTGCGACGATCTCGTGTCTTCGGTAGGGACTGGCTCGGGAAGAATGCGTCGGCGTCAGAGGAGCTGTATCCTGCTGCTCGTTCATCCGCCGAGGGACTGATGTTCGCGTCTATGCTCCGCTCGAATCCGCTGTATGGTGTGTATGCGCCCCCCGGACTGGCCAATTCGAACTCCTCTTCATGTTCGTCCATTCCGGCTTCTCTCCGAATACATTCTACCCATTCTTGCGCCTCTTTGTCCGAATGTGCTTCGAGGTGGTAATTTCGCGAAGGGGAAAAGAGAGCGAAGACATGTTTCTCTCTTCGCTTGGAATCCTTCTGTCGTGCGACTGCCGTGAGTTCGGAAAGGTTGATCTGATGTCGCAGCTTCGATTCCTGCTTGTCCTTGTAGATGGACAGTAAATTGGGCCGTAGGACTATGTAGATGGGTTTCCACGACTGCACGTGCCCTCAGCCAGCTGCTCGCGTGCGTCTTGGGAAAGCAGTACGCACCTTCGTCTTCCTCCTCCGCTTGAGCAGCTCCCCGGCCCTGATGATCCTGTCAAATTCATAGCTGCCCGCCTGTGTTACTGACGGCACCGTGTTCACGGAAAGGCTCTGGCCGTTCTTGTGTGGTGCAACCAATATGGACTTGCTTGGGGTGGAGTGGTGGGCAACGTCCGTCATGTTCGGCTCGTCACCCTTGACGTGGTCCAGCAAGATGCAGTGGCTGGTCAAGAAGAAGGGGGATATCGTTCTTGTAGGAGGTTCGGAGTTTCAATTCGGAAGATATCAGGAGATTGAGTTTGCCGCGCCGGAGGTGATTGGAGGGTTGCGCGGTCGAGGCGAATGCAATGTCAGGCGAATGGGATGTCAGGCGATCTGGTCGCGCGCGTGGAGGAAGCATTCGCATGCCCTCGGATCCTGCTACCGTCGATTCTGATTACCGTTGATTCTTGTTATCGTCGAGGCGGAGGAGGACAAGGTGGTGTTGGTAGTGAACGGTGAATAGTAGAAGCGGTGCGAGTGTGGAGGGTGTCTTGCGTGTGTCGGCAGATGTGCAGTAGTGTGCTCGTGCAGATTCATCCGATGTTTCAAGTCGCACAGTAGTCGCAACGGGGATGGAAGATGCCGCGCCGCGTTCCCTGACCCTGACACACTGACATCAAATGCGACATGATGAGTGACGCTGGCTCATGCTCAGTTTTCCCCTCCATCCGTTACATAAAGCAGCCTTTTTCGATCATGAATAATTCACGAAGACTTCACGAATAATTTCCCGAATAGTTTTACCCTGCCAACAACCACCACAATCGAGAGAAGAATATGCCTGTCGTGCCGGCCGAGAAGCTGGTGAAGCTCCAGCGACAGGGCGACGGTATCAGAAATGTGCGTGCACCTCCCCAACACCAATTTCTGCGACGCTGATGGGCTGGCAGCTGACGATGCATCGTAGATTTGTATACTGGCACATGTCGTACGTGGTTTCAGAATGTCACTCCCGCCTCGCCTGATCGCATCTTAACAAAACCTTCAGGACCACGGCAAAACCTCCGTGACGGATGCCCTGATCGCCACCAATGGCATTATCTCACCCAAGCTGGCCGGCAAGATCCGCTACCTCGACTCAAGGCAGGATGAGCAACTGCGCGGAATCACCATGGAGTCCTCTGCCATCTCGCTGTACTTCTCGCTGTTGAGAAGAAGTGCTCCCGGCGCTGCGCCCGAACAAAAAGAGCATCTCATCAACTTGATCGACTCGCCCGGCCACATCGATTTCAGCTCGGAAGTGTCTACTGCCTCCAGACTGTGCGATGGCGCTGTGGTCCTCGTCGATGCTGTGGAGGGTGTGTGCTCTCAGACTGTCACCGTGCTACGGCAGACGTGGGTCGAGAAGCTCAAACCGCTACTCGTCATCAACAAGATGGACAGACTCATCACAGAGCTGAAGCTCAGTCCTGGCGAGGCATATACACATCTCTCGAAGCTGATCGAGCAAGTCAATGCCGTAATGGGTAGCTTCGCTCTGGGTGAGCGTATGGAGGACGACCTGCGGTGGCGTGAGCGAATAGACGAGAGGGTAAGTGCAGCGGCAGCTGCCAAGGACCAAGACGCAAATGGCACCGACAAGGGTCGCCGAGAAAGTGTCGGTGAAGATGATGAGGGAGTAATCACTAGCGGCACTCCGGCCGAGTATGAGGAGAAGGACGACGAAGACATTTATTTCGAGCCCGAAAGGAACAACGTCATCTTCAGCTCTGCTATCGATGGCTGGGCATTCACCACGCGACAGTTTGCTGGTCTGTACGAGAAGAAGCTTGGCATCAAGCGTACTGTGCTCGAGAAAGTATTATGGGGCGACTACTATCTCGATCCCAAAACGAAGCGAGTGCTAGGATCAAAGCATCTCAAAGGACGAAACCTCAAGCCCATGTTTGTTCAGCTTGTTCTTGAGCAGATCTGGGCGGTCTACGAGGCCACCACGGGTGGAACAAATCATAAGGGTGACCAAGCACTGCTGGAAAAGATTACGAAAAGCCTGAACATCAACATCCCAGCACATATCATGCGGTCTCGAGATCCAAAGGCCCTCCTTAGTGCCGTCTTCTCAGCATGGCTTCCGTTATCGACAGCACTGCTAGTTTCTGTCATTGAGCATCTGCCATCTCCCAAATCTGCGCAAGAGGCTCGAATGCCAGGCTTGCTGGAGCAATCTCCTGGTTCGGACCACGTTGACAGCAAAGTAAAAGAGGCCATGATACATTCAAATGCTACGATGGGCGAGCCCACCGTTGCGTATGTGAGCAAGATGGTGTCGATACCAGAGTCCGAGCTACCTTCAAACAAGCGCCGCGGCGGTGCTCTCACAGCCGAAGAGGCTCGAGAGCTTGGACGCAAGAAGCGAGCAGAGATTGCACGGGCTCAAGCTCAGGCAAATGGAGACGCTTCCGTGGACTCTGTCACTGAAGCTCTGAGTACTGCTGCGATTGGCGAAGAAGAGGAGACTGGAGCCCCCGGCGATGACGAAGAGCAGTCAAATGACCCAGAACACCTGATAGGTTTCGCCCGACTCTTCTCCGGCACCCTTACTGTGGGAGATGAGGTTTACGTCCTGCCTCCGAAATTCACTCCAGCGCGGCCGAATGCGCAGCCTCTTCCGAAGAAGGTCACGATCACTGCACTTTACTTGCTAATGGGCCGCAGTCTGGAGACGCTCAACTCAGTACCTGCTGGAAACGTCGTCGGAATCGCCGGACTAGAAGGCGCTATCCTCAAGAATGGGACCATCTCCTCCCAACTCGAGGGAGCGCCAAACTTATCTTCCACCGCCACTATCTCTACCAATGCTCCTATCGTGCGAGTTGCTTTGGAGCCTGCGTTTCCCGGGGATCTGGATAAGATGGTGCACGGATTACGGCTGCTTGTGCAAGCTGATCCTGCAGTTACCTACGAGCAGCTCGAGAGCGGCGAGCATGTCATATTGACTGCAGGCGAACTGCATCTCGAGCGCTGTCTGAAAGACTTGAGAGAGCGGTTTGCCAAATGTGACATTCAAGCTGGAGAAGCCATGGTTCCATATCGCGAGGGAATCGTGAAGGCAGAAGAAATGGACCCTCCGCGAGATGCTGCGCTAGGACGTGGAAGAGTCGAGGGGGTGACATCGAGCAAACAAATCAGCGTCCGTTTGAGGGTCCGGCCCTTGCCGGCTCCAGTGACGGAGTTCCTAGTCAGACACACAGGTGCCGTGAAGCGGTTGTATTCCGAGCGTAAAGCACAAGAAGAAGAGCGGCTCACTGGTAGCGTCCAAAATGGAGACGACGGCAAAGACTCTGGCGATGCGCAAGAACACGATGTCGAGGCTGATGATACAGCCGCAGAAGCGGGACAACAACTTTCCACTTCAGAGTTCAAGGAACGTCTCTCTGAAGCTTTTGCCGAGGAGAAAGCCGATCGCGAGGTTTGGAAGGACGTCGTGGAGAAGATCTCGTCGTTCGGACCGCGTCGCGTTGGGCCCAACCTGCTTATCGATGCGACCAAGGATGGCATTTGCGGGCAATTGTAAGTCCTTAAAACTCCATGCGCTGATCATTCAACTAACGACTGCATAGTCTCCGCGAAGAACAGGAAGAGGATGCCAATTGCGCCGACGATGCGCGTTTCAAACACTATTCGACCCTCGCTGACAACATCGCCTACGCCTTTCAGCTGGCAGCGTACCAAGGTCCGCTTTGTAATGAGCCGATGCAGGGAGTCGCGGTCTTCCTCGAAGAAGTCAACACAGAGCTATCGGAAGAGGAAGTCAGTGCAAGCATGGGCCGTCTGACAGGAGAGATCATCCGAACTGTCCGCGAATCCATCCGAACTGGTTTTCTAGACTGGAGTCCTCGCATTCTACTCGCCATGTACAGCTGCGAGATCCAAGCGTCTGCCGAAGTCTTGGGCAGAGTCTACCAAGTCATCACAAGACGCAGAGGACACATCGTCAGTGAATCACTTCTAGAGCCCTCCACCAATTTCACAATCGATTGCATGCTTCCGGTTGCCGAAAGTTTCGGCTTCTCGGACGAGATTCGTCAGCGGACGTCTGGATTCGCTCAACCGCAGCTCGTATTCGCTGGATTTGAAGCGCTGGATGAGGATCCATACTGGGTTCCCACAACGGAGGAAGAGCTGGAAGATTTAGGGGAGAAGGGAGATAAGGAGAATGTTGCGTTGCGGTATGTGGATGCTGTGAGGCAGAGGAAAGGGCTGACGGTTAAGAAGAAGGTTGTTGAGAGTGCTGAGAAGCAGAAGACCCTCAAGAGATAGGCCTCTGCGAGTAGTATACTTTTTATCGAGTATAGACGATCTCATATCAAGATGGATTGATCTTCGTAGGCCCGCCCCATGTGATACCTCGGTACCTTCCAGTGCACGGACGTTTTTTTCGGGATTCGAAGCACTTCATGTAGTTCATCATTCCATCTGAACCGATGTTTCCATCAACCGACTCTGTTTGGACGACACCGATTTGTATACAAACATTGCTGTACAGTCCCGGTCCGAATAAGGAGCTCGCAAAACCCAACGGCCTGGTCTCGGAGCGTTTCAAGCGACGGCGATACAAACACAATGGGATGGGTCGACAATGTCCCGGGCACCAAGCTGTACATTGGCGGCTTGCATGCCCTATATCAGAAGCAAGATATGTTCCGCGACGCAAAGATAACACACATCGTCTCTGTGTTGGATTTTGACATATACGAAGCTGGTCACTTCGAGCAATACCAACACATGCATCTTCGATTAGGTTAGTGAGAAGCTCTGAGATGTTTCTAGCTATCTTCATCATTGACAGCCTGCTTTGTTCCAGACGACGATCCAAACGAGAACATTCTGGAGCATTTCACTGAGACAAACACGTACATTGACAAAGCTATCCGGGAAGGCGGTGCGGTCTTCGTACACTGCGCGATGGGCAAGTCGCGCTCTGCCACCATCATCTGCGCCTACATGATGTGGCGCCATGGCCTCTCACCGGAGGACGCTCTTTCCAGGCTCAATGAGGGCCGGCCAGTGTGTGATCCGAATCCCGGATTCTGGGAACAGCTCGAGGTCTACGATCACATGCTAAAAGCCAAGACCGATACTGAACGCCACGACATCTACACGCACTGGCACGAGGGTCGCGGCACGACAGACTGGTACACTGTGGATCGGCGACGGCAGGCAGCCAAACTTTAACGTGATGGCGGTCTGCAACTGGCCAATGGCTGGCTTGTCGCGGCAGCGTGCTCGAAGTGAGGTGAGGTTGTTTGCATGTGTCAATATGCCACTATCGAGCGTTTGGGACGGTCCGGGAGATCTCTGGATGCTGACTATCTACAGTGCTATTGTTGATCCCCATCAACACTACTTCTGAATGCTCAACATTGCGAGTGGATTGAAGGACTATCATACAAACAATACTGGATTGGCCATGAAGCGTTGATTGGCGTTGAACGAGGCGTTGCTGGGAGATCTCTGGGAACCTATCTCGATGGACTTCCCGAGCTCCCCCAGACCCTCCCGTTTGTCTCCTAACTTCACCCACTCCTGGAACGTGAATCCATGGGGCATTCCCTCCTCACATGCGTGTGAGGGGGCCAGTGCTCTGGGCGACTCAGTTTCCTACTAATGCTCCTACTTCCACCTCTCAAACTACTACTTCAACCCCATCAGCAACATACAGCACATCACCAGCATCAGCAGGATATCTTTCCTTGGCCACATACTTGACCATCTAGGTATCTAGCAGTAGCATTCGGCAGTGCTTTCTTGCCTCCGCGGACAATAACAGCGAGAAACCACTCGACAATACCAACACGCGACTGAATGGTAAGTCACCACAATGGGCACCACCTCTTATTGTCAAGCTAAACAATTCCTAGGACCGTGCTACCTCCTACGACCTCATGGCCACTGGCCGCCGTGTCACTCGACTCCAGGTGCGGAAGCTGCTTCGTACATTCGCTTTCCTCGAACTACCTCCTGAGCTTCGCAACATGATCTACGAGTTGGCTCTCGGAGATCCAGCGCGCATCAAGGTAAGGAGAATCGAGTTCGGTCGTTATGAAAGCTGGCTGACAGTCTTGGAGACCATCTTCAACAGGTACTACGCGAGCCTAGTCCGTGAGACCGTCAAGGCTCCACTCCTGCGCAAGAAGGCTCCCACCATCCTTCTCCTCAACAAGCAGATCTATGACGAAGCCGTCGGCATCCTCCAGACTCGGTCCATCATCTTCAACCATGGCCTCCTCCGAATTCCCAGCGTCAAGTTGGTCATCAGCCCGCACCTCCTCTGCCAGGTCGCCTCGCTCGAGATCAACGACAAGGGCCATCGGATTATCAAGACTGGTATCATCCAGGATTCGTGGTACGGCTACATGACACTTCTCCAGCAACTCGGCAAGATCCTGTCCGCGGGCCACAAGCTCAAGAGCCTCACCATCGACTTCGGAGACAAGCGCCTCGAGGAGCACATGACCGCTTGCTACCATGCTAGCTACGATTGCAGCTTTCGGGACGGTATGCGCGGTTCTGCCAACGCTTTCTGGGATGTTCGAGGCATCGAGAAGGTCGTTATCAAGGGCTTGAACGCGACTCACGCAGCTCAGCTCAAGGCACGCATGGAGAGCACTCCCACTGGCTTCATGAACCTGCCGCGTGAGATCCGCGACATGATCTACGAAGACGCCCTCGACTGGTCCGACGTCACCACCGCTCTGGTCCGTAGCATGGCGAACTGGGCTAACAAGGAAAAGCCATTCCCGTACCCACGCCGCACGACCCCGACCGTCCTCCTCATCAACCGCCAGATTGCCTCGGAAGCCCGCCAAGTCCTCGTCAAGAAGCCACTCCACATCTCCTTTCCCGGCGACCACAGCATCACGCAAGAGAAGCACATTCCCAACATCCTCCACTTCATCTCCCCGGCCACGCTCCAGCAGGTGCGTGCCCTGCACCTGGACTTTGAATCCTGGGAGTGGATCTTCAACATCAACCGTCGCTTCGTCGGCGCTCTCGCGGCTTCCGCCAAGCTCGAGACTTTCCGCCTCTCCTACCGTGACAGTCTCAAGGGCTCGTTCCTGGCTCTTCCCAACCAGCGCTACCCGGACACCAAGCTCAACGCCTACCTCAAGCAGCTCGCCCAGCTCCGCGGTCTCAAAACCGTCGTCTTCGAGGGTGATTTGCCGGTCTGCTATACGGATGCCCTCACAGCCATCATGACGAGCACGCCGCGGGCGGGGGAGGTTCTGCCTGCTCTCATGGCCATTCGGGGCGATGGGTCGATGGTGGGAGTCGGACATCGGGATGACGAGGAGGCTACCTACGGCCATCCCTCCTCCTCCTCGTCCTCCTCCTCCTCTTTTTCTTCTCCTGCTTGATCTGATCTTGCCTCTTCTTCGTCCTGTCTGTCGGATTCGTTAAGTTGTCTCTGGGTATCTTTGCCAGACCGCTATCTCTGATTGCGGGCTGCATCTGACCAGGTAGCATTCCCGTCGACATCATCTTCTCGCTCGCTGGCGGCCCGATTTAGCGACTCTGGCGTTCTCACACAACCTCGGCAAAGAGCAGGCAGGCTCCTGCCTCATCTTCGATGGGATTTTGGGCGTGAGCTTTCTCTCTACTCTTGAAAAACTCCACTGCGGCGAATACGAAAACATCAACTTCGGCCTTTCTCATTCCAGCATTTTTCTTTTCTTTTCTTTTTACGACCTCTTGAAACGACTATCACGAAGATCAGCACGACGAAGCATGGCTTCGATATGGTATGATGGCATGGCAGAGGGAAGGAGAAGAAGCAGAAGCTTGAGGTGGGGTAATCATGGTCGCATTTCACATGAGAAGTAGGAGGTAGGAAGGAAAGATCGTGGTCTTTGACATTCTCAAATCTCTGAGACATGGGAAATGGTTGTGTGTGCGTGTGTGTGCGTACATTAGCTGGCTATAGTGCGGAAAATGCTAGCTATTGGAGTTGCATCTACATGGCGTTTTGTCATGCTGTCGTCCTTTCAGCACAACCGCTGTACATCTCGCCGAGATGGTACGCTGAAAGCGACGACCAATTGTATCTCCGCTTAATTGAAGAGCGAATCGAAGTCGGCGAAGTCGGTATTGCTGGTATTGTTGTTGTTCCCGTTATTCGCATCGCCGTCCACATCAAAACCAGCCAGATCCATGAGGTCGTCGAATGTGGTGTCATGTTGCTCTCCGGCACCCTGTGAATCGATTGCGCCCTGATTGCTATCTCCCAGACCGAAGAGTTGGTCCAGATCGACTTCATTCGTGTTATTACTTGGCTGGTTGTTGGCGTAATCTTCCAGACCAGGAAGGAGAGAAGAGATGTTATCGTTGTCTGCTCCGAAAGATCCAAAGTCCATATCGTTGCCCGTGTCTTGATGGAAGCTGAAGTCTGCGTTCGCATCTGCGCCGCCACCGCTCATTGGGTCGTTGAAGAGGGAGTCCAGGTCGTTGGCTGTGTCGGGTGCCTTTTCGTCTTCGATGGGCTTGTTATCGTCTGGTTTCAATTTATCGGTTGTATTTGGAGCTGCGGCGGTTGTATCGATCAGTGGCAGGCCGTGAGGTGCGCTTTCGGGTTCGTCTTGAGCGGGTTTCGATTCTGGGGCTGGTGGAGTTTCTGTGTTAGGTTTCTCTTGAGGGGCAGCTTTGGATTCGGGGGCTGGAGCAGATGCTGGAGCAGCTATCGGAGACGTCTCGGGAGCAGATGGTTTGCCCTCCTGGATTGGAGCGGCATCCGTCATGTCGGTGTCGCGTGGAGCCGGTGCAGGAGGTTGAGCAGTTCCCGATTCTGTCTTGCTCGTCTCGGGTGCCCCATTTCTGATTGATGGCTGCGAAATCTCCGAAGTAGCTTGCTGTGGTTGCGATTGCGGTTCAGCTAGAGGTTGCGCCTGCTGCTGTGTCTGTACGCCCGAGAGCTCTCGACATACAGCCAAGTCACGGCGCATGACCTTCATCGCGCGTTGCTTTGACACAGCCGATCAGCCAACCCAGGCATTACATTGGTCCCGAAAAGAGGTTGCATACCAGTTCCCACTCCAACTTGTCCAACGCGCCGTGGAAAGCAGTCTCGGCGACAGGCAAGAGGGCTTTGAGTCTGGCGGCTTGAGAGGTCGGCGGCGAGTTCGGGTTTGCGAACATGGCTGCGAACAGTCTTCCAGTCTCCTCGAGCTGTTTGGGGTCAGCGGAAAGCTGCATGAGCTGGTGTCTCTGTACGCACGGTGTGATTGAGATTGGTCTGGAGCTGGTCCACTGCCTCCGTGTGCTGCTGGCTGGCGGTCATGTTGGTGGACTGATCTGAGGTAATTGGAGATTGAGACGTTGTGTGCCGAGTCGAGATGGGAGGGATAGAAGAGGTACAGGAGGCAGTGGAGGTCTATTGTCACCGAACACAAGAGGTATTGTTGTCGCCGGCGAGGTGTTGATGGCGGCGGGACGGCTGCATTAGTGCCGGGAGGGGCTGCCGGTAGCGCCGGAAGAGCGGCTAGCGGCCGAGGACCCTGTAACGCGCACTTCAAGTTGCTGTTGCTGCTGCTGCTGGCTGCCCACGACCGACGAACATTTCTCTCGCCAGCCCGACACCAACACCACCACTCAATCCCCCCATCGACCGCTTCTCCCTCTCCTCCGCCTCCGCCGCTTCGTTGGGCTTTCCTTTGTCCGGACTCGTTTCTTTGCGCGCGCGCTCTGCTGCTGCTGGTCCTTTGTTACGGCTTACGTCTCTGTATCTGTACCTACTACCCATCTCCATCCATCGCAACCGCCTTCAGCTGTCCTCGAGGACGGGCAACGCATTCCGAAGCACAAGATACATCAAGTCACGGGCCCGCGCGCATTTCTACGCGTGCCGTAGACTTCCGCCATCTGCGCGTGCCTGAGAGCGCCTGGATACAGCTAAGCAAATTCACGAGCTCTGTCTCTTTGTGTGCGTTTCCAGCGTCCCTCTCGTCCTCTCTCCACCATCGCGGCGCCTAATCCAACGTTCAGCTTTTACCACCTCCTCTGAGGATCTTTCCCAACACCTCTCATCTACCCTAATCTCTTCCGGTTCTTCGCCATGTCCGACGCGACCTCCGCTCCTTCCTCCCTCCCGCCGCCGCCTACCACCGGCCTTGCGCCCGGTCAGACGGGCTACCAAAATGGCTCTGGAAGCCACATGCCGCCTCCTCCCGTCCCACCGCTGAACATCCCTCAGAACAACAACCCGGCCCCGACTGCTGTGAACACCAGCAACCCGGGCGCAGGCATCGCCTCCCCCACCAGCGCTGGAGGTTTCGTGAGGAGAGCGGCCCCAGAGCCGAACAAGAGAGCGCTCTACGTTGGTGGACTGGACCCACGTGTGACCGAGGATGTGCTCAAGCAGATTTTCGAGACCACCGGCCACGTGCAGAACGTGAAGATTATTCCGGACAAAAATGTGAGTACATATGCACATGCGGAAAGACGCAATGGCGCGCAACAGGTGGTGCCTACACCCGACTACAATGGTCTCGTGATTGCACGGTAGCCTGCTGGTTTGCTGCGCCTACTCGCTCCTCGACTTCTCCACAAACCCATCATCACCACCAAGCAAACATCTGCTGACCTTCACAGTTCCAGTCAAAGGGCTACAACTACGGATTCGTGGAGTACGACGACCCAGGTGCGGCGGAGAGAGCCATGCAGACCCTCAACGGACGACGAGTCCACCAACAGGAAATTCGCGTCAACTGGGCCTATCAGTCCAACACCACCAACAAGGAAGACACGTCCAACCACTTCCACATTTTCGTCGGTGACCTTTCCAACGAAGTTAATGATGAGGTCCTTCTCCAAGCATTTTCGGCGTTTGGCAGCGTGTCGGAGGCTCGTGTGATGTGGGATATGAAGACGGGACGCTCACGTGGATACGGCTTTGCTGCGTTCAGAGACCGCGGAGAGGCTGAGAAGGCACTCAGCTCCATGGACGGGGAATGGCTTGGATCGCGTGCTATCCGCTGTAATTGGGCCAACCAGAAGGGACAACCCTCCTTCTCCCAGCAGCAGGCAATGGCGCAGATGGGCATGACTCCGACCACTCCCTACGGCCACCACATGTTCCCCACCCAGGGAGCTCAGTCGTACGATATGGTCGTACAGCAGACACCTCAGTGGCAGACGACCTGCTACGTCGGCAACTTGACTCCCTACACCACGCAGAATGACCTCGTCCCTCTCTTCCAGAACTTTGGCTACGTCACGGAGACTCGATTCCAGTCCGATCGTGGGTTCGCATTCATCAAGATGGACACGCACGAGAATGCGGCCAATGCCATCTGCCAGCTCAACGGCTACAACGTCAACGGCAGACCTCTCAAGTGCAGCGTAAGTGCGCCTTCCATATGCGGAAGTGAAAACTTACTGACACATTTCTAGTGGGGCAAGGACCGTCCACCAACTGGTCAGTTCGACGGCTACAACCCAGCTCAGACTCCGCAGTCTGCCTTCCCGCCAGCAACTCCTCAGGCCTTCTTTCCTCAATATGGTCAGCCGGGCGCTGCCATGTCTCCTCAATCCGCGACTCCTGGCCAGTTCCAGCATCCTTCTCCAGGTAGCTGGCAGAGCCCCATGACTCCACAGGGCATTCATCCAGCTCCAGGTGGCTGGCAAGCGCAGGGCATGCAGCCACCGAGCGCCGGGGGCTATGCAACTCAGGCTCCGGCCGGCTTCATGCCTCAGCCAGGTGCTCCGCAGCCCGCTCCATTCGGTCGAGGCTACGGTGGCTACCAGGGCTAAGCCATTCCGAACGTCTTGACGCTTCGTCTTCATCACAGGCTGCGACGACTCTCCTACCACTACGACTACAGGCTACCCCTTCTACCGCGATGTATAAGTTCCTTCCTCTCATCATCAGCAAGTCATCTCTGCGTTGGATACCCCCTGCAACATCAAAAAGCTGCTTCCTTGATACCTGTTTTCCATCCTGCAATTTTGCTACTACTGCTGGTTATGCCATGGGAAGTGACACATTCATCGTGTACGCCTACTGGGACAAAGCATGGCATTTCAGTGTGCTGTGTGTGGTTTCGGTGGGCACCTGGCGTTTCTTTTTTCAAAGGGGCATGTGTGGAGGGGAAGGGAAGGGAACGAAAGAATTGATGGATGTGATTTATTGATGTAAGGTAGGGTCGTCTCAAATCACCACTTCTTCTAAGAATGGAAATTGCACTAGAAATAAAAAAGACTCCGAAATCTCTTTTTCCTCTTTTCTCGTTTCCAGGTCTGATGCTTAGATAGATACCACGTGCGTACACATCCACAGCCCTCCGTTCGATCTCCTCCTTATTCATTCATCGACCGTTCTGCTCAATGAAAATTCTCTCCACCACATACATCCTCACACAGTCGAACCACCTCAATTCCTTTCCCACCATCATCTGCAATTCCGGGTTTCCATGTTCTCTGCATTTCGAAGGTATAGATAGATGAACAAATACATTCCCCGTTTTCCTACTACTACTAATACTTTCTCTTTGCTCTCCCATCCATCTATCTATCCTCACCTATCTCTCGTCGCCATACCGAGAACTTTCCAGAATCAATCAGGTGGAATTTCTGCTTGGTCATGCATGCATGCATGCATGGCTTGTGGCGGGACGAGTGGCTGAATTCAACTGGCTGTTGGGGGGGATTTGGGGAGGGTGTGTGGGTGGGTGGGAGGGAGGAAGGAGGGGGTTTCCATGTTATGTTGCCTTGTGGTGCGTTGAGGTAGGTAGGAGGGAAGGATTTGGATTTGGATGGGGAGGGAGGGTTGGGATGGTTTGTGGGTGGAGGGGAGGTGGATTGGGGGTTGTTTGTGAGAGGGAAATGGGGGACATGGTTGATGGGATGGGATTGTTAGTTGGTAAGGGAATGCAATGGCTTGGTTCTCTTACAAGCCACTTTCAAGATGTCGAGGTATTTTTGGAGATGTAGGTTGACGATAGGGGTGCATCATACCGAGGAGCGAGGATTGGATAATGTTTGGAAGAAATATGAACGCGTTACAATACCGGCATGTTGTTGATCGTACTGTCGTCGTGTGCTGGTTGAGCCGTTTCTATCTGTACAATTTTATTTTCCTTCCACAGTCGTGCTGTTCTTGCCATTACTGTCAATCATAGCGAATCTACCTTGGCAGTGTGAGGCGTCTCATCGGCCTTCCCTCCTTCAATCTCCATTGACGCCATTGATCTGTTTCTGACCTGCCTTCTTGTCTCCCCACCAGGCCTCTCTAATCTTTTCTTCTTCTTCCACCACTTTCCTCGGCAAGGCCCCTCCGACTCCACTGAGCACGAAGAGGGCCCACTTCCAACGGAATGGATTGATTGCGATGACGAAGACGAACCAGTACATCAACTCCGCGTATGTGAAGAAGTCAAATGCTGCAGTTGGAGCGCGAGACTTGACCCAACGAGTGACGTCGATCCATGTCTTCATTAGGCCTTCGGTGGGGCGTGCCAATGGATCGACAAGGAACATGAGCAAGAATCGTGTGTAGATACCGATATGGTAGTTTCCTACAGTTCCAATGGCGTTCACGTAGGTGCAGTTGTTGGCACAGATATCCATGTGTTTGGGTGGAAACACTTGAATATACCAGTTCGGCGGTTCGTAATTCTTCTCAAAGCATTCTGGGGGAAGGAAACGCAGACTGGGGCGTTCGTAGCCAGTGGCCATGATGCAGATGTCTCCTTCGAGGTGTTCTTCGCGACCAGGGCCACCTTTTGGGACGCCCTGAGAGCGATGGTTGAAGACAATTCCGGTCTCGGTGAAGTGTTTGATGTCGCCTCGACACCAGCTTGCTTTTCCGTTTCGAATCTGCTCGAGCACATCGTTGTTGACCATGGGTGTCTCCATGAAGAGTCCATTTCCGCTGCCAGGCGGAGGGGAGATGTCGGAGAGATCGCGATAGAAGAAAAGACGGAGGAGCCTCTCCGGGATCCAGGAGAAGGGTGTCTCAGCACCGAAGATATTCAAGGAGAGAAGAACGTCGATGAAGGGGTTGCGAGGGATGATCCACTTCTCACTACGAGAAAGGATGTACGTCTTTTCGGCGTTCTGTTGGGTCGTGAACTCCATTGCTTCGATTGCTGAGGCACCACCACCGACGACGAGGACCTTCTTTCCTTTTGCGTCCTTTCCATCCAACTCGGATGAATGGTAAATCTTGCCCTTGTATTTCTCTTGGCCTTTGATTTGAGCCGACTTTGGATCACCGCAAGTTCCAACAGCAGCGATGATACCATCGAAGCGACCGTTGGACTCGTTGTTGACTATCCATCTGCCTTGATCATCCTTGTAGATCTTCTCGACTTTGGTATCAAACTTGGTCTTGTCTTGCAGGCCGTACTTCTCCCAAAGCTTCGTAATAGCGTCTACGATCTGTTTGCGGTCCGGATATCCAGACGACCACTCCACGCTTGGGTGGAAGCGATACATGATGGAGTGGATCTGGAGACCAGATGTGTTGTTGACTTTCGCCCATATTCCTCCCAGACTCTTGCGACTTCCCGCTTCGAAGATGGTGACATCGAAGCCATGTCCAACACAGTGCGATGCTGACGAGACACCCGTCAGACCGGCTCCAATGATGGCAATCTTGGGACGACCGAGCTTCGCATTGGGAGGCGGAGGAGCGGGCGCGAGGAAGTAGTTGAGAATGGACTGGAGGAGCTGGAAGAGGAACTTGAACGGATCGTTGAGGAAGTGCTGGAGGTAGCTGGTGATGGATTGCGCCATTGTCATTGTCGATAGGTGGGCGCGACCAGCGCACTTTGTGAGTGATATGTTTGTCTCCAGGATGGTGGAGGTTGGAGCAAGACCAAGCTCATCTACTCTCTCTCGTCTACGCGTTGTTCGCATCCGAACAGCCGGGATCCAGGAACGTTGAAGCCTCTGACGTCACAGCATGTGAAAGTGAAGATGGCTCCCGTCCCAATCAACTTTCGTACCCACCAAGCAGGGCTTTATTGTAGGGTACCTGACTCCAAGCACACAAGGAGGAGGCATCTGAGATTGCGGAGCTATTGCTGCAGCACAACACTCCATCTGTTTTGTCCCTATCGATAGTCAAGCGACACTTCATCACCACACCCACGTCGACAATGGAAGACCCAATCCAAGAGATTCCCGGCGTTGTCCACCGTCTTACCCAAGGCTCGCCAAAACAGCAAGAGGAAGCCATCAACAATTACTTCACGTCCAATGCCTCTTTCTCACATCCCCTCTGTCGTACTGGCAGCTTCGAAGGCAGTAGGCAGCTGATCCATGCCATCTTCCGCTGGTACAAGGTCATGAGCCCGAAGATCGAGTTGAGCGTCAATGGGGTTGGTAAGTCAAATCCCAATGCTTCCAACACAGGCGACATATAGTGAATCTCCTCTCACGCTCTTTCTGCTCCAGCATTCGACGAAACCAACCTCATCCTCTACGTCAACATCTCCCAGGTCTTCGCCATCTGGCTCGTCCCCTTCCACCGTGCCCCGGTCACCCTTACAACGCAACTCCAACTTGTCCGCGGTTCTCCCTCTCGAAAATACTACATTCAATCGCAGAACGACCTGTACCAAGCCGACCAACTCGTCAAGTTTTTCGCACCCTGGGGTATTGGACAGACGTTCGTCCTGCTTGTAAACTTCTGGGCGACGTTTCTGTGTGTGGTAATGGCCTGGTTGGGATCGCCGTTTACGAGGTATATGCAGGCTCGAGCAGATCAGGGAAGTCAGACGAACGGAGAGGTCCGAGGTATCACCTATCAGGTCAACAAGACGAAGCCGATTGCTGGGAATATGGTGAATGGAAGTCAGCCGAATGGGGAGAGGACACAGGCTATTTTGAAGTCGGATTGAACAACGAGGATGGTCATATGATATGGTGAACCCTGTAGGGTACCTGGAGAGACAATTAAAAGTGGTATATAGGCCGACGCTGTGAGCAAAGAGGTGTGCAATGCCAGCATTCTCCGTTTCTTCTTCGTGCTTTTCCCGAATGGCTGAGGCCACGATGCCGAGAAGCTGGCGCCATCTCGGAGAGTCCACCGCATGACGTCCCGGTGAAGCTCGATCAGCCCCTCCATCCCACTTCATCGCTGGCAACTTTTCTTTGCAACACATCTGCAAACACAACTCCTACAGAACAACGACGTTGAAACTAGTCGACCAGAAGATACCACTCATCCTTCCCCAATCACATCCCCAAGCAATACCGCAACCATGGCTCGTCAATTCTTCGTCGGCGGCAACTTCAAAATGTACAACGCCTTCACCTCCCTCCAGATTCAGACAACTTCAACTAACCGCATGACCCAGGAATGGCACGATCCAATCCATCAAGGAGATCGTCCAACGCCTCAACGACGCAAAAGTAGACCCCAACACCGAAGTCGTCATCTCCCCACCAGCCCTCTACCTGCTCCTCACCCGCGAGCATCTCCGCTCTGGCATTGAAGTCGCAGCCCAAAACGTCTTTGACAAGCCAAACGGCGCCTTCACCGGTGAGATCTCGGTCGAACAGCTCAAAGATTCCAACATCACCTGGACCATCCTCGGACATAGTGAGCGAAGAGTCATTATACAGGAGACAGACCAGTTCATCGCGAGCAAGACGAAGAATGCCTTGGATGGTGGTCTGGGTGTGATTCTGTGCTGTGGTGAGACTTTGGAGCAGAGGGAAGCGAACAAGACGTTTGACGTTGTTCTTGCGCAGCTCAAAGCTGTTTCGGATAAGGTCAAGGATTGGAGCAAGGTCGTCGTGGCCTACGAGCCTGTGTGGGCTATTGGAACGGGCAAGGTCGCTACAACTGAGCAGGCCCAGGAAGTACACGACAAGATTCGTCAGTGGATTGGGCAAGAACTGGGCAAGGATGCCGCGGAGAAGACGAGAATCATTTATGGCGGATCCGTGAGTGAGAAGAACTGCAAAGACTTGGCCAAGGAGAAGGACATCGACGGATTCCTCGTGGGTGGTGCTTCGTTGAAGCCTGCCTTTGTGGACATCATCAACGCGAAGCAGTAGGTCCTTGTTGCTGCCTTGCTTTGTAGATGAGAGACCCGTGCGGAATGGACCTCTTTAACAACACGGCCTTTAGCAAAAGAAAAGGAAAACGGGTCCCAGAGTACTACCCAATTTCTAGGAAAAGAAATCAACTTCGAGGAAGAAATCCTACACTCAACTCTCACACCTTCTTCTCCCCCTCTCCGTCATCAACCAGATACCCCCTCCCCATCTCCTTCACTCCGACCCCCTTCAATCCAATCTGCCCACCCAAACTCCCAAAAACTTCCCCTCCAAACTGAGAGCAAGAGCTCAAATCCAACCTCTCCTCCGCACTAAGCACCCACCCATTCACGCCCACATCATAAACCCTCTTCGCCGCGACATCAACCGCAAACTCCCTCAATTCTCCCCCTCCATGCCTCAGATCCGCAGTCGCGTCAAACGCCCTTCGAGCCCAGGAGATGGCACGGTTGGAAGGAGACCCTTCTTCTTGCGAAATCAACGAAGCCGTACAAAGCAAAACATCATTCTGAAATCCCGCACTCCGAAGCGCATGCCCAAGTCTCCAAGCATCAATCAATCCCAGCACAAAAGCCGCGCGATACTCGCTCTTTTTCTCCTCACACATGGCCTGTTTTTCCCTCTCATCTCCTTTCCCTTTCACTTCCAAACCCCTCAATTGTTGCTGCGAGAGACAGTCTCTTTCCAGCGCAGGGAGTCGACGTCTGTACAGCCAGAACAAAAACACCAGGGCGGAAATTTCTTCGAAAGCGGTGAGGTCCAATGTAGGGCCCGAGGACCAGTGTCGGATGGAAAAGGGCGCGGTCGTTGTTGTGTCGGCTATCTGATCGAGGAGAGCACGTTGGACGAGGAAAGGAGTCGAGTCCTGATTGCGGATCCGGACGGAAACGAGGCAGTCGGAGGAGGAGTGGAGAGTGGATTGGGCCCAGGGGGCGAGACGGCTGAAGACGTTGATGGGTGTTTCGAACGTATGGTTCAGGCGTTGTGGTGCTTGTTGTCGAAGGGCAGGATAGGTTATGACCGAGCGTAGGCGATGTGTCGGGCGGGAAGCTAAGAACGATGTGCGGCTTGTGAGAAGTGTAGCCATATAGGTTCGTAGGTGTATCCTGCTGCCGGTGTGTAAAGTCTAGTTCAGGAAGAGGAGAGGAGAAATTTGCAACGATCGTGGCTACTGACAATGCAGTCGAGCTGGCAAAGAAGAAGGCGCGGGAGAGCTCACTCTCAGAACCGCCGATCATATGGGAAAGTGTCACAGACAAGATTTATCTACAAATCGACATCAGCAGCTGCAGAAAGTGAGCGGAATACAAACGCTATGCCTCAAATCTGGCAAGCAGTCAAGCAGTCATTGGTATCATTCTCCGCCTCAAGTAAAGCCCCCTGTAAAACGCCCTGGTAAGATCATCACGACTTCAGTATTACTAGAACAGCCCCCAGCCTCTTCTCCTTCTCCCACCTTCGTCCGTCTGTGTTCCTCTGGAGCCGTTTCTCTTTTCGCGTGCTTCGAGCTGCCTCAAACTCTCCATCTCTTTGAGCACGTGCTCGAGTAGCTCTTTCCGCTTGACCACATCGAGATGTCTTCGGATCTTAGGATCCTCTCGCGCAAAGCGCTCGATAGTGCTCTCGTCGAGCTCTCGTCCCCACTTCTCCAATACACGTGGAAATTGATAGTAGAACTTGCTGAGGAGCTCGGCGTCGAGGAAGAGATCGGCGGTGGACGTTAGCTTATCTGCTACGGCGTCCAGGAAGACTTCCGGGCAATAGTATTTGTTTTTCGGTTGAGCGCATTGCCGGCTCTTGACTGCAGCAAGGCGCATTCTTAGGATGTCCGACCGGTCGCGAAGGAATAGTGCCTGCTTGCCCGTCTCAAGCAGCGAAGCTGAGAAGCCACCAGCTCCACCGACGCCATCGCCCTCGAGGACCACATCTCCTTTTCGTACTCGATCGATGAAAGATATCACGTCTTTTGCTCTTCTCCTCCCTCCAATCTGCTCTTCAACGGCCTTAAAAGCTTCTTCGCAGTGCTTGAGCTCATCCTTGAGCACACGGCCAATGTTTTCACGCCCTTGCCTCCACTCGGCGTCGCTGACCTCAACACGATACTTGTATGGCTTGACGCAGATTTCCAGCTCGTCGCTCGTGTCGAAACTCAGGTCTCGCAGGATATTCTCCGAAGCTTGTGTGATGGCGCTGACAGCGAATGGGTGGGATGCGAACGGGGTATTCTGGATTAGATCTTGAACTGCAGTCTGCAAAGCCTGTGCGGTAACAGATGTAGCTAATCTGCCAATACCAAGCTTTGTGAGAGTGGAAGTCGAAGCGTCGAGCTTCAGATGCCATAGTGGGTTCTCTGGATCAGCTTTTGGTAGACTCTCGAGAGGTTCCTGTGCACCTTCCGCCAACGGGTCAATACGTCGCAGGTCTTCAACCGGCCGATTCCAATACCTTTGTGCGAGAAGGTTCAGTACCTGCTGATCTAGCTCATTCTTAACGATCTCTCTCACTTCATCCCGGCCGAAGGACTCAGAGACGCTCTTGAAACCATGCTTGAATGCATCCAATGATTCTGCGAGATAGCTCTCTGCGCTGAGTGAACGCTCATTGTATTGAACCTTGAATTCGTAGGATGCCTCGGCAAGCTCGTGATGGATTGCTTCGCTCGTCGTTTTCAGCGATGCGGACATTGTGGACTCCAGCACATGCATTAGCTTCTTGCGCAGCGCTGGAGTACCAACGGTTCCCTCAATCTTTGCGTCCGGCCCAAAAGCCTCGGGATGTGCTTTGAAATAGGCCGACTCGTTCTTGGTGATGAGGCTTGTGATGTTTGCTGATCCTCTTGAGAACAGCGTTCTGGATTCCTGTGGTATTTTGCACACTACACCGACGTAGCCCAGCCGTAGAGGGTAGTTCTTGTCAGATAGTATTTGTGCACCGCGAAGAGGATCGACCAGATCCATCTTCGTAACAACTCCGATGGTCCGCTCTCCGCGAGGGTCCATCCTCCGCGCTGCTCTCAATGCTGTCGAGTTGGCTAGATCCACATCTGCTGCCGAGATGGCAAGTATGACATTTGGAGGCTGAATGTATTTGTCGCAAAGGTCTTGAATCTTGGTTCTCAGCTCTGTCGGCTGATCAAACGCTTCGACTTGAATATACCCCGGCAGGTCGATAAGAGATAAGTCTGGTACGTGTGGTGAGTAGATCCTGAGCTGAATGGGGTCGTCCGAGACACAGTCCTTTTCCGGCACGGCCAGATTGAGGTCTGTCAGGGTCTTTTGTATCTGACTGAAGTCTGTGATTCGGCCCAAGCCAAGCGCAGGAAACTCGCCATACTCAGCATGAGCTTTCGGTGTGTTGACCAGTGTGAGCTCGATTGGCCTTCGAGTGACCATATTCGAGCCCTTAGGAAGGAACTCATGGCCAACAATCGCTTCCAGGACGGAACTCTTCCCTGACGACTGCGATCCGACGACAACTATTGATGGCAGAGTCAAAGACTCCGACTGGCCTATCGACTGGAGCAAGGATCGAATCTCAATCATCTTGCGGGTGAGCATCATCATCTGATCATCCCTGGCTGCAGTGTCTTCGGATCGCTCGTCCTCTCCATCCGCATCCATGGCAAAGGCACCAGCTGTGGCAGCACCAGCGCCGGCGACTGCAGCTCCAGTGCTAGATTCTTTGGGTGCGTTTGGCCCTCCTCCTCCTCCCTCGCCGCCCCCCTCCCTTCCGGCCCGACCTTCGTAGATATCCTTCATCCATTGCGGCATTTGCACGCCCTTCACCTCATCCTTCGTCTTGTCATAGCCTCTGCTCATCTGCGCAAAGATATCGCCAGCGCCCTCCAGTAAGCCGTTGGCCGCCGTGCTCGCCGTATCCCTAGCCCTGCCGAAAACGTCGGTTGCATATGACCATCCCTGAGCAGCTTGATATTGCAAATATGTGACTCCTCCGATCATGGCGGCGCCCAACATAGCAGGTATCCGCACCAATTTCGTAGCCAACCTGGGTAGGAACCGAGCAAAGGATGCATGGCGTACAGCGGGCAGGTTGTGTATGGTATTGTGACCCAGTGGCCACTGTCTTCTCTGTGGCCATTTCCGCAACACGCTACCGCTGCGTGAAAGCACAGCGTGGGAGACAGGGCGGTTGGCAACAAGAGCGGCGCTGCCGTAGATGGAGGCTACATTTGGAGGTATGGGACGTCGCAGCGACGTCGATATCCGCTGCACAAAGGGGGCCAAGCGCGAGGACAGTAGCCTCGTCGTCATATTCGAAACATCGGGCGCGTGGTGCAGCTCAGATTGATCGCGGATGTCTTTTGGAAGAGCAGCGTCGTATTGCGAGGAACATGAACAGAAGTTCTTGTGCGTCACCCTCTCTGCCTCTGCGCAAAACAAGGCGGCCAACTTTCCTTCAAATATTGGTTAACGGCTCGGGAACTAGCGGCCCGGGCACTAGCACAGACGCCCACAACTGAACAGGTGAGCTTTCGACTTTCGAGCTCCTTCCTGACTTCTGCGAACACGCAACACAACCTCGACCATCACCAACACATCGAAGGCCGAGTCAAGCCAAGCCGAGCCGAGCCACACCGCCTTGCCCGCTGAGAGGGGTTCGCTACTGATAAACCCCAATACTCACGGGACCTGTCACTAATCTCCGAGTGAACCAGACACGTGCATCTCGAGGCGTCGGCACGCGCGGCGTGCACACGAGCATCGCTTCACTCCGGCCCACATACCCATCCACGGCGACTCAGAAGTCTGAGCCTCGTCGTACGGAGTAAACACTCAACTCCTCCTATCAAGTATCACTCGTCTTCGCCGCAGACATGACGGACCGCTTGCCGCCAAATCTGCTGAACCTCTTCCAGCCGCGGCCGCCGCTCCGCTATCTTCCACCACATGACCATCCACTGGAACACCGCCGCACAGCACGAATCGACGGGGTCGCCAGCTTCTTACCAGCGCTCGAGGAGAAGAAGGAGCATGAGAAGCATGCTCCGTGGACCGAGTCAGACCTCGAGCGTCGCGACCGCGAGAAGTTCGAAAAACAAGAGCGACAGAAGTGGCTCGTGACGGAGGGCTTCAAGACGCAGTACAACACATCTTGTGACATCAACATCATCGGAGATGCTTTCAAGACGATCTTTGTGAGCCGTCTGCCTTACGACTGCCGGGAACAGGACCTTCAAGCACAATTTGGAGCCTTCGGCCGAATTGAACAGATTCGCATTGTGAAGGACCGAGGCAACAACCCGAAGACGAAGGGAAAGCCCCGCGGCTATGCCTTCATTCTGTACGATTCGGAGCGCGGTGCAAAGAGTAAGGCCCCCTCTTCAATGATCTTAAGACATTGCTAACATACTCATAGCCGCATACAAGGCCGCCGAGCGCATGAGCATCGGGGGCAGAGAAGTTATTGTCGACGTCGAGAGAGGCAGGACCGAGCCGGGATGGAGGCCGCGCCGCTTTGGTGGTGGCCTAGGAGGTCGCAACTACATCAAGGCGATACAACAGAGAAGCTATGGCTTGCCCCCGGGTGCTGGCGGCTTCCCGCGCCGCGGAGGTTTCGATCGTGGTGGCTTCCGAGGTGGCAGAGGGGGAGGATTTCGAGGAGGAAGTCGTGGCGGCTTCGGTGGTCGTGGTGGCATAGGCTATCAAAATGGTGGTCCTCCTGGCGCTCCCTCTGGTCCGCGAACCGGACATGGCGATGGCGGCGGCTCACGCCTCAATGATCGCGGTTCTCGCAACGCCAACTTCGAGCCACTTCCACCGCGTGGTGGCTATCGTGATCGCGACCGCGAGCGGGACCGCGACCGAGACCGAGACCGCGACCGCGACCGCGATCGGAACCGCGACAGAGATCGAGACTACAATAGCGGGCAGAAGCGCCCATTCGACGGCGGCGGCTACGATGACCCGAGGCAGGCTCGTCGCCGCTACTGAGCGTGCTTTCCGCAAGACGGGTATCATGGTAAGGCATCCCGACACAAGCATCCTACGCGCTGGGTAAGTATACTGATCAGCGCAACTCACTACAGCAACTCACCCGCAGACACCGGGTTTCGGACGAAGCTGCTGCCAACCGCAACAGCAAGCTGGTGAACCGAGCCACTAGGAAAACACGCAAGACACAACGGTGAGTCGGACTACCTCCTCAAGGGTAAGAACCGGCTCGCACACGACTTTGTACGATCAGCAAGGAGACGACCACAGGCGGACTTAGGAAAGCTGGGGAGGCTCCTTTTTTCCTTCTTGCTTATTTGTTGGATGCTTTCTGCTCCCCTTTTCTGTACGGCACGCGTGGTCTGCAAGGACTCCTTTGTACGAATAGCATAGGGAGGTAGGTGCGGATAGACTTTGCTGCAACTACGATCACTCGAGGGGCGCGTCCACATTCGTACTCTATAGAAGTCTCACCAATTTGAAAATGGACAATTTTGAGTGCGCCACGGCCATTGAGGCATTCCATTGTGAGCCTATCTATCTTCGCACAGGATTAACTACCATTCCTCACAGATCAATGAATCTCCATTCCTACAGCCTCGTGATGCCGTCTATTCGATCCACTCGCCCGCCAACCAGCGGTTGAGCACATCAAGCGAAGCAGCAGGCTGGTCGTACGGAACCATATGTCCCGCAGCATGGATGCGGGTGAAAGTCAAGTTTTGAGCCGACTTAACAGATCCGATCTTGGAGCCGTCATCTGAGAGCTTGAGATCTTCCAGAGAAGCCTTCTGGTAAGCCTTCTGGCCAGACCACTCCAGCTCGTTCGTCCAGGCCAGGTTTCCAAGCCAGTTGCAAATGTAGTCAGCATCACCAGCGTAAATAAGCACTGGGATCTCCTTTAGGATGCCCGGGACCAGGCGGTGGAATGGCTGCATCCAATCGCCGTTGAAAAGAAAGTTGCGGTTGATGTCCATGTTGCAGGAGTCGTAGTTATCGATCTCGGCACCAAGAGCCTTCTTGACTTCTGCCCTGTTGAGGTACTCTTGAATCCAGTCGAGCTCATCGTAGCAGAGGTTTCCGTTCTTGCACTGCTCTCGAACGTCGTATGGGTTCTTCCCGGTACGCTGGTATGGGCCAATCAGAGCGTTGTTGCAGTAGATGCTGGCCGGAACGCAAGACCAGACAGACTCGCTATTGTAGCAAGACTCGATCAAGCTCTGGCAGCGAGGAAGAGCATTGTCCATGCTGGTGCACTCTGATTCAGAAAGAACAGCTGGCCAGCCACCCTGACCGCAAGCCATTGGGCGGTAGTATTCATACTGGGTGAGACCATCGGTCAGACCGTTGCCGATGAGGACGGACTGCAAATTGATGTTGCGCTTCTTGTGAGAAAGGATCTCAGAGGCGAACACGGGGATGTAGTGACCGGCGTACGACTCTCCAGAAATGTGGAAATCCTGGTGAGAGTACTCTGGGAACTGCTTGAAGAAGAGAGTCAAGAGAGCGTAGACATCCTTCCCAGCTGCGACGGTGCTTGACACACTGCTTCCAGAGTAGGAGTATCCCACGTTGACAGGCTGATCGAGGAAAATTACCGAAGCATTCGCATTCCAGCTACTCGGGTTGTACTTCACACTACCATCCTTCTCGATTGAAGATGGGCCGAGCTCCATGAACAGGCCAGTAAGCGAAGAGCAACCTGGACCACCGTTCAACCAGAGGAGCACAGGGTCGTTCTTGGGATCGTTTCGTGATTCAAAGAACCAGTAGAAGAGATGCTTGTCGTCCTCCTCGTTGTCCAAGTATCCAGAATACTGCTTGACCTTGTCTACGCCCAAGCTCTGAGGGTCCACCTTCTTCGTGCGGAGATTGAAGTTCTCGAGGTGGCCATCAATCTCGCGTTGTTTCTCTCCCTTGGAATTGGTAGTGTACAGCTCCTGAATAGACTTGCCAGAGGTGACAAAGTCCCACTCCCTGTCATGCTTGCGAGAGTGCTTCTTCGGGCTGCTGAAGAAGGATGTCTGGCTCATGGCCTCGGGGAACATCATCGCGACTTCATCCCAGGTCTGACGGGCCTCTTCCGTAAGATGTTTGAGCTCATGCTGGAGGTTCTTCCACGATTTGGACAAGCCGGAGGCCTTATCACCTGCCGTCTTGAGGACATTCTGGACGGCTTCGGGAGCTTGCAATGGCTGTTGCTGTTGCGGGACGAAGGCCACGGCAGCTCCAACGAGGAGCGCCGATGCTGCGACCTTCATGATGATGGTCGGTGGATGAGTTGATGCTCAGAGGAGCAGCTTCCCAACGCGGTGGGACTGTGGAGAGCTAGGGTGGCTTTGGAGACGCAAGCGGAACAGGAAGAGTGACAAAGCTACAAATGAAGCTGCTGGTATCGCAAATGACCAGACAGCGGGATTCTGATGGATTGGAAGAGAGAGAAGCTGTGAGATGAAGAGGGAGGGAAGAAGAGAAGCAGGATGGTAGAGCAAAGGGAGCAGTCAGGTGTCGGCGTGCGTGACTACTTGTCTCGCCTCCTCCGCTGCCCGCCTGCCAACCTGCCTGCAAGCGCCTTCCACAGCAACGCATCATGCGTGAACCTTATCGCAAATCGCCGATGTTTAGCCGCCCTATCACGTGCCGATGATGAAATGAGTGAACGTGAGTCGAATTTCCAAGCCGCGAGATATTTCACACTTTCGGTACGCAAGTCGAGCGACCCTTCACAACATACACAGTCACAGATCAAAGAGTCAAAATGCCGTCGGCGCAGATCAACCAGCCGTCAAACCAGATCAAGTTAACCAATGTGTCGCTCGTTCGCATGAAGAAGGGCAAAAAGCGTTTCGAAGTCGCTTGCTACAAGAACACAGTCACGTCTTTCCGCGCCGGCAACGAGACAGACCTCGACAATGTCCTGCAAATACCCAACGTCTTCTTGAACGTCTCAAAAGGCCAGGTTGCTCCGAATGAGGAACTAAAGAAGGCCTTTCCGGGCATGACAAGAGACGAAGTGGTACTGGAAATTTTGAAGAAGGGAGAGATCCAGGTTGGTGAGAAGGAGCGGTCACAAGAGTTGGACAGAGTTCACAAGGAGGTGATCGAGATCGTTGCAGGCAGGTTAGTCGACCCAAAGAGCAAAAGAGTGTATACAACGGGTATGATTGAGAAAGCGCTGGATCAGCTTAGCAGTCAAGGAGGACAAGCCGGACGTAGCGCTGGTAAAGGCAGTGCCGAAGGAAGCGATAGGAGCAAGAGCAGAGATCAGAGCGCTGCGCCAATTGAGTCTGGATCAAGCACACCGGCCAAGTCGAACGGCGATGCGAACGGCAGCGAAGAGAAGACGGAGAAAGCAAAGCCAAAGTGGACGGGCGTGACTACAACAAGAAGTGCAAAGTCGCAGGCTCTGGAAGCGATGAAGGCTCTGATCGCGCACCAGCCCATTCCAGTTGCACGGGCGAGGATGAGGCTGAGAATCACTTGCCCAACGAGCATCACAAAGCAGACTGTGAAGTCAGCGCCCAAGTCAGAAGGCGAAGAGGCGACATCGAGCTCGGTCAAGGACAAGATTTTGAGCTTCGTGGAGCAGGTCGAGAACCAGGACGTGGCGGGAGACGAATGGGAGTGTGTGGGTTTCGTGGAGCCAGGCAGCTTCAAGACTCTCAGTGAGTTTACGAGCGCACAAGCGAAAGGAAGAGCCAGGGTCGAAGTGCTTGATACGGCCGTTACGCATGAGGATTAGACGACCGTCATGAGAGAAATGTATGATGATAGAGCTGGAAGCGTTCAAGCGAGTCTCGAAACGGCTACAAATGAAAACGAGAGGGTACTTTGCGACTTTCGTGAAAGATTGCGGACGCCATGCACTTCCGGTGCTCCTCGCTACTCCTCGCGGGCTGTGCTCACCTTTGCCCTTCTCTCCTCCCCGAACTCTTCGATGCGGTGGATCAACATCTCTGGCAGCTCGCTGTCTCCTGTGATCATCTTGCTGCACGCCAGAAATCGATCTGAGAAGATGGTCCACAGCTTACGATCCATTTCGGTCTCATTTCCGGGACGTGGAAAGTAAGGGTCATTCCCATGGTCGCCCAAGAAGGCTTGAGCAGCTTTCTCGACACCGTCCTTGTCGACGGTGATTTCCCTGACGCAATCGAAGTCCAGTATCCACATTCTGTGCGGTCCTAAGATGTCAGAACCGAATGTCTGCTCGCCTGGTCGGCTTGGGGCAAGCACGAATTCGACGTCTCTGGCATCTGTCTTCGCGTGCCAGTAGATGACTGCCAAGGCTTCAGCCATCACTCGCGCGTAGCTTTCGACCGGAAGGCTCATGCTCTCCATCTGGTCCATGTGGAGAGGCTTATTGCGCAGTTTGAAGAACCTGCTCGGGCGAGGGTTGTGTGTTCTGCGTCCAAGGTACGATCGCACTATGCAATCAGTATCTTGCGGGTTTCGCTTGACCAGCTCTCTGCTATCCCGTGGACAGAAAAGATCAATCAACTTCTCGCGCGTTCGGGTTTGAAACGGCAGGATGCGCTCTGTGACGAGAGTGTTGCAGTGCTCATAACCAGACGGGAAACTCGATGCGTGATGTCTCCACCATGCATCATCGTCGTTTCTAATGTACTCTCGGTGTGCCGGGATATTGACATGCGTTGGAAATCCGAGGGTTGCTTGAACTTCTTTCAGACTGTACTCGATGCGCTTGTGCATGATTGAGTCGTTCAGGAGTGAGCGACCTTCGCCCATGTCTTCGCGCTTGATCGCATCTGTCGGAGTTGGTATATCCGTGTCTTCGGCCCAGACGCTGCCGCAATGGCCCTGCCCAATTCGACGAAATCGGCGTGAATGCTCCATCCTGAGTTGAGCTTTGCTTTTTGGGGTTGGATATGCTATCTATGATGTTGTTGTGGGTTGGAAATCCTGAAGAGGACGCAGAAATCCAGAGATGGGTTCAAAAGGGATGAAAGCCAACACAAGATCGGTACCCGGATGACTCAACAGCTACCAGACTGTCCTCAGCAACGAGCGCCCATTGGACTTTCCCTCATTGGTCATATTTCCAGGAAACATCTAAGGCTCTAAGCTACACAGTTGCGCAGCTATGCTTTCACGGCGCAGCGCCTTTTGCTTTCATGGACTTCAAACAAAGCCAATACCGGTCTGGCGCAATTCACATGCAAACTCGGAACTTGCCGCACTGAGCGAGCGACGCCGTAACTCGAATTCACCACGAGGCTTCATACTCTCGAGCACAATTGGTTTTCACGTTGATACACCCAAGCACACCCTCGATCATGTGGCCTCCAGGCGAATGGACGCGCAGGCCACGAGAGGCGTACTGGAGGGACCGAGGAGCAGCGCAACGCTTTGGAGGTCCGAAGTTTCTGGAGGAAATGCAGCAGATGCGGAATGAGGAGCGGAAGCAAGAGCAGGAACACATGGAGTAGAATCACGAGGAGCAGCAGCCGCATCGGCGAAAGCAGATATAAGTCTGCGTGGATGTTGCCCATCCGATTGATCTTGAGACTCAATAGGCTGGAAAATGAATGTTGGTTACAAGTGTATGTTTCGCCAGGCGCGTAAGGAGGAGTTGAAATATGGTAGGAACTGGCCTCCGCATTGCAAGGTTCTGGAAATGTTTATACCAGGTCATTAGAACCAAAAAGGTAGGTATGCGCGTTTCAACTTTTACCCATCCGTTGCATTGGGCGTTGGAATTGATTCCCAAGTATGCTGAATGGGGACATTGGATGCCTGGTCAACAGTGAGCCGCATGGCTTCACTTTTGCAATGTGAGAAGAACAATGGCTGCTGCCTTTCGTTATCTACATCAAGCCATGTCGCTGTATGTAAGCACTGTGCACGGTCTCAATACATAAGCTGAAGTCGCTACTAGGTAGCCTTGGGACGCAACAGCGTGTGGAGCTACAAAGCTCCGCCGTCCTCTGCCGTCGATCTCGCCCGAATTCACAAAAATTGAATCCAACCACCAACAAACACTCACCCGAACAGTGCAATTCCCTCACCATGGCTCCAAATATCCCACCAATGATCGGGCCGGTCCTGGGTCTCGCAGGATGGACCTTCGTAATGGAATCCTGGATGTAAATCTTCCCCCCCCCCCCCAAGCTCTCCATGATATATATCCACAGCATTATTAACCTCCTCCTCCTCTTCTTCTTCTCTGCAGGTATGCCTACCGCCTCCCAGACCTGCAGAAATACAAAGTCAAAGTCAACCCGAGCATGTCCAAGGCGGACATGAACAGCCAGATCCCGCGCCATCGCCAATTCCCCGCGGACAACTATGACCACCTCCACGAGCAACCTACCGTTTTCTACGCCGTGGCTCTGAGCTTGGCGTTTATGGAGGCGGACGATCGGGTTACGGTCGGGCTGGCGTGGGGATATGTGGCTATGAGGGTGGTGCACAGTTTGTTGCAGGCGACGACGAATGTGATTCCGAGGCGGTTCGTGGCTTTTGCGACGAGCAGTTTGATCCTGTTGGGATTGACGGGCAGGGCGGCTCAGAGGTGCTTTTTCTGATCTAATTGACAGCTTGACGAGACGACGGAGCGCAAAAACGTGAGGGAGGGTTCGAGTTCCGTTGGGAAGCGATACGGCACCCGGATGTGTTGTGCTTCCTATACCCATCACATGCAGTCTCTTCTCACAATTGCAACCCACTCATATCCGCAGCTCTTGTGCAATATGTCAAATCTTCCATTGCGGGTATCTGTCCCGTTCGTTGTGCGCCGCCCAATGCAAAAGAGTATCGTACACATAACCCGTGTCCACGCCGCCTCCACCTCCATCTCTTCTTCTGTCTCGTCCATGCCACCCCAATTGCTCCCTTTTCTCTTCATATCCTAAACATCTCCTTCCCATGGAACGGACTCCAGACACCTCGCACACTCTCCTTCTCACTCCGAACCTTCCCACTCCCGACAACCCTTTTCAATTTCTCCCCGCTAGCCCCCCTCAACAACTGCACCTTCCCCAGTATCTCACCCGGTGTCATATTCCTCACACATATCGCCTTTTGTCGCCCATTGATGTAGTGTCCTGTCACGACGGGGTGTTTCTTGGGTCGAGGAGAGACGGTGATTTCGATGTTGGGGTTTTCGCGCGCAAAGGTCGGGAGGGACTTCTTGAGGAAGTCGCTACACAGATCAGTAGCGTCAGTGTCTGACATACTACGCTGGGAAAAGGGGGTAGTGACTGACTTCATGCCTCTGCTGCTGCCGGCCCAGTCGCAGTAGTAGAAATCGAGGCGTTTACATTGGAGGATGAAGGCGCCAACGCCATTCTGCGGACCACATTAGCCCTCGATCAGCGCGGCATATGTTTCAAGACACACTTGAGGCTTTGCTACTGTTCGTAGGGCTTGCAAAGGCATGTTGACTGGATAAGTTGGAGAAAGCGAACTATCCTAGGATGACTTCGGAGAAGGTATCGGGATTGCCAAGACTTTCCATGATAGTCACGTGTTTTCAATTTACACTGCACAGAGTGTACGAGAACTAACTACTCAGAAGTCCTTCAAGCTTTCTGTCGATGTGACAAGAGCTAGAGCGCGATAGAGACGTCCAAACTCCATGTTGTTACACAGCTGAAGGATCCATGAACTGGCTCAGCCACCTATCAGCACGGGCGGCGCGGGCCTGTGCTAGGCTCTCGCTCTCCTCATCTGGTTCCTCTGAAGGCGGATAGTAGCTACTGCTTGATGAGCTGACAGGGGGTGAGTTAGGAGACCGGACCTCATTCTACGAGGCTCCATCGGTACCGTTGCTCATTCGTGAAGCCTTCGTCTTCTCCTGCAGCCATGTGTTTGCGTTCGCGAACATGTTCCTGATCTCAGTCGATAATATCGCACTGTCAGCAGCCTGGACTCCTGCATTGATCGCGTCCCACATCTTCCACGCCTTTTCGAGATCAGCAGAGATGTCGAGCGCGTGATTGAACCATTGTGCAATATTCGCGCGGCGCGAGGGCTCTTGCGATAGCTCATCCAAGTGGCTCTTAACCACAAGCGCCAACCCAAGATCAGGCTCCTTGCCAAAAGGAAGCTTTGCACCAACATCCGTGAAGTCGGCATTGTCCCTGATACGCACTGCACTTCCACTCATCATCATATTGCAGCCATGGATCTCCGTAAGGTCACGCAGGCTGTTGCGCACTGCGGCTGCCACTTGATGAAAGGCGAGCAGGTGTCTTGACAGAGGTCCTGTGTAGCCAATCGCATCGTGTTGGAAAGTTCCGAGGCAAGCGACGCGGCTAATTAATAGCACATTCGCCTTGTCGCTTTCGCTGCCACGCATTGGAGCGCCGCTATACGGAGGAGTGAGGAAGAGCTGCTTGTTGTTGAGTACATCCATTCGTAGCAGTTCGAACGCTAGGAATATCGCTTCTTCTGCCTCGCCAGGTGGATCTGCAAATCGTCAGAGACGCGCAGATTGAAGTCGGGCACGCACATACCTGTCTTGCTTAGATAGCCGTCGCTGCTTGCTTGCTCAAAAGCCGTCTTCAGCGCTTTGCCCCAAGCCGAGAGCGTATGGTCCGAATTGATGTAGTTTCTGTCTTGCAGGAATCGCCACATGATGTTTGACAGGAGCTCCTTTTGATGACTGAGAACAGAATGCTCTCCATTGTTTTTCCGGGTAACGGTCTTCTTTGCCAGTGTCTCGTCAGACAGCACAGCGATTGCATACTGAATCGGACATGTGTTCACGTCGATCTGCTTCGCTTCGGCGGATTGAGACATGAGGGATTCTTTGACATGCCAGCTCTCGGCGTCTCTGGTGTTGTCTGGAGATAAAGCGTCGCTCACGCCAAGTGGTCGCTTACCGTTTTCGTTGAACCAGCATATCAGGTCCACCTCCTTCTTGGAGAAGTACCTATGCAGCGGTTGGGTCAGGAGAGCAAGTGTTCGCGTACGTAGAGGCCGCAGCTTCTCTTGTACGAGCTCCTATTGCCAGTCAGTAGGGCCCAATTAGTGGTGAAATGGCATGCTTACCCTGTATACTTGGGAATTGCCTCCATCCAACGGCGGAGTCTCGAAGACTTCCTGCCGCGTGCGCCAGTTGAGTACTCGATGCCCCACGAAGCCGTGCATTTGGTATGCAAAGATCTCTTCGGGCAGCCTTTGACTAATGAACTCGTGAGTATCGTTCGAGACGTTTTCTGCATCAAGTTGCTTGATCTCCCCATTCTCGAAAACGATCACCATGTGCTTGACAGCTGCCTTCGCTTTGCGGAAAAGTGCGAGATAGTCCTCATCCTTTGCTCGAACGCAAACAGCGTGACCGTCATTACCGGCTTGTGCCATTACTGCTCGAGCGGCAGGAATCTTGGGCGTCGAATCCATGTCGATTTCCGGGAGAGGCGACAATATGCTTGTGCCGGCGAGAAGGCACAGATCCACGAATTGTGACTGGTTCAGCACAAGCTTCGCAAGGATTTGATCCTTGGAGATGAACGCAACGCGCTTACTGTCCCAATCGAAACTGATCAAGACCTTTTCAGCGCCAAAGACCAGGACTGATGCGGAGCCGTATATGGCGCTGAGGTACTTCTCCCGCTCCATGTGCACAAGCTGCGCGGCAGCGCTGTACGGCGCTACCGCCACATACACACCCTTTCGGTGGAGGTGGAAGAGAAGTGATCTCACGATGTGTGATGTCCGGTACGTGCATGCTTTACCGAATGCCAGAACTGCATCGTCGCCTCGTCCAAGATCGTATACTCGCCACGCTGTAATATGTTAGATTCTACACAGCTTTTCGTCAGGGAGGAAGGGGAATGCAGAAGGAGATAGGTCGCCGCACCTTCGTCCAGACCAGCAATGGCCTTCTGGCTCTCCTTCGCAATACTCTTGCGATCTTTGCATGCTGTATCGAGGCCATTGAAAATAAACATGGGCTTGATGCCGGCCTTCTTCAGGTTCTCTAGATCGCTGTCGACATGTTGTTCGAGAGCAAATGGAAGGCCGCCAAGCGCCGGAAGAAGAGGCTCGCGGGTCTGGGGATTGGTGAGCAGCGTGTGGAGGTAGTCCTCGCCATCGAAGCCGACGACGGCGCCGTCGAACTCTTGGAGTTTTGCGTTGAGCACCAGGCTTTCCGACTTCGCCCATTCCTTGAAGGCAATCGACTCCATACTGACCGCGCGCTCCGATAGTGTTCAGCTCCGATGAGATGTGTGCCTTCTGTATGAGGTTTAAGAAAATGTGGCCAAGCTCACTCCGCGAAGAGTAGCATGCGGCGGCGGCCGCTCTGGCTTCGGTGCGTGGCCAACAAAATGGTCCACTGCTTCTGTGCGCGGCGGATCTTGACCCTGATAGGTGTTATGCGGGAGAAGACCGAGCAATCTCGAAAGAGTAGCGATATGGCCGACGGGAGGTGATGGTGTCGGCGACGGCAGGTTGAGCAAGTCGAGACGGAGAGTTGGGTGGTCGTTGGTCGTTGCTATGTGAGTGAAGCAGGGCAAGGGCAAGACGAGGCTAGTTGAGTGCCATAATCTGGCCCGAGCGCTACTTCTGCAGGTACAGCCGCGCTAGTCCCAATCCAGAGAAGCTACCTTGATGCGCGACCGCCAGGGCGACAGATAGAAGTATGTTTACCTCAGAACGAAATACAGTGTTGGAAATGTAACGCAGATCTACACAATAGCATCTGTCATATTCCCCCAAAACGCCATCCAATGCACGACCGCGCCCTACGGGTCGGGTCCTTCACTGCACCTTCTGAATCTTACACGTCCATCCTGACTCCTGGCTAAGTAACGGTAAACTCGCACCCAAACACCACCCCAGCTCATTACCTTTGATCTTCTTTGCGATCTTGACCTCTCGGTCGATTGGCATCTCGTAGCCGGTATGTAGCAACGCCAACATGAAGTTCAAGTCCAAGCATGTCTCTGGTCGGTCCTTGAGCTCTTCCATGGCGCCAGGAACCGATTCGAACACGTTCCAGGCATCTCCACCCTGGCAGACACGAGCGGTCAAGTCCTTCAGCTCACGAAGCGTGAATGACTCCGGCATTCCCAATGGCTGTGCACGGTCGTAGAAGTAAGAGAAAAGATAGATGTCTTCCCTGGCGAACGTCTTCTCAAGGCTTGGCTGGTGGACGCCGTTGAATGCACACGGAGCAAGCTTGCACTCCGCTTCCTTCTTCAACGTCTTCTCCGCCAACGCTCGGCATTGCGCTGGGCTACCAACAGCTGGACCAGTCATATTGACAGAGACGCTCTTTCCGAGAGCATGGCCTTCGCCCAGAGAGACCTCTACTTCCTTGCTCATGCCAATGCCAAAGCAAGGGTTGGACACGGGCTTATTCAGCCATGTACTCGACGCTTCGTTGTTCTCATACATGCCTTCGATGATCACCCGGTGCAGATTGTTGCGTGCTTCCATAAGACCATAGCCGAGGTAGGAGTGCTGGTAAAGGGTGAAGTCACGTCCGCCGAAGTTGAGATCGTACTTGTGGTCACCTTCTTTGAGTGTCTCCGGCATACCTCCGTCCGGAGCCTGCTTGAATGTCGGCTCGAAGACGATCTGAGTGCTACCGCCCCCAAGGTCGAAAACTGCAGCGGTTGGGCTCTTATCCGGGCCGCCGATCTTGCCCAGGAGATAATTGGTGGTGATCCAAGCATATACACCCTCATCTTTACCATCCATGACCTCGACTCCGCCCTTCTCCTCACTGACCACGGGAAACGGATAGACCGTCTCCAATCTGTTCCTAACAGCCTTGAGAATGGCATCACTCATTTCGGGCCCAAGTTTGCGCAGGCCCGCGGTGGCTTTGACTGCCACCGGAGTACATCCCTTGATCTTGTCCGGCACATGCTTCATCGCAACTTCCATGAGCACATCCAAGCTCTTAGCCGCGCCTTCAGCATCGCTCTTGTAGCTGCTCAGCCCGGAACCACCCTCTTTCTTCGCTGTCATCTCAAATTTCTCATCTTCCAGCTCGGGCGTTGGCCCGCAGTTATTGAATCGGTAGACGTGTATTCTGCTGCCCGTACTTCCCGCATCGATCATGAGCGCATATTGAATCAGAGGCTTGTCCTTTGAATAGCTACGCGTACACCTTGTCGTAGAAATCGAAGGGTCGCTGGGTACATCTCCTCCTGGAAACTTCCCAGCACTGGACAGAGAATCCGTGCCAGCATACTTGCCTCCAGGAACGATGTAGTATAGAACTGCGAGCACGAAGAAGATCAAGCAGCCGGTCTTGATGTACCGCGCCCTTGTGCCTTGATTCATCCACGCGGCTTGTACCTTTTCTTGCATTGATCCCGATTTGCGTTTGCTGAACGAATCGTGGCGGTTGCGCTTTTCGTGGGGCTCCTGTGACTCCCTCTTCGGTAGTGTAAGGGAGGAGGAACGGCGACGAGGCGTGGAACTGAAGCTCACGTACGACCAGAGCGAAGGTCGTTGGTGTGTACCAGTGGTGGTTGACATTAAGTAGTGAGTTGGCCCAACTCTCAAGTCATTGCACTCAATGCCGTCGCGAATGTCCCCGTTGAAAGAGCGACTTGGTGAGAATCGATTCGCGTACGTTACTGGAGGAAGGTGGTGTTGCAAGGGAAAGAGAGATGGAAAAGTGAACACGAGTCGCTCTCAACTTCGCCCCTCGCTCCAGCCATAGGCCTCTGCGCCGCTTGGACCCCTAATCTTGGTACCTGGAACGGCCCGAGACGATCTGCATGCTAGGCCACTAAAGGCTTCTCGCACGGGATGATATCAAACGTCAGACAGCGGCAGCCTGCCACTTTCTCTTACCTTCCCCAGTGTTATATGTACAGTTTTACTCCTTTTCACAGGCTTGAATCGACGGACCGGTACATGAACCAACAATACTGAACAGGCGGTGATCAACAATATCCTGCCTTCTCCAACTTCCAATTACGAATCCCGAGCTAGCTTGCCACCCCTACAATGGACGTCCAGCTATACGTTTACGACCTCACAAGAGGTATGGCGAAAGCCATATCTCAACAGCTTCTCGGCATCCACATCGAAGCAGTCTATCATACTTCCCTGGTATTTGGCGACATCGAATACTTCTTTGGTGCTGGCGTCCAGACCTGCTACCCCGGAACCACACATCATGGCCAGCCGATGGAGATAATACCTCTAGGGACTACTCACCTACCGATGGAAACGATCATGGAATATCTTGAGAGCTTAAAGGAAGTCTACACCCCCGAGAGCTATGACTTGTTCGCCCACAACTGTAAGTATCATCAAACGATGGTTCAAACAGATATTTCGATTGGCTAAACAAGTTCTACCACAGGCAACAACTTCACAAACGACTTTGCCATGTTCTTAGTTGGCCGAGGAATACCTGGTCATATCACGAGCCTCCCGCAGAAGGTGCTGGATACGCCATTTGGACAGATGTTGAAGCCCCAGATCGATGCCAGCATGAGATCAATTACACAAGCCGAGGTTCCTGCGCCTAATAGGCCGCCTCCCAATGGTGCCGCGTCTTCCTCATCTGGGTCTTCCAAAGTACCTTCAGTAGCTACGAACAACGAGGTGTCGACAAATGGATCGACGAGCAGATATGGCAAGGTGATCAACTTGTCAAGTCTGACTACACTACAGGAGCACACAGCGGCAGCCTCCGATACATGCGTTACGATCTTCTTCACATCTTCCACTTGCGCACCGTGCAGACTGGCATACCCAATGTTCGACAATCTAGCTGGCGAAAACCCCCAAGCACTCTTCGTCAAGGTCGACATCAACGCAGCGCAAGACGTCGCGATGAGATATCAAATTCGGGCTACTCCAACCTTTATGACTTTCTCGAAGGGCGCCAAGCAAGACGAGTGGTCTGGAGCGGATCCCAATGTGCTAAAATCGCATGTCGAGCGACTCATTCAAGCGACATTTCCTCCGCATCGCCACTTGACGTTGAAGGTGCCCACCTTACAATTTGGCTCGATGCGGCCGGTAACATATGCAAAGGTACCGCCTCTCGATAAGCTGATGGCAAAGATCGGTTCTTCTTCAACGCAGAAAGATCTTGTTGCCTTGAGGACATTCTTGGAAAAGCGAAGCGAAGATCCGAAAGAGGCACCCCTTCCTGATCTACACAGCATGTCTAAGACTTTCCAATCCAACGTGCTTGCACTACCTACAGAAGTCCGCTTCGCCGCCGTCGATCTCCTGAGATGCGCTATGGTCGATCCACGAGTGGGGGGCTATTTCGCCGAAGAGAATCAGCCAAAGACCGTACCGGCGTTGATTGAGCATGTCAACAATTTGAAAGACTGCCCGCATAATCTGCGTTTGGTCACAATACACCTGGCGTGCAACGTCTTTGCCTCTCCACTATATGTGAGAGAGCTCTTCCATTCGGACGACACCTCAATATCCCAGCTCATCCAACTCATCACATCTTCGCTACTTGATACTACACATCCAACGACACGTGTAGCTGCTGCTTCTCTAGCTTTCAATCTGGCTACTTCAAACTATCGCGTTCGCCGGGAAGAAGGAGACGATGCGTTGGCGGAAGCTGAGCAGGTGGAATTGGCCGCATCACTTCTGGAAACTTTTTCCGACGAAGACAGTGCAGATGCTACTAAAGCATTGTTGTTGGCATTTGGGTACCTGATCTACTGTGCCCCGGAGGACGGAGAGCTTTTTGATCTCTGTGGAGCTCTGAATGCCAAGGCGAAGATCATGAACTCCAAGGGACACGACAGCCTTACGACGGAAGTCGCAAGCCTTCTGTAAAACAACTCGAATCCTTGTAAATGGTAGAATAATTACAATCGGCAGCCCTGCTGTATGACCACTGCATCTTACAAGAGACCCACATGAACGCTATCACCGAGCTTTCCCCGACCGCACGTGCGGCTTCTTGAACAGCAACCTGATAACTCTCTCCATTACAAACCACCACTCCCACCCCTCCTCCATCCCATCAAACAACCCAACCCAACCCACCCCACCCCACCCCGCCCCAACCATGACGACCACCGCCGCCCCACCACCACCACCACCTCACACTTCCACGCACACATACTTCTACAAAATCCTCCCCACCGCACCCCCCTCCCTCCTCCCGCCCACCCTCCCCCTCAGCCCCCTCGACTCAAAAGACAATTTCATCCACCTCTCCACGGCAACCCAAACCCCCCTGACGGCAAACAGCTTCTTCTCCGGCCACCGAAAACTCTGGCTCCTGAAATTGCGCGTGGAAGACTTAGACGGGAGGGTGGAATTTTTGGAGGGCATGGAGGGGTGTCCGCATTTGCATGGGTCGGAAGGGGGCTTGGGGAGGGGGAATGTGGTGGAGGTGATTGTTGTGGAGAAGAGGGAGGAGGAGGGGGATGGGGAGGGGGATTGGAGGGATGTGGAGGCGTTGAAGGGGTTGGAGGATTGAATGGATGGGGTTTTTGGTTTGGGAGGTGGGAGGTGTTCGACACGGCTCGATCACGTGGGAATTGGGGTATTCGAGATTGCCACCGCGTTGGAGAACAGCGAGTGAAGCAGACGCACCGCCGGCAGAGCCTCACGAATTTCGGCACTTCTGGAGCACAAACACGGCAGAGACAGCAAGGATCGGAACTGGTGTTCGCACTTGTCAAAGAGTGCTCATATCGGCGATACCTAGATGACCTTGCCCGATGCCCACGCCGCATATCAGAATATACCCACACATACCAAACGCCTCGCTCCAATGCACGCTCAAGATCGAAGATGCTTTGCGAAAATGACAGTAACGTCAAAACCATTATAACTTTCCCAGGGCCCAAGTCTCCCCCTAACTCGCGTAGAGCTTTCGCAGATTCACTGCATCTTACACTGAGGAGTACACTATGTCCTTCTCAATGATTTTTCTTCTAGTGACGCCGGCTCGCTGACCTCCTGCACCGGCGGTGCCACGTTTCTCTCCCTCCCAGCGGTGCCGTCCAAAATGAACGGTCCAGCATCGTTTCGCGGAGTCATAGGCCCCTCCACAATTGGACCAGCAGCCAGAGCAAATGGAGCATGTGATGTTGGAGTCATCGACCTCGGTCCGATAGGGTCACTCGTAGTCCGCGACCCTCCGTTGGACGCAATGTTGATAGGCTGTGTAATGGATGACGATTCACCATGGTTCAGCCGAGGCGGTCGGTTCTCATGCATTGGAGACGGCGTGTCCAGCGCCGTGTGGCCCATAAGCGCAGCCAGGTCTTCGTCTGTCTGCTGATTGCGGTTGCGACTGCTGTTTCTCGGGAGTGCGTTCGTGCGTATGTGCTCGCCATCGTCACTGTGCTGAGCTTCAGCGCTCTCGTCAGACGAGCCACTTGGCTCACCTTGCGCGTGTGATTGTGACCTCGCCATCTCCTCGGGTGATTCTTCGTCCCAATCCTCGTCCTCTGGCTGCTCGACATCGGCCTCCAGGTCGGCCATGAAGCGACAGTTCGGGCACAGGAAGTTGGGCCACTGCGGGCTGTGTATCAGGTTCCGTATGCATTTGTAGTGCCATACATGGCTGCAGGGAGCCACAAACAAGGCCTGGCATGGGGCGACTGGATTCAGGCAGATGGAGCACTCGGAGCTGTTCACGCTTCCGGCGTCGGAGTCTCGATTCTTGGCCCCGACTGCGCTCTTGAGCAGTCGCTTGTGAGCCGAAGTGTTGAAACTGTTCAAGCTCTTCTGCCAGCCGCGGTTCACCTCGACGCGGATCTTGACGCAGCGGAATATGACCTCTTCGCCTCCCTTGAAATCGATGCCCAGCTGCACCACATCTCCATCGTTCACGGGATAAGGGCGACTTTCGAGGCCGGGACTCGACAGCCGCACGTGATTTAAGAACGTGCCGGAGCTCGACTTGACGTCCTTGATGTACCACTGCCCTTCTGTGCACCAGAATTCGCAGTGTCTTCTGCTGACCACCTTGGACTTGAAGCCGACCGGGAAAGTGGCCGGGTCTCCCGTGTGGTGGTCTCTTTCGCTGTACCTGCCTACCTTGACGACTTGCGTGGGTGTCTTCAAGGTACGTGAGAGGGCAGTGAACTGCAGAGACGGTCGGGACGATCGCGTCTCGACATGTGGAATGAAACGGATCGAGGGCAAGTTGTCGCGACTGGAGCCCGGCTCTGGCATGTCGGCACGCGGCGTGGAAGTCGTGTCGGCGGCGGACGAGGCTCTGCGCTGCGATGAAGCGTGCGGGTGATTTGCAGGCGGGGACGTGGGCGTGGGCGTGTGCGTGTGCGTGTGCGTGTGCGTGGGCGTAGGAGCCAGGTTGCCGACGGCGCGACTCCTGGTCAGAGTCATGACGCCTGGAGTGCTGGGCTCCGGTGAAGCTGAGGCCGTCGAGGTCGACGTCGGGTGCAGGGACTCTCTGCTCAGGCCGCTCCTGCCTTGGATGGTAGGTATCCAGCCGTCGCCGTTCTGGGAGGGCGAGACGGGCTGGCCACACCCGCTTCCGCTACCAAGGCCGCTAGCACCCCGCTCTCCCGCGTTTGTTGGGCGATGCGGAGTTGTGCCGGCTGGTGGAGCATTGGCGGGTGCAGGATAGGACGTCGAGCGTGACAGCGGCGGAGTGTCCGAGGATGAGCGAGCCGGGTGGGGGTGGGAGTGGGAGTGGAGGGATCGCAGGTACGACAGACCTCGCAGGCGCGACGGACGGGGCAGCGAGGCAGAAGTAGCGTTGGAGGTCGCCGTCGAGGTATGGACCGAAGCAGCAGGAGCGGCCGAGCCCAACATGATCACCGGCCGAGTCCAGACACTCGGGTCGTTTAGAGAAGGCGTGAACGTGATACTCCAGCGGTCCAGGACGGGTGCATGGAAGGAGCGGGATGTTGCAGCACTGGGCGTTGTATTGCAGGACTGATGAGGGTGTCGAGCACCGCGGCGTTGTGTATAATAAGGTAGTGGGACCAGGTAGTGTCCTGCATCAGCTCTGTGGCGCCACTTGAATGCTTGTTGCACGGTATACCGCAGTGAATGAGAGGAAGCGACGTCGAAGCGGCAATGTGACCACGCGCGACGAGGAGAAACCAACTTGGAAGGTTAAAAAGCAGAGGAAACACCGTGAAGTCGATGAAACGGCGCCTTCCCTCCATGATATCGGTGCATTCGTCATAGCGGCCGCTCATGGTCACCCACCTCATGGTTCACGCGTATTCGGCGCCAGCCGAGTGCTCCACAACGCTAAAAGAAGAAACATCGCAGACCTGGAACTTCCAGCGTATAACTTAGTCACTGTAGTGGCTTCACGTCAAGCAAACTGTGAGAGAAGCCTTCCACCACACGACCTCTGCTTTTCCATACATGCTGCGTCTCCCGACCATGAGCAAGGCGCTCTCCCTCCCGCGGCATCTCTCACGAAGCGCAACGACCGCTCTCCGGAATCCCTCATGCCTGCGACAGTATGCGACAGTCTCACCCGCCCCCGAGCGACATCCCGCCGAGCGAGATAATGCAGAGCTCGAGCAGATAACCACATTACCAAATGGCATTAGAGTAGCCACGGAGGCTCAGCCGGGACACTTCTCGGGTATTGGAGTCTACATCGATGCCGGATCACGGTACGAGACCGACGCTCTACGGGGAGTCTCACACATTATCGACCGGCTGGCTTTCAAATCGACAACAAAGCGAACCGCTGATCAGATGCTGGAGTCGATGGAGTCGTTGGGAGGCAACATCCAGTGCGCATCATCCAGAGAAGCTCTGATGTACCAATCCGCTACATTCAACTCTGCAGTACCAGACGCAGTTGCTCTACTCGCGGAGACAATCCGGTATCCGAACATCACAGAAGAGGAGGTTGCGCGACAGCTGGAGACAGCAGATTATGAGATCGGCGAGATTTGGGGCAAGCCGGAGCTGATACTGCCGGAGCTGGTACACATGGCAGCGTACAAGGACAATACCCTGGGCCTCCCACTACTATGTCCAAAGGAGAGGCTGGACAGCATCAATCAGCGCACTGTGGAAGCATATCGTAAGGCCTTCTTCAAGCCGGAGAGGATCGTCGTCGCGTTTTCTGGCGTACAACATGAGACTGCAGTCAAACTTTCGGAGCAGTACTTCGGTGATATGGCAACGCAGAGCATTACCACATCGGCTTCGGCGCAAGAAGCACAACAGGTGCAGCCTCCTTATCCGACCTCACAAGTTCCTCCTCAAAACGACTCGCGGCTCTCGTCACGAATACCGTTTTTGAAGAATCTGTCGACCTCGGCTTCGCAAAAGGCGACTGTGTCGCCGCTTGACCCATCTCAAATCATTCCTGATCCGTTGGAGCAGCCCATTGACTACGATGCTCCGTCGCACTACACAGGTGGCTTCTTGACCCTGCCACCCTTGGAAATTCCTCCCAGCCCCATGCTTCCGCGAGTCTCCCACATTCACTTGGCCTTCGAATCCTTCCCAATTGGATCGCCTGACATATACGCACTCGCAACGCTGCAAACACTACTTGGAGGAGGTGGATCTTTCTCCGCCGGTGGTCCTGGCAAGGGCATGTACAGTCGTCTCTACACGAATGTGCTCAACCAGTACGGCTGGGTGGAGAACTGCCATGCGTTCAATCATGCATACATCGACTCTGGCCTTTTCGGTATCTCAGCAAGCTGTGCCACCCAATTTGTGCCGCGCATGTTAGACACTATGGCTCGTGAGCTGAGCCTCCTCAGCACCGAGACTGGACTTGGCCGATTATCCGAGATTGAGGTCAAGCGGGCCAAGAATCAGCTTCGATCGTCCTTGCTCATGAACCTCGAATCGCGGATGGTCGAGCTTGAGGATCTCGGCAGGCAAGTGCAGGTCCACGGTCGTGTCAAGCCTGTGAAGGAGCTGGTTGAGGGCATTGAGAAAGTGACCATGACTGATTTGAGGAGGGTTGCCAAGCAGGTCTTCAGCGGACAGGTGAAGAACCGAGGCAACGGCTCTGGCGCGCCGACTGTCGTGCTGCAACAGGGCAAAGAGGAGGGTGTCGCCCTACAGAACTTGCCTTGGAGCAATATCCAGGAAAGGATTGCTAAGTGGGGGCTTGGAAGAATGTAGAGCATTGAGATCTACCATCATCGACATGGCGTTTTCGAAAAGCGTGTATAGATACCTTTAGTACTCTTCGATCCGTGAAGTCTATGATCTGACGGCATAGCGTGGCATTGTAAGATAGCAGACAGAGAATGAGATGACCTGTGTACAGGCCTCTTTCAAGGCTTTAAAATGCATCGGTACCCTATCTCAGGTCTGGCCTGATTTACGCAAACCACGACCAGACGGCAGTCGGAGAAATACCGGCGCTACGTCCAGAATCTCCTTGCTAGCGCCCGTCCGCTCTTTCCAAGCCCGCGGAAATGATACCTGTCGTCTTCTTGTTCCACAACGGCATATGGTGCGTTTGGTCTTGCTCCAAACCCGGACATCGTGGGCCCCCCTCCGGCAACTGAAAAGAAGCGAGCGCGCACCAAAAGGGCCGGCGCATCCATCACCAAGCTGCCTTCCTGCCTGAATCACATGTGCGGCTGAATTTTGGTCCGCATTAGCGCCATGCTTATTCATCGTGCTGCAATCCTTCGCTTGTCTGTAAGGACGACCCTCGACAACTGGTAGACAACACAGAACACACTCGACATGTGCGGATCATCAACTTCAAGCAGTGAGGACTCGAAGCTTACTACAGCTATAGTACGTCCCCTATGCAGTTTGCGTTCATGTTAGTTGCTGATGCACCCCGACACAGGACGAGACTTCCACCACCCGCTCCCACCGATGCGCTGGCCAAACACATGCAAGGCGTGACAGTCGCCACTATAAGAAGCGGTCTGATTTTCGTTGAATCACTGGCTACTAGTTCTACCAGAGCCAGCCTGGCACACCTTCATCCGCTGCAACGAACGACGCCGACTCCGAGAGAGCGCCTACCGCGCCATCCGCTGGAGCGCGTGTCGCTGGGACGTACGAGTGCCTCGAGGCCATGCTGCATCCGACTCCTCGCGACTTGATGTGGTCCCAACTGATCAGCGAAAGATTCAAAGGGGTGTACAACGATTTGCTTAGACTCCGCACCCGCATGCTACCACGTGCCGTTGAAGGCATTGTCTCTCCAGTACTGTATCCTCTGTGTCCCTTCACAGCCGTCCGTATGTCCCGCCCCGAAAGCCAACTGCTTCGAGACCGGTATTCAATACTTCAACAATCGATCCAGAGACCCCAAAGGCGATCGGCGGCCACTCCGTATCTCTTCTCCATCGAGCCTTCGTAACACCAGCATGTCTGCTGTATCGTCGTCTACAGAAGGCTCAGTTTTCACTTCTCCGTGATTTTCTTCGTCCCCCTTCTCCGTATCACATGCATGCTTTCTCGGCTAAACTCCGCTTAAACTCAAAGCTAGGTCCTCGCTTATCTAATGTCTTCTTTTGCTCCTGCTTGTTTTCTCTAGATTTCTGCAAGCTTCTTGAACATACGAACAACAACACACACTCACCAAGAATGGCAGATTCGGGTGGACCCGAGGTCAATAGGGCTTTGGTAGGTCCTGCATCAACCTAGTCACGACTAAACAAGCTAATGAACGTCAGTGGTCGCACGAAATGGTTAACTTGAAGATCAGTGATGCTGTTACAGCTGATTCTTCCACTCTCCAGGTAAGCCGTCCCCTCTCCTCTGATCAGATCGCAGACTAATCTTGTACTGCAGGAGGCAGAAGCGGTCCCTCAGACCAAAGCAACCCTCAGCGATGACCCGAACACCGTCGAGCCTCAACCCGCGCAGTTCCAAACCGCGCAACCTCGAAGAAGCCCCGGAGCGGAAGTCGTCGGCACCTACGAACTCCTCGAGCAGATCATGCTCGACCTGCGCCGCCGCGACATCATCCTCGCCCAACGCGTCAGCAAGGCCTTCAAAGCCGTCTACGACAAATCCCACAAAGTGCAGCAGCGCCTGCCCATGCGCCTCCCGCCACCGGGGCAGACCGTCTTCCACGCCACCCCTACGAGCCAGCTGGGCCCGGTCAACTATCTCGCCTGGAACTTCCGGGGGGACCACCACATTCTCAAAATCTGCCACTTCCAGGGCCGCCGCAATTCGGGGTCTGCCGCAAGCTGGCGCTCCGTCGTGCTCGGCCTGCCCGAGGTGCCTTCGAACAGCTACGGTGTACTCTCAGACCCATCCCATCGGCCCAATTTTGCTGTCGCGAACAAGCTTAGAAGCAAGTTGACCGGCAACCTCACGCTGGGAGAATTAGCCGATCTGTTGTCCGAGTACATTGGGGCGGAGTACTCACGGATTGCAGTGGATTTCACTTTCTTCTTCTTCGACTATGTCCGCGCGGAATCCTGACCCGCCTTTCCAATCTTGGCTCAGCTCAGGGGGCTGGGAGGTACACGCGGTCGGGGGGAACATAGGGCAGACTTACTGGGATGGGATCAAAAAGGAACTATGCTCGAACTATGACCATCCTTCCGCTCACTTGCTCAAAAAGCAAAAAGGCTCGAAGCTAGCGCGGTCCACATTGGATGGAACTCGTGCGCGGCACTCTGCTCACAGAAATAGAAAGAGATCGATGCACAGGAAGAGCGACATGAACAAAATCACATCGAAGAAAGTCAAGGCAGATAGATGTAGTACCATGAAATCCCATAGCCAGAAATTCCGCAGACGACATTCTCACCAGAGAAACATTCCCTTCCTCTCAACACGACGACATTTATCATCATCAAGACTACTACACCCAAACACTCTCCCCCCTCCGACTCCTCCCCCTGCTCTCCTCAAACATCTCCCCCCTCCTCGCCCTCCGCCGATCAAACTCCCTCTCCCCCTCCAAATGCCCATAACCCCCGAATGCCTCCGCACCAGCCGGGAAATCCGCCACGGGAGCAGAAGGATAATCATTATTATACGTCCGAGCATGATGCAGCAGCACAGGTCTCTGGTCACGACGATGAGAATAATAATGTCTGACTCCAGGGACCACAGGCGGGAAAGCCCGGCCCAGACTGCCGCTGCGGCGACGCTCGTCGCGGTCGCGGTAGTCGACGCGGCGTTGTTGGCCGCTGGAGTGTGGTTCGATGAGGGCTCGGTCGTCTTGGTAGCGCTTGCTGCGGTAGCCGCGGGGGTCCTGTCGAGGAGGAGGGTGGTAGACTTTGCGACGACCGCGGGGGGCGCCGGAGATTTCGAGAACGGCGGAGAGAGGCGGAGAGGAAGGGGGTGTGAAAGAGCCTCCCGAGGGCGATGGCGAGCTCCAGAAGCCGTCGCGATCGCGGTCTCGAAGGGAATGGTCCGAGGACGAGCTGTCCGGACGCTGCTGCGAGGGAAAAGGTTTCCAGTTGTCGACTTTGTGGATGACTTCGTTCAATTTCTCGTTCATGGCTTTCTCGTTTGTGTGGAGGCGTTCGGTGAGCCGGATGTTGTCTTGCAGGCTTTCGACTTTGCGCTCGAGCCTGTCACGTTCCCGACGGGCTTCTTCTGCTTCGGCGTCTCGTCTCCGGGAGCGGGAGCGAGAGCGAGATTGCGAATGAGAGAGATGATGGTCGGGCAGGAAGTTGCGGGCGCTGAATCTTGGGTCGTGGGCTTCCATGCCGGGCGGTCGTTCGAAGGCGCCAGGCTGATTGAATCTAGATTCAGGTTGGAACGGGTTTCCATCGTAAGGAGCAGGGCCATTTTGGTATGGCTGGTCTCCAATTGCTTGGTCAAAGGCACCCTGGTTGTCGGTTTCTTGCACGCCCAAACCTGTATCCTTCTTGTTCTTCTTGCCTTTTTTGCCTTTCTTCTTCACTGGTTGATCGCCGGCGAAAGGTTCATAGCCCAAATTCTGATCCATACCACCATCGTGGCCTCCGTACGGTTGGTCGAATTGGTCGTCATGGCCTTGCATAGCTCCTTGGATAGGGTCATGGTACTGTTGTTGATGGTCGTTGTGATGAAGCGGTTCTTGAACGAACTGGCGGTTCTGATCGTACGAGACATCCCGATGATTATGGTAGACATCATGACGGAGCGGGTCGTCGAAAACGTGGCGCTGGCCTTCATGATGAACATCACGTCCAGGACCATAGCCGAAATCGAGGCCATCGACATCCGCAGGCTCATTGATATCAATGATGTCGCGCAGCGGAATCTGACCTAAATCTGCAGATGGCAGACGTTGCGTAGGTCTGGTAAGTTGTCTGTCCTGCTTCTTGAAGATGACGACCAGTTTGCGAGTCTCGCCTTTTTGCGAAAAGATGCTCTTGCGCACTATGGACCTCTTCACACATTCGAGGACCCATTCGGCCTGAGCATCCCACTCAGATTGTTGGATCATACCCCTCAGGCGATTGATCAGCGCTTGTTGCTTAGAAGAGAGCTCCGCGAAATGCGCCATAGGACCTCTACGAGTCTCCAGTCGATGCTTCTTGCTCATAGCTGCAAGTTTCTCGTCAGACCCGGGCAATGGCTGCTTGCTAGCTCGGGACCAGCTGGGTGTGTCGCCGTTACGAGACTCCGCCTTGGCGAGAACGTATCCGCGATACCTGGCGTCGGTTTGACCGAGTCCACGGCTGTCGTTTGGGTAAGTATCCCAAGCATTGTTCAAGTTGACGTCCGGTCCGGCGAGACGATCGGAGAACTGGCCCTGACGGAGGGTTTCTGGGAACTGATGACCCATGTTTGCCAGCCTCGACAATAACGCTTGGCTTGTGTGAAAGTGAGACAATGTGAGCAATGAGTAACTCGCTCAAGGGTGGCTGGTGGCCTTCTTGACGGAGATGAGGCTCCAAAAAGTGATGTGATGTGAGGAAAGGCGTAAGAGGAAGGCAAACGGACGAACGTCCAGAGAAGGCGGCGGAGGGTAGATTATACTTGCCTGAGCCGTTGGGGCATCTGGTTGCCTTCGAGCACAATGGTACAAGACACGCCCGGATGCATCAGACTGCAGAGCTCTCTCGCGCACTAGCCCGTACGACAGGTGACGCTGCCACATGTGATGCGTGGATTGCAAGGTTCAAGCAATCAATCTCAATAATGTTGCTGAGGCCGCCCCGAGGATCAGGAAACTCGGTTGTACGACAGCAGGGCGGAGCCCCGGCATGGCGCACAACCGTCCGGCATTGTAAACCATGAGGCAAATGATATGCCGGAGTCGTCAGCACAATGCCGTTGTTGGCGGAGAACTAGCTTGTATCTGCGAGATAGCCGTAGGAGCCCAGAACCGTGGGGGCAACAGTTCGTCCGGCCAATCAACGAGCGTCGTCCTTCAGAGTATAGCTTCAGTTTGCGATGCACTCGGCGAGGCCTGGTGGTACCGAGAAGTAGGAGCCATTGACCAATCATGCCAGGCAAGAGCTCGACGTCTTCACCGGGAGCCATGCTTTGAGCTATGCTTTCACGGTCTGCCACGGCCTAAGGGATTCGGCAGCCTGGTCGTTGCCCCGTTCACACCATGAAGCAACCGAGAAGCTCTCCAAGTTTCAGGCAACCCCGTGGCGTCGTACACGAGGTCGAAGTTGTCAGGCGGTCCGGTGATTCATGAGTTGTCGTCGAAAGAAGGTGTGCTCCGCGCTCGATCGCCTTCTGCATATAAGGTAAGTGAACGGTGATCGTGATCCGGCCCACCACCATCTCTCCATCTTTGTGGTGTTCCTAATGCAGTGCCGGCGTGTATACCACGGCTGCTCGATCGCCTACTGCGTGTCAGTTGGAATTCAACCGAGAGGCCGCTGCGGCTGAGCGATGCTGAGAGTGGACGGCACGCCCCACATGCGCTGGCATTCTGCAAGCCTCATGCAGCAGTCAAAGCAGCTCGACAGCTCGACAGCTCGACGACTCTCCGACCGCCAACGCAGACTCTCCCTCCATGTGGGAGGAGTCACAATCTTGCATTGCATGGCAGGAGACAGCAAGGCAATGCAAGCGATGTGAACAAGTGCAGCCGTTTGCCTTGCGGACCGAGAACGCGGACATTGGTTGGGTATTGCAGACGAGAATGCGTGGTACTTCTGCACCAGGGCAACTGAACGGACGAGCCGTCGGTACTTACGCCTCAAGACGGCAATTGGCGCGTACGAGGCAGCTCATGTCTGAGATCGGGAAGCGTCGCGTTTGGTGCCGGCCTGGCGTATCTTGTATGAGGCCAAGTCGGCGATATCGACGACAACGTGGGGATTAGATTGGCCGGAAACATGCATACACTTTGCCTGAGAGCTGAGGATGTCGAGCCATTGCTCAGCCTTCGAGGTCGAAGCTCATTACCCAACGCGCAAACAAGACTGGCTCGTACGCAAGCTCCTTCTGTTGCAAACGGTGCTAGACGCACGCGTGGGTGGTTTCCTGCAGGTCTTCGAACGGCACTTGTAATCTCCTGGACGACCGCCAGTTGCCTGGCTCCCCACGATAGTTCAGCCTTCTGGTGGTAGCTTCTGTCGCTGCCACCACCCGCTGTACCAACGGTTGTTATCATTCAGCATACCGTCAGACCATGTGATGGGCCGCTCGTTTGCCTGTCCTCGATTACTTGGTTGTAAGGCGCCCGGCATGTTCTTCGGCTGACCTTCGCGAAGACGATGCAAGATAGGGCAGTCCAGCGCAGCCTGACTGATTTGAAGAACACCACCCAGCTGATCAATCATCCAAGCGAACGCGATCTCGCCAAAGCTGTTCGTATCACTGGGTACGTCAGTGTGACCACCAATACCGCCGTGATGCCCAGGAAACGAAGTCTGTCTCAATGTCGTTCCGGCGGCTTTGCATTCGTTGTTGAGATAGAAACGAGTAGGTGGAAAGTTTCCGCGAGATTCGTCAAGAACCGGATCTTGGAAGGCATTCTCGATCTTGGGGTGCAGCAGGGTTGAGTCGCAGTCAGTGTCGTTGCCAGGCTGATCGACCTTTCCAGACATTCCCACACTACCGACGGTGTCGAATGCGCCAACCACTCTGACAGTTACGTGATTGTGCGCTCATCTAGCCAGTCCTTGAGCCCTGGTCATCGGCTCTTGATGTGTAGCCCGACCTAGTTCTTCGATAGGTGTCTCGCTAGTCATCCACTCGGTCTCTGCAAAACTCTGTCCATTCTTGCGAGTCTTGTATACTTGAAAGATTTCATCAGGATAGTCCAGCATGCGCAGTGAAAGGAGACCGACTTGGTAGATGAAGCCCGCCAAAGACCTTGCATTGTATGCGCCGTAAGAGGATCCAAACAAGAAGATTCCATCTCCAGGCCTGTAGTTATTGGCCAGATAGATATCCCCTTTACACACCTCTGCTCGCTGAGACTGAAGCCCAAGGCACCTGGAAGCTGTCAGCGGGATATCGGTGTCTAGACATCTCAACGTGTTGCAATCTGACCTTGCAGGTCTTTGCTGATAGATGTTAACCATCGCGTTCCTACACCAGACCGGTAGGGGACGACCTGTGGGAGGCGCTGTCGTTGTGCGTGCATAGGAAGGGCCACCAAATGCGCTAGCTCTATTCCCGGCTGCTCCTCGGCTGAATGCGCGTTCGACCTCCATTGTACTGTACCATAGCCACGTCCTTTAACTAAAATGAACACACTTTCCCTAAGCCCAGTAATCTCTACTCTGTTCAACACAATCCTTAGCTGCCAAGAAGAGCTACCATCATGGCAAGTTCACGGCTTGGTGGTGCGGCTTGTCACTGGCCAGACCTCACCTGCTTCTCCAGAGCCGATCCCTGTGACAGTGTGGCGCTCCAACTGCAGTAACACGGCATGGAACCACTAGACATGGCCACATCACGCTGAGAGTCTGTTGATGTTATGATCAGTGCACTGGCCTCCCCGGCTCAATTTGAAGCCAGCATGGATTCAGTGACATTCCTTGCCGGCCTCGACCGGAAAGGTAGTATAGTTGATGGGCGCAGATACCACCAACCTGATCGATTATGAACGTTTCCTAGAGTCTCCTAACTTCTTTATCGATACTTGGCGAAATAGAAGATTCGATTGCTGTTAGTTATCAGGGAATATTCAATGACCACGAATCAACGCAACTGTCTGTATGGGCCATTTGCGCTCTCCACGGGAACTCCTCAGATGCGAAAAGCATTGAAGCGCTGCCTCTCAACACATCGCTCGCTGTTTCTTGAACAACAAAGATGTTCTTCCCGCCGGGTAGAAACACTTTCTACCATATCGATGTTTTCACCACCTTCACTATCCGAAATTACAAGATGTAGATATAACACCAACACCAACCGAAAGGGAACAGCAAAAAGTTGACGAGCAGGCCTTGAAGGGGCTCGAGTTATAAAAAGATGTACCGTTCCCAAAACAAAAGAAGAGGTCTCTATGGCGAGCAGCATGGGGCTCGAACCCACAACCTTTGGTGATCTCAGCTAGAATCCAAGCGGATTGGGCACCGAAAACCAACGCGCTACCATTGCGCCAACCACCCAGCCTGTGATTGGCTGGCTTAGACACTAGAAATAATATAAATCTTCCATCTTTGGAGGGAACTAAGAATTAAAATGCCGAGAGGAATATCGCGCTAGAAAATGTAAAGTCAGTGGTTGCAAAGATACAGCGATGTCTGGATGAAAATCTGTAGGTGCAGTCTTGATCAAATGGAGTTTTTGAGAACAAAATGCAGTAGCAGCACGTTCCACCATGAGAACAGAAGCCAAGGCGCATTCTGCACATTTCATCTTTTTGACGACCATGAAGAAAGGACACAGGGAATGACATTCAAGATGTGAGGTATGGCATGGTTTAATTACTGCAGCTCGCACACGAAGATGTAACCGAGCGCCTGAAGTTGGAATTGAGCTCGAATAGGCCACGCGAGGGAGGCATGCACGACGACCACGATTCCGGGGATATGTTACCTTACCACCCCAATCGACGTTCCAAGTCAACTAGTTATTGCCTCTCCTACCACCCTTCTTGCCCCTAGCCACATGCGCCTTCAGAATCCTCCGCTCCTCAACCAGACTCCTCTTCCCCTTTCTCTTCGCCTTACCCAGCGTCATGAGGAAATTCTTCTTCCTCGCCTTCTCCTTGTTCGTCGTACTCTTACCCTCCGCAGCCTTCTTTTCTTTTCGTCTAGCAGTCGTTGACCGGTGATCGTTCGCTTCTCCAGGATCTCCCTTGGCCATTCGAATCTTCTCTTCCTTGGTGGCTTTGTGAGAGAGCTTGGCGAGTCCTTCAATTTGGTCGGCTGTGACTTCGTCGTCGACATGGCGTTGGGCGTTTTGTTGTTGCGCTTGCAATCGGCGACGTTTGTTGGCGGGAAGAGCGGCGGTGACCGCGGCACTCTGTCGTAGCTCGTTGAGCTTGGCCAGATCGGCGGGTGTGAGGATCCTCGTGGTTGCGAGCTTGGATATCCGGGCTTCTTCGCGCTTGACAGCGGCTTCAGGTTCTAGAGACGCCGTGTTTCGATGTCCTTCTTCGCCCTCCTCAGCGTCTCCCTCCTTGCCTTCCTTCTCATTATCTTTAGTCCCGCCATTTGTTTTGGTCTTCTTCGATTTAGGCTTGTCATCATCCGAGTCAGATATGTCAATGTCTTCACCTTCGCTCTCGACGTTGATCCAGCCGCCGCTGCTCTCGCTGTCATTGCTTTGAGCGTCCCAGGCCCTCCATGCTTCCTCGTCGTCATCACTTCCGATGCCCTGCTCTTCTCTCCACTTCTCCAGCAACTCAATCCCTTCGATACCTCCACCGTCTACTTCTCCGAATCTTGCACCAGTTCTCTCGCCGGTCCGGAGAGAAATCGCCGCTTCTCGACCTCGGTCTTTCTTCTTCAACATCTCAGCTCCCACTTCTCGATACAGCGACAAGAGGCCTCTCGCTGCCATCTGCACGCCTTTATCCTTGCTCTTCCGGTATTGGACAAGGTCTTGCAGTAGAGTCTCGGTCATGGCTAGCGGCTGCCGTACGCAAACTTCTCGAATTCCATTCAGACCTGCGGATGCCACCTCTGAAGCTGCGGCTTCTGATACGAACTCGTTCGCGATCTTCTGCACCAGAGGCTCCAGTGCATCCGGCGGAACCAGGCTGTGTGTTGCTTGGGCCAGATTTGCTAGAAAACTTGTAACAGAAGGCTGCTTTGGCGTGAGGAATTTGGTGAAGTAGGAGTACAACGAAATCAGTGTAAGCTTGTGGAGACCAACAAGCCGACTGATAAGCTGAAGAACGTACAGCTTCTGCTCGAGGTTCAGTCGCACTTTCGGTTGTGAGGGCTGGAGATGCTGCTGGAACAACTTTTCCGCAAACCCTTGTGGATCGTGTAGCAAATGTAATGCGCTGAAGTTCAAGGTGGTATGTTGGTTCTTCTTCTTCTCTCTTCGCTTGACTTTCGCGGCGGCCGCCTTAAGCTCTTTCTCCCGCTTGGCATTCTTCTTGTTGATTCCAGCCTGATGCTTCATCTTGCGCATGTCAATCTCTTCCTCGTCATCACTCTCCTCCTCGGCTGCCTCTTCTCGCTCTTGATCGGCTCCCAAGAAGAATCGGACCCCACCCGTAACCACCTTGGCATCTTGACTCAGCGAAGCCGCCTCCATTATACTCACAGCCTTCGCGTCTTCCCACACCCGTCTCTTCCATAGCTCTCGTGTAAGCTTGACAGCCCACAGACCTTTTGGTGAAGCAGGGTCGGATGCAATCAGGTCGTAGCATATTGTCTGAATGTTGCGATTGAGTTTATGATTCTTCGTCTTACTATTCGAAGTGCGCAAATCCGACACGATCTTCTGGAACAATAGTCCTCGCAATGCTTTCGAGGGCGTGCTGATCAACAACGGCCAAAGGGTGTTCAGAAGCGTATTTGAATTAATAATCTCTTTCTTGCGCAGTAACATCAAGCTACCCACAATCTTGTCCCTCAATTCTACATCTAGCGAAGTATGATGGGTCGAGATCACCTTGATCAAGTCTTGGGGAAATTCGACTGTTATTTTCGGGTAGCAATCGGCGACGTGTGATATGAAATCGACCAAGTCTCGTAGTCGTACAACGCCGGTGTCGTCTGTCGTTGTCGGCGACTGGAGGAAGAGCTCGAGTAGCGAGGCATACTGGGAATACTGGCTGATGAAGTCTTCTCGGTATGAGGGCGGATCGCTTTTGATTTTGTGTTGCAGGTTGGGTAGGTCGGCATCCACCTTCTCGAGCGCTCCGATTTTGCGCTTCATTATATGCAGCCGGTTACCTGTCCGTGGGAATGAAAGAGGGCGTCTTCATTTTCTCTTCGTCCAGAATTTCCACAAGGTCTCGCAACTCTATCTCGGCGCTATCGACGGCCGGCAAGCGGATCTAGCCGGCGTACTGTAGCCTGAAATTGGAGGATCCCAGGAAGAAACATAACAAACTCCTTTTCAATCCCCTTTCTGCTTTGGAAACACTGGTGTGCGACATACAAAATAGTACGATCTTTTCAATTTGGTCGTATCAAATGCCAGTGCTCTACGTGGTCGCTCGCTCATCACGTCGACTGATACTCTCTTACCAGAGACCTCACTTTGCAGGCAGCCTCCTTGGTATAGACCAGTCCCTAGTCGGGATGACCTGCAGGGTCTTTTGTCTGAGTGTGAAGCATTTTTGGAATCTATACGTTGAAACACGTCCATTCTCGCGTCTGACAATCTTTGCTTGACTTCCTTTCAACGCTCCTATCCCAATCACTCGCACCGGACACGGAGAGGATCCACTTTGTAACCAGCCCAGAATGAACGAGATCGCTACTGACAAAGCCGCTCTCGTCAAGGCAGCAGAGGAGCTGCTAGCATCTGCGAAGGCTTTCGACGGAATCCAGAACGCCAGGGCATCGTCGCTCTAGCAAGCAGATAATCTGCGTTGTTCTACAAAAGATGGCTTTGGATCAATCTTTAGACAGCGGAATGCGGTCAGCAAAATTCTCTCGAAATCTACACTTGCTGACGACAGTGTATACACCTCACAGGAGCCTTGGACGTTCTGACTTCCACGGTGCATTCAAGGCCTTCCCATTGGAGGCACTGTAACGTTTGCTCAAATTGCCGATGTAGTGGATGTCGTGAGACTACCATTCAACGGACAATAGGGTTGCTGCTGCTCTAAGTATTACTGAAGAAGTCGAGATGGCCGTCTGGAAGCACAACGCCAGATCACTCACCTACGTGCACGAGTTTGGCCATTACTTCTTCAAAATGCTACTGCACCAGGACTTTGAGATCATGCAACTGCCTCGTTATCTCAAAGAAGACACGAAGGAGGACCTGCGTGATCGTGCCAAGTGTCCTTACGCGTTTGTACCCAACACGGAGAGCAAATCCTACAACGAGTTTGTCTCTGCCACACCTGAACGATTTGAGACGTTCAACAAGAGGATTGCTGCCATGGGTGCCCAAATGAAAATGCTTGGAATCTTTCCGTTTGGTTCCCTTAAGCAACAAGTTGGGGCAGGATCCGATCGTGCATTCATTGTCGATGCGGGCGGTTGATTGGGAAGTTCGCTGATGTCGATCCAAGAAGAAGCGCCCGCCAGATTTGGAACGCCGTTGATGTTGCAGAATCGATCGGGAGTCATTGAGGCAATACCACATGAGAGCATACCGTACGCCATCAAGATGGTGCATGATTTGTTCGCCCCGCAGCCTGTCAAAAGTAGGCCTCTCGAGACACTATCAAGACTGCTTGCTGACTGCGTTGCTCCTAGACGCACATATCTACCTTCTTCGCCGTATACTCCACGACTTCTACGTGCCTGTTCGTCGAAACTTTCAGAACTATTGCTAGCGCCCTGGGACCTACCTCGCGCTTGCTCATTGGCGACTTCGCCCTCCCGGAAAGATCGCACATGGACAAAGACTTTGTGATATACTGACTTCATTTCTGCATCATGATCATCACAGGACAAGAGAAGACGGCACAACAGTTCGGGCGGAGATTGGAAGCTGTCGAAACGGAGCTAGTGAATATATGGCCTTGTCAATTCGGATCTCAAGCGACCGTCGAGGCGAGATTGAAAGTTTTGAACGACAGAGGAAGCCCAGGTATTCGGAGCTCGGATTGAACCATGGCAACACCGACTTGAAAATGTGAGGATGGTCTCTCGTCTTCATGAATTCGCCTCTCCTAGACGGTGACATGATGTCCTGCTTCAATGATTATCCGACAGGGAAAGTCAGCTGTTTACAAGCGACCCAGCGCAGGGCCAGAATAAGCTTCGCTAACGCCCGTGGGAGCAACCGTGCCAATCAAAGACATTGTCTGCAAACCTCCACCCGAATACCTTAACACATGCGCGATCTCACTGCCTACACACATACACATTCAACAGCAATTTCGCAAGAACGAGCGCCCAGCCCGAACGGCTCACGAATTCTTCGCCGACTCTGAATCGCCACACGATAAGGACACAGGACACACATTGAGCACTTCGTACGTATTTTCGGAGGGTGTCGAAAGCTTGTGTCTCCTCACGGATTTCCACCTACACAAGATGTCTGCCTCTGCCCTCCCGACAGGCTTTGAAGGATACAGCAAGCTTGCCGACTCAGTCTACATCTACCAATCAACAAGAGATCCATCGAATACCACGAGCACCATGCCATCCCTCATAGTTCTCTGTGCTTGGATGAACGCGTCGTCCAAGCATGTGGCCAAATACACCAGCGGTTACAAGAAGCTGTATCCCAAAGCCTCAATCCTCGTCATTCAGTCAAGACTCGAGGATGTCTTCGCAAGCGACAAGCTGCAAGCACCCCGGCTGAAAGTAGCCTGCGACATTGTCTCAAGCCATAAGAAGTCAGAGAACGCGGGGTCTGTTGTTTTGCACGCGATGTCGAACGGTGGCGGGGTTGCGGCAGCACGCATGGGCCAGATATTCCACGACCGGGGGCAAACAAGAGTGTTTGACAAGCTTGTGTTGGACTGTCTTCCAGGAATCTACGATCTCCGCCAAATTACGACCGCCGTCTCGATGAACCACCTCCCCAAGAGCCCGGTATTGCGATTTCTGGTCTGGTGGTATGTCTACTTCCGAATTGGCTTCTTCTCATTTCTCGGTTCCTTGATCGGTAGAGAGGAGGACATTTCGAAGCTGCGTCGCCGCCTGAACGATCCAAAGCTGTTCTACACAGGTGCAGCTCGGCTGTACATGTATTCAAAGAACGATGCTCTCATCCACCATTGGGCTGTACGTGAGCATGCGATGGAGGCTACAAAGCGAGGATATCGGACACAGGAAGTCGTGTATGAGAAAGCAAACCATTGCGCTCTCCTGATGGATGGACCTGAGAAATACTTCAACGCTATCAAGGACTTTGTGGAGGAGCAGTGATCTCACAGGAGAGGCTGCAGACTGCACGGAGCATGGTCCAAGCCGCAGGGGTTTCATGCGAAGCTTCAGCATAACACATGCGCTGCTATTTGAGCGTTCCAGACACATACAAGGGTACAGGCAATAGAAATTGACATGGCTTTCCAAACTTCCAGGCAGTTGCTTTCATGTTGTCATCTCTATTACAATTTCAGGCATTCTCAATCATTGGATAGCTAGCAGAACTAGTTGATCGGAAGAATGGCGTGATGAATTAGGACGTGAAATACGTAGCATGTGAACAGCGATGTCGAAGTGAATGTGTCTTGCGGCGCTTCGGAGGTTTACGTAAGCAGTCCTGCATCAATTGGTAGGAGAAAGTCGTGACGGCTCACGTGCACCATTGACCACCCAACATGAACCAACGATAGCCATTGGAAACAACTGCAACCTGGTGAGAGCGCAGCGACCAAGATGCGCAAGCCAGTCAAGTTGAAGAAGCTGCCAGCGCCGTACCGAACCGGACATCACATCTTCGCGTACCGCAACTTCAGGACGAATCAGGTCCTTTACTCGTTAACATACGAACTTCGTGTATGATTCAGAACCACGAATACATGTGTGTCTGCGCTGATAGCAGGATAGAATGAAGCACTAGAACAACTTCCAGATCTCGGCGCGAATTCCAAACCTCCTACAATACGACGGGACTCATGGCGGCCTTTCTATTCGGTCAGCCTTCCAGACACACCCCTCGGCAAAGTACAATGTCTCGATACATACGAGAAACTGCTCAACTACAAAAAGCTACATGAGCTGTATTGGGAGCCTCCGCCTGAGCTAGAGCGGCAATTTACCGAGAAGCAGATTGAACGGATGAAAGAAAGACTCGAAAAACGTGGCGGCAGCAAGAAGGAGACCGTTTACGATGTAATCGCCAGGCAGAAATGGAAGATGAGGGTGAACCATATTATGAACCAGAAGGCCAACAGTATCGCCGACCTTGCAGCTGTGTTCTTAGAGCAAGAAGACCTCGAAGAACAAGGGAAAAGGGATGAGCTACGGGATCAGCAAACTGAGTCCATGATCGTGACAAAGCTTGCGGAGGAAGCCGATACCCAAGGGCTGAACTGGATGAGGCAGGAATGGGAAGAGCTAGAAGATTCACTGAAGGATGACAGTACATTGGGCCGGAGGAGAACGATTCGCAAGGAGATTGAGGAACTCAAGAGAAAAGAAAAGGAATCCGAATACGTTTTACTTATGGTAAAGGCTGCGAGAGAGCTGATGGACATGCCGGAGACCGAGCGGACAAAACTGCAATTGTATTGGAAGACCAAAGTGGACCTACATACGAGCAAAGAAGATGCATCGACATCAGCCTGGTGGGCTCACGCTCTGAGGGAGCAAGGGTGTAGCTGGGCCAGGATTGCTGCTGCCGCCAAGGTAGAAGCTCGTCATCCGGATGAAGAAGCGATTTCTGCCCTTATACTGCCCATCACCGACACCGGATCTGATGACTCTCTCACGGTCGACGACCGATACGACGTGCACAACAACAAGTTCTTGGAAGACCTCGCGGCGTCACGCGCAAGGTCCGTCGAGGGATCCAAGTCCACAGAGCCTGGGTCAACTCCACCTCGCGAGATTCCGGACATTGAGGCTAGTGCCCCAGCTTCGAAGGACTCTCACGAGGGTCCGCCCAACGATGCGTTGTCAAAGAATGATGTGCTGGCCCGTGAATCTGGGGCCAGTGCCCCAGGTACAGCTCGGCTGGAAATCACCAGGTTTATACCTCCCATCCCGCTGGATTTTGCGCCTTTGACGGTCGACATCAAGCTTCTGTCGAAAGACAGCCTCATTCTGCGAGAGATCATGGATCGCAGGATATGGAGGCCAAAATGGAAAACAGAGGGCATCGTCGTGCGCTGGGATCATCCCCTCGACGCTGAGTTCGCACAGGAATGGCCCCCGAACGTGCAACACGAGTCTTTAGGTCGTATACTGGGCAGCCAGCATCCCGATCCAAGAGGGGAGTATCAGCCAAAGGAACAATATGTGGACGATATGGATGAAGAGGAAGAGGAGGCGGTCGAGGTCGCAGAAGGAGAAGGTGACAAGCAGCTCGCATTGGAAGCAGGCAAAGAACGCCGCGTGCAGGAAAGCAACGGGGAAGCTTCGTCCGCGCTCGGTATGAAGCTTCTCGATGCTCATCGCGAAGCCATGGAAGCTGTTGCAAAGGCGCAATGGCAAAAAGAAGATCTGAATACGGAAGCGTACGCACCGCCAAAGGAGGCATCGCCTAAAGAGACGGCTTTGCCGTCTGGCGCAGCGGAAGGATAGATGAAGTGTCGCCTTTGCAGGTGAAATCCGACGATGTGTATAATTGTACAATTACTCAGTACCAGCAAAAGATCGATTTGGTCGAATCTCTTCCCCATATATCGTTTAGCCCTTGCATGTGAATGGAAGCGAGAGGAAGTTGGTGAAACGAGCCGTACGCTAATCGAATTTTTCAAAGGGAAGCCTTTAATATTGGCTCGCCCTTGGCCGTGAAGCGGGCCAGCGGCTGAGGAGCGAGCTTAGCTTAATTATCGACATCACTTCCTGTTGCATCTCGCTTCTTCCTTCCGATATCGACACCACATACAGGCACAGGATCGAATTCTGAAGACACTTCAATCAGGACTCAGAGCCAACAATAACGATAGTCATCGAGTTCCCAAAGCCGACCTTTCAACCATGCCACCCAAACCCAAACAAGATCCCCCTTCATCCACAGGAGCCCAGGTCGAACAATCCGGTCCTCTCAAGCTCCTCCGCCCCTTCATCCTTCTATCATGGTCAGGCTACTACATTATCCCCACCATAATCAACCTCCTCCTGACCTTCAACCTCACCCCCTTCTCCTCCCCATCCAAATTCAAAGACGAATGGTTCGCCCGCTTCTGGGTCTTCTTCGGCCCCAAATCCCGCGACGTCGCCGGCCCCAAAGTCGTGCCTCTGATCCACAACAACGCCACGGGCGTCTGTCTCGACATCGGTCCTGGCACGGGACAATGGCTGGATCTCTTCGCGCGCGCGGCAAATCCGGATATCACGAAGATTTACGGGGTGGAGCCGAATAAGGGCATGCACAGCGACTTGCGGACCAATGCGGTGAGAGCGGGATTGGGGGATGTTTATGAGGTGATTGGGTGCGGCGCGGAGGCATTGAGAACGAAAGGCGGGTTGCAGGAGAATAGTATCGATACGATTATCACGGTGCAGTGTCTGTGTTCGATTCCGACGCCGGAGGTTATTATCAAGGAGCTATATCCGTTGTTGAAGCCTGGTGGGAGGTGGTTGGTGTATGAGCATGTTCGGACCAAGTATTCGGGGGATTTTGTTTATTATTGGCAGAGTGAGTACCACCCATCCCCCAAACTTTCTCGTGACGCGAGGAACTGACGATCTGGGTTTTCCAGAGCTCATCAACTTAGTCTGGCCACATTTCTTCAACGGATGCGATATCTGTCGTCCGACGGACGAGTGGTTGCTTCGGAGCGGTGAGTGGGAAGAAGTCAATTTGAGACCCGGGCAGGGAGAAGGGCCGTATGATACTTTGCCGCACGTGATTGGGACTTTGACGAAGAAGAGGTTCGAGCCGTTGCAGTAGTATGTGGACCTCGAACAGTGTGGACGTGTTCAAGCGATGGCGCTGCGGCAATTTGGGAGCATTGCCAGGGTGTTTTGTTGGAGCTGAGGTCGCACGAGCAATCTCCTGCTTTTCAGCGACAACAATTGGGGATAATGACGAACGGATGGCGCAGACACGAGGCAGGCACAGTACTAGAGTTAATTTTCCGGACTGTGTTTTCACTTCATAGTGACTTGCTCATTGCGACCAGCCATTCACATGCACAATTCCCTATCTGCGGCAGACTCAACTGCAACCCGGTCCAAGCTAGTTCGCTTTCCGCATTGTCTCGCGTGCTTCTCCACGTTTGTCTTGCAATGTTTTATCCACAACACCTCATATTGAGAGCTTCCGGCTAGCCTCAGAACTAGGTCTGAAAGCCGCCCATTCCACCGCCCATGGAAGGGGAACCGCTCGCATCGTCATTCTTCTTTTGCTTCTTCCGAGCGGGACCCTCCTCAACTCTCTCGGGCTGCTTGCCCTTGTCGCTCATCTCCCTCGTCTCGCTCTTCTCCGTCTTCTCCATCGTTTCCGTCTTCTTCTTCGGCTTCTTCGGCGTTACCTCAATCCCATTGTTCTTCCGATACGCCGTGATAGCCAACGTAATCTGCTGCCTCATAGCATTTGCATCCCGCTTCCGCGCGCCCGAAGTCTTGAAATGCTCATTGAAAGCATTCGTGATGTTGGAAGTATTCAATTTCGAACGATCACCGCCAGCCGCTTCGACTGCTTGTTCGATGTACTTCTTTTCTTCCTTGGTGTAGCCTAGAGCGGGCTTGGCACGCTTGCCTGGCCAGCCGTGGCGGGCGGCGACTTGGTCGCGCCACTTGTGGAGCGCGTCGAGGGATTTCTGGTCAGACCAGTCGAGGGCGTCCCTCTTGTGATAGATGGTCCAGCGGCCGACTTTCTCGGGAATCCAGAGCTTGGCTTCTTGTGGGATGCCGTTGGCCTTTGGTGGAGCGCGATCGACGGTGTATTTCTTGCCGCGTATCATGCGAGTCTGATATATTGGTTCGTCGCCTTCGTTGGCGGTCTGGTCGTAAAGGTTGTCGTTCGGCGGCCAGTGCGCAAGGCCGGACTTCGAATCGACGCCAAAGCCAAGATCCTCCTCTAGTGGTCCTTCTGCTTCTTCAGCATCTTCATCTTCTTGCTCTGCATCTGCTGCGGCACTAAACGAGCTTGCTGGAATCCAGACTAGGTCAATTTCGGCCGTTGGATTCTCGAACTCTCCGATGTACTCCTGACGTAGACGCCATATCTGCTCAGCCGTGACGTCTGTGATATTTCCAAAATTATAGTCGATTTCGCCGGCAAACTGCACTCGGGCTAGCTCTCGAGACTCTTTGTTGAAGAAGTCCCAGTGACCAAGTCCCTTCGGCTGCTCTGGTGGATTGAAGTACCGCTGATTTGGGACGAACACCACAGCAGGAGCAGCCCTAGCGTGAATTCCCGCTGCCAGCGCGCCAATCTCCCGTGCACGTGTAATTGCAATGGGGGAAGGCTCTCCATCAGAGTCGACGTATCCGAGGAGTTGAGCGCGCATCTCATCTTCGTCCTCAATCCAACGGAACTCACCTTCGCCTCTGGGCTCTGAGAAAGGGTTCACTATACCGCCTCCCTGTGTGGCCTGCTGAAAGAGAGACTCTCTGTTGTCAAGATCTAAAATCGAGAGCTCCTCAAGATCTTCGTTGAGCGGCTCGAGGATGTATGAAGCACATGCTCCGCGCTTCCATGGTATCTCTTCAAACGCTAGAGATCGGTAGGGCAAAGAGTCAGGATCGTGGTGTAGTTGAATGTATCCGCCTGGCAAAAGCAGGACCTCCCTATCTTTGTTCGGCATGCTTGTTGCAGGGAAGTTTCGTGCCAGTTGAAGTTGTTGAGAATGCGTTGGCTTGAACTTGTAGATTTCTTTGCCGTTGTCGTCGTTGAATGCATGGTACCGCGGCTCGTGAGGATAGCGGGCCTCCAGGTATTGCGGGTTGACTGCTGGTGTTCGCACATGAAGATCTTGTCCTAGAACAGAGGCTTCCGCGCGATTCCCTAGCAGTTCAGCATGTCCAAGCGAGAGGAACCAACGAGGAAGGCCAGAGAGGTGGAGGTACTCAAGGTACCATTCCCAAGTGTATGGCGCTGGGCCGTGAACCTCCTGGATGCGGTAGTCGCGCTTCCAAGTGCCATTGGCAAGTCGTATAGCCACCCGGTTAGGTGGAGTTAGAAGAATCACGCTGCGAACCTCCCCGGTCTGGAGGTGGTTGGTCCATTCGTACCCCTCCGGAAGCATAGCCAACATGGCCAATCCGAGTCTGCGCTCCCACCGCGACACAAGAACGAGCCTGCGAGCCACATTCTCCGCAGATGAGAGCCCTAACTCTTGCCCCTCATATAGGTGGCCAAAAGTGCGGACAATGGGGTCCGCCTCCATGCCAAGGGTCTCGCCTCTGCCCGGTGCTGCCATGCTCGTATGCTGCCACTCGATCTCCGTTATAAACTTACTTTTAACAAGCTGAATTGACCTCCAGCAGCACAGTACGTCGTGCGACTTTTAAGATGATGTGGCACGCGGTTTGCGGTGAGTTCGATTTGTTTGTTGTTTTGGTGCCGAATTTGCGTAAAGCTTTCATGTTTTCTTTCTTCACGCTCTCCCACAGCAAACGCCGCCGGGACCACGAGCCGAAGGACGCATTCACGCGCTCGGACGCTCATGCAGCGCTAAGGCATACACTCTCCTCGTGAATGATGACGATAAACACCGCGGCAACTCGAACACTGGACGCAAGGACAGTATCGAGACCCAACAGCCGAATACAACAACGGAAGGCCAGGGAGTATTCCAGGCACGGCACAGCAACACAAGAGGTGGGAAGGCCGCCGGAAGGTTTGGACAAGAGTGGGCGTTGGAGAATAGCGTCCACGCTTTCGAGTCGGATTTTTGCGGCACTCGATACCAGTATCCAGAAGCCGCAAGGAGAGGATCCGGCGGACAAGGTGGCCAAGCTATGGCCCCTAAGGCTAAAGAGCGGAACCACAAGGCTCATCACACCGGGGGATCTTACGACGAGCCAGGTCGAGAGCCAGCGCTAGGCCAGAACGTATGCCTGCGATTGCGCACCTTTTCCAAAAGTCAGGATAACATTCAAAAGGGGTATCAACGAGAAGGGAACGAGAAGACTCACAGTTTACATATCCACATCACCCGATCTCATCCACCATACCCTCCTTCCTCCTCCTGCTGCCCTTAGGTTTTACAGTACCCATTCTCTCTAGCGTACCATTGCTCTCAATACCCATGCCAAACCTCTCCTCCCTTGCCACAGCCGGGGTCGTAGGGGACGGCCACGGCTTGCAGGTATCGATCTTGTCCCGTGGATACATGAACTCCAGGAAGCAGTAGATCAGATAATCTACCACAACAACGATGACGAACAGCTTTCCTGCCCACACTCCGCAGCCAAAGTATCTCTTCAATCGGTCCATGAGCGCTGAGGAGTTGTGTGCAGGCTGTCCATATTGCATCCATTCTTCGTCGTAGTAGCCTTCGGTCTCAGGAGCTGGAGGACTGCCAGTGATCAGGTCATACACTCGTTCCGTGCGGCGTGCGATGTCAGACCACGAATACATGTTCTTGACCAGATCGTGAAATCTGTCTCGCCTGATGCTGCTTTTGCTCGTCAGAAGAGTGACCGCTTCTGATACACCTCGTACCACATCTTCCACCTCCGGTAGGACAAAGACGGTCATGTTGCCGGGCAAGACTTCCGGAACACCACCAACGCGGGTGGCCACGACCATGAGACCACAAGAAGCAGCCTCGACCAGCACTGTCCCGAAGGCTTCGGTCAATGAGGTAGAGAGCAAGAGGTGGCCGCGGACCATGACATCTCGAACCTCTTCATGGCGGATGCTGCCCAGCAAGACGACGCGACTTTGGCCTGAGGGCGTATAAACGAGCTGCTGAGGCAAAGAGTCGAGAGTCTGTTCGAGGTCGATGGCTTTGGGTCCACTGCCAGCAATGATGAACCGAAGGTTGGCGTGGCGATGGAGCAGCAATGGCAAAGCAGAAATGAGCAGATCGGTACCTTTGTTGTAGAACAGACGAGATATCACCACGATGGTGATTGGATCGCCGGAGCCAACCGGCTGAGTTGGATCTGGCGGAGGCGGGAGGAGGGCACCTTTGTCGCCGTCGCGAAAAGCCTTCGCCTCGTGCGGTTGGAGTGGACGGAAGTTGCTGGGTACGACAGCGTTTGGTATGACAGACACAGCGAGCGGATTGAGAGAAGCGCGCAAGGTAGTATTCTCCTTGCTATTCACGAGTCAGTCTTGTTTTAAGCACCTAAGGTAAAGGCATCGTACGTACCACGTATGACTGACACAGATGACATGCCCGACGTCGCTCAGGCTGAATTTGAGCAGCTTATTCGCCATGATGCTAGCAGCGTCGCTGAAGCCGAAGAGACTGTGGTCCGTAAAAACGGTATGCAGACTCATCGTCCGAGCGTGCAGCAACCCCTCGTGGCACAGGTTGCTGAGTGAGGCGTGGCCATGAACGATCTGGATCTGCTCTCGGATAAAGATCTGCCTCAGGATTGGGAAGGACGAAAAGACAGTGGGAAATGTCGTTGATCTGTATACGACCCAGTGCGGGAGGTGGTAGACTTTGAGGCGGTTCGTGAGATACCTCACACCCGTCCGGCTTGGGTAGGGCGAGCCATATGAGTGAGTGATGATGATCACCCGGTGTCCGCGATCGATCAGTTTCTTGTACAGTCAGCATCGACGCTCACGATTGCTTCGATATCCTGGTAATGTGAAATTGGTCTCCGACAGCATTGGTGGGAGGCTGAGTATGGTGGACGTACGCTGGAAAGTTGATAGATGTGACTCTCCACTCCGCCCGGCTGGGGGTAGAAGAAATCAGACACCATTCTATATTGATGTCAGAGTCATTGCGCGCGCTTTACATGTGATGGAAGTGTACTACTTACGCGATATTGTATGGCATCTTGGCTGCAAGATACGCGCCAGGCGCGTCTAATACGGCTGAGCAGGATTGTTTTCTCCTCGTCCCCTGCTATCGGTTTGACCAGAGCGTATGATAATCCCCTGACATTGTCGCCTTCGATCAGTACGACGTGCCAAGAGCAATGTTTGTTGATGGGTGGAAGCTTGCCGCTTGCCGCTTGCCGCTTGCCTCCTGAGGGAACCAGGAGGTGAATGTCGGCTAAACGGCGGCTCCCGTGCCGTCCCACTCCCGAGAGCCGAACTCCGAATCACATGGAAATCTTCAACTTTACGTCTGTTGGTTTGTAGGTCAATGGCTCCGTTGTACAAGCGGTACATACCGCCAAACCCGTCCACAGAGTCAGCATCAGTACTATCTCCAGCTCCATCAGCCAAATCGATCCACACCCCTCAACCAGTGGAGCCAGAGAAGAAGCGAAAACGAGAGCGGACGCAGGAAGAAGTCGCGGAAAGGAAGGCAAAGAAGCTCAAGAAGAAAGGCATCGACCCGGCTACGGTCCAGAGTGGGAGTACTCCAGTCGAAGATGTCGACACGACCATAGCAACGGAGGACGGACAAGAAGATGGAAGCTTCGTACCCGACGCAGAAGCTGCTCAGATTTCAGAGCATGCTCCGGGACGAGGTGATGGCGCTGCGCCAAAGATGTCGATGAAGAAGCGGCATAAGCTAGAGAAGGAGGCGCGAGAGGCGGAGAAGGCTCGAAAGAGAGCGGCGAAACAGGTCGGGGCTGAAGGAGATGAAGGAAGCAATGGGACCAATATTCCGATCTCTGAAAAAGCACGTGAAGAGACAAGCCAATCGAAGAGTGCATCAACCTCTCGGAAGGATCAGAAGCAAGCATATTCGGAAAGCCCAGATCGGGATTCATTGCCTATCGGAGTCACAAGGGCAAATGCGGACAGACAGGTCAACATCGCGGAGCCGGAGGTAGAAGCTACAACGAAGGAATCTCAGCTCAAGAAGCGGCGGCATAAGCTGGAGAAAGTCTTGGAGGAACCGCCTAATGAAGATGCCAACGACCATCTCCGCAAGCACACAGGAATATTGGGCAAGTTTGAGAAGTCTCTGAAACAGCCAGACCGGTCTGAGAAGAGAGAGCAAGAAGAACGGAGCCCCACCCGGCTTGTGCAAGCAGTCGTAAAAGATCTAGAGCTTCCTGAGCCTGGCGAAGAGCCATCCCCCGAGTTCGAATCTGAAGTAGCAGCTCTTCCACCTTGGCTTGCGAAGCCTACAATACTCTCTGCCAATAGCCAGGCCTCGTTCACCGAGCTTGGCCTCAACCCCAACATCACGAAACGCCTATCGCAGCTGGGCTTCCGTCATGCTTTACCGGTACAAAAGGCTCTAGTCCCACTCCTTTCGAAGCCAGGTGAGCCTGGATCACAATTCTTGCCCGGAACCGAGGATATCCTGCCCGATGTTGCTGTCAGTGCCCCAACTGGAAGTGGTAAAACGATCGCGTACCTGCTTCCTATTGTCGAAGCACTCCGAGAAACTCGACAAGCGGGCAAGCTTAGCGTTCTGGTTGTCGTGCCAACTCGGGAACTGGTTCTGCAAGTAGCTGCTGTTGCGGAGAGCTTGGCTAAAGGAAGTGAAGTGAAAGTTGGAATGGCCACTAGCACCAGCAGATTCAAAGACGAGCAAGAAAGGCTCATTCGACGAGGGCGCAAGTACGATCCCTCCGGCTATCGAGAGCTCATGGAGCGAGCAAAGCGGCTGCAAGATCCCCGCGATGATGACACGGAAGAGTTCGATGGAAGCTTAGTTGTGTATGAGGAACAAGGGCCGAAATGGAGGAGACGCATACATGATGCACTCAATGGCCTTGTTCAGCATGTTCCCACTTACGATGCCGCCGTGGACATACTTGTGGCAACGCCAGGTCGCCTACTTGAGCATTTGAGCAACACGCTGGGATTCAGTCTTGTCCACTTGCAGTGGCTCGTCATTGATGAGGCCGATAAGCTTCTTGACAACCAATATGAAGGATTCATGGAGTTACTCAATGCTGAGATATCGAGACCCCGAACCGAAGAGGAACAGGATGCCAGGGAGCAATACCTTCGAGAACAGGGCTATTGGGATGAGCGGAGAGAGCGTCGTCTCAGGAAGGCAGTGCTATCCGCAACGATGACCAGAGACATATCGAAACTTACTTCTCTACAATTGCGGAGACCACAAATGATTGTGATACGCGGAGAACGCAAATCGGAAGAACAGGCTACCGCAGGCTCCACGCTAGATGTTGACAGAGTCCAAGAAAGCGCTGGCGGGTTTGACCTTCCACCAGCGTTGGTGGAATTTTGCGTGCCGGTTGGAGATGGAAGTGAAAAACCTCTGGTGATGATCGAATTGCTTGCTTCCAGGATCCTGCGGGAAACGAATGTCCCAGGAGAGCCATCAAGACTACAAACCGAAAATGCTGACGCCCAGTCGGAGTCGTCTTCAGCTTCAGACGACAGCTCTGATATCTCGTCGGACCACAGCTCGTCTTCAAGCGAAAGCGATTTGGATGATGTCAGTGATGAGAGCGATGATCCAGACTCGCAAGAGCACGAGACCCGGACTGCTCTGGACCAAGCGTTCTCAAGAAGACTTGCCGCCATATCTGCGCAAGAGTCCGGAGGCAGCAAGAAGCTCGCTGGGCCGCCGACTGTTCTCATCTTTACCGCAAGTAACGAATCCGCGAATCGTCTATCGCACTTGCTAAAGAAGCTCAAACCTCAGTGGGACCGCTACATTACCACTCTGGTGAAATCAGCTAAGCCTGGAAAGAACAGCGAGATTCGCATTCATTCCAAGAAGTCTCAGCCGGTCATAGTCATTTCCACAGATCGAGCTGCTCGTGGACTGGATAATATCAGCGGCAGGCCAATCTCGCATGTCATTCAATATGAGGTTCCACGATCTGTGACCTCTTATGTCCATCGGGTAGGGAGAACAGCGAGAGCTGGCCGTGAGGGCGATGCCTGGACCCTATACACGCATCCCGAAGCGAGATGGTTTGTCAATGAAATCACGAAGGCTAGCAATGTCAGAAGGAAAGGCGAGGTTGGCAGAGTGAAGTTGTTCAACTCGGATGAAGGGTTGAAGGCCAAATATGAGGAGGTGTTGAGAAGCATGCGAGAAGAAGTCTTGGTTGGCGCTGATCGGTGAGGTAACCGTCCAATGGATCTGGCCCCAGAAATGAAATTCCCGGGGCCGCGTTCTGGCAACCTCTATCGTTATTCTGTCGCACGACGGTGATTGCTATCGCGGCTGACGTTACAAATTAGTAGGGCTTTCAGATTGAAGCAAACTCTTGACTCGGCGGCATTCCTGTGTCTGTTGATGGTCTCAACGACCGCCACTCGCAGGGGTCGCTCGTGCACGGGAGGCCCGTTTCTCCTCCCTACTACTCTACAGCATATCAGACCAATGCCGCAGATCATGCGAGTTCTCAAATCGGGCTTTATGGCAGATTCAGCAGCCTATCACGCAACAGATCGGATTATACTGCAGAATGCGTACGTTTGCGGTACGATGTAAACATCTCAATTGGGGTCTCTTATTTTCTTATGGCGTTATTGGCAATATTGGTCTCGGAGATTTGTGTGTGACAATGTCCTTACCAGGTCGTGCGCCGGATGTCAAGCGTCTTAAGGATCGGCAGCGCATTGGACAACCAGCAGGCATCCCAGGGTCCCTCTCGGGTTAGACTGGTGGTACATCGATCAATTCCAAACGGACTGAGAGTCTGTACTAACACGCTTCATTCATATGGGATGGCTTTCTGCGTATCCAAACACGCCCATACACGAGATGTCAGGACCAGGCACAAAAAGATCCGGCGTGAGATTTGTTGTCCGGGAGGCTGAGAGGCTGAAACATCTGGATTATTGTTCTGGTGGAACGCCACGGAGTAAACATAAGAGGCGTGGTTTCGGTACTTCTGGCTCTCATCGCTATGCTTGACTCTGCTCTTTAGTTCTCCTCCGACTGCTGTGACTGGATCCATCTGACTGAGCTTGCGCAATGCAGATCCCTCTGGCAATTTTGTTCCCGATTTTCGGCAGTTTCGCTTCTGCACGAGATTCTGGCAATCGGCTGCAATGGAAACGGCAAGGCTTTACGAATGGCACTTCGCCGTTGGGGGGGACGGGAACTGCTGGTATTTCAGGAGCTCCATTTGCGACTGGTGGAAGAAATGCTTCGACTTGGGCGTCTTCTGGCGCTCTACCGCCTATTTACACAGCACCGACTTCCTCCTTCTCCGTTGACCCCCTTGCTAGCGAGACTCATCCTGCGGATCCAGGTCTCCCTTATTCTGCCAGCACGTCTTGTTCGGATAGCTCTTCGAGCACCACGACTACGCTCTGCTCCAGCTCATCAGTTCTCCCTTCAACGACGCCGTGCTCGACAAGCTCTTCTAGCACCACGACTACGCCCTGCCCCAGCTCAGAAGTTCTCCCTGCAACGACGACATGCTCGACATCTTCAACCATTGACATTTCAGCAAGCTACGGTGGCAATGGGTTCCCACCAATACCGCCTTCGATCTACCCAACGCTCTCAAACATAGCAACAGTAATTCCAACATCTGAACCCTTACCAAGCTACCCTTCGGTATATGGACCAAGTCCTACCCTGACTGTCGTCACTATTAGCGGTACCACTATCACTACTACCTGCACAGAGCCTTGGACACCTGTCACGTCGCCGTCGCAGTACGCATCGAGTCCACCTCCATCTGGCAATAGTGGAACTGGAGGAACCACTCCGCCTGTTTATGGCTCTCAATCAACACTTTCGACAATTCCGACATCTGAACTCTCACCAAGCTACCCTTCTGTATATGAATCAAGTCCTCCCCTGACTGTCGTTACTATCAGCGGTACCACCATCACCACTACCTGCACAGAGCCTTGGACACCTGTCACGTCGCCGTCGCAGTACGCATCCAATCCACCTCCACCTGGCACGGGTGGAAGTGGAGGAACGATTCCGCCTGTCTATGGCTCTCAATCCCCGCCTTCGACACCTCCAGCGCCGAACTCACCCATCGTGTATCCTTCAGAATCCCCATCGATACCGGCTCAAAGTACCACCGGTGGTGTAGGAGGTAATCCGCCTACCTACGGACCTCAGACAACTTTATCGACCCCAGGGCCGGCGTCACCAAGTGCGTTCGTACCTAGCAGCCCAACCGCTCCAGTTCCAAACCCACAAGTCCCCACTGGCTATGGATCATCACCAACCCAGCCGCCAGGTGGCCCTCAGACACCTACTGGACAGACTCCGCCAGCCTATGGGAGTGCTTCAAATGCATCGCCCTCTGGTGGAGCCCAGCCGCCCTCCTACTCCGCGCCCAGCAATTCTTCCAACCCACCCAATCCGTACGGGCCCGAGACGGTACCACAAAGTCCCCCGGGTGGTCCAACCGCACCTGCAGCATATACCGGAGGTGTGGCCGATGTGCATCAAAGTATTCCGAGAGTATTGATTCTAGCGGTGGCGGTGCTTGCGATGGTATTTGGATGATGCTGATTCGAAATTTTTCTTGCAACAGCCAACATCTTTGGTACTGATAACAGAGGTCTTCGTATGGTTGTATTGGTATCAACAGACTCTTGAAAGCCAAGGCCTTGACATGTGATGGTTGCACTCTTGGTCTTGTCCTCTCTACTTTGTACAAGAGCTGCGGCTGGATGTCATCCTCATAAATTATACAAATATCTAGTGTGCAGCCACACGAATTCTGGCGTTGAATTTGCTCATCCTTTCACTCACGCCAAGAATTATCCGCGTCGCGCACTCTTGAAGCGGCAAAAATGCACACCTGTGACTTACACGAATCATTATCGAACATGCATGGAGTGTCGAAAGAGTAAAAAAAAAAGGAGCTCAAGCCAGCTCGAAGCCTCTCCGCAATCACAGCCAAAAAAAAAAAAATCTGGGCTCAACCGCGATTTGAACGCCTGCGAGAGAATGTTAGAGTGAATTCGCTTTTCCAAACGGAGTGTGGTGTGTGAGAACAACTTACGGGACCTCTTGCAACTTTACAGTATTGCTACCCAAAGCAAGAATCATACCCCTAGACCATTGAGCCTGGATATCACCGGGATTTATCCACGTGATTAAGAAGCTCCCCGCAACAACGTAGTTATAGCTTAAAACAGTGGACCGGCGTTCAAACATAATTAAATTATGGCCTGTGTTCTCCATGCAAGAGGTATTTACATATGCAAAGGTCATTGAGCGCGCGGAGGTAATTTTAAGATCCAATTGAGTGGGTAGAGGATACTGGGAAATTTTGGCGCATCAACAGTGTGTGGGAGTGTGCGCGGAAATCAAATTCTGATGGGCCTCGCATTAAATTCTGATTGAAAACGATCCTCGCCAATGCTGCTGTGGACGGAGGAATCTGTTTAGCCCTAGACTCAGTCAGAGAATCAGCTGAGCAACCAGCATCTGCAATGCAGACATTCGCGGTGCAGACAAATACGTGTGTGGTTCTTCATATGTCTCATTTCGATTCCATGACACGCGTAACCCGCCTGCTATCTGGAGCTGACCGATACAGCGATGATCTTCTACTCCAGAGATGCAGTTGCCTCCCGCAGGAATTGAGCAAAGTCCTTCCTGACCCACTCGTAGTACTCCTTCCACGCGCGGCTCTCCCCACCAGCATCCGATCCGAATGCCTTGTTGAACTGGTGGCTGACCTTGACGATAGCCTTCTGTTCCTCCGCCAACTTCTCAAGCTCCTGCTTGACGGCATTTTCTTTCGGCTTGAACGCAAGAACGATACGAAATTGCTGTGCCAGAACCTCCAAGCGACGCGCAGACTCCTGAGGAGCAACTGTTAGAAGCTTGCTGAGCACGAGACAACACAGAATCTTGATCTCGTGTTCGTCAGAAATGCCGGCAATAACACGATCGAAGTAGGATGTCATGTCAAGGCGCTGGCGCGAAGCTGGCGACTCTAAAAGTGCGTAGAGAGTTTCGTATGCAGACTTGCGCATCTCTAGCCCGTCATCGATCTTGTGCTTGAAGGGGCCCATGGCTACCTCGCGAATGAGCTCTGGACGAATGACCGAGGCCTGCACCGGGTATTGAATCAGCTCTGACAGATGTGGTAGAACGAGACCGGGCTTGTTGTGTAGAGCCGAGTTGAATGTAGTCAGAGATAAGCGCTGGTTGTCAATGTCGCGGTCACCGAGCATCGTTGCGAGCAGTGGAACTATACTGCTCTGCAGGTTCGGGTTGTATGAGTCGTCAGTGTCGGAGAAGACGTAGCGGAGAGCTGATATGACCATTCCACGGATGGTAGGATTCGAATTCTGCAGGTAGGTCTGCAGCTGCGGTAGATATGAAGTAGGGTCGATGATGGCAAGTCTGCCGACGCACTCAGCAGCAACGACCTTGTTGTCTTCGTTCTGACCAGATGCAATGACGTTATCCCACAGCCCTTGCGTATACGGTCGCATCTCGTCTTCGGCGTGGCTGTGCTGCAAGAGCTCCTTCACAGAGTGCAACAACAGGTACTGCTTGCCCTGGGACATGGCTTCGAGGATGCTGGGGAGGTACTGCTTGACGTCGCCACCTCCAGCGCGGCCAAGAGCAACAGTAGCAGCAAGCTTGACCTTCTCTGAAGAGTCGTTGAAGTACGTCGTGAAGGTCTGGGGTTGGAGCGGAGATGACTTGCCCATGCGCAGACCAGCCTCACCGAGGACCGACAGAGCAAGACATCTCTTGCTCTCATCAGCCTGCTTCTGCAACTCGTTGGTGAACGCATCGAGTCGCAAGCCAACGCTGTCGCCGCCAGACACAAGCAGAGCGCCGATGACTTGACCCGTGACGTCGGTGTCAGCTTCAGGGGCGATCTGTAACAACGCAGACATCAAGGCCTTGCCGACTCCAGCCTGCCCAATCGACTCCACGCAGGCAGTCAAGGCGTCCAGAGCAGGAGTTGCCAGAGTGGACCGCATGATGGAGCATATTCCTGCGATGACTTCTTGAGTTGTGACAAGTTGCGGCTTGTCCTTGACGAATGCAGAGAGCACGAAAAGCGCAGGAGCCATCATGTGTAGATCGTCTGTATTCAGCAACGGCACCAACATCGCAGTCACATTAGTAATGACCTCATCACTCATGCACTCTCGAGATGCTTGGTTGATTGCAAGCATACGGAGCGCACTCAAGCTGGCACCTCGTAATGAACGGCTCGACTTGCGCAACTGAGCACCTAGTTCGAGCGCCACGGTGTTGACAAAGTCGGGCTTGAAATCCTTTTTGTTCTGGGCCAACACAGCAATAGTATCGATGGCTCGAACGCAAGCCAACCGAATGAGCTCATTCTTCAGTCGATCGGCAATGAGCTGCTGTCCATCGAATCGATCTTGCTGTGAGAGAAGACTTGATGCAGCAGAGCCTGAAGTGCGGCCAATCAATAGTCCAAGTGTCTGGACTGCCTTCTGTCGGACTTCTGTATCTGTATCCTGAGCCGTGATACGTGCAGTAATCACTTGGTATAGCTGCGTGAGCACGTCACCTGTCTTGCTTGCCGCAGACCGTGGTGGCGTCAGTGCCTTGATGGAGACCTCTATCGTCGAGAATGTCTCCCCAGCCACCTTGGCATAGCGGTCCTTAGCTGCAGTAATCAGAGCTGGAATGATCTTCTTTAGGTGAGGTTGGATGACCTTGCTTGAGTGCATTTCTGCAATAACACGTAGCAGAGCTAGCGCCTCCACGCGAAGTGCATTGCCCGCCACGTTGGATCCCGCGCTCGTCATGGTTTCGATGACGGGGTCGATGACAAGGTCGGCGTGGTCAGAGAGCCCGCCCTTTTGCGCTGCCACCATATCCTTGAGCAGGGAGATGATGGCCTGCTTCGTCGGGACAGTACTCGACCTCAGCAGCTTTGCAGAACCCTTGACGACGTCTGGGTTGAGCTTGGCTAGCTCCTTGGTGGCATTATCGACCGGCGGTGGAGTGGAGGGTGATGCGTAGCCATTCATAATCGCCTGCTTAGCGTGAAGACCGGAGCCCAAGGAGTCACTAAATCCTCGTCTCCTCTTCCTGCTCGAGGTCTGCATGGTGTGCTCTGCGTGGCGCTGGTGTGCTGAACTCGAGCCGCTCTTTGTGATGAGGAATGCCAGCGTGGAGATGACTTCCGTGCGAACACTCTCTTCTCGCTCCTTGAAGCGGGCAACGAGTGCAGGTGCGATCACTCCGTACATTGCCGGGTCGTTCGCATCAAGTACAGCGATGAGAGCATGCAGCGTCTTGGCAGCGCATCTCCGAACCTTCCAGCTGACATCGTCCTCATCCTCGAAGCCAGTCTCCTCCTCGAAGTCTTCGTCTCCGGCGAAATCGTCTTCCTCCTCCTCTTCCTCCATGTCTTCGTCTTCGTCATCCGCCATATTGGGCTCGTACTTCAAGAAGCGAGTTGCTGCATGTATCACCTCAGGTGTGTATGGTTTCATATCTTGTGAGCACGTCTCCAAGAAGCTCTCGATGGCAATGAGCGCTGCCTCGCGAACCTCCTCTAGCTGTACGTCACGCTCTCCCTCATTCTCGGCCTCAGCTTCCCGCTGCTGATCAAGCTCTTCCTGGCTGAGAGGAGCCAGCACGAAAGGGGCGAGTGTTCTCAGGTAGGGACCGAACTTTTGCGGAATGCTGCGCGCCAGGCTCCCATACACAGTCAGATACAGCTTCCGCTGCTGGTTGGTGCAATGGGATTGTCGTAATCGCTCGATCGTGTCGCTTACGTGGCTTGCGAGGAGGGAGTCGTTAAAGTGAGGGGCGAGTGCAGCAATGGCTGCAACGGCCTGCACGAGTAGTCAGCATCTTTCAGTCCATACCAATGTGCTGGCCTAAAATACCTTCTTCTTCATCACTGTCCCACATTTGTCTTGTTCGAATACCTGCATGCAGGCCTGCTCCAAGGCTTCCAGTTCCGGCTCTTGCAACATCGAACCAAAGCACCGCGCCACTTCCGCCACCAGATCAAGGCTGTTGCTGTCCTCTCCCGTCTCCAGATCCTCCTCCAACATGCCCTTGGGCGGAGCCTTGTTGTTATTTGGCAGTGGAATTACCACTCTTCCAATGAGACGCGGTATCAGCGCCTTGGAGATCGAGTCGTATGCCTGAGTAACCTTGTCTGATCTTGGCATGCCAGGAACAGGGTGTGGCAGAGCAACGACGATAGCCCGCACAGCGAGTGCTGGAATGGTGATGTCGATGGAGGAGTTGGTCTTGACATTGCTGACCTTCTCGATCGTTGGCGAGAGGATGCTGGATGGTGCCTTGTTGACAAATGGCCCCAGGCACTGAATGGCATTATTCTGTACATCTCCGTGTGTGTCGGCGAGCGTGTGTAGTAGACCTTCCACCACCTTGGCGCAGGTAGTGTAGTCATGTGTGAGGAATTGACCGTGGCCGTTGATGAACATCTGATTAAGGTCGTTCAGCGCCATGAACCGGATATCTGGGTCCGCATCTTGAAGCTTTGGCAGATGAGCGGCGACGTTGTGGGATGTTGGGTTGGCGGGGACCCCGTTGGAAGACATAGTGGTTAGGCCGCAGCCTGATTGCGGTAGAGCGCGTCAGTCGATGGTGGTGGTGTGTGTTGCTGGAGCAGGAAATGGGTCAGAAAACGTGGTCGCGATGTAGTTGGTTGACTGTTTGTAGATGAGCTCAGAGCTCGGAAAGAGTGCACGCTGGGTGCAAGGAACAGGCACCCGCGGGGTACTGAGCTAACTCGGCGCGTGCCGAGCCTCGCCCCGTCTCGAGATGGTGGGTGAATGTTCAAGAATGTTACATGTCCTTGTCGCCATGCCCAGCGAAACCTGCTTTGTAGTGCCCCAAAAAGATGCCGAAGAGGATTTAGTAGGATTGATCTATGGGTCGATCCTCTAAGGTAAGTCTCACTGATGTTCGGTCTGCAAGCACAAGCTGCCTGATAATCTGCATTTCGCCAAGCTTGTTACACGTGAACGCTTCGTTGCCTGGCAGTGCACAGGAAGTTGAAGAACACATCTCTAGGGGAAAGCTTTCATCATTTCACCGCGTGGGCATAAACCGTCTTTATGCTCTATCGCCGTCTCAGGCTCCTTCGAGATACACTTATTCGTCGCCTGAGCATATGACGCCTACGCTGCGGCATAATCATACTGAGATCGCCAAATCTGACTACTGGGGCAACCAGTTAGCCGATCACGGGGCTTCGCAAGGCGGGAGCGTCAAGATGTCCAACCGAGAGACAGCGGCTCTTTTCGATAAGAAGATTTTCTTAGCCGACGACCTGATTGCTCGAATTGGCCATCTACGGCGTCGTTTCAACCTTTGGTGCTCCTGCGTTGCGCTGTCCATTTCCCGGGGTCGATCGATGCTGCCATATCCAGTGTGCCGCGAGCTTCAGCACCACAGCGGCGCGATAGCGTCCAGCTCATGACTATATCTCTACCCCTGAAATCCCATCTCTTTCCTCACATACCCAAGAATGGAAATACCTCTTCACCGATTCCCCTGCGCCCACGCATCCCAGCCCTGAATCCCAGCACGGCAATCCTCCACAAACCCCATCTCCGTCCCCTCCGCACTCTCCATACACCTCTCCAACCATCGCGCATACTTCCCATCCCCAATACTACCCTGCACCCTCGCCTTGCCCACACCCCTCACACCCTCAAACAACCTCAAGACCGAGAAATCGCAACTCCCGTACATCGCCTGGAACACTTCCAATTCCAGATTCGAGACTCCGGAGAAGGACTCCTGCGCCTGCAGAGAAGTAAACCGTGGGTCACAATCGAGGCGGACGAGGAGATAGAATCTCCCTAAAAACGACAACTCGTCAGTCCCTATGCTCCTCGGTGCATGTGTGTGAACTGGATCAGAACATACGTATCATCCCCACCACCCTCTCGCACTTCACCGGCATCGGAGCCACAATCTTGCTCGGCCTCACTCCCACCAGAAACGTAGGCAAGCTAGCCAACAGACTCGGATGCGCCAGGAACGTATTCTCCCCGTACAACATCGGCATCCCTTCTGCGTAGATCTGCTTACACGTCCGCAAGATGTTCGCGCCGATCGGATGCCCTCGCCCTTGCAGGAGCAAATGCTCGTAGATTTGGCATCGTAGTTCGGCGGGAAGGGCGAGGAAGGGGGAGGTTGTCGATTGATCCATGGAGAACGTGGTGGTGCTGGGAGGGAGGCTTTCTTCTTTGCGACGGTATATGATCATGGTTTCGGTTCTGGAGTGATGGAAGGAACGAGAAGAGGAAGAAGAACAGGAAAAGAAAGGAACAGGTAGGTACCTACAGCGATAGCAGTTTCATGCGCGTGCGGACTGCGGAGATCGGGGTTGCTGTGTCCAGTGAGAGACGCAAGCAGACGTGAGAGGAATCGGCGGAAAGAAGCACAGACCAGCTTGGGAAACCCACCTTCACCCCCTGGTCCTTGGAAACGACTTCACCTTCCAAACATTCTCGTATGCTTAGTCTATCTTACGATCTATGGCGACCGACCAGCAAATGTACGTATAGTGATCAATACCATACGACGTCTTAGCGAAGACTGGCCGCCAAGCTCCCTAAGACCGAAGCACGTGAGCTCAAAGAAGAACTCACTGTGCGTCCTTCCCACCTTGCGGTATGCACGACTATACATCCGCAACACCAGAAAAGATCAAGGAACTCCTATTGTCCTGAGAACCGTGGTATTCAAATATCGTGCGCTATCCTGTACAACTGTATACTTTTCTGGTATGATTTCCCAATCCGCCCAGGCATAGATTATCATCGCAACCGCAAACTCATTAACATTACCGATGATGATGCCCCTGTCTATCATCACTGAACCCATTAGGCATCTGATACTGCCCCTCCGGAACGGCACCAAAATCCATCGGAAAAGGCCACCCGTCCACAACATCAGCCGGAAGCTGGAACTCATCCAGGGGAGTAGACATGCCCAACGCATTCGTATGATGCAACAGTGCTGTCCCATTCGAAAAGCCATGATCGATTCCGTTAGGCGCCAGCTGCTGCGGCTGTTGTTGCTGTTGCGGAAATGAAGCCAGTATCTGTCGCTGCCCACTCATGAAGAGATCAATCTTGTCGATTTGCTGTCGTAGGTCTCTGCTAACGTTGGTGGTGGGATGGAGACCGGATTCAAGACCGCCGAGGAGATCGGCCATTTGGTGGACTAATCCGCGCACGCGCTGGTAGGAGTCCTCAGTGAGTGTACCTTGCATCACGGATCCCAGGATTTTACCGATGCCGCCAATGTGGTGAACCAGTGGAGTTGACAGCGCTCGAAGGTAGGTCGGGTCGATCTGCTCAAAAGCATGGAGGACTTCCCGCGCGACATCACATTTCTGGTGAAGACTGCGTTCGTGGCTATTCGCATCGAAGAGCGTGATTCGGACCAGCAGCAGCGTGGCTTGGATGTTCGCTGCTTGAAAGCCGTACAAGTCCTGGCTCTTGTCACCTGTCGCGGGGACCTGGTATTCCTTGAATCGACGAGGCAACTGATTGTAAAGGTCCAAGACATTCTCCATGAGCCGCTCGTCCGAGATACCGTCGCCGACCATAAGATGTACCACCGACACACGATCTTCCCGTTGTCCCAACTTCTTTCTTCGCAATCGTCGAGTTGCATGTTCCAGAATCCGGTAAAGGTCAACGGTGAAGTTCCAGCCTCGCAGCCAATTCAGTTCGTTGTTGGGAGGAGACGCGACATTAGGCGAGAGCTCTTCATCGTTGACCTCGATGGGGTAGCGAACATTGCAGTGTGTCTCCCCGAGCCTCATTACGCTGTCAAAGACAACAGAGGTATAAATGTCCCACGAGTACATGGCCCAAAACAGCCGACGACGCTCTTCCCTCTCTTCTACGGGTATCTCTGCCGGCCACTGATCCTCATCGTGGAGGTGTTGCATCGCACTCAAGGTATGGTAATGCCCCATGAACTGGTGCATCGACTGTTTCTGGCCATATTGAATGCTTGTCAGAGCCAGCAACGCGCAAGCTCGCACGTATCCCAGTCCCATTGTCTTGCCGAGATCCTTGTAAATCACGTCCTGAGCTGCAGAAAAGAACGTCTCCGATGCTTGTTCGATACTTTCGTCAAGGCCGCGTCTCGTACTGATAGCTCCATCCCGTGCTCTTGCGCTCGCGAGAGCACACGCCGCCATGATCGAAGCAAAGAACCCACGGTCGGTGAGGTGATCCTTCCTCCGTATCCTGCTCCATAACGTTGGCTCGTGAAAGAATGGGAACATTGGGTAGAGTATTTCCATGTACACCTCCAGACAGCGCTCAATCGGCGAGAGACTCGCAGATGCAAATGAGCGCCATGCTATCCCAAGATGATCTTCTGGCCGACCCTCACGTACAGCGACGTACGCACCGGTTCGGTCAGTGAATCCAAGCCCTGCGAAAGCAGTTTCATTCTGGTCATTGAACTGGCCTTCGACCTTGACAGCAGGTGATGATGGCTATGCTGATCAGCATGTCTAGTGTGAACGTAATCTAACTGGCCAAATGCTTACAGATATTCCTTGTTGCTGCGACGGAAGAAGATTAGGAGGCGATATCTGTGGAACGGATTGGTTCCGTCTTCGCCTGGAAGGACGGTTGTAGGTGCAGTCGACGGCGAAGTCATAGCAGTTCTGGCATTGATGCTGAGGATTTTCAGAGCTTGGCCGGCACCGAATGCTTCGCCTGTGACACAGATCGCAAGCTTGGGATATTCGCTGTAGCTTCTTGGGCCGCTCAGGCGGATTGTTGGGCATGTCCAATGATTATCTCGTTGGAGCTGGAAAGGACCTGGCTCCGGCGCAACTAAGCTGTTATTCGGATATGCTGTCCGCGTTGCAAGCAACGACTTCTAGACATCCGAAGCCTTAGGTCATATAAGGTACAAGGCCACGGCCGCCGGGTGTCTGACAGGTATAATTTGAAAGAACAGTGTGAAGGGGAGCGATGCATTAGGACGACGACTTCCAGACTTCACCTGATGCTGTTTCTCTGGCGTGGCTGCGCCGGAGATGTGCCCTTGGGTGAGCGTGGCGAACGCGGCCCCAACAAGAGAGGAACTGTGCTGTCATTCTTAACACCGTGATCGGCCAGCCCATCTCCTTCTCTGGTCCCTGCGGGCCGCCCTTGGTTTCCAGACCGAAGCACAGCTGAACTCAAATATCTCCATCGACGTGGGCTGCTTGTACAGAAATGGAAGGCGGTTTGAGGTGCTTCTGGCAAGATGATGACGACGGAGCTCGAATTCCACTGAGTTTGAATCATAGCGTTCTTTGCCAACAGCTGTTGATGGCCAAGCGGGCTCATACCATCATCTCGGAAAGTCTAACAAGAAGATTTCGCCATCACGTGATTGGGCAATCCAAACGTTCAGGTCGTGTTCCGCTGCATCCGACGTTCGGAGCAGCGGCTGCTCCTCATTATTATTTGTATTGATTCCGGAGGCGCGGCCATTGGTTCCGGTTCCACGTGCACCCCTTGTCAGGCGTCCTTTTGTGCAGCTTGTGATTTCACAGTGCTGTCGACCCAACCACAAGATTTGCATTTGAATTCGCGTCGAGGAAACAGCAATTTCAGCAATGTTTTAGGAACCGGATGGAGCGGGAAAACCACAGTGCGAACGAGGTGCCTCCTTTTGCCAATCAACGACTTGCCGAATTTCGACGGTCGTTGCCCTGCTCACAAGCACCCGAAAAGCATCCAATTGCGTCATTCATCATGGCGCAAGCAAGACCATGTTGTTGTGCTGGTGACGAGTTTAAAAGCCTTGTGGGCAGCTGGTCCATGGCTCGCCGACGAACGAGGATCTACTTCGTGAGAATGCTTGATTGAAGGTGCTTCAGACTTGCAGTTCGAGACTTGGAAGCACCGCGGCTCGTATCTTCACCTCATGAAACATTGTAAATTCGAACCGAATAGTCTTCGCTGGCTGCCGCCAGCTGCGATTTCCCTGGTCGCCAACGCAACGCCGTGACGGCTTTGCAAGGTGCAATTAATTGGTCGACATATTGCGTCTCCTTCACGGCGAGACTGGTAGCATCAAGCTTGATGAGTGTGATGCGGCCATCTTCGGTGCCGCGCGCGACGATGGCGGTGTCCATTTCGACGGAGGGACAGAAAGACACGGCAGTGACTGAGGCACTTGCGGGAATGGTCGAAACGCAATCAGCCTTCTCGCCGTCGAGCTTCCAAATCTTGACATTCTTGTCTCGACCAGCGGTCGCAAAGATATGGCCGAGGGAAGCAGGCGCCCAAGCACATCCTAGAATCATTCTTGAATGGCCTTTGGGGTTCGAGGTATGCGGCGTGTACGTGTTTCGATCTTGTTCGCCCCTTTTAAATACGAACCATTGCCTATCTCTTCCCACGCTCAGCAGGAAATCATCATCTGGTGAAAAGGCGAGGCTCGTGACAGTCAAGCTGTGCGCGGCGAGTGGCGGCTTAACCTCACGCCACTCCGATGTCTCGTACAGCCTGATAACTGCATGATCAATAGAGCTGGCTTTGCATGCGGTAGCGACCAGACAGCCGTCGTTGCTAGTAGCTACGGCGCATATCTCGTAGCCATGTCCATACAGCTTCTCGTGTTCGGGCCAGAGAGTGTGCCTTGCTAGGTGGTCTTCAAGAGGAGGATGCTCTGGCAGATCAATTGTCGACTTGTGGACAGTTGCGGCAGAATCAATAACCTCGACTCCAGCATCTTCGCCGTCTGGATGGCGATTCACTTGCTCGTCGTCATCAGGCGCGTCCATTGCCTTGTTGGAGAGCCCAAGTACTGGTATGTTGGCGGCATCAGGGAGATCTTCAGTGGCCGAGCTTGCGGCACCAGTCAGCTTCGCCAGCAAATGACCAACGGCTTTCGGCTTGTTGAAGACTCGCAATAACTTCTCTTCGGCACCTGAAATGAATCGATTCTCGCTGATCGAGTCGATACAGTTAAGGTCATAGCCGTGAATTTGCGGCCGAGAGAACTCGTGCCAAGAGCATGCAGCATCTCTGTGCCACTCGGCCCATAATCTTGTGGTCTGATCTGATCCTGTGGAAAGCAAGTAACTACCTTCGGGTGACCAAGCAAGTCCTTGGACCTCCTGGACGTGTCCGCCAATGCCTATTTGTTGCTTCCACATGTCGTAGTTCTGATCATAGCGCCACTGCCGCCAACTTCCTGTGCGTCCGAGGCTTACGACTGAGCCACCTTCGGGTCTCCATAGGCCCACCCAAAATCCGCCTGTACTTCCAGTAGCCGTAGTGGAACCCTTCTGGCCACTGATTTCGCCAAGTCTGCTGTTACATACCCATAGCCCAGACGCAGAGTCTGCACCCCAGATGGACAACGAGTTGTCCGCGGATGCTGAGAGAAGGACTGGTGCTGATCTTGCGACAGTCCTCGGTTCCCATCGTGCTGTGTATATCCAGTCCTCGTGACCGATCAAAAGAGCCTCGAAAGTGACGGAGTATTTGGAGTCCACGCCGCCGACCTGATGGACCTTGTTGGATAGAGACTTTCTCTCGGATGCATTAGACAGATCCGTGGCGGCGTCCCCACCTGCACTGAGAAGCTGTTGGCCGCGATGAAACCGCCAAAGCCGTATGTACTTATCCTGACTAGCAGAGGCGAGTAATATGTCGCTGTCAGCCGCCAGTGACTCTGTGGTGAAGTCAAGAGATCTGATCCAGCCTTCGTGGCCGGTCAATGTAGCTTGAAGCTCGTACTGGTCGCCGTGGACCGGCCGCACGTACAGCTGGATGTAATTGCAAGTGCCTGCAGCTGCGAGAACAGAATCGCCATTTGAGAGCGAAGTGATTGCTAACGCGAGTGGGAGGTAGCGAGGCTTCAAGGAGATAGACTGAATTAGCTTAGCTCTTGATCCTTTCAAGTCCCACACTTTCACCGTGCCATCCGCGGAGCCTGAGTACAGCACGCCACTGTCATGCGAGACCTCGAGAACATTGATTGAGCTCGTGTGGTCAGTCAAGCACTGCGATTCCCGGAAGCCCGCAACGTTGTCCGCGGTAGCAGTCCAGATGCGGATTGTCTTGTCTGAGCTGCCACTGAGTATAACGCGGCTGACAGCTCCGTAGACTCGTACCGCATTTACGTTGTCGGTATGGCCGGCCAGGAGAGCGGCAATGCCGACATTTTTCTCATCATCCGGGTTCCAAAGCGCAACGTTGTTGCCGGCTCCAAAGGCGAGAAGAGAAGGCGCCCAGTCCGCAGCGGAAGAATGCCTGTTACCGCCTACTACGACAGCCTCCAGCGCCACCGTCATTGTGTCTCACTGTTCGCCGTCCGAAATCATTGAAGATTGTCAGTGAAAGTTGAGCAAGACCATAGAAGATGCAAAATTAGGTACCCTAGCGTCTTCGGTTTCGGGTTTGCGCACAGACCAGTAGGGCCTTCCTCGTCCAATTTAGCGTCTTCGCCGTTCCGTTCCACTTCCTTCACATGCATCAACACCAGCAAACACTTCGACAACAATAACCTACCAAAGAAGCCCGTCTTACCCCCGACAATGGCCGAAACAACCACACTCACGGTAGAGTTCACGTAGGTCATACCATACACCTTCTTCATTCTCAATCTCTAAGACATTTCCAGCGGCGGACTTGAAATGCTCTTCTCCGATCAACGAAAACACAAAATAGCAATTCCAGCGACCGATGAACAGGGCCAGCCCTCGAATGTCGCGTTCCTCATCACCTGGCTTTGTAGGAACCTCATGAAAGACCCGAGGAGAGAGATGTTTGTTCTGGAAGACTCAGTGTAAGTCTGACTGATCCTGAAAGACTACCAACTTTTCAAGCTGATATATCCAGACGGCCTGGTATTCTGGTCTTGATCAATGACGCAGATTGGGAACTCGAAGGCGAAGACCAGTACGAGATCCAGCAAGGAGACAACATTGTCTTCGTCTCGACCTTGCACGGAGGTTGAACCTGAGCTATTGGCGTTCCTCCGGCACTGAGCACTCAACATGCGTCCTGGCAATTTAAGAGCAAACCCGTCCACCGAGTAGAGAGCATCCGTCTTGATCTCTTTCATCTTCTTCGCACTGACTGCCTGGATCGCATGCGGACCACATGTCTCGACAATTAGTGCTCGATGACGCAAACCCGCAGACACCATGTCGCCATGTGTTTGCCATATGAAGCGATTATGATCAGGACGAGAAGGATTACGCGATTGAGAGAGAAATAGGTCAGGAAGCAAAGGTGGAGCAGGCAAGGCGAACTAGTCCTGTCCTGGTCGAACAGCAAATATTCCGATCTCAATGCCACTCATCAGCAGGCATGGCTACCTACGATCGAATGGCTGCGGACAAATTTAGGGAGACTGGAGATCAGATGTAACGGGCAAAAAAGAAGCCGTGAGCGTAACACTCCGGTATGAACTTTCTTCTACCAAATGCATTCATCCATAGGTCGACAGACCTTCCTGCACAGGTTTCCGGCCTTCACCTCCAAAAGCTAATTTTCGCAAACATAAGTTCTAATGGAAAACCGTCATCAAGCATACACAATCGGGTCGAGCCACGCCAAGCCTCACTGGAATTCTTTCATTCTTGACTGCAATCACTCTCCCCTCCGCCAAACGGCACTCTTGTTGGACGTCGTCGACAAGAAGACCTGTTTGCCTCGACTTGTCGCTCTTCTCTCCAAGCTTGCTACGTCGTCTGTATCTCAAGGACGCTCTTGTCTGAAGGCGGCTGGACCCATGCGGTCGATGAAATCCCATGGTACTGCAGCAGCGCGTCCGTCTGCTTTGTCGTGTCCGTGCGTTTTACATGGAACGACATTTCAAAGCGATGCCGTTAGAGCTGTTGACCTGAAGTCTATAGTCGTAATGATAGTAAGACGACCGCTGCTGTATGCTGCTGTACGTGTGCGACGTGGAGGTAGAGCCGAAATCTGAGCTGCACCGAGGGCGTCAGCTCAGCTTCTAAGGTATCTGCACCCAACGGGAAAATGCATCACGTTTCAACGTCTGCAAAAAGATCTCGTTCTTGGGCTCGATTCACATTCCTTCATAGACGACATCCTATTCGTTCAATCTAATTGCTCGTAACCTGAGCATTCCTCTTCGCCATACTACCCTGCGCCCGAAACAATGCATGATTCCTCACAAACTCCCTATGCGCCTGAATCGCACCAAACGACCTCTCCCTTCCTCAATTCTGCCCATATCCCCCACCACCAGGCGTCTTCACAACAATGTGATCCCCCGCGCCCATCGGCGTCGTAGCCTTCCCGCCCAGACTAATCGTCCTCGTCGTCCCATCGTCATACCTTCGAATCCACAAATTCACCCCCCGCTGTCCCTCCCCGCCGCCGTCCATCCCATAAGGCGCAATCACGCGCCGCTCCGACAAAATCGAAACCTGCACGGGCCGGCGGAATTCGATATCGCGAACGCATCCGTCCCCGCCCCGATGGCGCCCGGCGCCGCCGCTGCCGGGGCGAAGGGAGAATTCGTGCAGGATGACGGGGTACCGCTTTTCGAAAATCTCCGCGTCCGTCATGCGCGTGTTGGTGATGTGCGTGTGCACGCCGCTCTCGCCGTGCCAGTGCGGCCCGGCGCCGGAGCCGCCGGCGATGGTCTCGTAGTAGCCGAAGCCCTTGGTGACGGTCCCGGACTCGTCCGTGCCTCCGTAGCCGAAGGTCATGTTGTTGCAGGTCCCCTGGGAGGCGGCGGCGGCGCGGAAGGCTTTGAAGATGAGGTCGACGATGCGTTGCGAGGTTTCCACGTTGGAGCCGACGGTGGCGGCTTTGAGGGAGGGCGAGAGCAGGGTATTGGGAGGGCAGACGAGTTTGATTGGAGCCAGGCAGCCCTGGTTTAGGGGGATGTCCGAGGAGATCATGGAGCGGAGGCAGTACTAGTCGTAAAGGTCAGCGTGACGTTGAAGGAGGGAGCGGCGACGATGGCTTACCATGATGCCAGAATACATAATCGCTGGCGGACAATTCAAATTGCCGAAATGCTCAGGCCCAGTCCCCGTGAAATCAAACACAGCACTCCCAGTGTCCTTGTCGATATCAATCTTTAGCGCCAACGGAGTTCCGTCATCGATATAATCGACTGCCTGCAGCGACTGTCCAGCGAACCGCTCCGAGAACGCTTTCAGCAGTTCTCGAACAGACTGCGCCGCGTTGTCCTGAATCGCCTTCATGTAGAACTGCACCACCGGCCAAGAATATTCCTTCACCAAAGCCTGGATCAGCTGGATCCCGCGGTTGTTGGAAGCAACAGCAGCTTTGAGGTCAGCAAGATTATCTCGTAGTGTCCGAGTGCCGCTGCATCCCGGGTAAGATCCCGGGATATCGTAGAGAATCTCCGTGAGGCCCTTCTCATCGAACACGCCTTCCTTTACCATTTTGAAAGATTCCACCGCGACGCCTTCTTGCCACAGCTCCGTGGAGTTCGGAGGCATGGATCCGGGAGCAATGCCACCGATATCTGCATGATGCCCTCTGTTCGCGACGAAGAAGAGGATCTCCTTTGGATTCTCATCGTCGTCGAAGACAGGCGTGGTGACGGTCAAGTCTGGAAGATGCGTGCCACCGGCACACGGATGGTTGCTGAGCAGTACGTCTCCCGGCTTCAGCTCTCCCGGCTTGTAGAGCCTTGCCTGGTACGCAATGGCATAGCTCATAGAGCCCAAATGCCCCGGAATGTGCGGAGCGTTGGCAACGAGGCCTCCATCCGCAGAGAATACGGCGCATGAATAGTCGAGTCGCTCTTTGATGTTGACGGAGATGGAAGTCTTCTGCATGGTCTGACCCATCTGCTCGGCTACACTCATGAAGCGATGCCCGAACACACTGAGCTGGATGGGATCGGGTTGGTCGACTCCTACGTCCGGCTTGTCAATGTTGGAAATCTCCAGCAAGACGTGCTCAGGCAGGATGACTGCCGCGCTGGCGGGATCGACGACGATAGTCTGCGTCTTGTCGATGATCATTACGGGTCCGTGAATCTTTGCACCGGTTGGCAGAGTACTCAGAGAGTATACAGCAGTGTCCGCCCAACCATGGTTCTCAAAGAAGACTTTCCGCCGGGAGTCAGGTGCTGTTGGGCTGACAGGCGGCGAGTTCTGCGTCCGTCGCAATTCCTCGAAGGGACTGGAAAGCTGCACCTGCATGCCTTTGGCAGTACTCCTGACACGGACATCGTCGACCAAGATCTCACGGGGCTGAGTGAAACCGAATTCGCGGTGGTGACGTGCAATGAATGCCTCTCCAAAGCTCTCGAGACCAGTTTCCGGCTTGCTGATCATCAGAGCTGTGTCGCTTCCCTGGTATCGCATGTTGAGGAAGAGCGTATGCTCAATCTGACTGTCGTTAAATCCTTGAGAGATCAGACCTTCGGTGCCTGACTTGCAGAGCTTCTCGAAGCGCGCTTGGAGTTGCTGGAGACTGTCTTGAGCGAAGGCGACTGCTTCGGGCTCTTGATTCTCCACAACGACATCAGCCAGAGCCATACCATAGGCTGAGAGGATGCTGGAGTATCTGGGAATGATGGCACGCTGAATGCCAAGGTCGCGGGCCACTGCGACCGCATGCTGCCCTCCAGCACCACCAAAGCAGCCGAGATTATGGGCCCCAGTCTCGAATCCACGGCCTTCGCTCAAGGTGCGAATCGGACGCGTCATGGTAGCATTCGCGATGGCCAAGAATCCAAGAGCGACTTCTTCAGCTGTTAGTGTAGTATCCGTTGCCGTATCCTGGTTGATCGTCGCCGTCAGCTCCTCAAACTTCTTCTGCACGGTGTCGAGATCCAAGGGTCGCGGGAAGAACTCCGGTATGATCCTTCCAAGGAACAGGTTTGCGTCCGTCACAGTCAGAGGTCCGCCTTTGCCATAGCACGCGGGTCCTGGGTTGGCACCGGCGGACTGAGGGCCGACTTTGAAGAGGCCATTTTCCCAGAAGAGCATAGAACCGCCTCCAGCAGCCACGGTGTTGATGTCCAATTGAGGCGTCTGAATCGTGACCTGAGCAATCGTGCTTTCGAAGATGTGCTCCAAGCTGCCCGAATACCGCGCCACATCTGTACTGGTGCCGCCCTGCAGACTCTCACATTAGCAGATATCCAGAATGAGAGGATTCCGGTTGCACACACCATGTCAAAGCCAAGAACAGGCGTCCCGTCCCTCTCATCAAAACAAGTCCTCGAAAGACCAATCACACCGCCTGCCGGCCCACTAAGAACGCCCCTCAGACCCGTGAATTTCGAAAACGAAACCAGACCTCCATCCGATTGATTCAGGAAAAGTTTCTCTCCGTTGGCATCTTCCAGTCTGCCCTTGAAGCCGCTCCGAAAGCTCCGCAGGTACTCCTCTGTAATGGGCGACAGATATCCATCCGCGACGGCAGACTGCGCTCGGGGGACAATCTTGGCCATCGTTTGCAATTCCGACGAGACGGAGACTCGGAAGCCCATACTTCGAGCCAGATCCGCAACTGCATTTTCGTGGTCTTGGAATGTATATGAGTGTAAGAAGGCGACTGCGAGACTGCGGTAGCCCGCCTCCCACAATGCTTGCAGATCCCTTCGCACGACTTCGACATCCGGTCTCTTCAAGATCCGCACCGCCTCTCCCGTCAGACCCTTGGTGAGCGCTGGATCGGATTCCACATCTATCGGCATGGGCTCTGGGTCCTCGGCGAAGCCCTCAATCGTCACCCTCTCATCGACTTCTACGACCGTCTCATACAGCTTGCTGAGTCTCTGGACCGACAGATCGAAAATATTCGGCCGAGCCTGGTTTCCAATCCGGAGAATATCCCGGAACCCTCGCGTCGTCACCAGCGCGACGCGGGCGCCTTTGCGTTCCAGCAGAGCATTCGTGGCGACGGTGGTTCCCATGCGTATCGATTCCACGGGGCTGATATCCAAGGGTTCTCCCCGTGGTATGGTGGCTCCGGTTGCAATCTCGAGGATCTGACGGATACATTCTGTCGGTGCATCGTCGTATTCATCCGGACTTTCTGATAGGACTTTGAGGACGATGTCTTCTTCTCGATCGGGGACTTGTGCCCAAGCATCCGTGAAGGTACCGCCTCGATCGATGGCGATTCTGATGCCTTTTTGGGCCATGTTGAGAGCTAGGTATGAAGATTAGAGCAGAACTCTTTACGGAAAGACCGGACCGGGTAGGAAATATCAATGCGAGAGCAATGTTCAGTCGCAATGGCTCTCATTTGTATCAATATGTATGCCGGCCTCGGAATTGCCTGCCGTGGTGTTGATGGAGAGCTTGATGGAGGCGAAAAGTGGAGCTCCGCCGTAGACAGCTCGGGCTGACAAGTCGAGCGCCGACTGATAAGCTTCAGCTGGACCGGCGTTGGATAAAATGACCGGTATCAATCGATGTGAGCTGGGATAGAGTTAGATAGGCCGGTTGTTGCCCGACTGACGTCCTGCAAACGTGAGAAGCGTCGGCCGATGTAGCAGGCTATCAGTCCGCTCGTTTTCAATGCGAGCGTAGCGCCAATGTCAACGCCCCAATTCGAGACGGCTCTGTTGTCTGAAACACTAACTGTTCACTTTGGACGGACGTCATGGACTCAAACGGGATCAGTACCAGGACCAGGCATGAATCCAAGCACGACAAGGCTGCCGTTGCGTACAATGTCCAAGCCGATGTTGGTCTCGGGTCATCGACCCATTACATCGATCCCGTCAAAGAGGGCAAGATGATGCGGAAGTTCGACGTACGTCTGGTCCATCCTCTCGCAGTGGAAGACAATGCTAACGGCCTTTTCAGATCTTCGCAATCGGCCTCTTCGGTCTCTTCTACATGATGGCAAACCTCGACCGCAGCAACCTGGGCAATGCTCAGGTAGCAGGAATGCCCGAAGACATCGGTCTCGTAGGAAACCAATTTGGCACAGCAACAACATTGCTGTAAGTCGATTTCCTTCTGCCGGCAAGATTACTCTCCAGCTAAAGAAGGCGGTAGCTATGCAACCTATGTTCCCTTTGAAGCGCCCGCGGCACTCGCCCTCAAAAAGCTCAGCCCCAAGTACCTCATGGCAAGCTGTGCCTTCTGCTGGGGTCTAGCGACTCTCGGAATGGGCTTCATCCAGAACTGGCAAGGTCTGTACGCTTGCAGATTGCTCATCGGATTCTTCGAAAGTGGCCTCATCCCTTCCATCAATGTGTATATCGGGAGCGTGTACAAGAAAGAAGAGCGGGGAAAGCGTTCCGCCGTGATTTTCGCCTTCAGTGCGTTTTCCAGCGCATTTGGCGGAATCCTGGCGTTTGGTCTGACGCAGATTCGTGGGCCGGGTGGGTTTGCTGGGTGGCGGTGAGTCGCCGATAACATCTTGGCGTACCATTCCGTATGCTGATATGGTTCATCAGGTGGCTGTTCGTTGTGGAGGGGATGCTTACTCTGATCCTCGTTCCCCTCTTCTTCTTCTTCTTCCCCAAAACGCCTGCGACGGCCTGGTTCCTGACATCCGAGGAGAAGGTCATTATCGCAAAGCGATATGAGTGTGAGCAGCACTGGGGCGCCGATGAGGTCTCCTCGTGGAAAGAAGTCGTAAAAGCGGTGACGGATCCGAAATGGTACGCTTTCTGGGTGTATCAATTCTGCACAGATGTTTCGCTCTATGGCCTGACTACTTTCATGCCGGCGATCGTGAGCGGTTTGGGATACAGTGGCGTCCATGCCAACTTAATGGTGGGTTCCCCTTGTCAATGTGTTAGTTACCGGTAAAGCTAACATACTTCCAGACGGTGCCGGTGTACATGGTAGCATTGGTCTGTTTCTTGGTCATTGCTTTCTTTTCCGACAGACTCGGCGTGCGCGGTCCATTCCTTATCGGACCGCTGATATGCCTGATCGTTGGATATGCAATCTTGATCTCAGCGGACAGCCTCGGTGTCCGTTATTTCGCTTGTTTCCGTATGCTACAAACAGGTTTCCCTGCCTCTGATATACTTGCTAACATCCCCTAGTGGCTGCTATTGGGATCTATCCCACAACCGGGCTGTCCCTGATGTGGTTGCAAGACAACGTAGCACGACATTACAAACGAGCGAGCATGGTCGGCTTGACCCTCACTCTGGGCAACACAGCAGGTGTTGCTGTTGGCCAGATCTTCGTGACCGAATCAAAGCCTCGTTACATCAAGGGAATGTCGATTGCTCTGGGTCTCGCCTGCGTTGCGCTGGCAATGGTGGTCTCGTTGATGGTCGGCATGGCTTTGGCCAATCGAAGACGAAGCGAGAAGCTGAGGAAGGCGGAAGATGCGGGTGCTCCATTGCCTGCTGAGCCGGAGAGGGGAGATATGGACGTCCACTTCCGGTATTCGTTGTAAAAACGGGTTCTTGGGACAAGCCCAGCGGAAAGCCCGTCCTCAACCTTTAGCAGAGACCGGCACTTCCTCTTTTATCACTGTTACGCTCAGCACTATCTGCCTGATCGATGCAGATTCGGTCGATCCATATGCAGATGATTTCGGAAGCACGGCGTACTCGTTGCAATGCGTCTTCCAGATTGCGCCGCACTGAGAAGCGGAAATCCTCGTCAAGCGTAATAATCGATGAGGCGGCAGCATCACCCCAAGAGTACGAGAGAGCTTTGTAGGAGGGCTCGTCCTCCAGATCGACCGTTTCGAGACGGCCTTGTATCAGGACACCAGACGGGGCAGGATCGATGAACAAGAGTCGGATCTGAGGCCGAGTTGGAGGTGAAACTGAGGAGCTGTGATCGATCAGTCGATCTTGGTAGAATTAGAAAGTGGTTCAGTGTCGACTTCTCGTCCTCAGTTGACAGAGATACATACAAGGCCATTGGACTCTACGCTGGGATCATTCTGCCCCGCCATGAATCATGCGGCATCGTACTGTATTCCAGTGGCAAGGCTCAGATGATGTCGGCGGGACAGATAGCGTAGAAGAGCGGCATAATTGGGAGAGGATATAACAAGACTCGAGGTTTTGGAATAACCTCCTAGCGCATGCTCAAACGCATGCAACGGACCCTGCCGCGATGTACCGCGTGCAACGCTAAGGAGCCACCATCTCGAGGAGATATGGCAACAGCAGTGCCCGATTGTAGACCAGCTGGCAGATACATGTCGTCCAGGCGTGCAAGATTGGGAGAGCGGCCAAGCGTAGAGTAAGCAAGCAAGCAAAGAAAACAGCTCCAGGGAGGATGTGATATCTTCAGCCGCAAGATATGTTATGATGGAGTGCATGTTCGATCCGAAGGAAGAAGGAGAGGAGGCGGAATAGAAGCCGCAGTATGGTCCGTGCTCATTGCCGCGGCCAATTTTCGTGGTCAAGTGAATGAAAAAGTCTCGAGCTACTACACTCATGACATGTGAAAGCCACTCAACTGCTGCATGTTGCTAGCACGGTGCTCACTTACATGGCGCTCCTGTGTGCGTCCATATTTCAAGCCAAACCAAAACTGCTTCCGCCTCCGAGCGCTCGCCACGATGGCGCCTGAAAAGCTCCACGGCCGCGCCTTTTACGAGAGCATCGGCTCGCCCAAATATGTCGTTGCGCCTATGGTTGACCAGTCCGAGTTCGCCTGGCGTCTTCTCACGCGCTCTTTCCTCCCGCCAGAGCTACGGACAACAATACTGGCATACTCGCCCATGTTCCACGCCAAACTCTTCGCCGAAGCACCCAAATACCGAGCCGCCCACTTCGAACCACTCAAGCCGCCGCTCGTGATACCGCCATCAGGAGATGTCCAGCATCAGAACTTGTTTGGTGAAGAGGATGCATATCTAGACGGCAATCCAAAAATCGATCGGCCGCTTTTCGTCCAATTTTGCGCCAACGAACCCGATATGCTTCTGGAGGCTGCGAAGCTCGTGCAGCCTTTCTGCGATGCGGTAGACCTGAATTTGGGATGCCCGCAGGGTATTGCGAGGAGAGGGCACTATGGAGCGTTCTTGCAAGAAGATTGGGACACCATCTACAAACTCATAAACACGCTGCACAAAGGGCTAGACATCCCCGTGACGGCGAAGATGCGAGTACTGGAGACGAAAGAGAGGACATTGGATTATGCCAAGATGATTTTAAGCGCAGGAGCAAGCATCATCACAGTACATGGTCGGCAGAGAGAACAAAAGGGCCACAATACTGGTTTAGCGGATTGGACGAAGATACGATACTTGAGGGAACAGCTACCTCCAGAGACTGTCATTTTCGCAAATGGCAATATCTTGCGGTATGATGACTTACAGAAGTCGTTGGATGCTACCAAAGCAGACGCCATCATGAGCGCAGAAGGCAACCTCTATGATCCGTCCATTTTCGCGCCTGCTCCGCCAGTCGGTCAAGAAGGGCGTGAGTATTGGCGCGGCCGAGATGGTAAAGGTGGCTACAGAGCAGATGCGGTGCTTCGACGATATCTGAACATCATTCACAAGCACGTTCTTGGGCAGGATCCACCAGAGCGAGAGCCATTGTTTCTCCCAACCGACCCTAGACCTGAAACAGACTCTGCAAAGATCGAAACACAATGCACCGAGACGGAAGAGGACCAAGGAGAGGATGGTCCGCCCAAAAAGAAGCAAAAGCGCGAAGGATCTGAAAAGGAAAAGAAAGAGAAGCGGAACGGTAAGCAGGAGAAGTGCACCAATCCCAATTTGGTCGCTATGCAGGCGCACTGCTTCCACATTCTCCGTTCACTCGTTAGCACACACCACGGAGTCAGAGATGCACTCGCCAAATCCCGAGTCGGAGACATTGACGCCTACGAAAACGTGCTCAAACTCACCCAAGAGGCTGTAAAAGAAGGCCTCCTCGACTATGAGAAGGACCCAAGCAAATACGAGTACCCAGACCCTCAAGAAGGCGAAGAGGAAGCCGATCCGGAACTCTACAGTACCGCAGCTGTTCGACGATGTAAGAGACCATATTGGATCTGTCAGCCTCACATTCGTCCTCTTCCGAAGGAGGCGATCGAAAAAGGTAGCTTGCAGCTGAGCAAGAAAGTAAAGGCGAGGCTGCAAGCAGAAAAAGACGAAAAAGAAAAGGCCGGTCTGCCTGCTGATGGTAAAGTCGAAGTCGTCAAGACTGCCGACAAGCATGCCAACAATGGCGCAGAGGAGAGAGTCGAAGCAGAGATACCCAAGGAAGGCGTCATTTGCGGCTAAACTCAGCTGAGTGAATTTCGAATACCATCTCATTCTTCAAATCTGTCGATATCAATTCTCGTGTTCTTTTTCTACCTCTTCCTCTCTCATCACTCCACACACCCTCCCTCATCTAATAGCTGCTGACCGGAGAAGCTCTTAAGTCAAAACAGTCGAGTTCCAGACCTCAAGATCCCCAACATATTCTCATCATTCTCTCCTAGATGCGCCAACATATTGGTCAAACGAAGCAATACCGGCTCCAGATCAACTCCCAACGCAATCGGATCGAGAGTATTGTCCAACGTCGTCGAAGCCTTACATCCATCCATCGCAACCGTACCCGCAAAAGCGCTCTGAACGAAGTCGAAAGCTCCGATTAACCCCAAAATTTCCGTGCCGACATGGCCTCCGTTCCCGAACGTTACGAAATCCACGCTCGCGCCAAACGAACACCACGAATCGTAGAGCGTCGAGGCATTGGCATACGGAATGATTTCGTCTACCGCGGAGTGGTACATGTAAACCGGAGCGGTGGGAGTCTCGTCTCGTCTCACGCCCATGGTTTGCAAGACCAAGACATCGCTCACCGTGGGATGGTAGAGGAGTCGGTCCCCGAGAGACGAGAACTGCGGGCTCAGGATCGACTGTTCGAAGAAATTGAACACGTCCGCAATGGTGCAATGTGTCCTCGCGAAAGCGACTTTGGATTGGGCGTAGGGGGTGAGGATCTCGTCGAAGAGCGGGGTTAATTGGGCTCCGTAGGCGCTGGGAGTGGAGATACCCACGACGCCAAAGGGTAGGAAGCCGGAAAAGGCGGTGTTGTCGACGAAGACGATTGTGCCGGTGAGATTGGCGGGTGTGCCCCCAAAGGCCCAGCCTCTCATGGGGAGTTCGGGGGCATAGGTGGGTTGGAGTCCAGCCGCCCAGCCTGTCGCGATGGCGCCGCCCGAGTAGCCGTAGCCCACGATGCTCGGGGTACTGGTGGTCATGCCGAGGGTTTCGTGGAAATGGGAGACGGCGCGCATGCTATCCAATGCCACGATGCCCGCGAGACGCTCTGCGCCAAACGCAGCATCGGGGCCCTCGTAGTCCGGAGAGGAAACGATGTATCCCGCCGCGAGGTAGATTTCCAATATGAGGACTTCGATTTCCGAGAGCAGGTCGGCTTGGGGCGCGAAGAGTTGGTAGTTGTGGGAGGGATCGCAGATTTTCGCCGAGGCATCGTAGGCTGTATGGAAAGAGACGAAACGGTCCGGGAGCGGGTTGAACAGTGGCTTGGAGACGGTTGTCACACCTGCTATGGCGGAGCCGTTGATTGCGGTCGTGCGATAGAGGAGTTGGTAGGTCTCTACATTTGCTGCGGGAATGATTCCTAGGAAAGAGGCCGTGATGGTACGGGTCTTGAGGATGGCGCCCGGGGCTTCCGACTCGAAGCCTGGCGGAGGATCGTAAAAGGGATCATTATCGGGAGTCGTGGGGATCTGTCTCTGCTCCAGATGACTTGTCGGGTCGCTGAAGGCCAGGGGCAGGAATGCCAAAAGACGCAACAGAGACAGCATGGCGCCGGATGAGAAGTTGCTACCTCGTTGGGTGGAAGGAAATGCAGTTCAGTGCTTTTATCCCGACCTGCTCGAGCCCAAGCCTGCACGACCAATACATGTTCAATAAAAAAGAAAAATTCGAGGTCTAGAAAGGGTTTAGTAGTGATCAAGACCGGAAGCATGGGATGTTCCCACAAAGAATGAGAGAGTCACCCGCGTGAAACGTGGATAATCTGCCATTATATGGTGCGACGTGTGATGAGGGTGCGACGTGTGAGGGTGGGACGCATGAGGGTTCGACGTACGAGAGTGTAGGAATTTTCAGTCTGAACCTCTTATCATAAATACACAAAGACTAACGGGTCGAGCGAATCTGTAGACTAGTGACGTATTCTAGGTCCTGTAGGCACACGGTAGCAGTTCAGACAGGAAGCATGTGACGTTCCTGCATAGAAGAGTTCCGGCCGCTGGACCTGCGTTTGTTAGTTAGGAATGACTCAGTACTGCTTTCAGAACTTCGGGCACAGAGCGTCCGGTTTTCTGCTGTGAACACGACGCATAAAATCGGTAGTTGGTTCTGAAGAGAATCCGGCGACTGTTTATGCGCTTCCAGTCTCCACGCTTGTCGATCAAAAGCGCCATCACATGTGCGAGGCGTCCGGCCGGGGCTTGAGAATTTTCCTGTTCCGTCTGGTGTTTTGGAAGTAGTAGGATCACCCGGAAACTGGTACCGTGATGACCGCGTCCTCCTCGATGGTATCACTAGTCTGTTGGCTTGTGGAACCGCGCACTTTGAAGGGCAAGATACAATTGCATTGCGCGGCGCTTCCCACCGTTGCCATTCGGACCTTTACGCAGAATGCACTCGGCTCCTCATATCCAGCCTGCAAGTAGGACGCCGCACATGCAATTTTGACACAGCGCGAAGAAAAGCAATCCGAAGCATCAGGAGAGATGTCTAATTCTGGAAGAAGGCCGGCGATTGTTATATTCAGGTCTAATGCCCGTCATGTGGTTGGTATTGCTGCGGAGGTGTTCTTTGGACCAGGCTGTTGTACAACTCTGCAAGATCAAATCTGCTCGTCAGCCTTTGGCAGCGCCCGAGTTCCCTCGGCGCGCTTCGCTTTCCAGCCCGTAGAGCTTTCAATGAATTCGATTATGTCGGTGAGCATCTGGGGGGAATACCAATGGCCCAGGCCTTCATATTCTTTGAAAGACACATTCAACTCAAGCCTTCGCAAGAGCTGTGCGGCCTCTCTGCCCAGCTTTATCGGAACCCTATCATCCTCAGTGCCATGACCAAGAAATCGTGGAACTGTCGCTGTTGACTCTGGTGAGGCGTCAGACCCAGAGATCTCGAGCTCTTCGCGCAAGTACTCAATGGCTTCTTGAAGGCTCGACTTTTCTTGCTCTGTTGAGTCACGGCCAAATGGATCATCGTCTTGCTCCCTACTCTCGTCAAGAAGGCTGTCTTCAATCCTTTTTCGCAATGGCAGCCAGCCACACATGCCAATCACGGCAGCGAATCTCGGACCATGCCAAAGCAGAGAACTGATCAGAGACATGGCGCAGCCTTGACTGAGTCCCCACAAGATTACATTCTCCGCGCCGACCGTAGCAATCTCGCTCTGCATTAGCTCGTGCACAAATGATGCGCTTTGGCGGAGTCCATCAAATTGAAGCTCTTCGCGCTCTGTAGCCGCGTTTAAGTGGTAGTTGTCGAACCACTGACTGACCGGCGTGCGCTTATATATTACTGCTCGTCGCTTGGCCGCCGTTGGAAAAACGAACTTGGCGTTTGGGAAGGCGTCGGGTAGGGTTTCGAAGCCGGGGATGGTAGTCTGTATCATTTCAAGGCCGAACTTTTCGCCATTGGATCCTCTCCCATGGAGTATAAGAAAGGATTGCAGATGCGTGCCGCTTGTAGGCTGGATGACCAAGGGCGGGGGGTATTGAGGTGCCGCCCCACGAGCTTTTAGAGATGTCATGATGAGCTTTCAGGGCGTCGAAGCTCATCTGGTGAAGTGCTCGACAAGTTTAATAGAGTCATGTCTCTGGGGATCTCAGGTGAGGAGACGTGGTGCTGAATTTAGAGCGGGGCGCAGCAAAATCTGAGCGCCTCTTTCAAAGCAAGAGGAAAGGCTCCGCTTGATATTGGCTCGTCCAAAGCACGCCACGCGCGCGCATTGCAGGTGTGCAGAATCCTGATCCAGTAGATCGAAGCGCTCATCATTTGGCATCACGTGGTCATTAGCTGGAGGCGCTGATTGCGGCGCAGCATCTACGGACCAAAGATATAGTCGCCATGATTTCAGTCCTTTTTGGTGATCAGCCACCGTATAGTTTCGTCTGGTCCAGCCTTGGGAGACTTGTCTCCGTCTTGTTCGTCAGTACTTCTCTTGGAGTTCTTCGCTTGTCATGTCGTTCGCGCCCAATGTTCCCATCGATGTCTTGGTCTGCTATGGAAAAGAACGAGGAACTCGGTACCCGCACTGGATGTTGATGCTCATATCTCAAGGCGCACAGCGAGGAACCTGGTACCATGCTGTCGGCGGGCCTACCCAGCATGCACCTTATTCGCTTGCCGTACAGGCCGATAAGCGACTCGATAGTCACGGAATTGAAACGACCGAGCTCATCGGCAGCATCATGCCGAAGGACGTCAACAAATTCAAATCAGCAGCCCAGCGTGTCAAGCCCCAGCAATGCCAGCGATTTGTTGTTGCTGTCGTACACGAGTTGGAAAAGAAGGAGCTCATAAATAGGGGCGAAGCGGTCCGCCTCAACGGCAAAGTCCAAATGTCCGAGCTTGCTCAAGCATATGCAGTTCAAAATCCGGTTGAGCATCCGTCTGGTGCGTATGTGCCCGCTGCTCCTTCAATCGCTGGACCTTCCACCAGTGGCCGCCGAACCAGTCCCCAGAGAACTCAGCAAAGCCAGCAAGGACCACCGGCGACGCAACAGGCGAAGAGGCCGAAACAGAGCAAAGGCTGTTGCATTGTGATGTGAATCGAGTTGCTGAGGCTTGTTCCATGCATTGGCAACGGTTAGATGTAGGACAACATGGTGTATTATGCTTTCAAGCCTATCCAATTTGATTCCTTGCTGATGCAAGATCGTATTCATGACCAGACGATGTCGCGTGCGTGTAGTAGATATGCGAGCTCCGGTAGTCTAGGCGTTAGTATTTGGTCAGGTATGCCTTCCGCGATCCACTCTGAGGTCCATTCGGCCCACAAGTGCGCTTTTACATATTCCCAGTAATCGGGATAATAGCCTGACATTTCCCAGTCCAGTATGGCCACGACACTGCCACCCTGAACGAGAATGTTACGCGGCGCAAGGTCGTTGTGTGTTAAGACAATGTCGTGGCCGCCGAGAGAGATAAGGAATCGTGACACCATCTGACACCAAGTGGTATCCCCCCTTTTGCGGAGCGCATCTGCTAGACCTTGGTGGAAATCTCGTTCGTCATCAAAAGGGCCGCAGTTGGGATTGTCGGTGTCGAAGAACTGATCAGAGCAATGAGAACCATCCACTGCACTGATCTTGCTGCCACCAATTGATCTCAGCTCCATGAGAAAGCCGCGTAGCTGACCTAGAAGGGCATCCTTTTGTGTTGTTGAATAGCTAGGCCATGCTTTGTCGAGCGTTTCGCCCTGGATGTACTCCATGATAATGACTCCATGGCCGTCGCTCTCCTGGATGTAGGCATCAAAGACCCTAGGCACCGGAATGGACGTCTTCTCCGCAACGAGCCGCATTGCCTCCGCTTCTGCCATTCTCACGGCGTCTCCAGTCTTGACGACAGTCGTCTCATTCATGCGGTAGGCACCAGAATATGGAGTCAACGTTTTGCATCTCTTCAGAAGCTCGTGACTGAATTCGATGCGCTGGTCCTCATAGGGTACAGGATAGCCGATGCCGTCGCCGGGGCGCACATCGTGTTCACGGGCGTACGGTTCTTTGGAGTGTTTTTTGCGGCCTTGCAAGAGCCTGCTCACGACGCCGTTCATGTTGCTTGAGACATTGTCGGACAGAGATCGGTGTCGATAGAGATGAGTTTAGTGTCCAAGATATACGGGAGCTTGAGGCCTGTGCGCCAATCATCCGAAGATCACCCGGCGGGAGGAGTTACATACACCTCACTGCATCTTCCAAGAAGAAGTTTCCGACATTCAACGTCCACAAGGTATTGAAGTTTGACCTCCTGTACCCATCATGACACGGAAAACGATACGGCAAGAAGCGCGCTGCCGTGGGTGGTTTCTCCTCCTAGACGCGATGGAAGAATTCCGTAATCATCCTCTGCCTCCCCATCTTGATCCCGATATCCCTTAACATATGCAAAAATCTCAGTACCAGCTCTTCCTGCTCACCGATGACTTTCCTACCGTCCGCAACACTCGATCCAAGCACTAGCATTTCGATATTCAAAGGCATCTCATCCCCAACCTCCCGAAAAGCAATCTCCACCCTCTCAACAGCGTCCACAAGCTTACTCAGTGTCACCAACTCAGGCGCCTGCTGCTGGGCAAGAAGTTGTCCCCGCAAAGCTCGAAACGCATTTATTGCCAGCAACAGACCATCTTCCCCCACCTTGATTCTTCCCAGATCTGCGCGAATCTTGTGCTCCGCCCGGGCCATATTACGCCGCAAATTCCATTCCCGAGTCTCTGTGGAGATTCGGGGCTCGTGGCTCGCCGAAAGGAGCGCGAAGACTGTCCGCGGTGGCGGCGGGAAGAAGCTATGGTGATGGGCTTCGAGGAAGTTTCGACGTGTGTTGGTCTGCTGTACGAGATCTGCAAGGATGGTGATGCTGTCTGGTAATGTAGTGTGTGGTTTGATTTGTGGTTCCTGTGACAGATTTGCCCGAGCGGATCGGACTGTGTCATTCCATTTCGCTTGTGAGTCGTCTAGTCTTTCTCCGGCTTTGATGAGCAGTTGCAGGATGCTCCGCTGGCTCATGAAGGGCATCAGGAGTGGAAGCTGGAAGGCTTTGACACGGAGACGTTCACCCAGAGCCGCCTGTTTTGAATGTTGCGATTGCCATAGCATCGCTTTGATGTCTGAGATTATATAGCAAACCTTTTATCTGGAATAAATAGGAGTCTTAGACATTCTCGGTCATGGCAATACTCAGGATAAAGTCAGTTATGCCTTCAATTTCGAGCGGTCTTACGCATTTCTTCGTCTGCACGGCCACGATGTGATACGAACCACAACAACGGATCATAACAAAGGCCGATAGTCCATGCGCTCTCACAAGCCAAGACTTGGCGCTTGTCTGTAAGTGCGTTTCCAAGCGTTCACACTCCCGTCGGACGTGATCAAAGCACACAGCTATTTTCTCAAATTTTTGTAACGGAAAGAAAGCAAGGCGCAAATTCTAGACGCGTCAGCTAGCGTTTGTCACATGGGCGCTAACGGGGATTTCCGGAGCTCTATTGTTGTTCTCAAGTACAAACTTGCCCCAAGCCCTCCAAACACTCCCCTGAAAGTTTGAGGGATTTCCATATGTTGAAATCAAAATCTGTGTCTCTCCTCCCGCCGTTGCTCCCCTTGCACACTCTCTCCCTGCACACCTCCAACCCGTCCGCCCGCTCTCTCTCTACGGCCCTGTCTCTTCCTCATAATCTGTTCTTACATCTTTAGAAGCTTGACAAGATCTTTCAGCCGCCTCAATCAGATCACCGGTGCTCCTCACCACCTGCGCGGCCTCGGCCATCAAGCCCTCCAGCCTCTGAAGAGCAGGCCCCCCATCTCTCGCTGCATACTGGAGGGATCTTTCCTTGGCATCGAGTCTCTTTAGCATCTTCTTGACTGCCTTTTGCTTTTGTGCTATTTCGGCTTTTAGCTCAGCTTTCAACTTGGTGCCGGTGTCAGTGTTGTTGTCCATATCGGTCGGAGTGGGTGTCTTTTGGGGGTTTGCAGAGGAGGAATTGCCAGGGAGCCGAGAGGCCAGCGCTTTTGCGACAGGGAATATCAGCGAGGTGATTCTCATGTCCAATTTTTTTGTTGTCCTGGTACAAGGCCTCGTCAATGGTGACAGATCGTTTGCTTGGCTTGATTGCCCGTTTGCGTTTGCTTGTAGTGGTGATTGACGAGTTTCCACGGGTTAAAAGCGCATAGCCATGTGGTCTTACAAGTTCTTTTCTAGACAGTCATCGTTCATCGTTACGACTTCTCGCTATAATTGGCGTAACTTACTGCTTTCTAAACCCTCTCTCTCCCTCTCTCTCTCTCTCTCTCTCTCTCTCTCTCGCGCGCGCGCGCGCGCGCTCTCTCGCTCCTATACACGGCGCTAGCGGATAGACTCGCCACGCTGCTGCGTGTAGCCTACTACGTCGTAGGCTTGTACATCTGCACTGCCACAGCTCATCTCTATTTCTGATGAGCGGCCAGGACATTCTTAAGCGAAGTTCCGTCAACCATTCTGGGACATTATCATATCTGTCGTTTATCATACTAAAAGTACAGGGGCATGCCGAAAGAGAGCCGCTTTAACCCAGACTTCGGAGCGCAGCCGACTCCTAGCAGCCAATCGCAAGAGATCAGCCATGGGTTATTCATCGAGAATGCCGCCACGCCAGCCTTCGATGCAATTGTCTGCCCGCTCGTGCTCATATTCTCGACCGACGGTCTGGCGACGTCTTCCCTTATTCTGGAGGTGCAAGATCCTCATGCTCCCAATCCAGCTTCCACTCTGGTCGCCCGTACCTCCACTCGTCAAATGGAACTGTACCGGGCATCTCGGTGCCATCGCTCAGTCTTAGACGGGGAAAATGATCTCGTGACCACACATATCGGTAGCCTTCTCTTGGAGAAGCACCGTAATCCAGCGGCTGAGGATCTCGGTGTCGTGGGTTGGCAGTGTTGGGGAGACGGACCGCGTTCGGGTCATAACTTGCAGAAGAGACGTTGTACGGCGGTAGACCCAGAAAGAAGCGTCCGAAGTCAGCGGCGCGGTCGAAGAGAGACGTATTGGCGGGTGCCTCATTGCTGGTAGCTGGGTCTGATCTGGCGCTTGGCCCAGCTTCGCCTTCTGCAGGCTCGTGCTTCGGAGAAGCTTCGAAAGCCTGCTGCTCGGACTCCAATGGAACCTCCACGGCTTCCTGCAGCTTCTGCACCATGTCCTCATTGACCAACACCAAGGCACCACTATGCCAGCCTGCTGCAGTGACATTTAGAGCGAAGTAAGCACCGAGTCCATCTCCGCCATCCTCGTGAATGCCGTACTTGCCTTCCCAATCTCGAGATTCCTGCTCAATCCACTCACTAACCTCGCCCTGCGCATTAACATTCGGGCTGCCGATTGACATTCGCATTCTCTCAGCAGCCTCCGCCTCATCGAGAGCGCCCGATGTGAGGAACGTCAGCCACTCGCGCTTCTCCTTCTCAAACCATACTCTTCTACCCTCCGTGTATGCGTGCGGTACTAGGTGTCCGTCGCCACCAATTCCCTGGCTTCGGATCCCACGTAGTCGACTTTCTGGAGCTGCACCCCCTCCGAGGCCAAGAGCGCCGCAATTCTGCGGTTCATACCCGTAAGATGTGATGTAGCCAGGCGAGTGCAACGCGTGGAAATGATAGTCGCCAAAGGCAAGTGATATGACTTGTTTGTTTTGTAGAGCAGGTATTCGTCGGAAAAGACCGCGTTGACTGTGGTTCTGCCTTGTCAAAACATCCACGAGGCGATCTTCGTGGCTCGTCAAGACAGCGCCAGATTTGGTGAAGACTGCAAAGTTGCGGAACGAGCCCTGGACGTCGGTAACGAACGAGGCCTCTCCAGGATCATCTTTTGCTCGTGGCACACTGAGTTCCACTGGATCGCCAACGCTTTGGGTCTCATCGTCCCAGGTGATCTGTGCGGCAAAAATCTTGCCCAGGGAAGTATTGAACAGGACAGAGTGCTCAAGTACGATGAAGCTTTGTACTTCTCCCACAGCCGTAGCTAGATAATCGTCTGGATCTCCTTGTCTCCGATCTTGCGGTATCACGTAGTTGGTCTGAGGGACGACGGCGGTCTCCAGCACCAGCGCAGCATCCAATGCCTCAGTCTCATTCGGTTCCATTCGCAGCGGCTCCCACAGCACAATGCCGCTGCCTTCAATGAGTGCAGCGCTTTTGTTCCAGCCAGCTACAACTTTCCGCACAACAGCCTTCCCACGTTCCCGTCCATCTTCCTTCGTCTCGTGGTGAATGAATTTGACATGTAGCGCGGGATAGTCGATGTTCTGCCAGCTCCAGATCCTGCCACTGTCGCTCAGCGCAAGCACATGAGACCTGCCTGAGGAGAATTGCCTGGTTGCGGTCGATGGGTCGTAGGTATCTGTGGGCTGCAGCATACCACTAGGAAATCGCAGAGGCGCCAGCTGCAGCTTCTCGGTCTGAACTCCGTACTGAGGCACGAAGTGAAGGCCGTCCATCACGCCAACGGTATACAGAGCTCCTTTACTGGTCAAGAGAGTAGTGCTCCAGCCGCCACATTGCAGGTCGGAAATGACGCCCAACTCTTCGGTACCCTGCATCTCTCCAGGCCAGCTCATGTGGTGCCTAATACGCCTCTGCACAATTATCCGCCTGCCGCCGCGCATCCGCAGTGGCATGGGCTGTCGACCGGTTTCGTACGAGTGTCCCCAGCATCCTTTGTCATTGTTGCCCCACGTGAAGACCTTGCTCTGAGTTCTCAACCGCTTGTAGAGCCGGCGCCACCGACGGCCATCGTTCTCGACAACGGGCTGGTTGGGCACGCGAAAATCGCGCCGCACCAGCGCGGACCAGTATGTGTCATCGTAGGTGAAACTGTGCAGGGCGGAGCAGGTCGAGGTGAAGTGGTTGAAGCTCGCGACATCGAGGTAGGGCAATATGAGGTGTATTATGTCGACTGGGAGTTCGAGGAGTGCTGATGTCATGTCGTATCTTCGCAGGCGTACTGTCTGGTAGTGACGTCCTGTATTACGAGCTCTTGTACGGTGAAGAGTAGAAAACGAGGTCAAGTGTGGTAGAGAACAGCAAGATGTACGGCAGAAGATGTGTTTGTCCGGGCAAGCACATGACGTTTGACGGTGGCCTGAGGCGCAAATTATGCACCCCACGAATCTATTCGCCTCCTGATACAGTAGTATCCAACATTCCTTTCACAACTTGGACATACTCACAACACGAACATAACATGAAGATACCACGCCTGACCAGCTTTCAATGAGGATCAATGCTTGCTAGTACAACCGATCAAGATTCGGACCGATACATCGTCCCGATCCGATGGCATAATCGACAATCAATTTTTCTGTTCCGCCTAACATGACAATGACAGGAAGAGCTACTCATCAACGACACCAATTTCGTCTTGCCCTCAGAGGAGCCGACGACCTGTTCTTCGTTCTAGCACTGCCGATGATCGACGTTGTCGCCGGTGGCCTGTCCTGGCCTTTCACTATAATATGGCTGGATGAAGCTTCAAAAGTACGAACGCTACACGCCATCACTCGACTCTGAATCCGGGAATATCAAGCAAGATCTGCAAATGGCGCCGCTATACAGTTGCGAGGCTAAGCCTGCGCGTGGCCTGACCGCCGACTGCCAAACTGCTTGACCAAAGGCAGCCTCGTCACAAGCCGGTAGCCCGCATCGCACCTAGCGCACCATCCGATCCGCCATACGAGGCCCCTTCTTGCGCAGATTCTGCTTATGATCCAAGAGCTGCGATGGGATAGTCCGCGGTGCGGCGTTTCTATTAAGATCGAGCCAGTCATAGTCGCTGATTGTGAGCAGGGCAGAGACTACATTCGTTCCGGCAACAATACGGATGAGAGTACTTTTTGGGCATTCAACCGCGGCTACTACTAGAGGAGATAGCTTTCGCTGTGCGTATGTTGCTGCGCGATTGCTCCCCTCCAACGGCTTCCTGGGTGCTTGGTCCGGGAATCAAGTCCTCCATCAGCCTTCTACGGCAGAGTTGCGAGACTTGCTCAGTCTGTCCTTCTCGAATCTCTCGGGTGCCAGGCCTTGCGAACTGATTAGCGAAAGATGCTGTCTATTTCTTCGAGCGAGATCTTCTGGTTCCCCATACGCTATGTGTCGATCATGAGAGGCTTTACTGCCTGTTGAATTGTCGGCCATGGTGTCGAAGATCTGGGCACCGCCTACATCTGTCGGTTAGAGCCCTGCTCGAATATGCAGACGATCTGCAAGACTTCGAAGTGGAAATTGCGGTGTGTCGCTTACATCTTCCAGTCGATCATCAGGCTCGGCCCATGTACTGCACGCATAACTTGAAGACCTCATCAAGCCAGCCTCGTTTCGCGCGGGTATTGCTTTTGATCCGCATTCCTAGCGAAACAATGGGCTGGCTGCCGGCCTCGCCGTGGTTGTAAATGCCATGAAAAGCTGGATCTCGATCAGCACTAGCTAAGCAACATCGGAGTCGGTGAAAGCCACTTTGTAGGCGATTGGCAAGGCCAGATAATCAACAAGATGTCGTGAAGGGAGGTATATTCATCGAATCCTACCAAGGGGGGAGACCTTGCATCACGAAGTAGAAGGCCACGAAAAGACTTCGACGCCCAGGCAGAATATTGTCTCGACGGAGCTCGTCTCGCAAGAGGCTCTCGAAAGCACGTGAGGGCTCTCAGAGGATGATTGTCAGAATGATGGCAAGGGAGGTATGGCCGTAGGCGGCGAGACATATGCAAATGTCAGTCTCATGGGCTTATGCTGTCCCTGCCCCGTTCATATGCTGATGCTCACCCCTTCTTCAGATGCAAATACTTCTATCGACACGCATGCCCTCAATTATATCTAAGGCATTGCACGAAGTTTTCTTCTTTTCTTCTGCTACAACAATCAACACGCAATAGAGACCTACTCCAGCAGCACCGCTCGTCGGCGACTTGGAGCGTCTACTCCCCCTCTGTTGCTACAACAACATACATGCGATAGAGATCATCATCCACGAAATTCGCCTTCTGGAATCTAGACGACACATTACGCTCATCTCCACACGAATAAAAGTCGATCGATACGACTGGCAGGATTGCGAACTTGGTCCAACCGGGCACACACATGCTACTTCCGCAATCGCCTGCACACATCCAAAGAACTCATCATGGGCAGTTCATCATCCTCTCTCGGCAACACGACGCCTTTGGCCACCACGACGTTTCTGGCCACAACCACAACGTCTCTGGCAACCTCGACACCTCTGGTCACAGTCGCAACGCCTCTAAGCAAAGGCGCCGTGACTGACTTGGGGTCCTTGTCGCTGCAGTCTATGGCAGATGAGGAGCTGATCACCTGCCATACATACACGTACTACATGCCGACGACAGACGAATCGTCTCAGACCGGATGGATGACGACGTGGGGTTGCTGGCTCACGATCAGTACACCACCGTGTGTTTATTGGAGGACCTACGGAACGTCGTCGAGCTGCGTTCCTCTCGAACAGGCTACGCAGACTCCGGGCTTTGGACTACCTGCGACAACTCCTGCCACTATAACGGTCAGCGGTCCGGCGCCCATCATCACTCCCACGAGGACTAATCCGCCGTCTGGTACGGGACCGAGCGGCTGTACCTGGACATCCAGATCTCAGCCACGTGAATGCTGGAGCGATACCATCGAAATCACCGACTGGGCGCCATCCACGATTGCCACGTGCACAAAGTGGTACACCTTCTTCCAGACGCCGTTCCGAGGCGAAGACGGAAAAAGTTCCTATCCTATCTCGTCAACATGCGACAGCCGAACGGAGGAAGCTGTTTCGACCTCAACATACACTCTGATCACGGAGACGTGGGTGTCGTGGGCATCTGGAGCTACAACGATACTGACTTCGCCAACGATCACCGCGACTAGTTTGGTCAGAAGCGGAAGGCCGAGTGCAACCGCCAGGTAAGTCGCTTCTCGAACTCTCCAAATATCGTTGCATACTGACCGATTACAGTGCCAGTCCAGGATCGAACGACGTATGGATCAAGCTCAACTCGGACCTTCGAAAGGAGACCATGTGGGAAATATCGAAGAAACTCTGCGTAGAAGTCGACTCCAACTATCCCTCCTGCGCTCCCGACACCCTGATGCCTTGGGGAGTTGACCAAATCATAGAAGGACTTGACTACAAAATGAATGGTATCGATGTCTCGCAAGTCGATCCTAGGGTCTTGGCAATCGACCCTCGGATTCGACAAAATCCAGCCCTCCTGGACTATACTCTCACCAATGCGATGGGGCAGAGCTTTGCGTACAATATATCGCATGGACTCAAGATAGACGATCTGGTCAAGCTTGATCTGGGGCAGCTGGCGGAAGTTCAGAAAAATCTTTTGGAGGATATGGACAATCCACAGTAAGTTCATTATTGACGCAACTCCCATGTGCTTGCATGCAAAACACAGCACACAAGCTGACGAACATCAGACAGGAACCGCTCTACTACCGGCTCATCTGCAATCTTGAAAAGCGTGGCACAACCATGGACACGCAAGAGGTCGCCGCAATGACCAGCTGGCTCCAGTACTACTTCTCGGCTTCTTTCCCATCGCCCACCTCGGCGACGACCACGATGTCGCTCGATTGGTTTCCGGACTATTGTACTTACGTCCCTTCGACCACTCTCAGCGTTACCGGATACTGCAATTGCCCTGGTGATATGCCGTACATTACCAGCCCGATTGTCACAAGCCAGAGTACCAAGGGCCGTGAATACACCACCACTAAGCCTTGCGGGTATACTTCTCTGCCTCCCCTGTCCGCCCTGATAACGACGTGGACTACCAATTCCAATGTCCGGTACCCTCACGCGACCTACATTGCTGGAGCCGAGCCAACGGCAGTGACGGTGAGCTCCGCCTACTGTGAGCCGACATTGATGCCAGCGGGCCCCGATCGCAAGGAGCTGCAATCCGGGTTTCAAGGTGCATACCTCGAGAATGCCATAAGAAAGACGTGCAAAGACTGGGCGGACAAAAAGGTTGCCTTTTACCCTGGAGTGAAGATCGATCTCGTTGGTAAGTGTGCTTTTTCCCCTCTTGGTTCCGCGGTTGCTTTCAATTTGCTGACCTCTCTTCTCTTCCACAGGTCGCTTTTGGTGGGCCGACGGTCGCGACAGGGAGAACGGCAAGTATGTGTCTTTTCCCTTCAAGGGACACAACCTGGCTATGGTGGCCGAATACGACGAACGGGCCTGCGAAGACCAGACGAACCACAACGTCACCATCGGAACGGACATCAGTGAGCTAGACTGCATCGACCTCTTCTACAACCGGACCATGTTGGAATGTGAGTCCTCATCCATCTCATCGTTCATCTATTTTTTGAATGAATCGAAAATACTGATTTGCCTTCCCGCTGCTGTAGGTGGAAATTTCGTCCCGTCGCAGCCGGGTCAGAGCCCCGGGTACTACCCCGACTACGATATGGCCTACTACAGGACGGGCGGATACCTGGCCCAATGTATCTATTGGCAGATGGGTGCGGCGGAGAGCTTTGAAATCCACGCGGATGGTTGGGAGCTGCCGGAGGAGTGCGAGTATGTTTTGGGTTTCAAGGTGGAATGTCACGAGCCTTGAGGGGGCAAGACGTGTGCGTGTGCGTGCATACCGTGTGGTGATGAAGCGGACGAAGGAGAGTAGGTTTTTGTTTTCTTTTCTTTTAGTATGGATATTATACGATATTAAAGCACACTACTGTTTTGGTGTAATTTGGATGTCTGATTAAGCTCAAGCAGAAGCGGTTAGGGACGATGGTGAAGACACCTTGATTGGGCGATGCAATTGTTAAGAAGGGGTATTTCTGTATCGCCGTCCCCCTGAGCCATACATCGTTTTGACAAGATGCCTGAGGCAGAATCTCATCTGGATTCCCGAGATTCCCGACGCAGACCTCACCTCTCCGCGGCTCTCTTCCCCCCTCTACACATTGCCCTGTCCCTGTTCACCGGCAAAACGAGCACTTCCAACACTTCCGCGGACATGGACCGGCTCAGATCGATACAGGAACGACGACGTCGCCTACGGAAACCCGCCGGATGCATGGCCGTACAGCTTGTCGTTGCACAAAGCCACCCGCTCCACGTACGAGACCGACGAGACGAGATGTCAACAGCAGAGACGTCCAGACGCCATGCAAGGCACACGCACGATCAAGGAATATGTCGAGATGCAGCATCGGGCGGCATCACGAGGAAAAGGAGCGTAGAGTGACGATGGTACAGTAGTGAAGTAGTAGTACCCCACCTCTCCGGACCAAGCGCCAAGTTGAAACCTCATACTACCCCGCCAGCCACCAATCGTCACAACATCTCCGCTTCAACCCAGATCAATACTACCCCCAGATCGGCTTCCCGTGGCTGCTTTCCGGCCGCCTTCGTATCTCTACTAGTATCTCTACTAGACTAGGCGCTATGGACACCACTCGAGGGCATTCGGGTACGAGGTAAATGCGGTAAACAGCACGGAGCTAGCTTCCTCTCGACTCCTCTTCTTCCTCTTTACTTTTTCCACACGTCCCCGTCGCTCTCCGGATGTCTGGTCGAGCTTCGAGCAACATCCCACCTCCCATCCTCAAAGTCTGGCAACGCGAAGAACAGAATCTACAGAGGAAATACCAGTCTGCGGGCTTCAATATGACTTCTACCCGGGCTATCGTGTGTCATGACACGCTGGACAATGGCGGATGGAAGATGGAAGAGGTCTCCGTGAGACCGTTGGAAGAGGGGGAACTGCTCGTGGAGATGGTAGCGACGGGTGTCTGCCATACCGATGCTCTCATTGGAGGTCTCCCAGGCGGATCCAGTCCCATTGCTTTCTATCCAAGAATCCTGGGACATGAGGGTATGTCGACTTCCTTTCCTTGCGATCCTGGAGCTCATGATGCTGATGTTGCGCAGGTTCTGGCTACGTCCGCGAAATCGGTCCCAACGTGACCTGCGCGAAGCCGGGCGACGCAGTCCTCTGCTCCTTCGCCTTCTGCAATAGATGCGAGATTTGCAAAGCAGGGCACCACAGCAACTGCAATTCCTTCAACGAGCTCAATTTCGGTCCTGCCAATGTCTTCCACCTCGCGAGCAAATCCGGCGAACCAGAAGTAGGGGGCACCTTCTTTGGGCAATCCTCTTTCGCCAACTTCAGCATAGTCAAGCAATGCTCCGTCGTCAACGCCTCCAATATCGGAGTGGAAGATAAGAAGGATCTACAACTCTTCGCTCCTCTCGGATGCGGTATCCAGACGGGCAGTGGAACAGTAGTGAACGTCAGTGGAGCTGGACCGAAAGATTCCATCTGCATCATGGGTCTCGGAGGAGTCGGTTTATCAGCCGTCATGGGCGCCAAGATCATGGGCTGCAGACAAATCATCGGCATCGACAAGATCCCCAGCCGCCTCCAACTCGCCCAAGAGCTGGGATGCACACACGTCATCGACGGAAGCAAACTCGACGAGGGCAAAACTCTCTCCGACGTCGTACAAGACATCGCCGACGGCGTAGGCCCCACCATCACCATCGACACCACCGGCGCGCCCGTCCTCATGGACGCCGGCACCAAATTCACCCGCAACCACGGCAAATACATCCAGGTCGGCTCTCCCCCCTTCGACTACATGCTCGGCAATCTCTCCGCGTTCGAATTCATGATCTCCGGCAAGCAGTACATTGGCGCCATCGAAGGCGGCGCGTACCCGCCGGAATACGTGCCCCAGATGATCCGGTGGTATCGCGAGGGGAAGTTCCCCATCGATCGGTTGATGAAATTGATACCGGCGGATCAGTTCCACGAGGCGCTGCATGAGATGCACACGGGGGAGACGATCAAGCCGATTCTGACTTGGTCGTAGGGTTGGTTGGTGGAGATGTGTAGAGCGCGGATGATACGTTCCCTCTGTGGAGGCAGCGGTATGGTATGAGGGATACTTTTCGTGAGTAGCGCTGGCTTTATGGACAGTGTACAGAGAAAGACGAGACGAGACTTTTCTGTTCGCCCCAACGACTGCAGTACTCATGGCGTGACCGAAGTTGGCCGTTGCTTGTTGTTGCGGTGAGATAGTAAGCAAGCAAGCATGTCATCACGAGCAAAAGCCCAAGGTCAAATCTCAAATCCACGCGTGCTACCTCGCTCCCCACGCGTGTCCATCTTCACGTCAACTTACCCATTTCTCAACGCAGTATACTATACTATATATACAGCGGCTAGGGCCCGCCCGTCCGCCCTGTGTTATGAGCTCTCTCTCCCTCTCTCTCTCTCTCTCTCTCGTAGCATGCGTGCATTGCATGCATGCAAGAGATAAGGTATGTATGCTGAGATGCGTTAGCCAGCCAAAGCAACATCCACATCCACATCCTCGACCTCCTCGACCGCATCTTGTACATTCCACGAATGAAAAGGGAAGGGCGTCATCGAGTATGATAGCCAAGAGAAGAGGGGAGCAAACTACAGCTGCGTGACCGTGAATCTTTATCGATCGATCGATCCAAACGAATTCAGGCAGAACAGATAAGAACCAGAACCACGACCCTGATTGAGGGCGGAGTCTCTCCTTCTCTCTCCCCCCTTTGCATCCTTTGTATCCCTTCCTGATCTCGTATGACGCTTTAACCTTAACTTTAACTTCGAGACAGAGGATCATCATGCCATGGCATGGTATGGCAGGCAAAGTTGAGTGTTCTCGGGATTTCCGTAGGGGGATGTTGAGGGTCTGTCTGTCTGTCTGGTGTGGATGGATGGATGGATGGATGGGTGGTGCCTACCAATCTGTTCGGGGCAGGGAGTCGTCGGTGAGAGGGATGGATGATATTCAATCATAGCGTTGCCTTCATAAAACGTAGCCTTACCATTCACACAGGAGACAGATATAGATAGAGGGTGTTGGTGATGGGGAGCACCGTGGACGGAATCGTTGCAAATTTCCCAAAGACTTAAAGACGTGGTTGGTGGTGGTATCTCGACTCATTCTAATCAAATCATGAAAAAAAAAATAAAAAAAAATAAATTCAAGCTTCATTCAAATGCACCACGCTCTTCGTGACGCGCTCGACCGTCTCTTCCAACAGATTCAATTCCGCCAGTGTCTCGTCGCTCTTCTCGCCTGCCAGATCGCCTCCACTCTCCACCATGGCTTTCGTGAAGCGCGCCGCGGCATCTCGCAGAGGCTGCAGAAAGCTCCCGGGGACGTCGTTGTTGCTCCACAGATCCTGGACGTCGAGGATGCTGTGGAGGTGTTTCGCTTGGAGTAGGAGGAAGAGGAAGTTCAGACTGGCGAGGTAGAAGGATGCGTTCATTTGGAATGTTTGCCAGGCTTCCGTGAGGGGCGCGATGATCAGGTCGGCGTCCAGGGAAGGGAACAGGTAGGGCGCCAGAGAGTCCAGAGCGAGTGGCTTGGCGAAGATGGATGTCGTATCGCTTCCGTTCTGCCCCTGGTGGCCTGGTATAGGCGTGGGTGGGTTTGCTTCGATCGTCTCGCCCTTGATCCAACCTACAGCCGAGACTTTCAAGTTTTCAAATGGGCAGTGCTCCAGCGTGTCGCGGATGAAAGCCAGCCGCACCTGTTCGTCGGGTTGCGAGCGCAGGATTGTGCTCGTCAGGTAATGAGCGTGGCCACGCAGGTTGGAGTTGGGGCAATTCGATGATAGGAGGGCTGTGACTTGAAGGTAGTCGTTAAACTGTTCATCGGTAGCCGGCTCGCCGATTGCGTTTCGCTCGAGGCATACGATTCCAAGGACCAAGACCGAATCGATCAGAGCTTCTGGTTCGCTACCCAGTTGTCCAGTTCCCATACCGTGCGCAGAAAGGCAATTCTTCAGTAGTTCTTGGTGATCCGGGAAGATCTCGAATGGCATTGCGCTCGTATCCGGCTTGTCGTACAGTATCGAAGATGCCTGACGCGCGGCGTACAGTATGAGCGATCCCAGTCTAGAAAGCGGAATGTCTTCTGCCGAGTTCGGCGGATCGTCCTCGTCCCCTCCTGTCTCTGGCACTCTCTCAACCGTGATCGCAGCATCCAGCAACTGTTCGTCGGTGACTTTCAAGTCTCCCGCCAGTGTCCCGAGCTGGCCTAAAGCATCAAGCCTCCTCTGCAACCTCTCCTCGTTCGCGAATCGGTCTGCAAAGGTCTGGGTTCCTGGCACGATTCGCTCCGGCTGCAACTTCTCCACGACACGGCTGCACCAAGCCATGCCTGGAACATCATCATAGGGAGGAAAGTTGAGCATGTACTCCTCAAAGATGTGAGTGATGAACGACTGCAACAACTTCATCTGCATCGCCTTCTCCTCGGCACTCGAGTCGACTGCCGAAGCTTCAGGATCTGGTCGCAGTGCTTCGTTCCCAGCCATGGCGCTAGATGGAAGCATTCCGCTGCTACTCCTAGTAGGTAGGTTCGGCCTCTGAATTCCAGTCACGGCTTTGAGTGTCTTGACAATCGCCTGAACCATTTCTTCCCGGTACCTTGGCGCATGCGAGAAGCTCGCCAGGATGGCTTGCAGCGTGGTACTCAAGAATCGGCTTGGGTACTTTGTCTTCACTCTGGGATGCAAGATGGCGAGCATGTTCAGCAGCGCCACGAACTGGATGACTGGCAGTGGCAACGGGGGTGGGACTTCTACCATCTGGGTACTATTCGTAGCACCGGTCGCTGAAGCAGTCTTGAGCGGATATGTCGAGCTGTCGGCGCTGGCAAGAAGTCAGCAACCCTCTCGCATTCACCACGTCCACTACCTACCGCTTCCTAACCGCCGCCACATCCTCGCCACCTTCATCTTCGTCCTCCTCCTCGATGCCATCATAATCAATCAATCTCAAGCTCTCCGTGACCTTCAAAATCACCTCTCGCGGATTTCCGCGTTGTGCGATTTCCCTCAGACAGCCCTCCGAGTCCGGCAGATGAGGCACAAGCAGTTGTACGAGGTCCCATCCGATATTGGTCGTGAGTTTCTCATCCTTGAGAACTTGCTGTAAGACTGGTAGATTCTCGGGAGTGAGGTTGTATTCGATGATGGTGAGGTATGTGATGTAGTCCGAGACTGGAGGCAGAGCAGCAATGAGTGGATTCTCGCTCCTGTTCTCCGTATGAGGCGCTGCCGGTACTGCTTCCGCCATTTTGTTGTCGTTGATATCCAGTGTTGCCCGCAGCGCGCTTTGCCAGCAGTTCGATATCTGTTGGCGGGGCAGCTGATAATTCGGTGGCTTGCTTTGCGCAGCTGCAGGTCACACAAACTTGCGATCGGTTTAGGCAACTTGAATCAGGTGAGGTACAACTCGTTCATCGTGTGCTGCGCTGTGCTGTGCTGTGCTGCTGTGAGGTGTGATGTGATTGGCAGATGACGTTTGTCTGTTGTCTCAAGTGGGGGTAGCAAGGGAATTTCTCGGACAGTCTCGGCTGAAACTCGGACATCGACACAGGACGTTGAAGAGTCAAGACGTTACGAACCATGTCTCTCTTTCTGGTTGCGTTTAATCCAATATTGGGATTTCATTAACCCTCGACTATCCGATTGCCCTCTAACGCAGACGGCGTTGTGAGATTTGGTTCTTTGAGAAACACCTGGCTTGCTTTTCTCTAGGTATACATATTTACAACTCATTGCTCCCAGCTCATGCGGCGCAAATGTGGAGTTCATCTGCAAACATAGAAAAGGATCTCTTCTCGATAGGTAATCACCGGACAGGAGCGCGGGGATCAATGGTACCCTTTGCTTTGGCGGTCTCTGGCCCTCCCGAACCCTTCTTGGACTTCTCCGGGTCCTGGTCGATCTGGTGAGAGTGCTTGGCGTCGGTGGTCGAGATGCCTTTCTGCTTGTTGGAAATGTCGCCCTGGCTGGAACTGACGTCCTTGCTCGCGGCTTGCTAGACCATCGTTAGACTCAGCCAATGATCAGACCTCTATGTGTACTCACCGCATCCTGGCCATCCTCAGTATAAGTCTCGCCCTGGCCAAGCTTCTTACCCAGCCCCGAGTCGATACGCTTCGTGCGGGAGCCCTTCGATGGCACAGGCTCGCTCTTGCGCTCATCGGCAAGACCAGCGCTACCCTCAGCCATCTTGCCCTTGAACTGAACGCCCTCAATGTCGCTGTCCTTCTCAGCGCTCCCTGGCTTCTGCTCGGTCGTACCCTGTGCTTCGCTGCGAGCGGGATTGGGCTGAGCTTCGCCCTGAGAGCCAGATGGCTTAGCCGGCTGCTCGCCCTTCTTGGCGTCCTCTCCGTCGTCACCGCCCTCCTTGCTCTCATCAGTGCCCTCGCCAGCCTCTGCGCCCTTCTCCGGGGCACCCTCCTCGCCAGCTTGTTCGCCTGGTGCCGATGCCTCTTGTGCAGCCTCATCTTCGTTCGATTGCGCATCTTCGCTAGGCTTCTCCTCTTCTCCGCCCTCTTCCGCTTCTCCGGCCTCCTCCGCTTCACCGCCCTCCTCTGTCTCTCCGCCCTCCTCCGCATGCTCATCATGTCCGTGGTCGTCGTGGTGCTCGGCGTGAGCAGTGTCAGGCCACAGGTACCAGCAAGCTATCGGAGTGACCGTTAGAGCTCCAAGGAGCCTGATGAATTCCGTCGTCAATGTTGACCTTTTCTTGACAATTCTCCCGAGAATACTCACCAAGGAAGGTCAGAGCTCGGCTCGCCATGACCGCCGGCGTGGCCTCCGCTGCTGGCAAAGCGCCGGGCAACGAGCGTTGTCCGCGCCGAGCCGGCTGCTCGTGAGGTCGCCCGCGCAGCGCTCTGTCGTAGGATGCTCCGGAGAGCATTTGCGCGTATCAGGGGCATGATGAGAGGGGCCAATGGCTCGTGGTGGGAGAGGCGATGGCGTTCGTTGGTGGGAAGAAAGTCAGAAAGCCGTCCGGAGGAGCTGCAGCTTCGGGGGAGGTTGGAGCGCGAAGACGGAACGCTCCGCGCTGCTCCGAGACGTCACGTCATGTTGATGACCACTTCACTTTTACTCTCACCACCATCGACTTCAGACGGACAATGCTGAATGTGTGAAGCAATGTGTTCAACACATTTCACCGGTAATTGAAGTCTGCAGCTTCCAATGCGGTAGAGCGGGAAATCCGATGAAAGCCACTCCTACACAAACACGCGGCAACTATGCCAATGGCAAAACTAACCGTATTCTATGCTAGCAGGTATGATTAGAATGACCCTACCTACAAAGCTGGGTACTACTAACGAAGCAATGCGCAACGTATGATACGGGAGATGTGTGTGTATATGTATGAGTGCATCGCGGGAGCGAGGCTAGCAAAACAAACCACTTTCTCATCCACTGGTATATCTCGAAAACACTACTCCACCTTCTCAGTGGAATAGATCTGAAAGGCGAAGTTAACCAATCTGGGCGCAACGTGTTGAGAAGCTGGAAAGCAGCGCCGAGGGCTGCGATTCGCTGGAGGAGCGCTGAGGATCACGCCCTGGAGGAGGACGACAAGGCCATCGAGGAGTTCCGAAGCGGGAACACATCCAGAAGCACTTGAGGTTGGAGAATGTACGAACTCACGAACATGCAAGCAGGAGCGGTAGGATTTCTGCTCGGTGCGGCCGAGACAGAGAAGCTCGAGAATCTCCCCAGAAGACACAAGGGCATGAAATCCACACGGCAGCAGCGCGAGCGCGAGAAGGAGTGTCAGATGGTGCGGTGATTGATTCGCTAGAGGAGCCGATAACCAAATGGCGTTTGGAGTCCTCCGCACGACATAACAGACGAGTATGCTGTTTAGTCATGAGTGCGTGGTATAGCTCGAGCCTGATTGTGGCAAGCGAGTGAGATCCCACGCATCAGAGTTGAAATCGAACATGCGTAAAAACATGTCTCAGCAATAATCTTTCGTTGCAAATGGTGTCCTATGTCAATGCCAAGGTCTTCGCTCCACGTTGGCAGTCCTTCTTGTTCGTGAATCGCTGGTGTCGACCGACGAGATTCGATTAGTTATTAGTGTTCGCATTCTTCTTAAGTAGAGGAAGCCGACGGAAGTCGATTCGGACGTCTTTTAGGCTTTACTATTCCTCTCGAGGGCAACCGATTGCGTATCGTAGGTAACTTGTAGTAGTTGAAACCCGTTCGCTCCGGCGATAGCGAAGGCTAGACAAGCGCCGTGACCATTCTGCCACGTGCACACGTGAATGCAGGCTTTGCAGCGACGCGCAGGCGTGCACAGCGACATTCACTATTGTATCACTACTCTTTCACAGCATCTCCTTCCGTATGTTCAAGTCCAAGATTGACAGGCGGATTCGCGGCTCTTTCCTCGCCATAATTGCATCAGAGGGCAGCTTCGAAGGATCGTCGCGCGGTGCGTGCTTGGGATCGATCTCCGACGGGGAGAACGGTGTGACGGTACAGAAATATCCAGACTCTCGTTTCACCAGTGCTGGTCGTCGCGGGACTTTCGTGTACTACAAGTCAGTCATCTCCAGCTCCTGCAGGCATGCCAAGACACAAAAGGTCGAGAAAGCATCTGCGACCTCTCCCGAAGTAGCCCCCGCACCATCTCTGGCGATGCGCAATCCGTAGATACTTCAGAGCAAGCCACGGGAGGTGCATGCGTGGACATGGCCAGACCGGTTCAAGGCTGGCTGAGGACATGCAGTGACTCCGCATCTCCCGGCACCACCAAGGTCCAGGGCCCCGGCATGACCTGATCCCGGTCTAAGGAGGAAGCCATCACTCTGCTCGTGCTGGATGGGCGGGGGATGTACCATATGTCGCGAAACAAAGGCGGAGGCGTGGAGTAGAGGATGGAGGATAGATAAATAGAGAGAAGTGGGGGGAAGAGCTGAAGTCGGGACGGGAGAGACGGGATTTGAGGCTGAGGCTGCGATGTGACGGGATCCTTGCCCTCAGCCAGGCACTTTTGACGGTCCACCACACACATTGGTGCATTCATTCACCCCATTCACCAGCAGCTGAATCTTGGTGGAAACTCAGTTGTCGTTTGCGGCCATGTCTGACAACATCCATTGGTTCTCCCCGACACATGGCGCACAAGACAGTCGAGGTGGCTTGCTCTGCTGCACTGGAGCTTCAATCCACAATCCTTCACCTCAGGGCGCTCGGGAACGGGAACGGGAACGGGCTCGGCCGCGCCTTAGTTCTCAGCCCTGCTGCTGTGTTGGGAAAGAGGTCGCCGCCCTCAGCTCCACCGTCCGTCAGGATGGATCCATCCCAAGTTATGAGGCCGCATCTGACTGTGCCTTAAAGAGCGCTGGCTGTAGCCGCCTTTCCCTGCTCCCCCGGTCTGCACCCCTATATCCTTCCTCTCCTTGACAGCTCGTTCTATTCCTCCGTTACTGTCATCGCATACAGGACATTGCAGAGACAGGGGATACGACCTTTTGTCTTGAGCAAGGACACCTTCCAACACACTAGGCATTCTCCAGGCGTCATGAACGGCCACTCACGCCACCACTCAGTCGTTGCGGACGAGGTCGCCAAGCACCAACCTCGACTACCCAAGAAGCTGATCGTTTGCTGCGATGGTGTGTCGGCTTTCGCAAGGCCACATGGAACGATACTGATGTGCGGTAGGAACGTGGCAGGACAGAGACAATGGCTTTCAGGACGGCAAGATTCAAACCCCCACCAACGTAACCCGAATCGCTCGAGCTATGATGCCCGAAGACGACGCGAAGCACCCGCAGATCGTATACTATCAAGCTGGCGTCGGCACGGGGCTTGGTCTCTACGATCAATTGGTTGGCGGCGGAACGGGCATGGGTCTCAGCGAAAACATCCGCGAGGCCTACGCTTTCCTCGCTAGCAATTACTCCCTCGAAGACCACTTGAGCGCTCCGGATTCCATCTTTCTGTTGGGCTTCTCGAGAGGTGCTTTCACCGCTCGATCACTGGGCGGCTTCATCGGCGCAGTCGGCATTTTGACCAAGAAGGCAATGCCCTACTTCTACGATCTGTTCAAGGACTGGGAGAACGCTGGCGAGCGCAACTACAAGCCCATGTTCTTCAAGCTTTACGCACAGGAGAATCCGGAAGTCGGCGACATTCCAGAGATACAGCCACCCAAGTCTCAGGAGATGAGCGCTGATCCGTCCAAAGCCATCGATGCATACATGCACAGGTACCGAGACCAACTGCTTGCCTATGGTCTTACCCAAATGGCGCAGATCAAGTGCATCGGCGTGTGGGACACAGTGGGAGCTCTCGGCATCCCGATCAATCCTTTCCTACAGCGCACATTGGGCATGGCAGCTTTCGTGAAAGAATACCGCTGGTTCGACACCAGGCTTTCCAACACCGTCGACAATGCTTTCCACGCGCTAGCTCTCGATGAGCACCGATTCCCGTTCTCCCCTGCCGTGTGGGAGCTGGATGAAGGCTGCAAGACAAACCTCAAGCAGGTCTGGTTTCCCGGAGCGCATTCCAACTGCGGAGGCTCTTATGAAGACAACGGAATGGCGAATATTACGCTCGCGTGGATGATGGACCAGATGGCCGGCAACACCAGAGACCCCAGCAAAGAGTTCGATCCGGTAGATTGGATCAAGTTTGATGACGACTACATCGATGACTGCTTCAAACGTACGACTTCTTTCTACAACACGCTTTCGAACGGGAGTGCGTACAGAGGCTGGGCGATGGGTAAGGTGTACAACAGCAACACCTTTCCACAGGCTTTGGCGGGCGCGAGGACCAGAACACCCGGTCGCTACCCGCGGACGAATTACCAAACAGCCAAATACACCACCGTACCGCTACAGAATACGCACGAGCACATCCACTCTTCCGTGCGAGCCCGCATGGATCTCGACGGCAGAGAGGTGGAACCGGAAGAATGGTACCAGCAAATGCTCTCCTGGATCTACCGCACCTTGACGGGCCAGCAGCGCGTGAAACCCTACCAACCCCACCGAACAAGCGGTATGCTCCCAAACAGCGGCGGTCCCCTCGAAGGCTGGAAGCTCGTCGACGGCCACCAATACCACGACGACCCGAATTACGAAATCGACATGACTCCCGGCGGAATCAAACAGATCCACTGGGAATATAATGGCAACGGGACAGCTTCGACACAGATTATGAAGGAGGACGTCTTTGCCGAGAGGGGCTATGAGGAGCGGTTGTTGTTGCATGATCAGCGGATTGCGGATCAGGTGATTTATTCGAACAACCGGTGGCATTGGTTCAAGAAGCCGAAGACGAAGGCTCAGTTGGCCAAGACGTTCTAGCAGGATGTCGCGCGCTGACTTGATAATGATGATGTTTGATGGGGAATGATTTGGGATGATTTGCTTTTTTTTTCATTGGATGACAGCGTAAAAAGAGATACCAGTGTAGCGTCTGTGTTATTAGGAATGGTTTGAGCGTTGGCGATGGCGTGGAACAGGCCGTGTAACTTCTTTTCCCCTTCTCTGACTGTAGTTCCCAATCTCGGTCAAGCTCTAAACCTCACTTTACGTTAGGTTATCTTCCATCCCGTCGCCTTTACCCAATCCGATTTCATTCCACTCAAAAACGCTGGAGTCAGGAATATACGTCCCAGCTACAAATCAAAGAGCACACAAGCTGTGTGTGATACGACGTCCGATCTACCGAACTACTTCAGCATTTCTTTCTTTTTTGCCGCCATTCACCACCACCATCGTTATCAAAATCACCACTCTCCTCGAACCCTGTCACTCCAACACATAACCTCCTCATCAACCCCAACCACCGTCCTCATAATCAGCGGCTCCCTCGCCGGCCTCATACACGCCCGCCCAAAAGCCCTCCTCTCCCTCCCCCCCAAAAAATCACAATCCTCGAACCGCTCGGTCCCCCTATAACCCTGCTGCACAACCAATGCAAGGAGCGGGAATCGTAGCCAGCCGGCTCCGGAGGTCCAGAAAATACATTCAGAAGTACCTGAAATGTTCAGAGGGAAAGGGAATGGTAGTCACGAGTAAGACAACGCCAAGACCTGGATTCCCAAAGGGGGAGATTATAGGAGGGAGTAGTGAGTCTAGAGGCTAGGGAGCGGTGAATGACGACGAGTTGGGATTTTCTGTTTTCGTGTCCTCTAAGGTGTGAGGTGGAGAGTCTGTGGGTTGGGGTGGGGGGTGAGGATATCGAAGAGCAGGAAAGGGGGGGGCAGGAAAAGAAGAAGGGAACAAAGCGGAATATCTCAACAACTGCACCCCGTCACTTCCATCTCGGAAGAGCCAGGCGTACAAGTAACCTACACCCACCCACCCCAACACCCTCTCGCACCAGAGCTCAGCAACCGCAGACCTCCTCATCTCAGCCGAGATCTCCTCAATTTTCCTTCATCCCGGCCATCACGGACGTGATTTCTCCCCGCGGAATTGTTTCTTGGACGGCAAGATGGTGCTTGTGGGGAATGGGATGCCTTGGCGGGCTTTCGGCCGCATACTGCTGCTTCGACGGGGCAGGCAGCGTATGATGCGATGGAATTGGGGAGGTGGTTGAGAGGGGGAGATTGAGAGGGGGGAATACGAGGCGAATGGGATGGGATTCGCGGAGAGGATGCAGAGGAGTGGGGTGGTGATGGGGGGGAGGAGGCAGTTTGGTCGATATCCTTTTGCTGCTGGTTGAAGAAAGAAGGAAAGCAGCAAAGAAAGAAAGACAGAAAGAAAGAATTGTCGAGAATTTCATCTCTGCGAAAAAAAGATGGGGGATTCATACATCCCCTCCAGCCACCACCTTCGCCATCCTCATAACCGTCCAGGAATACCGATGCAACTCCACCCTCAGACCCGCGATGGCCATTCTCATCCACCAAGACCCAGCGACATCACAGTCTCGTGCATTTTCCAGGAATCTCACCAGCCATCTCGCTTGTGAGAGGAGATCATCCAGCAAAGTTGGAATTTGTCTTCCTTGGAGGTTCGGGGGTCTCTTGGCTTCTTGCATGTGATGCAGCACGTCTTCGAGGAGGGCGATGCCGCGGACGAAATTTTTGCGGACGTTGTCGAAGAGGCGGGTCCCTTCTAGTGGTTTGGATGGTGGAAGTGGAGATGGAGATGGAGATGGGGACGGGGGAGGTTCCCAGATGGCGGCGTGCGGGTCCATTCTTGTTTTGTTTTATCGCTTTGAGATGTGTGTGTGTCTGTGTGTGCTCTTTCACAGGCGAATCTGTTCGCCCTGAGAGTGTCAATGTCCCCCGTTTTCAACGTGAGATTCGCACGAAAATTGTCGCTAGTCTTTACCCTCTTCATTTTCGACTTCGAAGGCAAGATATACGGTGTGTCTGATTGAGATTCTGTTTGCTTTGCCCTCATGATCCAGGCCGCCTGATTCCCTTACAAACATCAGTAACCGCCAAAGGGAGAGGATTCCAACGGCCAGCCAGTCACAGGGCCACAGGAGCTTATGCTTTGAGGCTTTCTACAGTTGGAAATATTTGCTAGAGCAAGATGGCGGTTCCTGGCCGCTGGAGGAGGACGCATTCCGGCGGCTCAGCTGCTCGGTGTGGGAGGAAGCAGCAGCTGGCTACTTTGACAATCATAAATCATCGTTGAACTCGTCGATTCTGCTGTGGCATATAGCGTAAAGATGTATTTCGATGGGTCTAGGTCGTCATTGGGTGGACGGTCACCACGTCGGGAAAACTCGTGAAGAAGCGGGAGTTCGGCATATCATTCTGGCATTTAGGCAGAAGGGAATATCGCACTCCCTGCATCATGGGAAAAGTTTGTGATACAGAGGCAGATGAAGTATCTCGACAAATGGGGAAGATATCGCGAAGGGGGCGGTGAATGCACGTCGCTGGAGTGGGCGACCTTCCCCGTTGCCCCAGAAACGGTGTTTATTAGCTTCCGAAATAGGTCCGATCTCTCCACCGACCTCTCTACGAAGGCGCTTAGAAGCGAACGACGGAGAGATGCCACACCATGAACACTTCTGTCGAGAGTTGAGAGTACTCACCGAGAGGCAGCGCAGATGGCGCGCCCAAGCAAGACGCAATTCGCCATCTACGACGACGAAGGCGGCATTCCCACACCGGACCCGCAAGGCATTCCTCACGATGACGGGAAAAACACCACGATCGTTCATGATGAGCAAGAGCTAGAGACCGAAGCTGGGAGAGCGAACTTCCAGCCTACAGACACGGAGATTGATCGCGATGGGAGAAGAGAGTCGGCCATTTCCTCCCTGCCGGAGTCCTCCACCGAGACGGACCAGGAACCGTCGCTGCCTCATAGCATGATCCGACCTTCGTTTCGGCGACATCTAGCCGGCTCATCATTCGAACGAAGCCCCAAGCGATTGGCCTTACCGAAATCACGAACGACTACACCACGCTCAACCCGTACGACCGCAAAAGGCAGCCCACTACCGCGAAAACACGCCTTAGAAGACCCATCCGAAGCAGAGAGGAAAGAATACCCCCTCGTCCTCCTGCACATCACCATCCTGCCCCTCGAACTCCGCTGGAGCCCGGCAAACATGCGAGAACTCCTGCCCCCAAACACCGTCGAGAACCTCCAACTCCTCCGCTCCAAACTCTCAGAAACAATCCTCCAGCGCGGCATCCTCATCCCGCACCCCCGCGAAGAATACGACGTCCTAGAGGAACGCCTCCTCGAAGCGCTCGAGTTGCGAAAGGAACGCATCACGCCCCGCGGTCATTTCCGCACCCGCGAATCCATCAGTTCGGCTTCCTCGGCGGAAGACAGCGTGGATTCGGGTCTCGGGTCGAGTGTGGAAGATCTCTGTGCGATTTGTCAGGATCATCTCCGCCCGTCGGCGACGACGAAGTGCGCGTCGAGGCAGAAATGGGATATCAAAGTCTATGCCGCGAATGGGTTGATGAGGGCTTCGGCGTGGGCGGCGGCTTGGTCGGAGATGGAAAGGGTAGATGTGGAAATCATGCCGTGGATGGATGAGGCGCTTCGCAGGCTGCTGGATGCGAAGGCGGTGGAGGAGGAAGCGGAGAAGAAGTTGGAATTGGAAGAGGCTAGGATTGCGGATGAACAGCGGAGGAGGGTCGAAGAGGAGGAGGAGTACCAGAGACATGCGAGTGTGACGAGGCAGGTGTTATATCTGACTCAAGCACCAGCAACGGTCGAGCAGCCTTCGTCTTCGCCGCCGCCGCCCCCGCCGACGCAGAAGATCCCTCCATCCTTCGATGATCTGCCGCAGGTTTATCGACCAAAGGATATCCCCCTGTCGCTACTGCTTCGGAACTACATCATTCTGCTGTCCCAAGATACGAAGAACATCGTCATCTTCGTGCTCGCTGTCCTCGCCATCTGGTTTGGATTGAGCGTGGCCGTGGCCCCCACACGGGCACTCCCTCCTTCATTGACGGTGCCCGCGAATGTCTCTTCACCACTCGAGCTACTCCACGAGACTATCAGTCTGAGGGTCCCTAGCGCCAGTATCGAGACGGCCGCCCTAGAGTCATCTCACCCTCTCACAGCTTCTTCCGAGGCGTCGTCTGGGATGGGAGACGGCACCAACACGCCCAGCGACGTTCAGACAGAGCAGATCCCGGCGGAGACTGGGAAACAGTCAGGGCAGGCCCAGGACCCTGTACTGGATGCAGAAGAGCTGCCAATTTCTCCGACCATGGAGCGCTCCTTCGATGAGTCTCAGGGTACTCCAAGTGCAGAGACGATCGAGTACTCGCACGTGAGACCCGAAGCCGAACGCCCAAAAGCTGCCGTCTGTCCCTCGTATGGGAGGCTATTGATGGAGATGGCGCCAGTGTGTCCGGCAGTCGGAACATGCGTGAACGAAGCTATGCCAGCGAAAATGTTTGCGAAGCCAGAGTAGAGCAGTCCCGGGGGTGATTGATGTTGATGCGTTCCGAGCGCATGATGAGAGACGGCTGGGTATGAGCGAACGAAGATGTATGTATGTAATGAAGCGAATACAGCGAGGCGTCTGGAGTCCATCCATGCTCAGGAACTAAGTCTTGTGTTTTTCCTTCCCTCAAACGCCTTTCAGGCACGGGATTTCCTTTCCAGTTGCGTTTTACATTCGATAGGCCGCCTCACGACGCCGAAACACCCAGAGCCTCGACCAAAAGACGCAGCGTCTCCACCACCAACAACTCATCGGGCCGCTTCCTCTGCTCTCCCCGAGCCTTGTCGACAATCTGAACGACTTCTCTAGCAATCATGGGAGGGATCGAACTATACCAGAGATCCGTCAAGATTCTGAAATTCCGCAGATCGAGATCAATAACGCCCTTGAAGTCCAAAATCCCAAAGCGATGCTTGATCGTCACATTGCAGAGGTTGGCTCGCACGGCGCCATTCCTCGACGCCACGTGCAAGAACTCGTCGACCTCGCCTCGCGCTTTTCGATAATGAATCGCCAGCATGACGCGGTTCTGCCGGTAGAAGAGAGGCAGAGACTCTTCGCGGAGTTGTCGTGACACACGGGTCAAAGAAGGTTGGAGAGCCGCGTTGACGGCATCGCCGCCGAAGACTTTCGGTGTGCCGGTGTTTGGTTTGGAATAGAAGCCTCCGACGCCGAGTTGGAAGGGTTCCCCCAAGGCGTATTCGTAAATGGCGATGCGGAGTTCTGCTGGGAGTTCCAAGAGCCGACAACGTGGATTGCAGCGAGCCCGGCTTTGGGTTTCTTTGTTGGGCCATACTCGGTCGAGATAATCATGATCGATGCAGCTCGCCATGCAACTGGTGGTGTAGGCTTCGTCGTCGATGTGATCGATCAGAGACAGGGGAGGTTCGCCGCAGCTGCGGTACATGGTCGTGAACTGAGAGGTCCACATCCTGAGCTGCAGGCGTCAAGTCTAATTTTCTTGTAGAAGCCGTCAAGTTGTATGGCAGAAAGCTAGGAAGGAGTCTCAAATCGATTCTGATGGGAATGTCGAGCTTGTGGACGTTTTGGACTGCGGTACGCTGTTTGAAATTTTCAGCTTGAAATGGCATTCCACTCTCCCAGGATTTGCCACACGAAAGGCTACAAGGTGAGGAGGTCGTGCGACTATATAATCGCCTCTTCGACTGTGGTGTGATAGGTTGTAAGAAAGATCGGACCATCTCGGTCTTCCGACTGCCAAGCCGACGACCGATCATGTCATGAGACGTATGCATTGATTTGTGCAGTCTCCACCGGGCCTCGACCATCGAGCTCGTTAGCGACCTCCGCTGCCATAGAGGATACTGATCACTTCAAATCGAAGTTGGAAGTCCGAGTATCCGTGCAGCCGGAGATTTGACATGCGCTCGCAACACACCAGCTTGGACTCCTTCAAGGGAGCCAGCATGACTTCAATTAGGCGACGCAGTAACTCTGACGCGGTGTTGGAGGAGATGGTAGATTCCTCGAACGCCTTGACTTTGGAAACAACGGATTCTGCCTGACCGAGCATGTTCAAAGGCCGCAAGGTCAAGGGATGGATCCAACTTGCACTGTTGAGTATCCGGAAGTTCCGGTCTATCAGGATAGACGTCGACATATGAGCGTCTTCGAAGTATTGAATAGAGATCTGAGAGATTTGTTTACGGAGTCGATCTTCTGAGAGTGTCGAGTTGATCCAACGCTGAACTTGGCCCCTGCCTTCGTGGTATCGCAGTAGGAGGACAACATGGCTCGAGTTCTTGTAGTATATTGGAAGTGCTTCATATCTAAATAGTCGACAGACTTGTGCTAGAGGTGGATGATATTCCCGTGGCTTGCCCTGCCATGGCAAAGAAGAAGCAAAGCCAATACAAACAGGTCCATGGTCGGCGAAGAGGTGCTCCAAGATAAGAAGACGGAGCTCCTTCGGGAGGGCGAGAATTGGCGAATTTGTCATGGCTCTCTCGTGTACATGCTTGGAATATGGTTACGACAGAAAGATATGTCGATGATGGAAGTCGGCCTCGTCGACCAGGCGAATGTAGAGGCCCAGAAAGTGTAAGATCGTTGAGACCGAAGCTGGATTCATTACGTTCGTCGGCATTTCTAAGCTCCGATCTCGGGACGTGCCGTCCGCATCTCTGCCAAGCCTAAGCCGCACGGGTTTTCTGCTCGCCAACTTCATCGGTAGCAGCACCAACATCGCATCTCGACATCTCCTTCGCCAACACCGCAAAGATGTCGCTCGTCTCCGGCGAGAAGTCGAACTTCCAGTTCATTCTGCGTCTGCTCAACACCAACGTGCGTATCCACCACCCTGCGAAATCCCGATCCAGCGACCGAGCACACGTGCAATCGAGGAGGATGAGGAGGCGACATTGAAACATCGAGGACATGGACTGACAGGCAGTACTAGGTCGATGGAAAGCAAAAGGTCATGTACGCCTTGACCAAGATCAAGGGTGTCGGTCGCCGATACAGCAACTTGGTCTGCAAGAAGGCCGATGTCGACCTCAACAAGCGGTAAAGCTCCCGGCCGCCCAGCGCATCTCGAATGGATGGCGTGTCATCGCATGGCGTAGAAGCACACTGACGTCGAACTCTTACAGCGCCGGTGAACTCACCTCCGAAGAACTCGAGCGCATCGTCACCATCATCCAGAACCCAACCCAGTACAAGATCCCAACCTGGTTCCTGAACAGACAGCGCGACATTGTAGACGGCAAGGACAACCAGGTCCTCGCCAACGGTGTGGACAGCAAGCTGCGTGAGGATTTGGAGAGACTGAAGAAGATCCGCGCCCACAGAGGTCTGCGCCACTACTGGGGTCTGCGTGTCCGTGGACAGCACAGCAAGACTACTGGCCGTCGCGGCAGGACTGTCGGTGTCAGCAAGAAGAAGGGATAAGGGTGTGCGAGTTTTACGGTGCGACGATGGTGGGAACGGCGTCTTCATCAGGCTCATGGCTTTGGGCGTACTATCATGCATTGGTGGTGCTTTAGCAGTCTGACGGGTTTAAGGACATGCTGAGATAGCCAAGCCAGAATCCAGTCATCAAGTTCAGCGTTGAACGACTTCCATTACATTTTGGCACTTGACAATACACCGTGTTCTGCGGGTTTCGGGAAGTGCAGCGCCACTCCACCAGACAATGACGGCACGTGACCTCGAGCCGGTATTGCTTCTGGCGACTACAAGACAGTGCACACTTTGAATACCTGACTTGGACATCGATAGCAAAAGTCCTCAGCATGTGCTTCGCAACCTACTGATCATGTCTGAGAGAACAGAGAAATCCGCAAGCGCTCAACCGCCCCGTTGGCATGGAAGGAAAGGAGATGATTTTAGCCACACAATGTAAAAACCAGTTTCAACTCCTCGAAACGCCAAACTCATCGAAGGTGAAGAAAGACCCAAGCCATGCCTTCCCCCTCACCTCCAAAATACACCCATCACTCTCTCTCTGTCTCTCTCTCTCTCTCTCTCTTGCCCACACCACCTCCAAACCGCCCCTTCCACATCTTCACATGCAAAACGCCAAGAACAAACACATCTTACCTTACCCTACCCTTTCCAACCTTCTTCCACCCTCTCACTGATCACATCCCTCATCAACAACAACAAACGCTTTCCAGAAGAAAAAAGAAGAAGAAAGAAAAAAAAAAACAATGAATCTCAACCGTACAATAATCACAATCACCCACCCTCCTCCACGTCCTCAACCAACTCTCACCACAGGGCGATTCGATTTGTCTTCACCAACTCGATGGAGGAGGAAGCTATTGTCTTAATCTCAGTCTTAGTCTGAGCTATTCGCGGGCAAACGGCACGGAGGGTGGAGTTGGTGCGAGTTTGAAATAGCGGCAAATGCGTAGGTAGGTGAGAAAAAGGGCAGTGGGAGATTTCTTCTCGGATGAGCCTTTGAACTGATGCGCTTCATGGCCATGACCAAGGAAATATGTTTCGGACGGAGTTGTCGGATCATGATGGGACCGGCGACTCGGAAAGGTCGGCAACAAGAGAGCGAAGGTGAGGAAGTGCGTGGAGTGTTGATAGGATCAAACTTGCAATCATGTCATAAGCTTCGTTGAATACATACTCTGACGAGTCGCACGCCCGCAAGGCTCACGAATATCTAACTCTCATTTCTAGTCGCGCTTCATCATGCAAAATGGGTATCTCAAGAGAACGCAAAATCGTGTGAATAAGATCACCCAGATAGATCGCCAAGATCTTCTCTCCTCTCTCTTTCTCATACTTCTACCGTATCAGAAGCAATTGAAGTATAACCCTAACCCTAACCCTCATTCCCGTCATGTGCGCGCCTGTTGCTCGTCTAGTAATATCTAGCGATCTTAACAGCGTCATGTGGGTTTGCAGGATTGGCAGACGTTTCTCAGACCTTAATAGTATCCGATCTCGTCGTTGTTTCTGTCGTCGCGGTCGTTGACATCGTCATCATTCGCCTCGTTCTCAACGTTGTCGCTATCGTACTCGTCCGTCGGCCGTGGCTTCTTCATCTTCCTTAGCTTCATCGCATGGTAGTGCGACTGGAGCATGTGGTGCACCTCTGGATCCAGCTCGTTCGCCTTCAGAATGCATAGCTCTCGGCCTGCGACACTGAACATCATGGCGCCCTTCTTGGTCCCGTAATGCTGGAACTTGGCGAGGCAAGACGCTTTTAGCAGGTCCCAAGGACTGGGCGCGTGGCCCTGTCGTCTCAAGAGCTCCTTGATAGCGGGATTTTCGGTGTTTTGCGGCAGCATTTGGTCGTACTCATTCCTCATCTGGCGGCGAAACTCAGTCCTCGTGCCTAGTCGGGGCCCCGTCCAAATGTCTCGCAGCTTCCTGAATTTCTCGTTTTCAAGAGCTTTGAGCTCTTTGTGAATATCAGAGCCCTCAACGACGGACGCCATGGTCTGATCGTAGAACCTGTACAGGTCTGGATCATATGCTCCCGCAGGCTTGACGATGTTTCGAGCTCTAAGGATCGTCTCGTTGAAGATCGGTGTAACAACCGTGGAGAACATGTCATCGATGATGTTGCCATGTACTTCCTCTGAGGAGCGGCGCTTGTATGAGTTGTGCTGCTTCTCCTTGTCGACATCTTTCCCAGCCTTCGTGATCTCCCAATATTTAGGCACAGGAGGATGCTCATCGATGCCAGCTCGCTTAAGAAAAGTGTGGAATGCTTTACTACTGTACCGATAGCCTTGCTTGTCAGCATCTACCAGGTAGTCGTGCAGTGGAATGAGTTCCAGCACGTCCCTATGGGCCACGGTTCCGTATTTGTAAACGAGACTTTCGATGTGCAAGGTCACATTTCCAAGCATGTTAGTGCCACTTGATGACATTCTGAAGACGGCCATGTCGGACTGGAATCGACACCATTGGTCGATGGAGAGCGGATTGTCAATATAGTCTGACAGTCGTTTGTCGTCTTTTACAATGCCGTAGTGTTCCGGAGTTCTCAGCGGCATCCACGGAGCTGGCGCGTTCTTGAAAGGTCTTACCAGCTCTTCGCACCAAGTGATCCAGAAAGTATCTCCATCGTAGTCTCCTCCTTGAAGCTTCCCGGCGAATGGGCGCATGCCTTTGGCAGAGAACACTATCATGTTCTTGTAGCGCGCCAACTGTGGCTTGAAAACAAGACGAATCTTTTGTATGTCCGAAGGTCCGAGTGCGGGATTGCGTGCAACGAGGCATTCCATGCCGTCAAACATCACCAGGGACTTACATGTCGCGGTGTCGAGGAAGGCCTTGTCCAGGTAAACGTGCCCTTCACCAGGCGGCAGAGAGTTTGTGTGATCCGCCATTCCTGTCAAGGTAAGGGACTGGGAGAGGCGAGGCTTGAAATGCTTGTTCTTCAAGTCGAAAGTGTCCTTTGCCATCTCCATGGCTTCGTTGGCAAGGTACGTGCATTCCCTTTGATCGAAGCCACTCTCGATCATGCGAATCATCTTCTCTTCGCGAGTTATTGGGAATCCGCCAATGGTGCCGATACCGGCGTCCCGATTCTTAGACTCCCCAGACTCCATGTGCGCTTGCATCCATTGGCGTAGTGGAAGAGGTCCTTGTGCCAGAGCGGTTAGGAACTCCTCTGCGTCACGATTCACCTGAGATCGAACCACATTGTAAAGGACATCACGCGGCACGCCCCTGTCTTCCAAAATGGGCAAGAAGGTATTGTACAGGAAACTTTCTCTCGGCACCATGTTCGGCCTGACGACATTGGCAGAGAGCCAATGCTCGTCGCAATCTAATGCAGGATCTTTGTGTACCTTTATCTGGCTCTTGGAGATCCAGATGAGCGGTCCCTCAGGCCGCTGGTGTATGCTTCGAGGATCTTCATCTATGATTGACCAAATACCTTTGCTGCCAGCGACGCGCATCTGAAGCGTTGAAGGAATAGTGTCTAGCTTCATGATCCGGGCGTACTCCGCGGCAATGTAGATGGACATCAAGTTGCAGCCATCGTTCATGACAATTTTGGGATCAAACTTTTCGTAAAATTGATCCCCCAACATTGGGTCTTCGAACCTGCGATCATCTGCGTCGGAGGTCGCTGTAAGGTCTGCGATGTCATACGCGATGTCCTTGGGAAACAATTTTAGGGCAACGATGGTCCGGGAAAGTTGAAGCTCTTTTCTCATGTAAGCCTTGCACGCCATCTGGTGCGTATTCCCAAAGATAGGCAGAGCCCACAAAAGAGCCTCAATAAAGCTGGTATGACTGCTCTCCGCAATCAGAATGAGCCGGTGGAACTCGCGCTCACCCTTTTTGGGCTGAAGAAAGTAGCATATCCATCTGCGGCCGAGGAATGTCTGAGGAGTTCGACAAAACCTTTGGAAACGGTCGAGTGCGTGCCTGCCACTATGGGCCGTCGGCGGATGCTCGAGAACTGGGAGGTCCACATAGAGGACTCGGTCTGCGCCGAGACGACGCTGTAGAGCGCACGAAGTCTCCTTCTTTGGGCCATTGAGCACCAGGTTGAAGAGGGGCGCGTTGTTCGATTCGGTCCACTGTAGCTTCGCGCTCAAAGTGACGTCTTCAAAGTCTTGTGAACTGTCCGGGTCGAACCCTGGCGTGAAACGTACGCGATGCTCGGAGAGAAGCTCGTACAATCCTGATAAAGTCCGCGTCTTCCATTTATCTCCCAGCTCTTCGGCAGAGAAAATGTTTGTTTGCAACACCCTTTGAACTTCCCACTGGAGCACGAAGTGCACGCTTGAGAAGGTTTCTGGAAGATTCAAGCGGGCGAAGTCTCTGCCGATGCGTGTGTGGGGCTTACAGGGACTTCGAGGACTCTGAACAGTCTTCGAAAGTGACCCTGTCTGAAGTGGGTTCGCTTTCACCTGCTTTGGAACTTCATGTGACTGGCATCCTGTGGGGACATATGACGGTACCTCCTGAATGTCTCCATCCGTCATTTCCACGTCTTGCGATGTGGGTGGAAGCCTGGCAAAGGCATCGTCCCAATCAGTGGGAGCAAGAGACTCCCCATAACAGGTCGACTGGGAGTCACGCGGGGCGGAAAGCCAGGTTGCGTCCGATGTGAGATTCGGCCGAATCGTCTCGTCCATGAGATGGGACTTTTGGGTTGGCGGCCACGTCTGCTCTGCTAGAGCGTTCAGCTTCTCCATCCCAACCGTGGACAGAGAGGAGAAGTAATCTGATTCCCGCTTTGGAGGAGGGACATCTTCGCTAAAGGAAGTAGCTGCCGTGTCCTGCGTAGCTGGAAAGCCCTGGGATGATTGGAACGATCGATTGAAAGACGTTGTTGCCGTTGTGGTAGACTTGAAGGAGATGTTGGCCGCAGCGGCTGGCTTCGAAGCGTCCGCCTTTGCCGTCATGAAGGCAGATCTAAGATCTGTAGCAGGATGCATGGCTTTTGGGAATGATAGTCGAGAGACGCCTGTGACTGTTTTCTTCTTCGCATCGTGTGGTCTTGCGGCAGTGCTGTTGCTTCTGCTCAGCAATGGTGAACCTGGTGAAGGAGGGAGCACCTGCGTCGGGTCCGGTTCCGGCTCATTGATCTTGTCGAGGTATTTGGCTGCCTTCTTTGGTGTTGCGGCTGCCGGAGCCTTGAGCTTCTCCAGAAGCAATTCAATCCTCCTGCCTTGACTGTAATAAGTTCCGAGCGGTGCATCTGTCAAAGTCTGCAGGTAATCCTCTTCTGCTGCAGCGAGGGCAGGTCTATTCCTCCACCAGAGGAATTCGTAGTTCTTGCATACGCGGCGCTTGATGTTGTATTTGTCTAGGGTCGCTGGAGACTCCCTGGCCTTGTAAGACAAGTTGATATCCGCCTTCTGACAAAGAATGTCAAGATCACGGGTGAGTGCTTCGGAATTCCTCACGGCCATGATAGTCGCCGAAGCCTTAGGCTCCAATTCGGAACTCTTCCGCTTCCTCGCCATCGTTCCTTCCTCAAATCATAATTCCAATCTACCAAGAGATGTATCATCCGTCATCCAACAAAGAAGGAGCTAAACAAGAGCGTTGGGAGGAAGGAGAGAGAAACAGAGCGAGGAAACAGAACGCAGATCCGTCTGGAGGTGCAGGTACATCCGTGCGGGAACGTCGGCGCGAGATGGGGATAGTGCCGTGCCGCCCGCGCGTGCCATTGGACGAAGTGGCCTGACCCTGGAGAGCTGATGCCTGAAGTCAGCTCAGGCGACGCGACAGCCTTGATCGCGTAGAGTGCTTGCAGATGAAACCCGCGGCTGGTCAGCTGACACGTGTTGAGATGAGTATCGATGGACCAAGTAAGTCAGCGGATCTATTGGCCATTATGCAAAGGCAGTCTTCTCACCAAAAAGGAATTGCAGAACATGTGAACAGGATAGCTCCCTCACTCTAATGGTATGACAAGTTCGAGCTTGAGAAGAAATGGAAAAGGAGGCGAAGAGAAGATGGTATCTCGCTGGAGACTCGGGCAAGTCTCAAAAATGCAATAAGTCGTGTCTACATGATTTTGGCCGAGAAGGCATGGCACAAGATGTGTGTCTCAGCGCCGCCGTGATGCAACCTCCCCTTTCACTCACACCCCCACGGTCTCCGTTGTATGAGTCTCTTCACGCTTGCTTAGACCTTCTCCTCCTTGAGACCGTGTTTCCAGAGGGTAACGAATGGAGTGACACCGTCCTCACGGTAGTTGAGGAGCACAACCCTGAAGATATGTCAGTTGTTGGACGCCATGAGTGAGTGTGATGCACTTACATTCCGTCAGGGTCCATGGACTCGCCGATGAGGAACTCGTAGTCCTTGAAGTTGGCGACGATCTTCTTTGCGAAACTCTGAGCGCCCTTCTCGAACCCAGTGACCTCCTCATCGCTTGCGCCCCTCTCCTTCATGGCGGCCTTGACCTTCTTCATGTAGTCCTTCAAGTGTCCGAGGTATGCCTTCTTGTCGAAGCTGGTCTCATTGAGGCGGAAAGAGTGGACGACGTCAATGACCTGCTGCTTCTGGTCATCGGCACCCTCGTCACCGCCGCCATCCTCGGCAGAAGGATTCGCGCCAATGTCGATGTTCTCGCCGCCGATGGTGATTTTGCCGCAGTCGGCCTCGTAGGCGACACCGTCAATCTCCTTGAGGTCGTAGGAGTCCGAGATCATCTCGTCTCCGGTGATGATGTCCTGTGCATGTGCTGTCAGTCAAGTCTTGGAAATTTCTCTGCAGCTGTCCCGGTCCCATTCGAAATGTCGCGAGGACGCACCTTGTAGATAATCATGTTGGCGGTGTTGACGGTTGGAGAGGTAGGTTCAGAGGGGATCAAAGAGCGAGTGTTGGTTGAGGAAGGGGGGAGGTGGTGGTGTTGTTGTTGCGCTTCTCGACCAAAGCGCAGAAAAAGCCCGCCGCGGCGGGGCAGCAGAACAGCGAGGGTCCAATTTGCCTATAGCACGACGCACAGACCTCAGTGCCAAGAAGAAGAGGCAGGAACGGGCCGAACCTGACACTCGCCAATTTCTCCTTCGAAGTTTGGATTTTCGCGCTCCAACAGCTTCAAACCATCCCACCTCCACGAATAGCTCGCCGCTGAACATCTGAGGTATGTTACTGATCACAACAGAGTCGCCCTTCAGGTAGCCAGAGGCCTGCGATCATCTGCCAATGGCAATGACACCGCAGCGCCGGCGTGAAGAACCCGACAGGGCACTCTTGGCGCTCAAACATGGCTCTTGAGGGCTAACACAGGAATTTCTACTGCAGATACCTCAAGCCGCTGCACTTCGCGCCCTGAGAATCTCACAACACCGCCAAAATGGTCAAGACTTCCGTTCTCAACGATGCGCTCAAGTCCATCAACAACGCCGAGAAGACCGGCAAGCGCCAGGTCCTGATCCGTCCTTCCTCCAAGGTCATCGTCAAGTTCCTTCAGGTCATGCAGAAGCACGGTGAGTCAACAGTACGCCTCAATACAGCGCAAGAGGGGGAAGGAATACGTAAAGACGAGGATGGAACCGGGTTGATAACTAGGCAATGGTCTCACACCGCCCCACGACCAACGCCCTTTAAGTGCTCGGAAGATTGAGATATTGGCGAGGATCTTACACGTCTTCGGAAAACTTGGCTGAAGAGGAACGTTTAATCTTTCGCGACATGTACTGATTTGAGATGCTAGGCTACATTGGCGAGTTCGAGGAGGTCGATGACCACCGCAACGGCAAGATCGTCATCCAGCTGAACGGCCGGTAGGGACAGCCGCCATCTTCCTACACGTTCCAAATGCTAACGTGTAATTGCAGCCTCAACAAGACCGGTGTCATCTCCCCCCGCTACAACGTCCAGCTCAAGGACATGGAGCAGTGGGTCACCAAGCTCCTCCCATCGCGTCAATTCGGCTACGTCGTTCTCACCACCTCCGCCGGCATCATGGACCACGAGGAGGCTAGGAGAAAGCACGTCGCTGGCAAGATCCTCGGCTTCTTCTACTAGACGTGGGCGTCAGCATGGAAGCACGTTGGCTTGGCTTGTGTTTGGCTGCATGGATTTAGCGCGGCGCATACGACTGCAGCTGTAGCAGCTGCTCACGAATAAAAGTCTTCATCGCTTCTATACAACTGCCTCACGTCGTCTTCTGGTGCCCTGTACATGACCAATCTCCTCTCTGCCAGAGCCTGCCTCAAGAGGAGAATCAACACCCTACTTGCAGCTCTCGCGCAGAGTCAAAGCTGTCAAGCCACAAGCTCATACAATAAGATACTTACCAACACGAGCAACATCCACACAACTGTGAGTAGTTGCCTGCTGCTCATCGCCGAGCCCTCCTTCGGACAAGTCGCCTTTCCCACTCCACCGTTATCGCTTCCACTTCCAATCGTATCAGCGAAAAATAAAGTCCTCCCTGTCACATTCCCATCTGGCCCCGTAGGATCCGGCGCGACCCTCTGATCCGGAACCACGCACCACTACCCCACGATCCCCTGCTCCGCTGCTCTCCGAGACCTCCATCGTATTGAAATAAGCCTGGACATATAAACCCATCAAAACGGCAGCTTTCCCCCCGAGGACCCGCACTCCACCTAGAATCCCCATGGGACCAGTGAGGAACATGAAGTCTTCCGGCCGCGGAGGGTATATTCTGCGTGATGGTGGAGAAGAGAATAGAGTCGACTTGGGAATCTGGAAAGCCAAATCGATGCGAAATTCGCCATAGCCCTCAGAAACAAGAAAACCCGGGGAGTATGGTAGATTGAAAATAGGAGACATATCTAGCCCTACTGATGAGCAGAATCGGAAAATCGGATAACGAGAATTAACAAGTCCAGCAGTATCTAATAAAGTAGATGATCCATGATGCATGATCTGTCAAAAAGGTAATGTGTTGTTGTAATTGTCTGGATAGATTCTCACAAGATCGAAATCTCGTCCTTATTATTATTATTATCATTATCCCGCCTGATAAAAAAGATAAGAAAAAAACGACGCCCCTAACAAAGTCCCCATTCACTTCATTTTTCGTGCTCAAGTTCTTCTTCATGCCAATCCGGAATCTCTTTTTTTCCATGTGTACAATCTCTCCCCCCGGAATGGAATCATTCTCTCTCTCTCTCTCTCTCTCTCATCCCCCACTACCATCTTTTTCTGCCTCTGGTTTCCTCAGCTATATCTGCAATTCCGCATCTCTTACTCCTTTTACTCCCTCGCTATCCCAAACCCTAACTCTCTGTATACGGGATTTCGTGCCTCTATAAGTCTTTCAAAAGGTGCATTTCGCTTTGCTCAAGGGAAGGGGGGGAGGAGAACGGTATAAACTTGCGGAATCCAGAATTCCGATTCTTGTTCAGGAGAGATTATGGACGTGCAAGAGAATCTCCGTTGCGCGGATTGGAGGAGGTGAAGTACTGAGAAGGTCGGAATTGATATTGAGGGTATAACCGCACGGACCGATCTATAACGGTAGCGGTAGGGAAGTACGAGTGTAACTTACTACTACTATCTTCGCTATTAAAGAAGAGGGCATTATCGTACGGAGAAAAAAATTAGGTAGATGCCATTCAAAGGCCGATCTCTCTCTATTTCCGTATTTTCATATCCCAAATCTGTAGCAAATAAAAAAAAAGTTCAAGTCTTTGCATAGCATGACATGTGAACGCCAAGCCAGGGCCAAAGCTTAAAAAGAAATCTCCAAAAAAACAGTAGAGAATGGACCTACCTTACGATCGATACATATATATATATAGAAAGACCATCTCCATCTCCATCTCCATCTCCATCTCTCCTCTTCTCTCCATCCACTGCAAAAACGGCCAGGCTATCTAGATAGCAGTCAGTCTTAGGCAAAGGGCAAAGAGAAAAAAAAGAAAAAAAAACCCACTTAATTCTAATCTATCTATCTATCTATCCCTCCATCCATCCATCTGTCTGTTGGAATCGATCGCTCACTAAATCAAAGCAAGCAAAGCAAAGCAAGCAAGCAAAGCAATCATCGGGGGTGGTGAGAGAGACAAGGATTTAGAAAAAAAGAAAAAAAAAAAAAAAAAAGGAAGAACAAAGAGAAGGAGAGAAGGAGAGAAGGAGAAGGAGAAGGAGAAGAGAAGAGAAGAGAAAGAAAAAGTTGGTAGGAAAGTTTCAACCAAAAAAAAAACAAAAAAAAAAAAGAAAGGGAGGCAGCAGGAACAAACAAACCCACACACATATTTCTCTCTCTCTGACTCTCTCTCATTCTCTCTCTCTGTCCGAATCTGTGTCATTACATTCATTTTCGTTCCACCATTGTCCATGTCCATGTCCGTATCCCGATTCATCACAGCCCTTCCTATTCCGTTCCATTCGCATTCCATTCCATTCGCATTCCCTGCTCCATCTCTCAGCCCACTCACTCACACACTCACGCACCCACTAACCCAATCAATGGATCCCCCCCTCACTCCCTCCCTCACCCTCCACTCCCTCCCGAATGCCATAGATCGGAGAAGAAGAAGAAAAAAAAAAAAAAAGAAACCCCCTCCAAAACATGGCTGCATCTTCTTCTTCTTCTTCTTGTACTCTCGCTTACTGTCTCAATGTCTCTCTTTCGAATCTTGGAAGATGATTGCAACCATCATGGAAGAAAATATGCCATGCCGAAGGAAGAGACTTTTCATGTCCTTTCCTTTGCCCTTTCCGACGAGTGCGCCGCCGGGGATATCAACCTGCAGAATCCAACCAGAATCCGGGGGATGCTGCTGCTGCCTTCTCGCGCTCACGCATCCGCTGCTCCATCTGAAACATACCGTGCTTGGGGTCGTCGATCTCGTAGATGCGACTTCGACCGAGGAAGAAGGATGCCTCCTTCTCCTTGTCCTTCTTCGGCGTCTTGGGCGGCGTGAGGTATTTGCCGGCTGGGTCGTCTGACGATGCTGATGTTCTCTCGTCACTGCCTCTGCCGCTGGAGAGAGAAGGCGAGGATGCTTCAGGATTTGGGCTCCTAGACTACAAGAAGCCCGATTCTGAGAGCAGTCTATTTCGACAAGTCAGTAATTTGTTCCCTCGGAATCATGGTTCTCGACATACCTCGCAATCTTCTCATCCTCTCGCTCCCTTGGTTCTACCTGCAGACTGCGCTCATACATCTCGTGCACGTCTCCAGCGCTCTGCATGTTACGCACAATGTACTCCTGCAGCTCTGGGACAGGCTGCAGGCCGTAGGGCACGTTCTGGTACTGTTGGATATCGCGGATGACTTCCGCAGTCTTCGCTCGTTTGGCAAAGTTGATGAGCTGTGTCTTCTTGATGATGCTGGGTATACCGTCCTCAATGAACGTCAAATCCGTCAGGTAGATGCCAAAAAAGGGAATGCATGGCGGATTCGCCTTGTGCAGCGCCTCTCGATACTCCAAAAAGTTCTTCGTCGAGCCCATGAGCTTGCGCATGGATTCCAGGGTCTGCGTGGTTCGGGCGTTCACTTGAGACCACGTTCGGTTCAGTCGGTGAATCGGTGCTGAGCCCAGGGCGGATATGATGGAGGTCAGACAAGAGAAATTATTCAGGCCTCGGCACTTGTCGGCGATCGAGACGAAGTGCTTGATCACGACCACACGTCGCTTCACATCTGCTTGAGTCAAGATCATCTGGGCGACCCAGTTTGTCAGCTGGTTGGAGTGCAGGATGAGTGCTTTGACATTCTCTGCAGGGTCGGCCTCATCCGGTGCCAGCTTCTTCTGCCAGGTCTTGTTCAAGCACTCTGTAGGCCTGATCTTGCCGTAGAGCTTTGATTCGATGATAGTCAATTGGCGGGCGAATTCCAATGCATCGATATCGAGAAACTTGAGCTTCTTCATGTTCTTGGGTATGATTGGCTGCGGCGCTTGCGAGTTGAGCGTCAAGACGAGTCGCTTGCTTGACGCATCGTGGCCACGCATTCGCTGCTCAATGGCAGTAATCAGAGGTCCAGCTCCAGGTGTGCTCGTTGATTGTACTGTGTCCTTGGCGAAGCCATACACGCGCTGCATCAACTGTTGACTGGCATCATCGTTCGGCTCCATCCAGTAGTTGTCAAACCAGGATTTCACGATGTTGACCACGCGGAATCTTATTGGCTTTTGCTTCTTATCCGTCCAAGTCTGCAAGTCGAGACCAGCGAGGCCTCCAGGAGGCTGTATTGTCCAGCGCTTCACCAGCATCTCGAACAGCTCTGATCCCGTCGTGAATGATCGATACGTCAGGAGGAAGGTATTGTTGAAAGGAGAGTCCAGGCGGTCGTGTCTGGTGAGTTGTTCGACGAGACCAGTCAGAGTACCTCCACGAAGCTGGGGTGGATCGACCTTGGCATCGTAGGCGATCTCGCCCTCGTGGTCGAGTTTCAGATAGTCCGGCGATTCCTCCGAGTCGCGACCTGCTATTGATGGCGTCGTCGGCACCTCTCCAAAGAATTTCTTGACCTTTGAGCTTTCTGAGCTGCGAGCTTCCGCGGGCGGTCCGCTCCCTTCTGAATATGATTTCGACTGCCCGACATCGGCCAGCGTTGGTCGAAGGTGCTTCGAGCTGTTCCTCATGTGTTGTTCGTACGGCGCGCCGCCATCCGTCAGGCGATGCTGCTGACTGTTGGATGAGTCTTGAGGTATTAACTCCGAGAGCAGTTGCAGCGAGAAGAACATTTGGTTGGTAGCAGTGTCCAGCTCTCTTCCCACCGACTTGACGCGATTCAGCCTCTCCTCCAACGAAGGACCCCTAACTTGCGACCATTCGTCTCCCAGCGGGCTTGCGACAACTTGACATGCCAGAATCAGGTCGGTGATGGAGTCGTAAAGCTTCTGCTTGTGCTCGGCGAAATCGTTCAGCTGCGGCGTTTGGAAAGCGGAGGTGAGAGGACCAAGATTCACGGATTCGACGGTGGCGAGATACGGTCGGCAGACCTCGACGACTCGAGAGCCCGACTTATTGATAGCGTCGCCGATCTGCCGATGCTTGTGGTGGGTGATCAGTTTATCGCGTAGGACCAAGTGCTCGTCCAAACGTCGGATACTGGATACGATTAGACGTTTTAAGTCGTCCAGTCGAGACAGCAGCTCAGGGTCCAGTGCAGCGGAGGCCTCTGTGGAGGTTTCGTGCTCATCATCGATGAAGGACGTCGAGGCAAGAGGATCCTTGGAGCTCAAGCCGTTGCTTTGCCAGTTTCCAGCGGTCCTACTGCCAGCAACAAAGCCAGGCGTCAGCCTCGGTATCTCCTCGCCACGTTGTTGCCGCGCGACTTCAACAAAGCCGTATACACCATGAAGCACGCCCTCGGCTTCCTGCAAGCACTTTTGTGCAGAATCCGGCGCGGGAAAGTCCGCCGCGGCGATGTGGGAAGAAAGGACGAGCTTCGAGAATCTGGACATCATTTCCCTGAAGTGCGGATACAATGCCTTATTTGTCGAGATGATGGAGGGATTGCCAGAATGATTGTCGGTGGTGCCAGAACCGGCGGCGAGCAGCATGCGCAAATGGTCGGAGATGTCTTCAGCTTTGTGGACGAACTCTGATCGGTCGCCGTTGGTGATGACTTCGCGGTATCTCTGGACAGCGCGCCGCATATCTTCGACGAGTGTGTTCCACGTCAACGGGACAGCGTGTGCATCGTCGAAGAACCTCCGCGGTAATAACGAGGTGCTCGAAGTGCCAGTAGGCGCATTAGCGAAGGAAGACATAGTGGTACCAACCGGCGGGATCCCCTGCTGCATGGCCGAAAGCGACGTGTTGCTTGCTTCTGTAAGATTTGTGCGAGAGCGGCTCATCGGGGACGCTGCGCTCAAAGAATCCATGGACGTCGCCGGTGACACACCGTCGGACAGATACGACCGTCTGCGTCGATGCTGACAGATTGGCTGTGTTAGTGAGTGTCACATAGATTGCAAGGTGGACCGCACGTGCAAAAGTGTTACTTACGCTCGAGGCCTTCGATCCTTGTGTTACCGACGCGTCCTCAGCCTCTGACGCAGAAGCATAGTCGGTCTCGTCGTCACGCTCATATCCTCCCGCTGCCATGAACTCGGCGGGCGGTCGCGTCTGGTCGGGAATGAAGATGTTGGTGCGGTCGCGCGGTCCCGTCTCGTTGACGGACGTGGGCGCCTCCAGCGGCAGCTCCATTGTGCTCTCGCCCGTGAGTGTATTGAAGTAGAACAGCCTTCCATCTGGGGTGGCCTGCGGTATCCAGAATGCCGCTTCCTCCTGGGTATTGGCAGGCGCAGGCGCAGGTTCCTGTTGACTGGCGACGCCGTTCGCAGCGTGGTCGTGTGCATGCTCCGTGTACTCCTCCTCCGACTCTTCCGCTTCTGAATCGCCGGGTATCCTGTTTCCCATGCCATCTTCATAGGGCGACGCCACCACCGCGCAATAGTTACTGGGGAACCATCCTCGCACGCCGTGAATCACGCCGTCCCACCACCCACTCTCCAGCTGGGTGATGACCTGTATGATGTCGCCTTGTCGGAAGCTCAGACTCGTACGGTCGTCGGCATCGTAGTCGTAGAGTGCTCGGACGTACAGCTGGCCAGCAGTCGAGATGCTGCCTGCCAGGCCGTTCATCTTGCGCGGCGGACCAGTCGAGGTCGGCGTCGGACCAAAGGGTTGGTGGCCGGCGCAGCGATGCGATGCTCAGGACAATGGACGGCTCCTCAAAGCAGACAGTGTGCCGCTGGTCAGTCGGTGGGCCGGTCGGGAGAGATGTCGTTAGCGTCGCTGGCTCGTGTGGTCCGTCCTCTCTTTCACGCTCGCTCACTCGCGCCAGGCGCCGGGGAGGAGTGCGGTGCGGTGCGGTGTCGGGTGTGATCAGACTGGAATGCAGGCGGCCGGAAGAACTAGTCGCTGGACGAATTCCTTGCTTGCAGCAGCACCCGCGGCCGCCAAGCGAGCAGTGAGCACTACCACTCCGGTCGCGCGTGAACATACGATTTGCTGTCGAGGGCGATGCAACGGGGAGGCGTGTAGGGCAATAATGGGCGAGTTAAGGCCCTTCTGAGGATGTGATTCGGCGAGGGGCTCTCGCGCTGGAAAGACAGGGACAGCGCCGAAGCGAGCGCCAACGTTTGGCTTTGGCTTTTGGCTCAGGCTTTGGCTCGGTCACGTGATACCAGCTCGCGAATCGGCCTGTGCGAGGTAGGCCAGCCGCAGGCCAGCTCAGCTCACATCAGTTGCAGCAGGTGGTGGTATTCAGAGGAAACGAGTAACCTGTCGACTTCGACGACGTCGTCGTTGGTGGCGCGGGAGACAGCAGCATGCAGTGAGTGGACAGTGAGAGAGAGAGAGAGTGAGAGAGAGAGTGAGAGAGAGAGAGAGAGAGAGTGAGAGAGAGCACCATTCAGAACTGGTACCCAACGTAACATCACACAGCCAGAACAACCATGAACCCTTTTGTACCATTCGAGCCCTCCAAATAGCCTTCTATAGAGTCAATTGTGGATCCAGTGAGGGGCCTTTAATACACGATACCCATTTGCCCTCGTCACTTTGCTCTACAAGGAGATTTTTCAAAGTCAATGCCAGAAACACACCTTGGGAAATCGACTGTGATTTGGAGAGTGAAGCAGGGCATCCCAGCGTTAACGTCCGAACAAGACTCGGCCCTCCAAATTCATCGTGCCGGTCGGTTATGAGAGGAGACTGCTGGATTCCGAGCCTCTTGAGCCTGTCGTGCATGTGCATGTGCATGTGCTTGGAACCCTGAACCTGCAGGGCAGCGGCTGCCCTGTCGTGATCTCATGTGCCTCGAATCGATAGCAAGTTGTCGCTGCACAGGCTGTGTGCTATATGACCCACCAAATCATGCATGTGCACGGTGACTCAGCTGTCAGCTCCTCGTCTTGAACAGCCGGTTCATCAAAGAGACGTTGTTTGAAGAAGCGACGGCCACGGAAAGGCAGCCGACCGCACCTTGAACTTTGCGGAAGAAGTAGGAAAATCCCGACTCTACCCTGGAAGTTCTGCGCGCAGTCTCCCGCAGCAGTCGCGTTAGTATGGTTGGTAGCTCGTGAAGCGCGATACGAGATGAAGACAAGGTGGTGTGAAGGGCTTCCAGCAAATTGGCTCCAGGCGTTGACTCCTTCAACACTAGGAAGGCGCTTGGGAATCGGGGACGGGCTTCCGCGCAGCTAGCTCGATATTAGCAGCCGGGCGGGACAACGCGCCGGGATTCTGGCATTTGGAGAGTGGAGACAGAGGACGAAGAGCTAGCCGGATGGGACGAAATCTGTGACGGACGGCAAGCCGAAGCAGAGATGGTGGCTGGCGAGGGGAAGATCACGTCGTGAGCCGTTCGACTCCCCGTCGCCTCAATCAATGGGATCCCCGTCAGGGGAAGCCACCCCTCCGTCACATCGAATCAGCCGTTTGCGCCTGAGAATCTTCGATGCATGCACAATGCCCGAGAGGCGTGAAGCGTCGGGACAGGCAACCCCTCGGTGGGATGGAGGGGCCGGGGCCCCTCCGATCCTCGCCTGTGTGAAGCTGGAGAAGCCGATGAGCTTGTGAGAAGACAAGCGACAAGTTGTACTGTACTCTGGGATAGGAGTCGGCGCCGAACCATGCCGCGGCAAGACGGAAAGGAGTATCGGTATCGGTATGGATGTGTGAAGAGTCGGAGAGGTCAATCAATCCGATCAGACCCAGACTGCGGGTGTTCCCATTCGTTGGTCACATGGAGGGGTGGGGTCAAATCTTGGTGGACCTGAGTCCGTTTGCTGCATGAATCTTTGCCGCGCTCGACGTTTCGAGGATATGGTCGTGGCGGTAGGAGTGTTTGGAATCGAATTGCCTGCCATGCTCATCAGTGCGTACCACCACGGTGGAGGAATCCAATGCTGTGCGCGAGAAGGTGTGATGAGTGAGTGAGTGAGTTCCACGTTGAAGCCACGATGGAGCGAGCATGTGAGCCGGCTCATTATTATTATTAGTATTATTCTTCTTCTCACGTCTCGATCTAACCGACTTGGTTGCCAGGCGTTCGGCTTCTGTCGTCCAGGACCCATCCGGTGCTTCCTGAGAGGCGTCGCGGCCGGGGAAGTGCGCTGTGCGCGTGTGGGCTAGCCTAAAGCAGACGGCCGTCCGCTTGACCAGATGAAACATCCTAGTGGTCGGAGCATGATGTGTTGGACGACAGACACACGGAACGGATCGTCTAGTGGGTGTGGGTGTGGTCGATACCGAGGCGGGATGCAGGAACCAGCTGCCGCGCGCCGGCTGCGACAGCGCAAACGCAAGGCCAGTTGATGCTCACCGGGGGCTGGGCTGGGCTGAAGAACTGCGAGCGGCGAGCGGGCGGTAGTATACGATACGTATACTGTAGCTCTCATCACCGCTCGAGGCCCCCCCCCGTCCCCGCAGCGGTTGGCAGAAAAGTTGATCCCGGCCACATGTGACATGCATTATTATTGGCGGTGAAGTCGACGCTGGTGCAGCGGTAGTAGCAGTGAGGTGGGCTTGGTGATGCACGCATTGGGAAGCGGTCAGCAGTGGTGGGAACGAGAGGAGGAGGAAAGGCAGCAGTGGTACAGAGGGCATGTGGTGCCAGCAAAGAGGGAGGAGGCAAGGTTTGGGCTGAGAGGCCTGTTCATGTTCGTCTGCATCGCCGGCTGTCTGTCTCGGTAGCCCGTGGAAGAGGATGGATGGATGGATGGATGGATGGATGGATGTTTGGGGATGAGTGTGTGAGATCTATCATTCGGAGAACAGGACGGCGATACGTCAGTCGGCCGGTGGGTACGAAGAGAGTGATGTGGTGAGGTGCTGATGAGTGCTGCGCTGATGGGCGACTCGGGGTACAGCGGGTCGAGTGTCCGAGAGTTCCAAGTGGCTGTGGCTGCACTCTTGCTGTTCTGTTGCTTGGCCCGCCTCTCGCCTCTCGCCTCTCCCTTTCGATGCTCTGTTTCTCCCCCGTCCACTTCCATCCCACTACCCCTCGCCCTCTCTTCTCTCCCACACCACCGACCACATCACATCACCACTGCTACCCGCGTCGCCTCGCCGAGGTGAATAGCCAAGCGTGTGCGGCCAGGCCCGTCCGACCCTCCTCGCCCTCTATGCCGTCCACAGAAAGCCGCTCCATCAGCCAGACCACCACCCGCCCAGCCAGCAAGCACTAATCCATCCTCCGTCGCTGGAGTCCGCGCCGCGCATCAACTTCGCACCCGCCCCCCCCAGCGACGACACCATGTCTGCAGTGGCCGGCGCCATGCAGCCCCCCACCGCGCACGTCTCGCCCACCACCACCGCCGCCCGCAAGGCCTCGGCGGCGACGGGCGGCGAGGAGAAACAGAAGGAGAAGAGATACAAGTGCCAGTTCTGCAATCGCGCCTTCTCGCGCTCCGAGCACCGCTCGCGACACGAGCGCAGTCGTAAGTGATACCCCTCGATGGGAGACGCCCATGCAAGAGTCGCCGATGCGATGCGTGTGCTTGTGATAGAAAGTTGTTTGGCGGGGCAACGTGAGAGCTGCCACACGCGCGCGACAGAGCAGCAACCAACGCAAAGTGGGCTGGCGGGGCACACCAAACAACCACACCACCTCCCGTCATCACCGCCATCAAGCACTTCGAGTAGGAACATGAGCTGACCACCACCGTCATCACAGACACCAAGGAGCGTCCCTTCAAGTGCCAGAAATGCCGCAGCACCTTCGTGCGCCGCGACCTGCTCCTCCGCCACGACCGCACCGTCCACGCAAAGGACGGCGGCGAGCCTCTCCAGAGTGAGGCCAAGCAGCGTCGTAGCACCAACGGCAGCAACAATACCAATACCACCGCCACTGCCTCCGCCTCCAAGTCCGCCTCCCATAACAACGCCGCCGCCGCCGCCTCCAAGGCGTCACCGAATGGCGAGAGTCACGCCGCCAACGGCAAGCTTGCCGACCTCGACGACGCCGCCTCTCTCGACAACTTTACCAGCGGCCCTCATCCCTTCGACGTCGAACAAGCCGCCATGCTCATGCAGAACTTCCAGCAGAAGGCGGCCATGTCGGGCGAGGGCCAGGCTACCATAGGCGCCGAGCCACTCATCTCGCCATCTGGTCCCATGATGGAGCCCAGCATACCAACATACCCAGGCTCCATGACCCTGCCACAGATGCAGGGCTGGGACCAGATGCTCCCTCACAGTGTCTCTCAGACCAAGGCTCCCTCCATCACATCCAGCGCCGATGCGAATCACGACCTGCTGCCGTACCCCAACGGCAATGTGTTGCAGGCGGCGGGCGGCAACCTCGCGCCGTTGATGGAGCGTACCGAGAGCCAGCAGGACGGACTTCCTTCCTTCAACTCGGGTTCGATGATGGGTGGTCTGGCTACTCCCGGCGCCTTATCGCCGTTCCCTTCGATGGTCGGTCCCGTCTCACCGGTCGACTATAGGAGATCTCCCGGCCCGCCTCAGCAGTGCACCATGGCCCGGGCACCTCAAGTCGAGACGGAAGAGCAAGTCAGTCGCATTGTGGACAACATCCGCCGCTGCGACAGCGAGGGCGCGCTCGAGCACACCTTTCGTCTGCCGTCCACCTCGGTCCTCAACCGATACCTGATGACCTACTTCAACTTCTTCCATCACCACCTACCCTTCCTGCACCCGGCTTCCTTCAACCCTGCCCTAGTGTCAGCGCCTCTTCTGCTCTCGGTCCTGTCGATCGGTGCTCTGTACACCTTCGATCAGGACCAGGCTTACATGCTGCACATCGGCTCCAAGGTGCTCGTCACCCAGTTCTTGCAGAAGAAGGACAACTTCAGCTCTCGCAAGTGCCCTCTGTGGATGATGCAGAGCTCTCTGCTCAACATGAGCTTCGCGAGCTGGAGTGGTGATCCCAAGGGGTTAGAGTGGGCATGCTCGATCAAGAGTCTGCTGGCCAACATGGTCGCCGGCAATCGGTACGAGCTCAAGCTGCGCACAGAGGGCAGGGAGGGTCGACAGCCGACTCACGAAGAGTGGATCGAAGACGAGGGATGCAGACGGACCTATTACGCCGTCTACATCTTCTTTGGTCTGCTCACCCTGACGTACAACCACACTCCGGCCATCAGCTTCAACGAGTTCGACACCCTTGAGCTGCCTTCCTCGGAGACGCTCTGGAATCTGGATCCGAACGACAATGACAGCTGGACCGAGAATCTGACCGCCTCCACCATCATCACCTTCCGCGAAGCGCATGACGCCCTTTTCCAAGGCGAGACCGCTCGCTGCAGCGCCTTCGCTACACGTGTCATGATCAATGCACTCTTCCTCGAGGTGTGGTACCACAAGCGTAGTCCCGAAGCCCTCCAAGATATCGTCACGGAGTACAAGCTTCGCTTGGCCCTCGACTTCTGGGAGAAGTCTCTGGAGCTGTGTGAGCCGGAGACCGTGGTTGTCCAACTGAGCGCCCCTCACAAGGGACATCCCCTCATCTTCAACGCAATGGCAATGTACAGGAACACACGTGCGAGACTGCTGGTCGACCTTAAGACGGTTCAGGAAGCTCTTCGCTACCACGACTCGTACGAGGTCGCTGCCGCCATGACGCATGCACGCGACAAGGTCAAGCGGAGCGGAGATATGCTCGCCGTCATCCAGAACTGCTTCGACTGCATCGAGGTCGCAGCTTTGCAAGGCATTCGCTGGGTTGCGCGCACCTCGGCTACCAACTGGAGTATCGAGCACCCACTCTGCGGGCTGGACCTCATCGTTGTTCTGAGCCTTTGGCTGTGGCGCGTCGAGCATGACGAAGAACCCGCAACAGAGGACGAGAAGAACATGTACCAGAAGCTGCGCAGCCTCTTTGACGACGACACTGTCGATGGCTACGGCTCCAAGCTGAGCTCGACGGTGGCGCGTCTTTGGGGCAGCATGATCGACGAGGTAGTTGTTTGGGGGTAAGTGCAGTCGCCCGACCATACTCTAGATCTGCGTACTGACTTTTGTTATAGTATCACCAAGCTCATGGGCGAGTCCTTCAAACTCCACAGTCAGTCTCTGATTGGATATGAGGATGCTGTGATGCACGATCAGATCAACGAACCCGTCCCAGCGGTCATCGCTCCCCACGCTACCGAAGTCACGGCCTACTGAAACGTCACGACTTCACGACCTCCCCCAAAGCACCGCCCTAATAGATTGATACCACTCGCACCTCGGCGGTTGCTTATATCCCCAACCTGTATTAATTTCCCTCTCCTTTTCGTCCCGGGCTTCTGGACGCTGGGCTTTCTCTGTACACCAGCAACAAGGCAACAGCTTTCCTTTTAATCGGCAGTCCTACTCTCCCGGAACTCTCTCTGTATGGTGGTGGAAACGGCAACGGCATCGTGGCTGCTCGGTGGGAGATTCGATCCCACCATGGAACTAATGAATGGTCGAGCTTCCTCTCGTGCCAGACGACACGAGCAGGGCTCGACGAAACGGCTGGTCCGCAGGAATGGGAACTTTTCGACGGACGGCCGGGGCTCGAACTCTTGATTATTCCCTTTACTGGTTTTGGTTTCTCCTGTTATATACCATGTGCGTGTATCTGCATTTGCTTCGTGCTTACTTTGCCGGACACACGCGCTTTCCAGTGGCGCAGAATATGGGACGGGGGATGCATAGCGTGGATTCTGTCTCTTTTTAGGGGGATCGGACCTTGGAGGCGACTGCTGCAGTGTATTATATGTACTTTTTGGTATGCAAAAATGCAACCTCGGTCGACATTGGATGGTCCCTCTCCTGTCTCTCCCAATCAGCCATCTTCTTTATGGTTCCTCCGAGGACTGCAGTAGCTTTCTGCACGCATTATGTCAACCTTGGGAGGCCTCGAACAGCTCGACAAGCCGAAGTCAATCTGGCCCAGCCACGTGCAAACATCGTTACGTAACCGCAAGCTCGCCGTCGACTTCGGGCCGCATCCTTCTTCACGCATCTCCTGTGCGATATCCCTCCCCATCGAATCGACTCAGGCAGACAACAACAGTCAAGACTTCTTACCAGACAATGCTCTGAATGAAAGAATGGCCGTGCCATTGTATTTGCTCTGCAGAAGCGGACAAGCTGATGGCGCAAATGCTTATTCCATCCTTAACCATTAGCAGAGCTGCTTTTCGTCTAAACGGCGCAACGCGAAGGTTGGTAAGAGTCATTTAGTAGTCTGACACGGCTTAGAACTCTCCACGGAGTGTTGCCGCGTTCCTTGCGTGGTCGACGGCAACGTCATGAGGCGCGTCTGGTAGGTTCATTGGCTCCAATGGCTCCAATGGCTCCTTTCCAAGTCGTTAGGTTGGCTGCTCTGCCCTCTTCTTCACTTCTTCCTCTCTCTCTCTCAGCAGGCGTCGACTCGCTTTGGCTAACTCGCCAACACCATGCCTTCCGATATCCCGTGGAACGTCCAGGTCACACAGCACCCGGGTTCTTCCGCCCAGGACGTCCAAGACGAGCCGGAATGGACGAGTGGCCACCAGCATCGGATCGGTTTCCGCAACAGACAGGGTCGCGTGCCCGGCGTGACCCACGCCGCCGACGACGTTCCGGACCTGACGCGATCCGCCAGTGCCTCCTCTGAGCCCGAGCGCGAAGAAGAAGAAGAGGAGCTCGAGTTCGACCGGGAAGCCAAGCGGGAATATGAAGAGCTGCAATCGCGCGCGGAGAAGGGCGAACTGATCAATTTCCGGGACCTCATTGCCAATGAGAAGGATTTCCACCTTCGATATCCGCAGAATCGGAGCTTGGGGTGGAGGTATGTGCTCGAGGCGACGGAGGATTGGGTGAAGAATAAGGAGGAATGGCCTGCGAATGTGGAGAGGAGGAAGAAGGAAGAGCAGCAGAAGGCGGAGGAGGAAACGCATACTGCGGATGGGGTGTTGTTGATGAATGGGGAGAAGCGGCATCAGGAATCCGATCAGCAGGAGAATGATTGGAAACAGAAAGAAGGGGAGAATTCGAAGCACCATGATGCTTATGCTGCGGATGATGAGCAGTCTGAGGGCGAGGGCGAGGACCAGACGGAATATAAGAAGCTTCTTGAGAGGTATACGCCGCAGGAGATTGCTCTGTTGAGGGCATTGCAGCACGAGAAGGACTATCGATATTCATTGCAGCAAAACGACGGCAAGCGGAAGAGTCCGCAGACGCAGAACCGGACGCAGATCTCCATCGATGAGCAAGATCAATTCTCCCCTGATAATTGGCTCCCGCGGTCGGCCGATCTCATCAGACTGACGGGCAAGCATCCGATGAATGCTGAAGCCGAACTCTCCACCCTGTTCGAAGGCGGCCTGATCACTCCCAACGAACTCCACTACATTCGCAACCATGGTGCTGTGCCTCGTATTCTCTGGGAGTTCCACAAGCTGGACGTTGAGAATGGAAGACTCGTGCTTTCGATGGACGACATGAAGAATAAGTTCGAGCACATCAACATCCCCGTTGCGCTCGCGTGCGATGGCAACCGACGGAAAGAGCTGAACCTGATCAAGAAGAGCAAAGGATTCAACTGGGGTGCGGGTGCTACGGGTTGCGCCTACTGGAAGGGACCACTCCTGCGCGACGTCTTGCTCGCTGCCGGGGTGCAGCCCGGGAAATACACCGGCGAAGGGAAGATGAGATGGGTGAATTTCGAAGGAGCAGACGAGCCCAGCGAGGGCAAATACCAGACGTGCATCCCGCTCGAATACGCCCTGGATGCGACGAACGATGTTATCCTCGCACTGTACATGAACGACGTCCCCCTCCCGCCGGATCATGGATATCCCGTCCGACTGCTCATCCCGGGCTACGTGGGCGGGCGGTGCGTCAAATGGTTGTCGCGCATCTGGGTCACGGACCACGAGAATCAGAGCCATTACCATATCTGGGACAACCGCGTGCTGCCCAGCTTCATCACGGAGAAGGACGGGGATTTCGCCACGGCCATGTTCTCGCACCCGGATACGGCGTGTAACGAGCAGAATCTCAACTCGGTGATTGTGAAGCCTGCCCAGGGGGAGAAGATCGCGGTCTCCTCCGCCCGGCGCGGGAAGACGTATCGCATTGAGGGATATGCGTATGACGGTGGGGGGCACGAAGTGCAGAGGATCGAAATCAGCCTCGACGGCGGAGAGTCGTGGCTCTACTGCATTCGCCAGTTGCCGGAGTATCCCATCCGGCATGGGAATAAGTTCTGGACCTGGCTGCACTGGCACGTCGACGTGTCGATTGTGCATCTGCTCGGGGCGAAGAGTATCTCCGTCCGCGCATGGAACGTCTTCAAGAACACGCAGCCCGAGAGGCCGAGCTGGAACACGATGGGCATGATGAATAATTGCTGGTACACGCTGCAGACGCAAATCCTGCAAGAGAAAGACGATGAAGTGCCGTGTATCCTCTTCCGACACCCCGTCGAGCCGGGGACGGGCGAGGGGGGTTGGATGAAGCCGAGCGTCGAGAACCAGATTGCCAGCGCGAAGCAGGCAGCGGGTGCGCCGCAGAAGGAATTCACGCGGCAGGAGATCGAAAAGCACTGCAGCGAAGACGATTGCTGGTTGGTCGTGGACGGCAAGGTATACGACACCACGTCCGTCCTGGCCTGGCATCCGGGCGGCAAAGCGGCGATCCTGGGCCACGCGGGCAAAGTCCACCAGGAGACGAGCGAGGAATTCGCTTCCATCCACGACGGCTTCGCGTACCAGAAACTGAAAGAGTGCATCCTGGGCGTCGTGACGGCCAAAGCGGCAAAGTACATCCACGCCGACGCGGAAGCCGCCCGCAAGGAACTGGCAGCGAGTTCGTCCAAGGCGCAGCTGGAGGGCAACAACGATGTCGTCTTGCAGAAGCATCGCTGGGTGCCCGTCACGCTCGCCGATCGCAAGGCGCTGTCCGAGGACACGCGCGAGTACACCTTCACCCTGCCCGACGGCATGCGCGATCTCGGACTGGGCACGTGTCAGCATATCCAGTTGGGTTTTCACATGAAAGATCAGATGCTCATCCGGTCGTACACGCCCACGAAGCCTCTCCTTCCGGATCCCAGCAAGGCGCAATCCAATGGCTCCTCATCCTCTCCCTCCTCCTCCTCCTCCCCCTCCTCCTCTTCCCCCCCCTCCTCCTCGTCACAAGACCTCACCCCCCTCCAAGACGGCCACGGCACCTTCACCCTCGTCGTCAAAACCTACTTCCCCTCCCCCGCCCAACCAGGCGGCGCCATGTCCAACATCCTCGACACCCTGCCCCTCGGCGAGGCACTGGAAGTCCGCGGCCCCACGGGCGAAATCACTTACCACGGCGCCGGCGCCTTCACCATCTCCCACGAACGGAAAATTTTCAAGCGCATCTCCCTCGTCCTCGGCGGCTCCGGTATCACGCCGGGGTATGCCCTCCTCGCCCGTTCCATCCTCGCCGATTCTTCCTCCTCCTCCTCCTCCTCCTCCTCCTCCGACGGTGTGCAGGTGCAGCTGCGCGTGCTCGACGCGAACAAAACGGAAAGGGATATTTTATTGCGAGAGGAACTGGCGCATCTGGAAGCGGAAAGTCAGGGACGCTTGCAAGTCGCGCATGTCCTGAGTCATCCGAGTGCGGGGTGGAAGGGGCTCAGGGGGCATGTGAATGCGGCTATGATTCGCGAGAAGCTGTTTGCTCCTTTTGATGATGATGAAGGAGGGGATGGAGGGGAGAGTGCGGTGTTCTTGTGTGGACCTCCGGGCATGATTCAGAAGGCTGCTCTGCCTGCTTTGAGAGGTGAGTTTTTCTGCTTCTTTCTTCTTCTTCTTCTCCCCCAACCCGTCCCGTGTTCTCCTGTTTCTCTTCTGTCGAAAGGGATGTGTGTGTGTGTGTGTGTGTGTGTGCGCTGACTGATTGAAAAATTCTGCAGATTGGGGCTATGAAGAGGACGTGAATCTCTTTGGCTTCTAACAAGGGAGGGAGGGAGGGAGGTTCCACGGCACTGCAGCATGTCTGTGTTGCAGGTTGCTGCTTGCTTGCTTGCTTGCTTGCTTTCCTGTGCCCAACCAAGTGGGAGTCCGTCTGGAAATGAAGGAATTGTAGCTTCACATTGTATACGATACTAATCATCATTCCATTCCCTACATATCTTTAGCCACGCACGCCTCGTATGCGCTCGCTGCCTTGCCCCATACCTGCCTGACCGAGACCAAGTCTTCACCTCAGAGACGTCGTGAGGATGCTCAGGATTAGCTGTTCTCCCAGCTCATCAGAACCTTGGTGTACGATCTCGTTCATCTTTCCTATCGACAACTTCTGCATACGATAATTTCCATCTGCAAAATAGCCATACAGCTTCAACACACGGGACACGCCTATCCTATTCATCCTTGTTCGATCAGAGTTGATCGGTGTTTAGCGATGCACCTTGAGTCGAGTGTTTCGGGACAGGATGGGGACAGCATCAGTGGCACCAATCTGGATGCATTCACGGTGATGGAAGATCTGTAGATGGCTATCCGTAGTATCTCTGTTCCCGAACTCCTGATGCAAGTCTTGGTTATCATATCCAACTCTGTCGCTTGAACGCATGGTGGAGAATCAAGATCTGAACACAAGTCGATACTCATCGACGAGCAGCGCGAGGTGTCGGGCGGTGGTATTCGGGATTCATCTGTCCGGGAAAGACGCGTGCGGAGCCGGTACTCATCCACAGGAATGTCGTGGTGATGTCGGCTGGGCCGTCGCCTTCCTCCGGGCTCGGCGAAGGGGTCGGGGGAGTCTCCGGAGCAGCGCTCGTGGGGATCTCGACCATCTCCGTCACCCGGGTCACGGGCTGGAGCCACTGGGTGACCTGTTCCGTTGGCTCTACCAGCACCAGAGGTTGGCCTGAAAGAATCATGACCACATTAGCGCACTGGTTCAACGCCAAATTCTTCCAGCGATACCAGGAGCAGGTGTCGGGTGTGCATCTCTCTTCCCATTGCCCTGCTTGACGAGTGTCCCGAGTCCGATGCTTCCACTGCTGGGCGAGGGCCACTGATCGGGGACGGCCGCGAAGGTCTGGGTGTAGACGAATGCGGCGTAGGTGACGGTGGCGCCGACCGATGCCTCCATGTAGAAGGTGGTGACGGCAGGTTGCTGGGTGGCTGCTTGGGTCGCGGCGCTGTTCAAGTCCTTGTCCTGCCGGAGTCTAGCGACGCATGTCAGGGGAGTGCGATGACGACGGAGATTTCTCATGACTTACTCGAGGTGGTTGCCATGCTCCAGGTATGGCTCCATGACGAAGCCGGCCGTCATGTTATGGGGCACCGTGGGCTCTTCCTCGTGGGCTCCGGCCAGCACGGCGGCTGCAGCAAGCAGGAGTGTTGATGCAAACTTCATGTTGACTGTTCGTCCCAATCGTGTGCGGTGGATATCGGCGTGTATTCGATCGATTGCAGTTAAGCTGGCGAAGCGGTGCTGGGAAGGGTATGTATGGCTATGGGTGTATCGTTGTATGGTGGTGGTGGTGTTGGTGTTGTTGTTTGTGGTATAGAATAGGTGCTACGAGCAGTCTTTCTCCTCGGTGGTGGGCCAGTGTTGCACCTGCTACACCTGGGATCCTGTGCTACTGCCGGGATACATGTACATACATGTACATGTACGCGTCGTCGTTGCGGAACCACAGCTGAAGAAGCATCCCGGCGGAAATCCAGGAGGCAATCTCAAGCCCCGAACCACACATCCCTGTGATTCCTTCCCGGCTCCTGCATAACGTCCCGATTCCACTCCGTGATTGGTGCGTACCCCTATGCATCAGACCCTGGTCCCGGGCCGGCTCGACTTTCGGCCCCTCCCGAAGGATTCGGCTAAAACTTTACGGCACACTCCCGTCCTGCCGACCGACCTCTTCCCGTCAACATCAACATCATCAGAACCATCATGGCAGCACCGGAACCGCCAGAGGGCGTTCATTTCTACCAGACTGCCGAGGACGTCCCCCCAGAGATCGCCAAATACTGGCACCAGCGACACAAGATCTTCTCCAAGTACGACCAAGGCGTCTGGTTGACCAGTGATGCCTGGTTTGGCGTGACCCCAGAGCCCGTCGCGCAGAAGATTGCAGAGCACGTCGCTACTGCAGATCCATCCAAGACCGTCCTCATCGATGCCTTTGCTGGCGCTGGCGGCAACGTCATCGCCTTCGCCCTCTCGGGCCGCTTCAAGCAGATCTTCGCCATCGAGAAGGATGCCAAGACTCTAGCATGTGCCAAACGCAACGCAGCAATCTACGGCGTCGACAAGAAGATCTGGTGGATCCATGGCGACGTCTTCCACATGCTGAAGACGCGTCTGAGCTCGCTGACCAAGAACGCCGTCATCTTCGCCAGTCCACCTTGGGGGGGTCCCTCGTACACCGACTGGGACGTCTTCGACCTCTCGTATATGGAACCGTATAATCTGCAACATCTCTACGACTCCTTCGCCAAGGTGTCGACCGAGGTCGTGCTCTATCTCCCGCGCACGTCCGACGTTCGCCAGCTGGCCAAGCATGCAAAGGTCGAGGACAAGTTGAAGGTTATTCACTACTGTATGCACGGCGCGAGCAAGGCTCTTTGTGTCTACTATGGCTCCTTCGCTCTTGAGTGACGAGATCCTCAAAGATCGAATCCAAACAACTTCCTTAAACTTGTCTTTCGACATGGGCGATACCACCTTCATCCTCGCCAAGCCTTGCAGCGTCTCAAAAGCAGACTCATACGAATCCACGGTGCCATGGAATCCGAACTTCCTTACTTTCCGCACACTCAAAGATAGTGGCCATCCACCCAAGATGGCGGAGTCGGTAATACCAAACACCTCTGCTCTGTCGTGGAAAGGATCAAAGACAAGACCGTGCATTTGTTTGAGTCCTCCCCACGCCTTGACCACCTCATCCGACTCCGACCATTCCTGGAGACTGAATGTGGACCGCGTCACCGCCCAGCCATACCTGTTCTGCATCAGCGGGGTCGATATCGAAAGATGACGACGACGACAGCTCACCCTCTCGGAGCCTCCTCATGCCTCGTCTCCACCGTCCTGTACGCTTTCTCGTCCACACTCGGCGGCTCCTAGGGAAGATCATACTAGCTGGCGAGATACGGCCAGAATCTCGACCACGTAAAATTCAGGCCGTCATGGATGTTGAATGCTTTTTTTTTTGCCGCATGATCCGTAAGGACGGCCCATTCTGCAAAGTAGCTATTCAGTGTAGCTGTGCTTTCTTCGGTATGTCAGTAATACTTGCCGCAACCTGTGCTCTCGCATATGACTTACGACAACACTCCTTATCCCATGCAACAAAATCACCCGGGAACAATGACGCTCTCTCCAAATGCTTCTGCACGGCCGCGTATACCGCAATTCCGCGCCAGAAATTCAAGTAATCATCCCTCACGGCTCCGATGATATACGACGGGCGGATGATATTCCACGCTGCACCGGTGTCTTGGCAGTATTCGTAGAGCAAGTCCTCTTGGAAATAGCAAAAGTTTGCTCTCGAGCATGACGCGAGGGATCCGTCGCAAAAACGAAGGATTCGTCGCTCGGACCCATGGGGAAACCGGAATGCTTTGCGCCCCTTCTGGAGGAGGAATCCCTGTTGGAGTGAGATGCGAGATTCTGGGGAGGGCTCCGAGAAAGTTTTCTCAGGAGGCGGGCTGGTCGGCCGGGGAAGATGTTCATTAGTCTTGAAGGAAGGAAGCATTTCGGATGTGTGAGGGGGATGTACTGTTCTGTTCACTTGTGTGTGTGTGTGTGTGTGTGTGTGTGTGTGTGTGTGTGTGTGTGTGTGTGTGTGTGTGTGTGTGTGTGTGTGTGTGTGTGTGTGTGTGTGTGTGTGTGTGTGTGTGTGTGTGTGTGTGTGTGTGTGTGTGTGTGTGTGTGTGTGAGTAAGACTTACATACACCCTCTCTCTCCACCCCCTCCAATCCTCCCGCCCAACATCCAAAAGCCTCCGCCCGCCATGCCCTCCACGCCGCCGCCTCCAGCCCCCCAAATTCCAAAAAAAAAAAAAAAAAAAAAAAAATCCACAGCGAGAAAACTCCACCACCCTGCCCTTCCTTCTTCGCCTCTTCCTCCCCCCGAGGGGCTTTCCCAGACTTGAGTGATCTTGGGTGTTTCCCCCCGGCGGGAGAGGAGGCAAGAGAGCTTCTTCCAGCTTTGTATTGGTGGTGGAGGGCTTGCTGCTGCTGCTGCGGCGGCGGCGGCGAGGGTTTTTGGGGTGTTTGGGTTTTTGGTGAGGTGGAAATCGGAAAGCGGAGATGTCGTTGGTTGGTGCCGTGCTGGTGATGAGGGCTACTGTGAGGTTGGTTGGTTGGTCGTGGTGGATTCCGGTGTTCTGGATGGGTCTGGGTTGGGTTGGATTATTTGGGGGGGGATATATTGTTGCCGGCTGGCTGGGGGTTGGAGGTGATGGTGGTGATGAAGGTGGTGGTGGATGTTGAAAGATAGATGGAGCTCGAGCTGGATATCTTCTTCCGATATCGACAGGTAAGATAGGTAGGTCCCGCTCATGCCGTGTATAAAAAGGCAAGAGACCAGCGGCATATGATATGTCCTGGACTGTGAATCATTTATATCTCCGCAAGATGTCCTTGAACATCCTTCCAACCCCACCACCACCACCACCACCACCACCACCACCGCCTCCATCTTTCTCCTCCTCCTCCTCCTCCTCCTCCTCCCTCTCCTCCCCTCCCACCTTCCCACCCCCATCCCCCTTAAACCTCTCCACATCCCTCGTCGCCCTCCCCACCACCTCCCCCATCACCGGCCCCTCCGCCGTCCACCCTACCGCCTGCATCCTACACTTCCTCCCGCGAAACCCCTCCTCCGCCCCATCCGTAGCATGAAACAACGCCACCGTCTCCCCCCTCTCCGCCAAAAACAAAAAACTCCCATGTCCCGGCCCGAAAGGGCCCTCACCATGTTTCGCAGTCTGCAGCAGAGGTTGGCGGGATTTCCGCCACGAAGAGGCCCGCAGCGGGTCGCCGCCGAGGTAGGTAAGGGTGGCCATTTTGTAGTCTTTCGTCCACGACGCGGCGCAGCTATAGACGATGCCGCGCCAGGAAGTCCCGTCGGGGGAGCAGAGGAATTGCGGGCCTTCGTTGATAGCGACGTGCCCTGTTCGTTCCCACGGCCGCTCGGGGCGGGAAATCACCCTCGGCTCGGAGGCCGCGGTGGTAGGGTTCGCCATGCGCAGGATGAAAAGCAACTGCAGCCTCTCATCGCAAGCCTCGTAAGCTCTCTCCGGCGGAATCGGCCAGCCGGAATAGACGAAATACAACTCCCCGTCGAGAGAAAAGATCGTCCCGTCAATCGCCCACTGCCGCTGGTCCATGCCCACTATACTCCCCAAGAATTCCCAGGGCCCCGCGTGCAGGTCTTCTTCTTCTTCCGCCTTGGGGCCCCCGAGCGGCCGCGTAGTAGATGTACCAGCGGCCGCGCAGGCAGTGCAGTTCCGGGGCCCAGAGCTGGGCGGAGGCGTGCGTGTCTTCTTCGGCGGGGGGAGGTTTCCAGATGGGACCCGTGGTGGTGGTGGGGGGTTGGGCTTCTTCCCAGAAGGACAGGAGGTCCGGGGCGGACCAGAGGGGGATGCGGTCGGCGGCGGTGAAGGTCAGGTAGAATTTGCCCGTGGTTGGGTGTTGGGTGATGTGAGGGTCCGGGGCCGGGGTGGAGGTGATGTTCAAGCAGTGGTGGGAGGACATGGTTTTTTTTTTCTTTTTTCGTTTGGGTGATAAGGTGTTAGGAAAAGGGGAGGGAGGGAAGGAAAAGGAAGAGAGATGGAAAAGCTGATGTGACTGTCGATTTCTTCTTGCATTGTCGAGAGAGGAACGAAGTTGATACAGCGACTTCTGTCCCCCGGCTGCGATGACGGAAGTCTGTGTCACGACGACGCGTCGCTTTCGATATAAAGTGACAGCAGCGACATGATAACATTATCTACATGTAAAGGGCCCACGTTTCTTGTACATATATGTGTCTGATATGTCTGAAGGATTCACATCCGATCCAACTTCCCAGGCCCAGTGAAACACACCGCAACTGGTCTCCCCAAAGCAAACGATTCCCATCGCCAACCCCAGAACGAATACTGTGGTCTGGCAATGGCAAGAAAGTGCTCTTCGAATTCGACTTTCCACCTCGACTCTCGCGAAGAAGAAGGCACTAGATCCTTCTGCATTCTTGCGTGGGAGAATTTCTCCTCCATTCCGTCCCGAGTCTTTGGTCATATCTTGTGAAGCTTCCATGACAGCAGGCAGCGTTGGCGGGTTGGAGAGGGAGCGCAGAAGGACAGAGGCAGCAGCGTGTCTTGTTGTAGAACGCCGATCTGGGATCCTAGTATTGGCATTGCAATTTCTGCATGGGAATCTGAGCCCTCCGATGTTTCTCGCGCGTGCTAATGATACCCGCGATACTCGCGTTGTTGTTTGAATTTTTCGTTTCGGGCTGGAGCTGAAGTCCATGGGATATGGGCAATCCGGGATTGTATGGTCTTGGGAGCCCAGATGCATCACCACTCTCACTCGTTCTGTTCACCAGAGCGAGGCGAGTCTGCCGCAGTCTCATCCATCGGGCTCGTTGATCGCTTTCATCGACTGTTCGCCCCGAGGAAGAAATGTTTCAACCACACCCAGCAGACTCAAGAGTAGCACGAACCAGTTGACCGCCATCCAATCCAAAAGTCTTGCTCTGCGTCCCACGGCGGCTACAAACAGCAGTACACTGCACAAGAGTGCTGCAGTAGCACCGAGAAGTAGACTGTTCGCGCTTCGTCGGCCATGGCTCTGGATCAATCCTCGATACTCCAACCCCAGGACGATGACTTCCAGGCCAGTCGTCGAGATCAAAATGGCTCTGTTGATGACCGGATGCGTCTGTGGACCGGGGCGCTGATAGTTCCGCAATGCTCCCATGTCCACCGCGAACCGGACTACCAGCAGCAGAGCGAAGATACCGCAGAAGTAGATTCCCAGTGATTTGAGAGTTGTCTTGGGGATCTGCATCGTTCGTGACATTTTTTGCATGCAAAGCGCAAGGTCAGGAGTGTGTCTTCGCAAACGACGTTCTGGAGTGGACACAAGCTCTTCTCCTCGTTTTCGCTGCTGTGGAACGATGAAGCAGCAAATGCCGTTGATCTCGCATCATGCTGCTGTGCTGCCGCTGCCGCTGCTGTTGGTGGCTCGATCAAGTACCTGTGCTGTGAATCCGGAGAAACCGGAAGGCCTCTTGGACCCCGGTCCATCGTATCCTCCCCTCCCTCTCACGCTCACGCTCACGCTCACGCTCGGAACGGGAACGCATCCCCCCTACGACGGTGTACGAAGGGGTTTCATAACTGCGCCATCAGTAGTATATGTAGGGCGTTCATCTATCCGAGACGGAACGGCGTAGTGAGGTTTCCCCGAAAGTCAGAGCCGCTGATCGGGCCCCATCTGCCACCCAACAATAGAACCATCAGCCATGCCTCTGATACCCGTCAATCCGTATACCTCAGACTCGTAAAGCTCCTTCCAGGTTGGTATTGACTCTTCCTACGATGGGGATGATCGAAGTCGGCTTGGAAGTTCTCTCTGCTGCCAGTGATAAATTTGGAGAGGCGATGTTGACGTCGCGATGATTCAGGCCGGTGGTGAAGAGTGTGCTTGCTTGCTTGTCACGATCCTTGGGGATTATTGTTAACAGTACGATCCATGATCCTTGTTTCGACACATGCACGCGTGAGTGGTGAGTGATGAAAGGGTCTCGGCGATTCAGGCCGACGTCATGAGCGCTCGCGCGGAATCTGGCGGCTGCGTAGATACATGTACTGTATGTAGATTGTGGATGGCTGCCTTGACATCTCCTCCCCATCTTCTCACAATCATAATCATTCACCCTCTACATTGTCTGTCATCTCACCATCCCATCTCGGGACATCCCAACGCGGGACACTCTTCTCCACCACAATGGACAAAATGAAAGGCCTCGCCAAGGGCGGATGGCACCCGTCCGGCGACAAGCAGATCCATCGCGACACATGGAAGAGCGATCTGAAGGGCATGGCAACGGGGAAGAAGAAGGATCCATACGAAGAGGCACGAAGCCATCAATCGGCGCCCCTGACGACTCTGCGCGATCCGGCCACTTTTGCGCCGCCGCCCAAACATTCCGCCTACTACGGCCTGGGAACGAATGCCATATCGCGGACTGGCACCGCGAGCTCTGCCGGCTCATCCAGCGTCGGTGGCCCTGCAGGCGGATGGGGCAGTTCGGTGGTTGAGCCGGGGTATGCGCAGAGGAAGAGGGAACAAGAAGAGTTGCAGAGACAGCAGATGGAGGCGGAGCAGGCCCAGCAAGCAAGCATGAGAGGACCGTACAGAGCGGATACCACGGGTTTGAGGACGGATCATCTGCCCAAGCCACCGGCACGTCGACCGCGTGAGAGCGCAACTCCCGCGAGGACAGCTTCTCCTTCGCTTCCGCCTCGACAGTCGAATGCATCTCCTGCCGTCGTCCCTCCTCGCGCACCACCACCTCGACAGATCGCCCCGCCGCCTTCGCTTCCCCCGCGACAGAATGAATACCCAGACGAACATACTCCTCCGCCGCCGCCGAGCTACAACGAAGCGTTGCATCAGCCTGCTGCGAGAGATCCCGCGCTCATCAATCCAGCAGCTGCGCAGAGACTCGGACAAGCAGGCGTTTCCATTGCTGGCTTTGGGATTGGGAACAACCACACAAACACCACATCTCAAGAATCTCCAGCGTCGGCCAGGGGTCCACCCGCGGGGCAGTTGGGCGAGTTACAGCAACGCTTCGCGAGGATGAATACCGGTGCTGCGTCCGAAGCTTCCTCGCCTATTCATTCGCCGAGTCCCGGCGGCGCAAGTCTCGCCGGAGCAGCACAGAAGAAAGCTCCTCCTCCTCCTCCTCCACCCAAGAGGGCGGCGCTCAGCGCTGGAGGGGAAAGTTCGGAGTCTGCTCTCGCGGCTGCTCCGCCGCCTGTTCCCATGAGTAGCAAGCCGAGACCTTCATGAGGAATACGTCGAATGAGCAATACGTGGGAATCTGCAAGACAAGCTTCTCCAGACGCGAATACGGCCTGCAGTCCCCCTCTACACTGCTGCTTCCAACAATGGTAACCTCATCCTGCCAGGGAGACTGCTGAATGGAGGCTACCGAGCCTGCGGAATCCTTCCAGTGGACTTGTGCCTCATGGCGCATGCTAGGGAACGAATGTCGTATATCATCGCATATCGACTCGCCAATGGAGCCATAGGGGCCTGCCAAACACCACGCTTGGGAGAGGATCACTCACAATCGAATGCGATGGCTTCCAGTATGGACGGGAAGATCATCGCCATCACGGGTGGCGCCTCCATCTGCGACATTTCGAAAGAGGGCCTCAGTCGAGCAGAATCAGAGCTGAGATCAGAAAACCTGCTAGCTTGCCAAGTCGACGTCCGCGAATTCTCGCGCGGAAAAAAAAAACATCTGGCTAGAGCAGACACTCTTCACAGTCAGCCACTTGAACGGCGCAGCCCACGTCGCGGGTGTGAGAAACTCTTCATTTCCCGGCGAACTCTTCGAAGTTGAAAAAAATCTCGACCAACGCGATTGGGTCATGGATATCAAATCTAAAGGGGGGCCTTAAAGCGCAGTGCATGAAATTCCGAAACGTAATTAATGATGGAATCCTGGATCTTGACATCCATGCCTCAGAAGAGAGAGAGAGAGAGAGCAAGACGGAAAAAAGGCAGTACATGTATCTTCAAACGTCAAACGTCAACTGTCTCCTCTATACATGGCATCCAAGGCGCGCGGTTGGGGGGTTTAAGGTCTCTCCCGCTGCTTGACACACAGCTCAACAAGCAAGCAAGCATGCAAGCATGCATGCATGCATACATTGGCAGTTTTTACGTGTCCCACGAGATCCATGGTGGCGAAAGCGAGGCGAGGCAATCTGGACCTCTGGGGGATTCGGGTGAGTGAATGAATGCCTGTTGGTTGCGTCTGGCGTTGTTTGATACGGAGATGACGTGGAGGAGGAATGCGGCGGAGGGGATGGGGTTGGGGATGGATGGGGATGGATGGATGGATGGAAAGGAGAAGGGAAGGGGTTTTTTTTTTGTGATGTTGACTATATGGGGGGTTTGCCGATGGATACCTTGGGGGAAGCGGCATGCGGTGGAAGGTGCAAGGTGGAAGGTGCGTGGGTATTGGGGTTTCTTGTTGAGTGTCAAGAGGAGTTCTGCTACGGGGCCGGTTTGAAGTGTAGAGGGGGGGCAATCAGCGCCTGAGAAGAGGAAAGCAAGCGAGGTATTGAAAATTTTCGAATAGCAGGGTGTTTTTTTTTTTTGCCCAAGTATTAATTGACTTTTTGAATCTTTTCGACATGACATGACATTCTGATGCTGTGTTTTGTATACATTACTACTTACTTACCGTCTGTCGTGTTATTCATTTCCTCTTCCATTCATTCATTCATTCATCAGGATCCATCCCATCCCATCGTAGTAGATCTCGCTCGACTTGCTAACCCTCCAATCAAATCAAATCAAATCACCGCATTCCGTTCATAGGCCGCAGTATACAATCCACACCTCAAATCCACCTCGCCCTGCTCAATCACCGTCGCGCCGGATCCCAGCGCATCCCCGCGATTGCCCAAGACGGCCAGGTCCCACGACCCCGTCAATGCCGTTCCGTTCGCACCCGTATAAATGCCGCCTTCCGCCTCGGACATGGCGCCCACGAGGACTTGACCTTCCATGCCCGTGCCGACAGCATTCCATCCGGGTCCGGCGTTCGGGTTCCGAGCGAAGCGCGCCCAGGCGGTGCTCATGAATTTGCTGAGAGCATGTTCCTGCGTCGTGACGTTGACCGGGGGATACGTACCGAAGACGAGACCGATTTCCGAAGAATGGTAGACGCCTAGGTTGAAAGCGTTGTTGAAAGGTTGGAGGTTGATGAAGGAGGCGTTGTAGTAGTATCTCCAGGTCGGGATGCCGAGGGCGGCGGTGGCGTTGGCGTGCAGGGCGGAGGGACATTGGAAGACGTATTCGGTGAAGAGTTGGGAGATGGCGGTGTAGCCGGTTCCGTAGGCTGCATAGGCGGATTGTAAGGCGTTGATGACGGCGGGTGTGCCGGTGGAGCCGAGGAAGGATTGGAGGTAGGCGGTTAGGTTGTTTTGGCCTACCGCGAAGACGCTGGGGAGATGCAGAGGTTAGTGAATGGGCGGAGAAGTGGGAGAGGGAGGTGATGTGAACATACCGGCCTTCCTGCGCATTACTTCCTTCCAGCACGGGGATACGAGCGATGTTACCGCTCAGTCTCATTTGGATAGGATTTGACACGAGTGTGATGTTATCGGCGACGGGGTTGAAGGTCAAGATGTTCATCTCGATGGCGTTCTTGATAGCGGTGGCATTGGCTGCTCGGAGACAGGTCAGATTGCTGCCATAGTTTCCGGGGCATCCCAACAATGCCGCGAGTTGGTTCCATTGCGGTACCGTGCTAGGCCGAGCTTCCGGATTGTAGCTGATCTGCCCACTCTCCATGATGGCAGCTCGGAAAGGAGGGTTGCTGCCCGCTGGGTAGGAAGTGAGAAGAGCATCGACGGAGAATCCACCTGCGGATTCGCCGAAAATGGTGACCTTTTCAGGTGAGCCTCCGAACGCTGCGATGTTTTCTTGTACCCATTCGAGAGCAGCTCTTTGGTCCAGAAAGCCGAGGTTTCGTTCCGTTATGGGAATTTCAGGCGAAGTGGCGAAGCCAAAGACGTTGGTGCGGTAGTTGGTGGTGACCACGATTACGTCTTCGTATGCGGCAAAGGAGCTGCCGTCGTAGCCTGGCTGGCCAGCTGTTCCGAATTGCAAACCGCCACCGTAGATCCAGAACATCACAGTCCGCCCACCAGCAGGTGGAGGAGAGCTTGGGGCGTAGACGTTCAAGTAGAGACAATCCTCGCTTTCTACTGGTGGGGTACCGCCTGGGCTGTTGAAAACGCCTTTCACGAAGGCTTGTTCGGCTTGCGGATAGACGAATTGCTGGATACAGGCTGGCTTCCACGCCTTGGCTTCAATGTTGCAATTTCCGTATTTCTGCGGCGGCGAGAAGCGGCGAGGAGGGCTTTGAGCGAAGGGAACGCCCAGAAACTTGTTGACTGTGGCTGTCGCCGCTGGGAGCGAGGTCGTGGTCCCAGTTACTGTGCCACATCCAAGTGTTGCTGTCGGTCCACTACCTGTGCATTGGGTGGCGCATATCGTTTCGCAAACCGCGGGGGTCAGTTGTGGCTGACCTGCTGCAGCAGATGATGATCCAGCTGGTGCCTTGGAAGTAGCGGCCGGAGAGTTCCCTGCTGCTGCAGATGAAGATCCAGCTGGTGCCTGAGAAGTAGCGGCCGGAGAGGTCCCTGCTGCAGCGGATGATGATCCAGCTGGTCTTCCACTTTGCGATCCCGCAGGCGAAGAGCCTGAGCCTGACTTCGGAGCGCTTGAGCTCGGCGCCACGGGCTTGGATGTGGAAGGAAGGCTTGCTACAGGAGTTGAACTCGTCGGAGGGAAAGAAGGCTGGCTTGGCTGCTTCGTCGACGGAAAGCTGGCTGGAAGGCTCCCGGAGCTCGTTGGCGGGAACGACGGTTGTGCTTTGCTGGTTGATGGCTGACTAGGCTTGTTCGTCGACGGAAAGCTGGCTGGTAGGCTCCCGGAGCTGGTTGACGGGAATGACGGTTGTGCTTTGCTGGTTGATGGCTGACTAGGCTTGTTCGTCGAAGGAAAGCTGGCTGGTAGGCTCCCGGAGCTCTTTGGCGGGATAGATGGCTGAGTAGGTGGCTTCGAGGGAGATGAAGTGCTTGGCTTCGACGGTGGGATCGAGGATGGCATCGAGGACGGAATCGAGGACGGAATCGAGGATGGCATCGAGGATGGCATCGAGGAGGGCATCGAGGATGGCATCGAGGATGGCATCGAGGATGGCATCGAGGAGGGGATCGAGGATGGCACCGAGGGTAGCACCGATGGTGGCATTGATGGCACGACGGAGGGCTGGCCTGAGACCGAGCCACCTCGCGGCCATGATACCGATGCTTGCTGTTCAACGACATGCCTTGCCTCTGATTGCTGTTCTTCCCCTTGAGGAGCAGGTTGCTTGTCTGCTTGACTACCTTGTCGTTCGGCCCATTCTTGCCTGTTGTACATCCAATTGTACCCGCCAGCAAACGCCTGGGAGAACAAAAGGAAACAAATCCAGCTCTTGGCAGCCATGATGCTCGATTTGCGAAGTGAAGTTGAGCAAGCTCGGCGGAAACAGCACGAGCGTCTGAGAGCACTTGAACAGAAGTTTGAGGACCGAGGTGTCGTCACGGCGGTCAGTCAACGGGTACTCCACGCGCCATGAGTCTCCGTTGGTGTCGACAGACACTTGCAACCGTTTGACCTCGCTGTTCATTCTTCCACTTTTGGAGGGCAAGCGGCGAGATGCGCCAATGGGCGTGGCTGAATGCCTCGTTAGAGGAGCACCATGCAGGTTCTCTGCATAACCGGAAGGCATGGCAATGCAAGCGGAGGACCCGTCGAACCCTATGTTGCGGGGACGAGCCATTGAGACCCGAGTTGGCAGTGATGGACTACAACCGACCGAGGATATCCAGGGCCTGTTGCGATCGGTACCTCTATCCAGTGTAGAACGCGGCGTCGCCCAACGGAACATACCACCACCGACATCAGGCTCGTGGAGTGCTCTCTGCCGGTCAACGTGACTCGTGGCACGAGGCGGACGTTGTTCCCGATGTGGTGGTGTTGGATGTAGCTACTGACGAGGGAAAACGACGAGTGAGGTGGGAATATTCACCCGGGGTTGGCGCAATTACCAATCGGGACTAGCGTGAGCGGAGAGGAGCCCGATTGAGTTCGTTCCCGATTGGGCCTGGTCCTGTGTGCTGCCACGAGCTGGAGAACCATCACCACGTGCATGGTTACACAAGCCCCTTCACCGACTAAAACATACTGACGTGACGCCGTTTCGACTCGGCGCACCACTCGCCGGTACCCAAATTCGATATCACGCCGACCGATCCACCCAGATTCGGCGCAGCAGAGGAGAAGGACACGACATACCGCTGTGCCGAGGCCCGGAGGATACAAGCAAACAAGGTTACTTCTCACGACGATCAAGACAACTCACGCCTCAAGCAGCCACTTGACGCGTCCGACGCCACCCTCCATCTTGTACAGTGTAACAGTGTACAGTGTACAGTGTATAGAGGGGCAGAGGATCCGGTCGCTTGTCTTCCGGCGCATCCCCATACTTCTCCGCCAAGTCCTTGGTGCGTTGGACGGTCAAGCCGAGAGCATCATCGATCTCATCCACGCTCCGAATGCGGTTTCGCTATTGCGCAGACCGTACACAGTACAGCAGGGTGGCAGAAGTTCGAGGCCAACTACTTCTCAAAGTAGGCTAGTTGCCTGGGACCCATGTACACCATCAGCTCTCTTCGGCAGTCACACCAGGTGTGAACTAGGACCGGCCTCTTTCCATCGCGGGTCTGCAACTGCCAGTTCCTGAAGTCCGGCTATTGCTAAAGCACCGGTCAGACATTCACATGCCGCTCATAGTGCCCCGGCAAGCTGATGAGCTCAAGAGCTGCACTCTATTATGCAACGAGCAACCTCGCGACTGACATTGGAGGACGACCAAAACAGGGCACGAACAATTACCATTACCATAGCATACTGGGTATCTTGCAAAACATCGCCAAGAAACATTAACATCACCACCCATCAGCCTCCATTCCCGTCGCAAACGATGACAGCGACGAGACCAGAGCAGCGCCTATCCGGAAACCCGGCGATCTTCTCCCATCACCTCTGTTTGTCGTCCTGCCACGTCTGAAGAGACATGCTCGTAGATGGCCCAATGTCGTCTCCATCACATCGTCAACCAGGACATAGTCGATCGTTCGCATCTCGTCAAATAAGCTGCAGAGCATCCAGACCGCCGGGACTTCTTCATCAGGCATCCAGTACCCTTTCGCTGCGGCTTCTAGAGCTTCGACATATTCTTCGCCATCTTCTGCTTCGTACTCGGACAACGAATCTGACAACCCATCAATCGAGGTAATTCCGGTATAGGGCTGTGGACAAACTTACCAGAGATGAGGAACACCACTGCGAGATGTCGCGCTACCAGACCTATCCGCTCCTCCAGCGCTGACGGGAAGTATTCGAATGCGAGACTGCCCACTCCGCTAGACAGGAATCTCCGTCTGCAAGCCTCGTCCCCTTCAAAGTCCCAGTTCTGAAGTACGTATTCGTCGACTGCCTTGGCGATGGGTTCTCTGAGGGCGATAGGGTGGTCTCGGTGCGGGTATGTCGTCGTCGGCGCGTCGATTTCCGCAATCGAGACATTCGTCGCGTCTCTCTTGGTGCGCATAATCGCCGAATCTGCTCGTGCGAGCAGCATCGTCGCGGCTGCTGCTGCTGCCATGTCGTGCGACTTTTTCTCTTTCAAAGAAAAGAAAAGGGTAGTTTCCGGGCCGTTTCACTCCAAACAAATACCACGAGTAATTGTCGTCGTCGTCGCCAAGGACAAAAACCAAGCGGTCCAGCACCAGCAGCGGAAACGACAGTCCTTTGGTTGTTGGGGAAAGCAGTCAGTCTACGAAGGAAACAACATCCCCGCCACCAGGGTACACAATCAGAGAGTCACACCGCAGCTTCTCTTCCTTCCTACTTGTGTACTTATTATCTCTCCCTATCAACCGTTCCACCGCATGCATGCATTGGTCGAGTTTCACGAACTACTGACCGGGAAGCTTATCTGGCATGGGGATGCGCGAGGGAACCGCTTCTTAGTGCATCCTTGGTTTGCAGCCACAGCGCTCCTCATCTCATCTCACAGTCCGGTCAGCTGTGAGAAAAAGTGGTACGAGGAATGGGAGTGTTGGTTTGGGAAATGCGGATGTGGCAATTTGGTGCGCTAAAGGAGGGGAGTAGGGCGGGCTGATGAAAGAGGAGTGGTAGGTAGACGAATTTTGACAGGAAGAGAGAGGCTTGATAAGTGAGGTGCATAGGTGTGTGGATTGCGCTGATAAGAGAGCTCTACCTTAGGTTTCAAGAAACGAGCTTCATGTCGTACACGTTCATGTCTAGCTACTAACAAAGTGAGCGGCGACCATAATAACAACTCGACGTATCAAACTATGATAATGCAGTTGCGAGTTCGATCACGGCTTTGCCCTTCTGCCTCGAGAGGAGGAAGAAGAAGAAAGCCCATCTCTCCTTCCTTAGTCTTAGCTCTTCCACACCAGCAATCCCCGCTCGTACAATCCACTCGCAATCCCAATGCCCCTCCCAACATCCCTCACCGCAGTGCTAGAAGTGCCAAACTCATCCCCGACATACAACGTCTCCAGCCCGTCCGCCTCACTCCATTCCGCAATCCAACTCAACCGGTTCAGCTGACAACCATCACCGTCCTGATCGTGACACATTCGATTCTTCTTCGCGACTGCTTCCAGACTGGGAGCGTGCGGATGGCCCGCTACAAGTAATTTCCCCTTCCCATCCACGGACAGATTATCCGGGATGAACGGGAGGGCGATTCGCCCCGTCGGCGTCAGTTTCGGTGGTGCTGCAGTGGTCTCGTTCGTCGTCGTCGTCATGTGGTATAGAAATATCGCCGCGGAACCCGAACTCGCTACTGCCACCGTGCTCTCGTTCAGGAGCACGACGCCGTTCGCGAAGGCGATCCTCGCCAACGGAGTCACTTCTCTTCCATCACCGTCCGGTGAGAGTCTCACATGCACCACGCCGCCTCCGGGAATCCCGGCGTAGGTCTCCACCTTGGCCAGCAGGGGATGATCTCTGACGCGGAAGTAATGATCGTTCGTAAACAGGAATTCCGTCCCACTGATGGCGGCGATGGAATTCGGCGTCAAAATCTGGGAATCCTCTCCTTCCAGCGTAGTCAGCAGAGTCGCCGAGACCTGAACGGGGTCGAAGTGGTAGATTTCAATCTTCGAGCCGGAAGCGGCATGGTTGGCGACGAAGAGCGTCTGGCTCGCAGCGTGGTGGTCTAAACCCAGAGGGTGGAAATCTGCATGGCCGTCTTCGAAGGGCAGCAGGCGGAGCATTTCCGGGGTGTTGGTTTCCGGGGCGTTTTCCGCGTAGCGGTAGAGGAAGAGGCCCGTTCCTAGGGCTTTGGTTGGGTTGAGGAATGTGCCCTGTTTCGCCGCAGAAAGAAAGAAAAGAGATATCAGCACACCACTGCTACTAAGTCTGGTCGAGAAAGACAAATCAAAACATGCATACACACGCATACGTACTTACCATCACGGTATTCCACTCATCCCTACCCGGGTCGCAACTCAACAGCACCCAGCCCTCCTGCTCATTCAGGGCGAGATCCTCACAGTTGCGAATGAGATGCTGGAAGCGGAGATCGTATTGCCCGAGATTGTTCACTCGGGGGAGTCTTTCCGGGGCGTTGGTGTAGAAGGTCAGCAGGACGCTGGAGCGGTAGTAGAGGAAGATGGAAAGGAGGAGTGCCAGCTTTTGTTGCTCGTTAGTAATGCTGTGTGTGTGTTGTGTGTGTGCGAGCTGGGTGAGAGCTTTGGTGGGACGCGTGACGTACCACGGCTGAGGTTGATCGCAGGATGCCCATGTTTTTGGATCTTGTATAGGGAATTGCTGTTGTATCTCTTGAATGATTTTGGGTGTTTATCTATCTCGCCAAAGTGCCTGCGCGATTTCCTGGGTGTCGTGGCATGGGAGGAGGAGGAGGAGGTAAGGTCCAAGGTGAGATCGGTAAGCGACGGCAGCTGAACGTGAAACCTCAGGCATTGAACAAGGATAGATCGACCTTCTTCCTTTGGGGGGAAAACGAAAACAACAATGTTGTTATATTGATACGAAATTCCATCTCATTGAGTGGTAATACTTTTCCGAGGTCATTGTATATATACATTAATCGTAAGGTTGCGAACTCTCCTGCGACATAGGCAGGGATGCTGAGCTACTTTTGGCGCCGGACTGGACTGGCCAGTGACGGTAGGATTGAGGCTTTGGCTGCAAAATTTACCAGTGGCCTTGCTTGCCATCCCAGCTGCCGCCGTTCCATCCGCCGTAGCCGCCCTTGTGCTCCGCTGGCAGGCCGTATTCGTTGTCGGCGATCTGGACAACAGCTGGGCCGGCGACGATGTTGTCGTCGGTTGGAGCAGCCGTGTCGCTGGTGAGCACGAGGTAGCCCTGTCCAGGCTGAGCACCCGCAGTTGGTGGCATGCCGGTGGGCACGGTGACGGTGTAGTCAGCGCCGGAGCCGGTGAGGTCGGCCTTGGCGTTGCCCTGGGAGTTGATGAAGTAGGCAGCCTTAGCATCAACAGCCTTGGCGGACTTGACGGTGAGCTTGTCACCTGGCTTGACCACACCCGCGGGAGCGGTAACGGTGAGGGCTGGGAATGCCTTGAGCGCTGGAAGCTTGTCCGCGTTGCCAGCTGGCATGGAGGTGATGAATTGGGCGGCGAGCGAGTAAACCTCGTCGAAGTCGAGTGGAGTGTCGTATGCGTAAGGGAAGGGGGACTGGGCTGGGTTCTGGTTCAGACGAATGTATGCGGAGTGACGGGACTCGACGGTCAAGATGGAAGCCGCTGCGGTGAGGTAGTCCTTGTTCATGATGTAGCGGGCGGCACCGAGGTAGGCGCTGACACCGACACCCTCGAGGACATTGGCGACGGCCAAGAAAGAAGCCGCATCAGTGACGCCGAAGTCGTAGGTGGATGGCTGGACAGCGCCGGCTGTGGAAAGTGTTTGTTAGCGACAAAACCATCAGGTAACGAACTGAAGTATGAGACATACCACCAAGAGCGCCGGAGAGGAAAGCAACGTGGCTCATCTCATCTTTGCTAATCTCCTTCAGGTTGGCGTAGAAGTTCTCCTCAGCCCCAGCGTTGCAGAAGTCCTGCGAGGTGAAGTTCTTCAATCCCGCCTGGTAGAAAGCATTCTCGAGGTGCTCCAGAGTCAGCGCGTAGTTGAGGATCTGGGCATCGGTTGGGGCGGCCTGGCGTGCCTCCAAGGGCGCGGCGTAGGAAGTGGCCGCAAGGGCGGCAGCAGCGAGAGAGTACTTCATGATTATGATGTGGTTGCTGAACGGGAGCGAAGGACCAAAGCGAAGGCTGTGCGAGATACTTCAAACTGGTTGCGAGTCCGCAATACTTTATGCCTGTACCTCGCCCGCTCCACGCCCGCGGTGGCCTCCTCTTGGCCTTGTGTCATTGTCTCGTCCGTTTGGATCATTCGAAATCCTCCTCACCATCAGCTTCCTCATTTGCAAGGCCTGGGCCCATTGGCGTCCTGCAATGAGAAAGAAGGTTAAGCATACTGTTTTGCTTGAAGCTAATCAGGAACGGCTCGAAGTGTAATTGGAAACCCCGCAAATGCTTCGGGACTAGCTGCGTAGCACGACGTCATTATTGGCAGAATGATTCGAGCTTGTCGTGCTCCGTGAAGCTCACTGGCTGGAACGATCGCCCGGAAAGCTGCTCACCCGACATGGAAGTCGTTAAGCCCCATGGAGTCAGCCCTGCGATGAATGTGGACTAGTTGTAACTCCTTTGCGCGGTCTGGCAAGCTGCCGGTCAGCTCGGATAGTGACCCTTCCGGCTGCGCGGCTACGACCCCCCGCGATTCTTCCTCGATTTCGCTGACGAGCAGCAGATACTTGTGCTGCTATTCGCATGGAAGATGCCGCATGCTCGGAGTTGGTAGGCGGAATCCTCTTTCGATACTGGGCACATTAGCTCCTGACAAGACCTCGTCCTGGTGATCCATTGCTGCTTTTCCCATGAACGCCAACTACGACAGAGGGCTGGGGATACAGCCAGTGACGCGGGCAGATGAATGCATCCGCTGGCGGGATTGGCGGCTGCCTTCGTGCCATTGACAAGATGTCGTCGAGAACAATGCCAGCAAGGCAAGAGCTGGTCATAGATGCCTGGCTCTCCCTTGATTCTCTATTCGCGCGCAATCAATCAATCGATCGAGCACGCGCACGAACAGCTGCCAGTGGTGCTCTGGCTGGTCGGAGAATATGCAGTCGTGCAGAAGAGACATCGTCGCATTGCTGGATTGGACGGCCAAGAGGTAGGTTTGCGGCGTACTCGCGGAACGGTTTTGTACGGAGGGCACGAGTTGTTGGAGCATGACAAATGATCTGATACCTGCGCAAGTCACAAGTCATTGCAAAGCCAACACAATGTCGTTAGATGAGGGCAATCTCAAACAGATAGACGCACGTGCCTGGACACCGTCGAACGCCTGCTCCATTTCGTACCTCTGCTCCAGCATGTTTGCATCTCGTCATCAACAGCGAAAGTGCGGCTCGTGCATGTATGTGCTCTTGCTGGATCAGCTTCGACTGAAGCCTTTGCGCCACATCGATGCGCATGAGAAAGCGTCCCATGAAGTCCACGGAACCAGCCTTGTCGCCCAGTGATCAAATCTGACACCGGAGAGAAACCGAGCGGGCGACGATCTGTAAGGTTGAATTGCTGGACGGTCTGCGATCGAATAGCCCGTCATGTCCCAGATTGGAGTACCAGAATATTCCGTCCAACGAAGTCATATCGCAAGGGAGTCAACCCCAGGGCCTTACTTCCGACTGTCAGACCCTATCCATCGTTTTCTACATCCACGCCTCCAGCAGTTATTAGCATCTGCATCTTTATCTTTTTTTCTCCGACGAAAAAAACTTCAAAGCCACTGGCAGCGCAACATACCATCTCGTATCTCCGCGAAGATTGGTGCACCCGCTAGCTCCCGTGCCTTGCGAGCGTATCATCGGGGGAAAGCTGATGCCCGCATCATCATCATGATGAGGTTGTGTGTTGCTCTCTCTCTCTCTCTCTTCCAAGGTATGATCGGCTCCGAATTGTCGACACCGTGCATCAGAAGCCATAACCGTTGCGAGCTCATCATCAATAATACGAGTGAGCGCAAACGAAATCGGAAGTTTATGGAGCAGAAGAAGGAGAAGAAGAGTGGAAAGGTCTGCTTCTTTTTTTCCTTCTCTTCTCTCCGTTCCAGGTCGCACTCCACTCCAGCAGCCAGTCTCCCGAAGCGAAACGTCACCGGGACGCGTCACACTTCCCTCCCTCCCAACCCAGATACATTCACAAATGCGCGCATCCCAGCGAATCGGATCTTCTCCATTAGAAACCATTCGTTCAAGTTTCGGGACCGTGGGATGAGAGACACGTTTACTATTCAGCATCGAATATCGTGAAAGCGTACCTCGATGAACCAATCCGTGCCACGAAAAAGATTTCGGAGGATGGATGGGATGATTGAGCAAGGTATCCGGATCTGCTCTGGACGGTTGAGCAAGAACTCGACCGCGAGTAGTATCGTACACCGCTTCGAAAACCAACGCGGGAAGATCTCGACTGCAGGCAAAACGAGTTAGCATCCGATAGTAGTCAACCAAGCCAAGGCTCCTCTGTTGTCGATATGTATGTCGCCTTCTACTTTGCCAGGATCCCCATCTCACCACCACCACCACCTCTAACATCCCTCCGCCGTCGAATGCCGCGGAAGACGAGCCAGATCAACGCAGAGCTGATAGCCAGCCAACCCGTCCAAGACCAAAACCAATGCATATCCCCCCAAGAGCCTGTGCTGTTAAGATCCGCAGGGTGTGGCATAGGCATTGGGTGTGCATGACCGGCTCCGCCCGAAGAGTGGTCGACGATGAGTTCCAACTCCTCGATTCCAACGGGCAAATGCGGATCATCCGTTGGTTTGGGCTTCTTCGTCACACCATCCGCTTCGCCGTCGTAGTCGTTGGGAGACTTTAAGCTCGAAGCCGGAGGTCCGATTTCGTCGTTGCCGGTGGTGTAGCTGCGTGGTTTCACCGTGAGTGTGCTGTTCTATGCTCATCATATCGTGGGGTGATACTTACTCCCCCTGGTAACTCATCTTCAACAGTTCAGGCTTGCGTTCCCGCAGATCAAGGATCATCTCTCCAAACAGTCCATTGGCCCACGAGAACCACGGTCGCGTCCAGTCGGAAGCATTGTAGTTGCGTACGGACTCGTGCATGAGCCCGACTTGATCCGTACTGCTGACCAGTTGACGAAGTTGCTGTAGAATCTCCTCCGTGTCGTTGGTGGTGAAGATCCGCATGATCAAAGCCATGGGCCATGGCTTCTCCTGTCCGTAGTGTGGACCTCCGACGCCTGACATCGCTGGACCATGCATCCAATACGGATTGTCGATACTTAGCATTCGGTTCCTTGTATTCTGATATATTGGATCGCTTGCATCCAGAAACCCAAAGAACGGCGCCGAAAGAAGAGAAGGCGAGTTCGCATCGTCCATCAGATTGATCCCACCGTACCCATCAATCTCGAAAGCATAGATGTCGCCATGCTTCTTCGTATGAGTGACAGCATGCTTTTCAATCCCTTCGCGAACGGATTGCGACATCTTCTGCATCCGGGCCGCGAGTGCTGGATCAGCACCCAACTCGGACATGATTTTGGCATTCAGGCCCAAGAAGTGGGAGAACATCATGTTGGCCGGTATGAAGAATTGGTACACGACCGGGTCGTCAGAGGGTCGAAAGAACGAGCGGATCAGACCCGTGTTGGGAGCGACCGGATTGCCTTGTCCATGGTTGGGAAAGTGCGAAAACATGTATGAGCCAGGAATCTCTCGGCCGTTCGCATCATGAGTGGACTCATCCGTCATGTTTTGAGCGACTTCCATGATCGATCCAATTGCCCTAACCCAACCGAACTTTCGGAAAAATTCAAGGTCGCCAGTCTTGCTATAATAAGTGTGCGAGAGCTGCAGGAATGAGGCAAGTGAATCAAGCTCGTACTTGCATTCGAAGACGACGTCCCAACTATAAGGAGGATAGATATCGTAGCCATTGTAAGCTCCATTGTGGATGCGGGAAATGTTCGACTCTGGAGGCGGCTGAAAAGCATTGCAGTACGGCGAGATCTGCAGGTAGCGGGCTTGAAGATTGATGGCCCCTCGGAACAAGGACGCAAGCGAGTCGCTGCTATCCGAAGCCTTAAGAACTGGAGCATAAGACTGCAGCTGGTTCGCGGAATCCCTGAGCCACATCGCCGGAATGTCGCCCGTGATTACAAAGGCAAGCTCTTCTTCCGAGTTGTTCATGGAATAACCACGCCACCGAATTGTCGTATCCAGTGTATTCGGATATGCATTCTCGAACAGTCGCCTCATGTCCGGGTCGCTGATAGAAGCCGCAGTCTCCCGCATCGCGTCTTCAACCTCGGAGCTGTTGAAGGTCCGACATTGAGGTTCAGGACGTGAATAGGACATATTGTAGATACCGCCGGATGGAGGCTCGTGAAACATGCCTTTGTCGACCCAGGCCGTGTAGTGCGGACATTTTGCTCGGTCATGGAGCTTTGCGTAATAGTCATCATGGGCTGGACCTCCCGTAGCTGGAAAAGGAGAAGGCTCAGGTGTCACATCTTCTGCTGCTTCAATCGCGGCTGCAATAGCTGCATCGGGAGGAAACTCTCCAGTCTCTTCCACTAAATCCAGCTGAGCAGCTGTAAAGGCCAAGTGGTATATTCCTGGCAAGACAAACTTCCAGATCGGGGCCATTGTGAGGAATGCCTTCTACTTCAGCAGCTCTGTCATCTGCCTCCAGTCTAGCACCAATGTCCAAGAATTCTCTTCGTTCCGCAGTGCAGGCTTTTGAAGTCGTCCAGTAGGGCTCCAGCAAGATCCAGCAGTCTTCCCCAGTACTGCCACGCCGTCCGGGAGATATTGACAGTCTATTCAATCCACAATGATCTCACTCAAAAGTCGAGAGTCTCTGCTCAGCGCATATGATCTCGTCATCCAACGCCTTCACGCAAGCGCAGGTCCCGTTTCCAGCTTCGAGTCTCCCGCTGGCACACATCAGACACAATGGAACGAAAAAAGACGAAGTCGCAGTCGCAGTCGCCTCCGTATTGCTGTCCATTTCACAGGAGCAGGAGCCCGCGAGCCAAGTGTTGGCGCAAGCCACGGTTCCCTTCTCCTGAGTCTTGAACTCACTCCTGGACATGGAGTTTCACCTTCCGTTGCGGGAACAATTAACGGTCCGGGCCGTCCAACCAACCACAGCCTCGGTCAGGGTCGTGAGCTGAGGCAATGAAAGTGATTGTCTTCCTTCGACATACGCCACCTCTCACTCACAATCACACTCCTTCTCAACCCTTTGGCAGGCAATGATGACCGAGGGTTTTCTTCTCGGATGTACGTGAGCGGTCTCGGGACAACAGTATCAACTGGATGCATGCACATCTTGGCCTGTCATGATAGAATAGTGAATGATCATCAAGTCAAAGAGTTGGCGGAGAAGCCCAAAGAGGACGAGCATCGGGCTAGGAAACTGGCTCTATGTATTAATGGAACCAACAGGTCCCTTTTCCTTCCCCGCGCGAGCGCCTTCAAACCAAGCGACTGCTTTCCGTTGCAGCCTGGTGCGCCGACAAAACCCCACAAGCATGCGGTCATGTACATTCCAGCTCTCCTCCATTCTACAACAAGACGGCTCCAAAGACCATCGAAGCAAAGACCACAGCTCCACAAGCCAGCGGCGCGAAGTCGGTAGGTGCCAATCTCGGCGAAGGTCCCGCAGCGCTGCTGCTCGACGAACTGCTGGAAGAACCAGTAGACGAGGCTAAACCATTACCGTAAGTAGTAGAGACAGCGCCCGCGTTGGCAGATGCAGTCGAAGAGCTACCGCCACTGGCATCCTGCGATCCATCGCCAGAGAGACCAGGACCAGTACCAGCTCCGCTCTTCATGTACTTCTCTGCACCAGTGGGCATGGCGGGAAGGGCGCTGCCAGTAAAAGGCAAAGTGTCCCAGTCGTCTTGCTGCGCAGGGCAGTCTTGCACTTTACCAGTGGTGGAATAGCCACCGCCGTTGGTTGGGTCCGAGGCGTTGGAGAAAGCAGCTTGTAGCCAGTCGAATTGGTTGCCGACTGGAGTGACGGTGTCGCCGGAGATGGTGACGATACCGTATCCGTTTCCTTCTTGGGAGTATTCGTATACCAGACCGCCGGAGAAAGCTTTGGTCATTTCCTCGTTGTAGAGCTCAGCGGTCTCGGTGAATTTGCGGGTGTTGGTGATGCAGCCGTACTCGGACATGAAGAGAGGAATGGAGTAGTTGCCGTACATGTCGACGAGGGCGCTCCAGCCGGATTCGGAATACGAGGAGGGATCGCACCATTCGTAGTTGTTGATGGCGTAGAAATCACTGCGGGACGCGGTCTCGCCGCAGTCCATGTACTGTGCCATGAGGTATTGGTTGGTCGAGACGTCTGCGGCAGAGTAGCCGACTGGGATGGAGCGGTAGCCACGCTCTCCGATGTACTGTCTCAGATCGCGAGTGACAGCCTTCACGTAAGGTGCCGCCGTCGTGCTGTTCTTGGCGTTGATGACCTCATTGCCGCTGAAGAAGAGCAGGGTGTTGGTGTAGCCCGCGAAAGCATCGACCGTAGCGAAGAGGCTCTGAAGGTAAGTCGGGTTGTACGATTCGGCCGGGGTATTGCGGTTCAGAGAGTACTTGGGAGTATTGACATCCAAAGCGAGGTAGATGCCTGCCTCAGCGAGAGCATTCATACATTCGTCATGGTTCTTGCTGTTGTCCACCGTGTACACACGAATGGTGTTCAAGCCAAGCTTCTTGAAGTATGGGATGTCACGCGAGCAGGTGCTGTAGTCGGCTAGAGGATCTGTGGTCTCGGAAGACCCACCAGGCTGGTAGTCTACGCCGCGAATGTAGAATCGATCTTCTCCCTTGAAGAAGGCTGGCTTTGGTCAGTACACGACTCGATGCGTTGTCGGTTTGCTCTCATACCATTGCCCTTGGTTGTGACTGTCGGAAGCGAAGTCGAGGCTGTTCCAGAAGCAGACGCACTGGAGCTGCTGGTCGCGCGAGCCTCGATCTTGGCCGGACCAGCGGCTGCGAGAGAAGCAGCGCCCAGAGCGAGCGCAAAAGTCGATACCGCGTGCATCGCCGTCTCTCTAATCGTCGAAAGCTGCTGTCGTTGACCCTTTCTGTCGGCTCAAAAATCGATGGTAAGAGGTATGAGAAGAAGTGCAGGCAATTGAAAAGCGAGCGTCTGGAGGTCAATAGACAACGAGAGTAAGGACAATTACGAGAAAGAGGCAAGAAGGAAGAGGTCAAGAAGGAGGTTGGAGAAAGTCGTAATCGCAGAACGAAAGCACTCTTCACTAATAAGAAAGAAGAATAGGGAGAGGCGACGAACAAGCACACCAAGCTCTAGCAAGCCGTCGTCTCAGCAAGCAAGCGGCGATAGGTGACGCGTCCTTAGCGTCCTAGACGGGGGCCCTGGATCCACTCAAATCACGCACTTGTGCAAATAAACCCCCAAAGTCAACGTGTGAGAACGACTGCTGGCGTGCGCCGTATCCGGCACTAGCTGTGCTAGTGTTGGTGGGATCTGAAAGGTGGTGCGGAGAAGGGAGGCGGATTTCGGCCCGCGTTGTTTGGCGCTGAACGCGTGGCCGAAGATGTATGACAGTAAAAAGCGTTCCTGCCGAATGCCGCGAGTCTCTTCATCAATGTTTTGCTTGTTGCGTCAGCGAGAATAATACCAGGGCATTGAGAGAAGAATCAGCACGCGATGCGGTAGCCATTCGTTGGCGTTTGGTCGATACACAGCCACGGATGTTCGCAGGGAGTGAAGCGGCAGGAGAGACATGAGGTGGAGCGTCAAGCAACGCCGAGATTTCGTCGGTCCGTGCGGCTGTCCGTGCTGATCATGTCTCAACCGACGGCTCGGACTTTCGGTTCTCGTGGTGTATAACTTATACCTCATGCTTCGCGCAATCGATGGAATACACTCTGTACATGATATGGAAATTTGCCGTTCCAACGCTGAGAAACACAGTTCGCACAGAATATCGCGAGGTCAGTAATTCTGCGCAGGCCCAGATTGCTGCATCTCCGGCGCCCGGCCTTCCTCCTGCGTTGTCCCAGTGTCGGGCCTGGATTCCATGGATTCCAGTGACTGAGCGGCATATGTGATATTCGTGCTGCTGCCATCTGGGACATGGAAACGTCGATCTACTCTCGCAGCCAGGAACAAGTACACGATGATGATCTCCAACCCGAAGTAGAAGACATAGAAAGCTGCCTTCTTCTGGTACCAAGCCGGGTCCGAGAGAGGTCGCGGTGGAGCCCATGTGATGCCAGCTTTGAAGCCTGCGTTGAGAGTGCAGAGGGTTGTTGCGAATGCTAGGATGAGGGCCTTTGTGCGCATGCTTCCTTGACCGAATGTCTCCGCCCGAGGCGATTCGGGAATGACGAAGATGAGTGCAAGGACGAACAGCGGGAGGGCGGCGATGATCAGGAAGTAAGTCAGGCAGGCGATCTGGATGTCCCGTGCGACTCGCTTGAATCCAGCGTCCAGCGTGTAGAAGCTCAGCACGATGAACGTGATCAACAGCACCAGTGCCAAAGCCACAAGGCCATAGAATACCTTGCATAGTATCCTTGGGATCCTGTGCCAACCGACTTCTGGTCTTCTCGCTCGAACGATGCGCTGCAGGAAGATCAGGTTGACAATGTAGAGGATCAGGATTCCTGCATTGACGAAGATGTTCGCCGCGATAGATAGGGACACGTTGTCGGGCTGGACCGCCGAGCTAATTCGAAGACTGCATGTTGTGATGCGAGATATGCAGAAACCAAAAAGCGCACCAGAGATCAGAAACTTGTGTCGGTGTCGCCGAAGGTTGATTTGAAGGGTCGCCATGTGGCCGACAGCGGCTCCGATGTATAAACATAGGAGTATCGCAAGGATGGGAACATTCGGAATGATCGATGGAACACCGCCTGGACCAGCGGTGGTCGGTGGGTAAGGAGGCTATAGGAACGTCAATATCAAGTACATTTGCAATAGCTATGGGCACTTTGGCTCACTCCTTGGACCTGGGCTGCGTTTGAGGCCATAACTTTCTGGCTTTAGAGACTGTATCGATTGCTTTTTGGCAAAAACAGGTGTTCCGCAATTGTCGTTTGCTGTCGAGTAGTACCCAAGCCTGTATTGCTTGCTGCGCGCTGAGTCGATGGTCGATGACTCTGCTGGTGGAACATGGCCGCGTCCTTGTATTTATGAGGGAAGTCGCGCCCCAGATGCTATGGAGTGTTGTGGTCCATATAGCGTTCCACTGTTGCTTTTTGACGTCAATAGAACGAGTCGCTGTGCTTCGCAGTGAATAGCAAGCGGAAGATTGATAAATCGTGTTCCATGAAGCGTTGGATGGCCCGGTCTCTCAGCCTTGTGTATGTTACAAAATATCACAATTCGCCGGACTTGTTAAATGCATTGTGCCGTTCGGTCGATGCCCAGGTATCGAGTGCCCAGACATAGTGGGCAACCGGGCGATGATTTCTGGGCATTCTTTGTTGTTCTCTTCAGGACCTGGGATTGTGTCTGGCCAATTTCCATGCCACATGGAGCTGCTTGGAGTCGGTTCGCGTCAGAGGCGGCGGGATGCAATATGCTCCTGCTGGTTCCATTTTGGCGATTCTGGCAGTACTGGACGCTCAGAGGCACGATGTGAATCTGTTTCGTGCAACGTGTCACGTGGAGTGTTGTTTCGTTTGGTCTGATATTTGTGAAGGAGAAGACATCGGAAGCAACTTGGCGGAGGGAAGTGGTGCGCTGGGCGATGGCCTAGGCGTAAGGTATAGAGCTGACAAGATTAGGTAAGTTTCGGAAATGCTGAGTCAGCTGACTGCTATCATGTGGCGGTCAGAGCCACCTTGCCTCCTACTTTCTACTACTTTACACTATATACTCTTGAATGACCCGATCATAGCGGCGCGCGAACTAGTATGCTGTAGGGATAGTATAGAAGGTACTATATGATAAGAGTCAGCTGACGACGAGAGTTAGCGAATGCGACATCTCCGAAACTTCAGTTGTATCAAGATCGTAGGCTTCGGCCATTGCCGCTGGCAGGGGGTTAATCAATATTTGTTACGTCCATTGACGTAGTCGCGCAAAGCCACCAAAAGGATGTTTCTTGGTAATCAAACTCAGTTCTATTGCAGACTATAGTTGAACTATCAGAGTTCATATCAGCATGCGGCAAGCGGCAGTTGCGCCAATGGCCTGATAAAAACCTTGACAAATATTGCACACTAATGTCTCATCAGGCCATGCCGTAGCCGCTCGAAGCCTCGGACCATGTCAAATGTGAGGGAAGCACACCTGCACCTCATGCATTTCACCCGATCTTATCAGACCAAGAATGGACCCCCTTTCGCCAGCAGGACCGTCCTCGAGTAGCAGCGGACAGATCGTGAAGGGAACCAGAAAGGGCACGAGAAGTTGCGTCGAGTGTAAGCACCCACGACGTCACCTCTTTTCGGCGTGAGCCTCACAACGTCTCTGCAGGCCGCCACAGGAAGATCCGGTGCGTGTGGACATCGCCCAGCGACGCCGTCTGTGCCGGGTGTAGGACCAAGGGGAAAGAGTGCGTTCCTCAACAGTATCGGCGAACTACTGCGGTTCCCAAATTGTCCTCCCAGGATCGTATCAACCGGTTAGAGGCACAGATTGCCAGCCTAGCCAGCCTCGCAACCCAGTGTGAGGACGATGAAAGCGAAGTAGGAGCTCTGGAAGAAGAGCCAGACGACAAATTTTCAGTCGAAGGGCCAGCAGCCTCCCCTCCACATCATATCAGATTCCTTTTCGACAATGCTGTCATTGACCCTGCAGAGAGCTACGATGAGGAGGTCGGTACTTATCTTAGCCAGGCCAAGGTCTCAAAGCGATACTTGGACCAGGCACGGCTGAAGCTTCAGCGGCTTATGCCGTCAAGGTACGAGATTCGCAACCGCACGTTGTGGCGACTGGCTGACTGTTTTGCAGGTAAGCTTTATCATCAGGTTCCGAGTCTGCGTCCGATTCTGAACAACCCCAGGGAATGGCTGACTGCTGTCGCGAGTTATGCGACGCCATGGATGTCTCTTTACATGAGCATCTTTCCCTATACATCCCCCATTGACACTAAAGAAGAATTGATCTCCCAGCATGATGAGATGCAATCACCAACCGCCCACCCCGTAACGATGGCCATGTTTCTATGCACATTCGCCATTACTGCGCAACAAGTCCCTCCAGATCAGGAAAACACGTCGCCACCTTTGAACTGGAAGGATGCTCCGACTTATGCGCGACAAGTTGCTCAAGCGGTTGAAGCAACGATCATTTCTCACACCGGGCTTGCTATGACCGTTGAGGGCATCGAGATGGCTATCTTGTTGCTTCGACTGTAAGCTGCCCCATGGTTTCCCACCCCACAACCACCAATGTTGTAGATATTAATCTTTGTTCCCACAGACAGCTCGGCCTAGGAGCAATTCGAAGCCTCTGGCTTTCTCTGCGGCGGACTGTCGCCTTGGCGGAACTCATCGGTCTTCCCCGTTTCTGGTACTCACGAAGGGACGATCTGATCCCGGCCACATATACTCCCGGATCCTCCACCTCCAGCTCCCGTGATCGCATCACCCAGAAGATTGCAATCTGGACAGCTATTTGCTTGACTGATAGGCTCTCCAGCATGATGTTTAATCTCCCCGCTGCCACCTCGAGCCATCGCTTTCCGCGAAAGGATATAATGACGCCTGAGGGTGAAGTATTGGTGGCGTCTCATCTTTTCGAATTGTCGAGCCTTGCATTGGAAGTGCAGGCGTTGGACGAAGCGTGCATGATGAACGAATCCGCTGAAGAAACGTACCAAAACGTGCTTACCATCGACTGCCGGTTGCGAACCCTGAAGAGCCAGACTCCGACAGTACGAATACCACGTGTGCTGATTTCGTATGAGCGTACTGACAGATTATAGTCTTGGTGGAATGACTGGCCTCACAAGGCATCCTCAGCCTCGCTGGTCCAATTTTGGCACTTCTATCTTACCGCTCGCATCCATCTTCATGCCGCTATGTCCCCGGACGAACAGGACCAGTTCAGCTACAGTCGCACAGCATGCGAGCAAGCCTGCGAGACCCTGTCACGGCTCTACCCTGGTCTCAGATACGGACTTCCTTCTGGCTTCTTCCTCTGCCGCATCATCGACATGCAGATCTACACTGCCGTGGCCTTCCTATTACTCACAAGCATGCGAGGATCCAATGCGACGGATCCGCGCAAAATTGCTATGGCACAAACTATTCTGGAGACGATGGATGCTGTGTCAAACCGTACCTCCCACGTGGAATTCATAAGTGGAGCATCGTCGACTATTCGCTCCCTCATCGCTCTTGCGCGGGACGGATCTTCGAGCTCGCAAAGTCTCACGCTTCGAATCCCGCTACTTGGAAAAGTACGAATTGGCCGAAAGAAAACTTCTGGTTCAGGGGCGACAGCCAACCAGCCTCAGGACCACGAAGCTGCTATGCCACAAATGCAACAGGCACAAGCGGCCGAACAGAGCTACAGTAACCAGGGTGCCCCAAGTGCTACCAGAACGGCGGAGGTAAATCAACAACACTACGACATGTCGAATTCCAACACTTTGCCTTGGCTGATGGAGCTCGATATGAATTCTCAGTCTCTCCAGTATCCTTTCCTGGCGGACGACATTACACACTTTGATCAGTGGCTTAGTACAGATAGCGGCATGGCATTGAACAGTATATAGCCTTAGTGGTTCTTCGATGATTGCATGTGAGATGCCTCCACTAGAGGTGTGGGCTACAGCAGTGTCTCATTTCGCCTGCCACACTCGGATCGGGTGGTCTTGTGTGGGCGACCCAATCACATGACGATCACACACAGTAGACGAGCGTCGATACCAGATATAAGCACGTGAGAAGGATGTTGGTGGCAGTCGGTGGCGTGTGTTGATGAGCGAACGAAAGGATCAGAAGCTTGACAAGTGGCATGTTCCTTGCCGCTGACAAAAGAAGCTGGACCCTGAAATCCAACCGCGTCAATAGGAAGCATCGAGCCTCCTGCTTTCTTCTCACAACATCACCACAATCATGTTTCGACTCACGCAATTATTCGTCGCCGCATTGGCAGCAGTTGGTATGTCGAAATCTCCAGTATCCCCACCAGACGAAAGATCCAATGCCACGACATAGAACGGCGACAGCTTCTAACATAGAATGCAGGCACATCGGCCTCTGCAGTCATTGACCTCAAGCCCGACAACTTCGACGATGTCGTCCTCAAATCTGGCAAACCGACACTTGTCGAATTCTTTGCGCCATGGTGCGGCCACTGCAAGACCCTCGCTCCTATCTACGAGGAGCTCGCCTCTTCATTCGAATTCGCCAAGGACAAGGTGACAATCGCCAAAGTTGACGCCGATGCAGAGAAAGAGCTGGGCAAACGATTCGGTATCTCTGGTTTCCCTACTTTGAAGTTCTTCGACGGCAAGAAGGTTGATCCAGAGGACTACAAGAGTGGGCGTGATATTGAGAGCTTGAGCGCTTTCATCACCGAGAAGACGGGCGTGAGGGCAAAGGCGGCTAAGAAGCCGGAGAGCGCAGTCAAGATGTTGACGGACGAGAACTGGGGAGAGGAAATTGGCAAGGATAAGGACGTCATTGTGGCTTTCACTGCGCCGTGGTGTGGACGTGAGTATAATCAAAGCACGCCATTGTCAAGCTCTGAACACTGACATGGTGGAAACGCAGATTGCAAGAGCCTCGCTCCTGTTTGGGAACAAGTTGCTCAGGACTTTGCCGCGGAGACCGGCGTGACCATCGCCAAGGTGGACTGCGAAGCGCCCAACGCCAAGGCCACCGCTGAGAAAGAGGGCGTCAAGTCCTATCCAACCATCAAGTATTTCCCCAAGAAGTCCAAGACTGGCGTTCCATACGAGAGCGGCCGTGCCGAGAAGGATATCGTCGAGTTCATGAACGAGAAGGCGGGCACCTTCCGCGCTCCAGGTGGTTCTCTTAACGCACTCGCTGGCGTTATTCCATCCCTGGACTCCGCCATCGCGAACCTGCAGAGCGGAGGAGACAAGGCATACCAAGAGCTGTTCAAGCAAGCCGGCAAGGCCAAGGACAAATACGCCGAATACTATACCAAGGTCGGCAAGAAGTTGCAAGAGAACGCTGGATACGTCAACAAGGAACTCACCCGGCTGCAAAACATGATTGCGAAGGGTAATCTTGCGCCGGAGAAGAAGGATGACCTGATCAGCAGGAGCAACATCTTGAAAGTGTTCAAGGGCGAGGAGACTGAGAAGAGCGAGCTCTAGACGACGTCATGAAGATAGACACAGCGTACGGTTGTGAAGACTGTATGATATGAGATGCCTGGTTTTGCCATCGGTCGGGTCGAGGCACAGACTTGACCTGTTAACAACATAGACACGAAAGTCCATGCATTATCGGAATGCAAGGCCTTCATGCTCTTCACCCCCTTATTCAAGGCTTTCATGTTTGTGGTGGTCCGAATCGTCTGGCGGCCACGAGTTTGGGGAGCTATGGAAGGCTGATGTGGCGAGGACATTTTGTCAGGATCCTCACTCATGATAAAGCAGGAAACCAGATCCAGCAGGAAGAGTGCTGACGGATACAGGAATTTCATTGCCCGCCGCCCGCAGCCAGAATCGCTCGCAAGAGAACAAGCTCAAGTTTAGATTCATCGTTTGGAAGAAATAGCGATTCATCATCTCACACCGAGCGCGGCATATCTACCTCCCTCTCTATCAACGCTATTTCCACACGCAAGTAAAAAAAAATCTTCAACCAAGCCAGACGTCCTATTTCTTCCCAGCAGGTATATCATTCAATCCCTGCGAGCAATCTTCAAATTTTCGCTCAAAAAATCCTGAGATCTAGTGATTCCTGGATTCCTCCTCAACGTTGACGTTCAAAATGGCCGTGAGGCTTTTTTGGGGGGGCAGCCCACTACTTTTGCTTTTTCCGGCATTTCTTACTCGGGAGGGTATGTGGGATATGTGGATGCCACTGTCAAGTCAAACGAACCGCTGCATTAGAAGAGGAGATCAAAAGAATGGCTGAGGAGGACTTACAGGGTGGACGATCAATGCGGATGCGAGGCCCGTGAGCAGGAGGAAGGAGAGGCTTGGAGCCATGTTTCGTGGATCATCTGGAGAAGTAGATAGATGGGGTTGAAGGTGTGAGATTTTCGTTTCTTTGTATCGGGGTGATGGTGGAGAGAAAGACTCAGAGGAATGAGCTTCATTTCTGTTCGAGTATCATACCAAGTGAAACGGCCCCAACAAGCGGCATATCACACACATGTCTTGGCCTGGGCGTGCGTGCGCAGACGACGAGGAAGAATAAGCAGTCATCTGGCATTGAGCGCGGCGTTGTTCCCGGTGCTTTGCAATTTTTCGTAACGGTCTTGTCGCCTTGTTTGGCTTGGCTGATTCGTTGTGGATGGGCTTGGTGGTCTTGGTGGACAGGGTTGGAGCTTTCGGGTCGAGCTGGCTTTGATGCACATGCGTCTTGGCACTTATTAGCGGCTGCCTTTCAGTGTAACAGACTGTGGGATGGCGGAGGCTGAAAGGAAGAGAATACGACGAGAAGAATCGCAGGCGATATAGATATATTACAAATCTTTCAAAACCTTAGCATTTGGCAAACCTAGAGCCTTTGTTTCAACGAATGAACCAATTCCCGACCTTCTCTCTCTCTCTCATTCTAGCCAAGACCAGCACCAGTTCCGGCTCCAGCTCCATCTCCGCCAGCACCGGCGCCAGTTCCTAGTCCAACGCCAGGAGCTGCTACGGCTACACCTTCACCTACACCACCTCCCGGAGCGGTGTTGATCCCACCGGCCACCTCGACACCAACAAGGTCGCCAACGCCGAGACCCAAACCGCCTCCGGCACTGTTGCTGTTTGCTCCACCACCTGCTCCCAGACCGATGGCAGGTGCTGCGGCTGCGACTCCGCCTCCGGTTCCGGTGCTGTCGGTGGCACCATTCGTTGCAACGCCGGCGACTTGAGCGACCTGGTAAGGGAGAGTTATTTCGTGAGATTTTTATGGGGAAAGAGGGAGGTCGGTCTTACTGGCAGGGCCAAGGCGGAGGCTGCTGAAGTTAGGAGGATGAGTTGGAGCTTCATTGTTGCTATGTTGCGGGTTTGTTTGGTTTGGTGATGAGCGTGCTGCTGCTGGAGTGCGTTGTAGTCGAGATTGTTTCTTGTTCTGATGCTTTCCTGTTCGTCTTTGGAGGATATGAGGTGCTTTCTTATAGACATGGTCAAATCAATGTCCTGGAGGATTTTCGCGCCTCGACGTAATGCTCAATTGGACAAACGTGGCGGAGGATTTTCACGCTTCGACGTAATGCTCAATGAGACAGACCTGGCGGAGGAATATAGTCGACCCATGGTCGCCGTTGCCCGCCAAGAGGTACTGTGGAGCCCAAGGGTATGCTCATCGAGAGACATAGGACGAGCTCGATGCAGGTGATGCCAGGCCTCTGTTTACCTCACGTACTGGGCGCCATCGCTGTTGGAAGGCATGAGGAAGTCAGAAAGCCTCCAGCCTGGATAGCATGCGTGACGATATTTTGAGACAGTAGAGCTCAGGCAGGAGCTCGCTAGGTTCTCTTCGGATGTTTTTCTGAAGCATGAGATCCACCACAGTCGATAGAGCGCACGTAACAGGCATGAGGCGTGATGTTCTTGCGTAGGTCACTGGCAGCAGATCGATGCCAAGATGTCTTACCACAGCCATGTTTCGCGAGAATCATTGATGTCCCTGGATCGAGGGCGCTAGTAAAGCGCCTCTCGACTCTTGGGAAGGATAATCGATTATTTCCGGAACGATACGCAACCTCGTGAGTGGTCCCACCATGTGAGAAGCATAACCTGGGGTGTTGTTGTGGCTGCGCTGAATTATGGGGATGGCATATCGCACGCGTCGGAGGCGTCACCCTTAGAAGCATTTGTTTGGTACTGATTTTCTGGGACTCTCAATCCCGGGTCACATGTGGCAGCGAAGTTTCGAAAGCAAGTGTTCGTCAGGTGCGTGTGGCAGTTACGTTACCTTTACGTGATTCTGTTAGCGAAACATTTTTGAGCGGTGCTTCGTGAGAGTTGCTGTTAAGTGTGAGGACTGTGATCGTGACTTGTTACTATACTTTCGTGGTACAGCGGTTCATTGAAGAGGGTCTGCTGCATTGCCACCAAGGCCAAGCTGCTGGGCTGCATTCTGTCGCTCGTCGCTGCTAAAGAGCAACTCGTTTTCGTATTCGTCCGGTTACGTTTTCGTCCAAGTGCAAAATGCTCGTGGAAAGAAGATCAGCCTTAGAGCAGATTCCTTGTCGCCCTCCACGTTGCCCATGGGGTCTCTCGTCTGGCAATGATCTCCCATTCATTGATCGCCTTGGTCGTATCCACCAAAACCATTTCGCCACCCAAGCACAGAGCTCCACCACAACAAGCAAAGAGATCTCCAAATGCAAAACCGATCTTCATCTCAACCAGTGGAACTTTGCTCTGGACCTCTCTCGTTGGCACGTCGCCGTAGAACAAGCTGAGATGAGGGCGATAGTCGCTCTTGACCCACGTCTGGGCTTTCGCATCATCAGCATCCAGAAGTACAGCTTTCTGTCTGCATAGGGCCGCAAGCTTGCTCAAGTTGTCGTTTTGCTTGAGGGCAATGTTCATTTTCCGGAAAAATGGTTCTTCGGCTTCCACGGTGTCCAGCTGGAGTAGAACCTCATTGACCTCCAAGCCACATTTGAACTCTTCTGGCATGGAGAGACTGTCCAACCATTCCTGCGGCGACTTTCCAGCCAGTACCTTCTCGGGATCAATCTCTGACGTGAGCGTCACATGTGGAATAAAGTGGTTCGTCTTTTCAGGCGAGACGAAGTTTCGAGGAACGGTATCCGAGATGAGTTCTTGGGCGGTCTTGTTGAATGGATTGTCGGATCTGGGCACGAGCCAGAGCGAGTATCCCGGCATCTTGAATGCAACGATGGATGTTGTTGTTGTTGGGCCGGTTGAAAGTTGTTGTGGTGATATTATTGTTGGAGACAAGAAGGTGGAGGTGTTGACTCGGATACTCGGTCAGTTCTCTCATCCATTAAGCCGACAGAGTAGCCGGACTACCCGGTCGCTAGCGCTCAACTCCAAACTGACTTCCAGCTTCTTTCCATTATTGAGGTATCACAACTTGGCTTCAATACTTCTTGACGGCCTTCAACTTGTCAGCCTATCACACCAAATGCGCTCTGAGCACTGAGTCTGCGAGCAAATCGAGCACCTGGACGAATCTCAGGCATCCCAGAATAGATCCACAAACAGAAAGGTCTGGTTGCTCGGCTGATGCCCAGCGAGCTGAAGTACCCTCATGTACTCCTATGGCGCCGCGAGAGCTTCGGCCGAGCGGACTTTGGTGCTTTGCGTGCCACTCGCCGCGATTTTCATCTTGCACTGAACTTTCAGGGACCCGTAGGATGCTCTTATGTCCGGAAGAGACATCAATGGACTGCCCGAATGCATACCAGCTGTGCACTGCAGACGCGACTGCGGCCGTCTCAGACGAGTCAAGTATCCTGATATTCGCATCGTCTCCATTCTTCCATTTCGTTTCTGCATGAACGCAAGGGTCGAAAGCTACTCGCCAAAGTTCGAAGAGCAGCGTTGAGGTCCAATCTTTGTTCCTGGGCAATAGAACGGATATCCGCAGAGTTAGAAATTCACGGCTCCCGCCATGTGGCTCAAAAAAGAACAGACGCAGAAGAGCGAGAGCAGTGGCCGACCTCGCCAGAGTCGATCGAATACGCCAGACGCAGAAGCAATACCCAACGTGGACGATGACATTGAGTATCCGACAGGTCTGAGGCTGGCGTTCGTTAAGATCTCGGTCTTTCTCGCCATATTTCTGATGTCTCTGGACCGCCTCATCATCTCCACCGCCATCCCAGAAATCACAAACGAATTCCAACTCCGCCGGCGACATTGATTGGCACGACACAGCTTACATGTTGACATCCTGTGCTTTTCAGCTGGTCTTCGGTAAGCTTCATTCCTTCTCCAACATCAAGGCGACCTACATTGCGGCCAATGTCCTATTTGAGTTCGGCTCTGCTGTCTGTGGAGCCGCTCCGAATTCGATTGGCTTCATTATCGGTCGAGCAATCGCAGGACTTCGAGCTGAGACTGGGGGCTGCTCTGACAACTGCTATTCATGCATCGATTTTTCTGACATTGGCACTTGCAGTTCGCAATCATCGCCCATCCACTACCTCTCCACAAGCGGCCAGCCTTTCAAGGACTGTTTGGTGCCATCTTCGGAGTGTCCTCGATAATTGGGCCACTGGTCGGAGGTGCCTTCACCACTAATGTCACCTGGCGGTGGTGCTTCTACATAAACCTCTCAATCGGTGGTGCTGCCTCGGTGGTCATCGCCTTCCCGCTGCAGATTCCTCAAGCCTCGAAGACGTCTTCCAGCCTCGTGGAGAAGTTTCGCAAATCGAATCCGCTTGGCTTACTCGCGCTCGTTCCCCGTGTCGTTTGCCTCTGCCTGGCAATGCAGTGGGGTGGCACTGTTTACGCCTGGGGTATCGGACGTGCCATCGCCACGCTGACGTTGGGTCTACTGCTCCTAATCATCTTCGTTGGACTCCAAATCTGGAGGGGCGATGAAGCAATCTTACCACCGCGCACCACCTCCCAGCGCAGCATCGCTGCAGCGTTCTGTTTAAGCCGCTGTCTGGGCGCCCACCAGTTGATCTTCTTGTACTACCTTCCCATCTGGTTCCAAGCCGTTGAGGGCACATCAGCCGTTGGAAGCGGTATTCGACTACTTGAAATGGTGATCCCTGTCGTCATAGCCTCGGTAGTAACTGGCAAGCTAATCTCGTCGACTGGTTACTACACGCCCTTCGCGATCGCGGGAGCCTGTCTCACCGCCATCGCCGCCGGTCTGATCACAACCTCCGATGTCAACACCTCCACGGGCATGTGGATCGGCTACCAGATCGTCTACGGTTCCTGCTTTGGACTCTGCGGACAGACACCCGATATGGCGGCGCCGACCGTCTTGGCGCGGCAAGAAGTTGCCATTGATGCTTCGTTCATGTTGTTTGGCCAGCAACTCTTTGGTACGATTTTCACTTCTATCGGACAGAATGTTCTGTACAACCAACTCGCTGACCTTCTGGCTGCTTTCACGAACATCAGTCCGGCATCGATTCCGAGCACAGGTGTGACGGATATATTCAACAGCATTGCGGACCGATTCCGTTCATAGACCTTGGTGGCTTACAACGAGTCTCTGAGGTTGGTGTTCCAGGTCGGCCTCATCATGACTTGTCTCGCAATTTTCGGCGCTATTACAACGGAATGGTAGAGTATGGAGCAGAATATGCGATCCAAGAAGATGCATGCTGCGAAAGCTACTGAGGAAGGCAAAGCTCGTGCAGAACTGCGCGATGGGTATGCATAAGCACGGGAAGCAGCGATGGTGCAGCTGGAAGCACGAGTAGAAGAGCCAGGGCCTAGCATGAGGAATAGGCAATCAGTCTGATATAGAGGCTTGGTCATGATTTGGTTGTAAGAAATAGATACCGAGAGCGCTGAAACAAAGCTGTACTATTCCACTCCATCTAACGGCTTGGCCGTAGCCTTCTTCACAGCTTCCTTACAACTTCGGCCGGTCTCTATGCCCTTTACGTCCCGTAGGGGCTAGGAAGTCTTCGGCGAGGTCTCTTGAGGTGAACATTCGCCCATGGGTCCGGTATGATACTGTCTACCAGATTCCGCACCTAGAACGCGAGCGATCGCTACGTGCAAAAAGTGTAAATAGAGAGGCATGTGATAATGTTCCAACGAGAAGGAGGTCGGGCTAGCGAGAGCCTCGTCAGGGGCGCTCTAATATTAGTCATCCAGAAAGGGGCTTAACTTCACCTCACCTGCTAACTTCAAGTTCTACTTCACATATCACGCCTGTCATCAACCCTGTAAACATCATCCCCGCCATGTGTGTATCAATACATTCGCTGAAGCATGTTGCTCGTCGAATTCGAAGCAAAAGGTTGTCACCACCAGAGTTCATTCCCACTCCCATTTTGCGCCAACTCCCCCCTTTTCGCAACAAGTATCGCTAAGTTGTACTTGAGACACACTTCATCATATCAAAACCCTTTTGAAGCCGAGCTATTCCACATCCAGCAGCCAGAGGTGAACCAAAAGTCACCGCAGTGCCTTCGCATCGTACTTGTTAACGAAATGCTTGTGGAGCAATAACGTGCCCTTGCCCACGATTTCAACCACTTGGGACCAGAAACAACTCGCAAACGCGCTTTCGGATATTCGGTCGGAAAGATCACTGACCTTAATTGGAGGTCAGTAGCATTCACCGAAAAAGCCGCACGTAGAAAGAACTTACATGTCAGTAGGCCGGTATTACATCGAAGATAAGTGGCTCAACCACGCTGCTGCTCATTAGAGTTGTCTCTTTCGCCCACTTCGTCGATTTAGCTGTCAAGTTAATAACTCGGCTCGACCGCCCGCGTTGACTGGTCAGGATCGCATTCGCCTTTGTACTCAATGTCGAGGTCCAAAGAAATGGTTGTCGCCTCCTTCAGGTTGATCAGGTGAATTGAAGAAGGACTTCGCCAGACTGCTAGACAATTTGAAGAGAAGGAGGGATTATCAAAGGCTTCAATCGTTAGAAAAGCTGTAAAACTCATTAGATAGGTAGAAGCGCAACTGCAAGCAGGTAATCACTGATGTACAAAGTATGTTTCTATCATCTGATGAAGAACTCTCACATTTGAGATTGACGCGTGAACTTTTCCGCGTGTTCTGGCCAAAGAAGAAGGGTAGCTTGTCCAATTCGTTAATATCGCTCTGAATCCATCGAGTGTCTGCCCAGAAGAATGACAGCGATTTGATGTCGCGGCTGTATCAATAACTTATTCGCCCGGAGGATGTCGGCACTAAGGATTCCGTGGCCTTAGCTGAATGCGCTTGACAAGGATCTTTGTCTGAATCGGCTCGCTGCAAAGACCAGCTTCCTTCTTCGAGTACAACTTGGCGGAGGCGAGTGTCGAAGGTGATATGAAGAAGGGGTTCATCTCTTGCCAAGATCTTCGAGACTGTGTCCTTATTCTGAGATAACGTGAAGGAACGACCATGACCGATCAATTTGATACAGGCTTCTCTGACGGCAACAAATGCATTGGTTCCGTATGCTCGACTGCGTAGTCGGAACTTTGGACGTCCAGTGTCCCACACCAATTCGATTCGCGGTCCTTGGTCTTCCGCGGAATCTTGTAGTGCACGCTTTGCCCAGTGAAGACCCACGAGAAAGCAGGTCCAAGCGAAGGTATGGACGCAACATTCTGTCGGCGGACCTAACAAGTACCCTTTGTCATCTCCGTCCGCAGAGGCTGCCGTGACGACGACATTGGTGTTCGAATATATGTCAGACATCTTTGCAGCCTCTCTATTCCAACCCAAGCCCGTCGTCTTGGATCATTCAAAGCGAGTCAATCCACAGATATTGAATAAAAAGTTCTTGCGCACATCATGTCGCATCGCAAGATGTCTGTGGGCGTTTCCATTGTTCCATTGAGGCAATGTGGCTTTGATAGTTGTTAACGAGCTTGCGGTGACCTTCGGCGTGACCCCAGCAATGAATAAGGGCTGCGTAATTCCCCTTGTGCCCCTGTTTCCTAGAGTGTCAGTGAAGGGTTCTGAACGCCGCCATCAATGGCAGTGACTCGCTGCGGAAGCTCCTGGGGTTTCTTGTCCCGGCATCGATGGAGCTGATGGGCAATCTGACAGTTGCGCAGCCATAGACGCATTTGGTTGAAGCATTTCGGGGAGTTTAGGCTGCTGCTCAGCTGCCGATCACTCGTGATGAGCCCTTCCCATGCGCTGGTGGCGGACGCACTATTGATCTGATATCGAATGCGTGGCCAGCTTTGAAACGATGTAGCTGTCTGTACGGAAAGACTGCCTGCTTCCATGTCAAACACAACATGTTATTTGGGTGCAACCCTAAATTCGCTGCCTTTAAGCCTCGATAGATTGTGAAGCAGAGTTCACAGCCGTTTGCCCGCGCGGCCTGGGGATGCGAGTCTTGCACATTGCTTGCGGAGCTATATACATCTTGACCGACAAGACTTCCCGGGGCGCATGTTGCTGATGGCCCGGATCTGCATCATTCCTGAGAGAGCACTATCGCACAATCCAAGGTCGCAGATTCTGCACATGTGCCAGTACTCACTGTCGGCAAGGTATTTGCCACATCAGTCGCAGCGCCTCAAATCGGCGAAAAAGGGGGTATGTCCATAATGACAAGCGTTGTCGCACCTTGATCCTGTGTTCGCCTGCTAATCCTGGTAATGTAGTGTACGTAGGCCTGGGAAAGAGCAGAGCGAGACACAGGTTATGATGCGCTCATGGAGTCAGATGTTGCAGCCGTCCTGCACGATCAAGGACGCATCTGCCCAGCGATGAACATAGGTTGTCAGAGGTGGTACTGATCGCTCGAGTCCGCGGATTCCATCACTGTTCTTGAACGTAAGCTGATTACAATAGTTGAGCTTACCGGTACTGCCGCATCGGGTGACACATTCACTGTGCACACGCAAAGCTCGCTACAAAAAGCCGGCAGCCTGATAGCAGGCGCATCGCGGAACGTCAACTTTCAAACGTCATGGCCGTCATGTGACAGCTGGCTTGGCGCATGTTATACAGCCCATCCATGTGAAATATACATCGGCCGCGAAACCGGTGACACGAACATCACGAGGCTGCGCAGAACTTGTGTAAGAGCCAGTCGACTGCGACTCTGAAACCAACTCAATCTCCTTTTCTTCCCTCATCAACCAGCAGGTCCTCACCTCTATCAGCCAGCTTTTCAAGACAACCAAGTCTTAAGCAATCGAACACAACAACCATGACCTTGGCATGCACATATTTCACAGCTGTCACATCGCCTCTTCACTAACCTCTTCACAGGGCGGTGTGATCCTGGGGATAATAGCAATCATCCTCCCACCTCTGGCAGTTTTCATCCGTCGTGGCTGCGGAGCCGATATCCTCATCAACATCGGCCTCTGTTTGCTTGGATGGATACCTGGGATAGTGCACGCCTGGTTTGTCATCCTCGAATTCCCATCTTATCGACAACGCCGGCGTATCCGTCATGACCAAAAGCGGAACGTGAAGATCGCACGGAGCGTCAGTCCTGGATATCGGAAGAGCCAGGAGATGGGCGGTACAGGCGGAGGATACGTAACGCGACGGAGCGTGGGCAGAGGCGTGGACGGACGGCGGATCATCAGGGAGGATGTCGTATACCCAGCGCCGCCAAGGAGGAAGCGTTGGTTTTAGGGTGGGACATTGGGTTGTGATTTGAGGCGATGGCGATGTCGATGGCTTGACGCGGTCGTCTTCATAGCGACTGATCTGGCATGTTTTGAAGCAGAAGAAGAATGGCTCGAGACGATAACAGGCCCTTTCTTATGCGGAGATGTTGGTGTTGAAGATTGCACTCAAGGTCGAGGTTTTGGGTCGGGATACGAGACGCGCGGAAGAGGCCCGTGCACCAGGTTACTCCCTTACCTCCAACTATAATTATTGTACCTTGATGTAGGCCGCTCCTGGCTACAACAATTTCATTCACCTCCCGTCACGCGCTAAAGTCTCTCACATGCAAGCGTCTCGTCGCTGCCTCTCTGGCTGTTCTTCCTGTCAATCCAGCGATGCCATCGATTCGTGCTATCACGCTTCTGATCAGCCAGCTGCACACCAGTCACATTTGTTGTTACAAGGGTGGCGCTCGAAGCTACCTTACTCGAGCCCTGACTACACTATTGATTCTCAAGAGCCAAGAGTGTAAGGATATTGTGCTGCGAGACTCTGGAATATAGAAGATTAGACACGGGAGAAGTCACTCTGACTCGATAACAGTGACCTGTGGTCATGGCATCTCGCGGCATTATTTCAGCTTAGGTTCAATCGACATTGCGGCAATCAAGTCAACGCTCCAGCTTCAGCCACGACGTTTGCTCACAGGAGCGGGCGCTGCCCTCCTCAAGGTATCCATACGTGGCTGGAAGCCTGAAAGCTATCATGGATGTTCATCGACTTCCGGAATCCAGGCAAACCAGCGTCAAGCTGTGGAGCCTCCAAGCTCGTGGTCTCTTTGGAAAACTTTCAGGATCAAAGCTTCGGACTTGGGGAATTCTTCTCCATCTATCCTGCGGTTACAACTTCTCTTGGGCTCCTTGCGGCGCGCATACTGCTTTGTGCCACAAGCTCTGCGCGATTATACGCGAGCAGCAAATAGAATCGCCCACCGCGGTACGCCTCTGGACTTTTCGAAGCGAGAGTTGATCAAGTTGTCCCTTGGGACTTCATGCTTGGCATTATGAGTGATTCAATGGACATACTACTGCTGCAATTCACGGCTCGAGAACTATTGCAGTGGTATTCGCACTCCCGAATACCCCCGAACCCTCCAGTAGGAGCTTCTCTCGCCTGCTTTCCCACCAAAACTTTCTGACTGGTACAGCACTTGAACTCCGACGACCTCTGCCTGCGCGTTCAACTGCTGTGCCATCGAAAACTCTTGATCAAGCCTTCCGTTGCGGGCCCGGGTAAGGTGGATTTCTTTGTTCTCAAGAAAATGAACAATAGCCTTGTTTGACCCCTTATCGGCAATACGAGTTACTATGCTAACAAGGTCGTTCACCTCTCCTCACAATGACTTTGTTCACGCTATACAACACATTGGTGAGTGAAGATTCAGCAATGCATCGTTCGGTCGGCTATAGGGACACAGGCACGATGCCTCGATATCCCCTTCCACTCGGACTAACACCCTCGCACCATACGTCCCACCGAAGAGGAACGGGAAAGAATTCATACAGGACCACTCCAAACTGGTGTCCTCGACCTGCATCCAGCCAATCTACCCAACGCTAACCAAACGTTTCTCTCTCCATATCGGACGAGATGAAGAGACCATATGACGAAGATGAGGGCGACTTCACCCAGCCCGAGCCTAAGAAGTACAAGTCGGAGAGATCTAAGAATATGCCATGCCCGTACCGTGACCGTGGCTGTCAGCGTATGTATACTTGTCAGCACGACGTTGATCAGCACGTCCGAGAAGCTCACACCGGTGAGCGACCACATCGTTGCTATATCTGTGAGGAAAATGGCGCATTGTCAGTACCGTCTTTTGCTAGGCCAGGCACTTTCTATCGACACCTACGCCTGACGCACAAGGTTGCCGATCCAGTCGAGCGTAAGGAACGAAAGCCTGTTGTGCGTAAATTAGTCGGACCAGACGGCTTTGCGCAACCCACTGGCACGACTCAGGGGCACGTTCGGCCCGTGGGTGTCCAGCAGTATCCATATGGATTCCCTCAACAGGATCAGGGGCAACGACAAGCCATGGGGCATCAGCAACAGATACCCCCAGCGGTACCTCAGCAGTACCAACCGAACGACATGCGGAACGAGCCACAAGGATGGAATGAGCCCTGCTTCGTGCGAGGCTGCGAGGTAGTGCTTCAATCTCAAGATGAGGCTGATGCGCACTATCATGCTGCTCATCCCGAAATCGTTCAAGATATAGCCGCAGAGCTACGCGAACAGACTCAGCAGCAGCGGACACCTCTTTCGACTTCTCAGCCCTACCCGGCCAACGAGACACAGAAGCCATCAATCGCCTGGCCTCAGCCTTCCGAATCTGACTGCAGTGCTCAACTGCAACCCCACCAAAGCGCTATGGAGCACCTCCAGATTGCTCACCCTGACGTGCGTGGGCAGCATGAACCAGACGGACAACAGCAGCAGTTCGACAATCCTTTACCAGCTACCACAAACATTCAACGACCTGGCGAGGACCAGCAGGAATCTGGATTTCGACAGGACCAGATCGCTATGCTGCAAAAGTACCACGAGACCGCTTTGCAGAGGGAGTCGAACCAGTGGATCCCCTTTCAAGCTCCAGGCCCGATGACTGCTCCGAATCAAGAGCCGTATGTGCAGATGGCCGAGCCGACGTTGGAGGACCATGACGTTTTGCAAGCTCAAACGCACCTGGTATCGATTGCTGTCGATTCGATGGAGGCTCAACTGCGCGACTTTCTTCAAGATTTTGAAAACAACTCGGACCAGCAGGATACGTCTCTGCAGCCCGAGCATATCGATTCTCCAACCGTGAACAACGGTGGTAGCTCTGACATGGCATCTGGGGATACTGCAGGAGGTGTCAACCAGAACGACGAACCTGTCTGCGCTCCTAATTCCTCACAAGGAAATCTCACTCCACCATCCCACGTCGCCGGCTTTGAACGAAACAACGAGCCAATCTACAACCCCATCCTGGTTCGCGGAGATCTCACTCCTCCATCGCAAGTCGCAGGATTCGATTTCGGCGACGGGACTGCAGATCAGCAGAATCTCTTCACCATGATGCCTGACGACGGATTCAACATGAACGGTAGTTATGGTGATATGGGCGAGTTCTTGGCAAGCGATTTTTGGTCTGGTACCAGTGGTGGTGATGATGTTGACGAAAATTTGTTCTTCTGAGCGCGTAGGCATCTTCCGTTTTCTTGGGGTAAGTGAGAGGAATATTGCTCTTTGGAGTTGAGAGGCAGAGTTTCTTTCGTTAGTTGGGAGTGGTATCTTTGTGGCAGGGAGCAGGTATGGAGAAAGGCGCCTATCTCTTTTCTCCTCTGTTTGCTTGGGTTGGGAATGCATTATTGGGATTGAAGAGAAGAGTCGGGCAGACACGAGTACATAATAATACCACTTGCGTAGTCTTCCGAGTATGAAGTAAAGGGACGGATTAGCAAAGAGAAGATCAGTCGGACCAGCTCGATAGAAAGGTTTTACGAGTGGGTGTGATTCTGCAATGTGATTCAAGATGTTCTTCTTTCAGAATGTTCTGCTCAAGGTTTCTTTCATTCTACATATGTTCAAGCGAAATGCAAAGCCGGCCATGATATCAACTAAGCATTCCAACCTTAGGGGAGTTCCGCCTGGATATTGCTTAGGAGACTCTGACTCTTGTCCCAATGCCATATAGACTACCACCGGTACCTCGAAAGCACCGTGATCCCCACATTTGGCGGTCATACCTCTTCCCTCCCCGTCAAAGGGTTCTTGTGTTTTACACAAATTGTAGACAATCACTCTTGATCCTTGAGCTTGCCCAATGTCTTGGATCAACCTCGAATGAGTCTTGATTGTTGGTGGCCGTTTGATTGCCGCTCTAACGAGAGCAAGACTCCAATTTCGATGGCATCTTGACAGGGAATCGAGCCATTGAGAGACGTTGGGCGTTTTGTGGGCATCACCACTCTTCCCGACCATTCGACCTGGCCTTCTTAAAGCATTACCCTGAACCACGCTCACCGCATGTCCGGCGTAAACATAGATACCCTAGTACGGCCTTGGACATCTCGAAAGCTGCCCAAAGGCAAAAATAGAGAGCAGTGACGAGAAGGCAAGACACGCGGCCAACATCGATCTCTTGCTTCCATGTCCCTGTACATAACATTTTCTCGCAAGCCACGCGGCAGCAGCGGCGGCGGTCATAGCTCCTTCCCAATGTCTCCTGATCTCTTCAGCCTCGCATGAGCTCTCAGTCATGAGACCCCACGAGGCTCCGGAATCTACCGCAAGGAAGGTCCGAGGAGACCCGGGTGCCCACATACCCAGAGCTCCCACCATGCTACTACCTGGTAAAGTCTGCCGATACCATGACCCCAGGCCTTGTGGGGTACAGAGAGTTTCGATCAGGCCTTGAACTCTCGCTTGAAATCTCAGATGGCATTGCGGATCTTGACAGGACCCTGATTCCAGGGCAAGGAGTTGGGAGGTTGATCCCAGTCAAAGATAGCAAGGATTCCCAGGCTTCACGATTTGAAATTGTCGATCCAGATTTTGGAGCTCTTGGAGTGACGAGTGAAACTTTTTGAACTGTGAGATGTAACTTGGAAGTGATGTCCCGCGAGTTGTTGGCGAGAAGAGCTGTCGGTGTAGGGAAAGTTCCGTGTGGACCAGGACGTACTGACGAAGGCGCCTCTTGTGGCGTATGTTTGCCGATGACATACGAGTCTCAGAGACCGTGTGCTAGTTGGGTACATGCAAAATGCCGGAGCTGTGCGAAAGTCACGAGGTAGCTTGCCATGCGAGGGTGTTACTTTTCTCTGGCCTCAAGAGGTGCCGAGGATGCCTGCCTTGCGGCATTCTTAGCTTCCAGGACCTCTTCACAAGGGTATCCGTCTGGTCGCAGGTCGACGACTTCACGTCCTTCTCTCGCAGAAAGTACGTCAAGTCCATTGCGTCTTTGCGCTTCTCGTCTCAGAGGGTCGGGTAAAGAGTAGACGCCATCCTTCTTGTTGTGTTCCTTCTTTACTCCTCTCTTCTCTTTGCCTACAAGTGAACGTGCAGTTGGACAGAGCCATATACTTGGCCAGGTAGCATCGTCTAAGCTTTCATGCTTATCCAAGTCACTTTCGAGCTGCTTCACGACCGTCCGATTGCTAGTTATCGTAGTAACACCGGTAGCCCAGCCATAGAGAAAGACAGATTTATTGATGGATGTCATACTCTCGCTGGCCGCAGTAGCTGCAGGTGGCAGATTCGGGTACATCGCCGTCTCTTCATCCTGGTCCAGAATTCGAATCGGAAGTCGCCAGGAGTCCGGCACCTCATATGCCGACCAGGCCTGCATCTCTTGCACAAGTTCGTGATGAGATTTTAATTTCTCGTCGGCAAGGAGGATGGCTGTGCGAGCCTTCTCAGAAGGAGTTCCTATCGTTTCCACAATTTCGCTCATACGTTTGGCTGCTTTTGAGGTGCACACCATCGGATGATTCGCCAGAGCAGGATACAGCAAGGACGGTAGAAGGTTCTCGTTTCCCTCGATTTCCACTTGACGTTGCAACGCTCTGTGGAACCAGGGCTCTTTTGACACTCGTGCGTGAGAGAACTCCGACACCAAGGCGAGGAGAATAGTGCAATCGATGTTGACCGTTTCTGAAAAGGTCGAGATCGGGTTAGAGGCCATCACATCAAGTGCCTGGTCAATCGGTACACTTGGTTTCAGATCTTCGCCACAAAAGACCAATGCTCCAGCTGCTCGGCACTGATCTAGAATCCCATCCACCTCATCCGTCTCTCCGGGCTGCACTCGAGGCAAAATCAGGTGGACGACAGGTGTCCTGGTCCTTATACGGAAGGACTGAGCAGCGTAGCAAATCTCCTTGGCGCTCTTCACGAGAGGGATATCGTCGTCGTCATCGTCTTCTGAAGGAAAAGCAGGGCCCTCTTCGTCCTCTGAGCCCCCTGACTGCCAGCCTTGCTTGGCCAGATCGAACAGTAGTCTTGTGTTGGTAACAAGAGATACCTTGAGCCACGTGAGCCCTGAGTCGGTGATAGCGTCGACTGGAACAGCTGCGTTCTTCATGCCTTCTTTGTTCGGCTTTTGACGAGTGACATGACGCATGGTCATGGCCTGTGATAAAGACTTGCTCGGCGAGTTATAGTAGACTCGTTTCTGCAAGGCTGCCACCCGCTTTGACTTCTTTGCCTCGTTCCAGACAGTCTCCAAAAACGGCAGATTGGATGATCTTGCGATATGGCTCGTTGACGCATTGTCAGGCTTGCTGGAAAGCCGCTCTAGCATGCCGAGCTCCGACTGTACGGTACTTCTGAACGACGCGATTTCGACCTGGCCTTCCTGACGAATCGTTCGCAAGTGTGCCCGGAAAGTCTCCAGTTCCGAGAGAAGTGTTTTGGCGCGGTCTGTGAGATCTTTCAGAACAGGTAGGACCGATTGCGAGACATCTTCTTGGTCTGTCTCCTGTGTGGCCATTTTGAAGCCTGCTGATTTGGAACGTATGTCGCGTGGTCAGACAAGGACATGGGCAGTATTCCATGAAGTCAGCCTTTGACTGTAGAGGGCGCCAGAGATATTGCTGTCAGAACAGGCAGAGTGCTGTCAGAATCAGATATCGCGTGAGTCGAGGAGTCATGATGGATGTAGTTCGTCGAGATCGTTAGCTGCTGCTTCCCGATTGGGCACGATCCGTCCCGGCCCGCGCCAAGACACGCTCTTGCTCGAAGCTTGGGAAGATATGCAAGTTGTTCTGGACACCACACGCGACACCGCACTCGTCTTCAAGATGGTGTATCTCAGCACCAGCGATGAATGGCAGCGCCAGTCATCACTTCTGCTCCAAGCCCGGCCTACTACGGTTCGTACAACGATCATCGACTTACAGGGGACATTTCTGATTCCTACTACAGACACGAATCACCACGAAATACAACATCCCCAATCTCGATTCACCCAGATACCAGAAAGCATTAAAGAGAAAACGGAAAGAAGAGAATGAGGAGAAGGACAAGGATGCCGCAGCCGCGCCTAAAGTCCCACGAGCAACGCTCACTCTGAAGACATTCGATCCAGAGTCCGGTGTGACATTGAAATTCAAGACAGACCGAGCCGCAGAAGTCGGACGCTTGATCACGGGACTGGGGCGTGTAGGCAGACATATGGCTGCTCTGCCCGAGAAAGAAGAAGGTGCGTATCGAGACACGGATAAGACGAACACAGGCTAATAGTGGTGTAGCCCAAGACATGCCTACAGAAGATGTCGCAGCGCCAGAGCAGACCACGACTGCTTCAAAGGACACTGCACCGGCCGTCCCAGCCGATTCCAAGCCACAGCAAGGCGCTGGAGGCGGCAAGAAGAAAAAGAAGAATAAGAAATGAACAGAGCTGGACCGCGCTGTGGACATATTCGTCAGGTGAATGCAACAACCGGAGTACTATGACCCTCCACACTTGTTCACCCACAGACTTTCGATGCGCTCGGCCAAGTGCACTTGCCATTCCGGTAATTGTGCCAGTCCTCAGAATCCAACGTCATCATTGAGGAATTACGGAATCCACAGGAATCAGCAGGCATCGCTGTCTCTGGAGGGCGCAGAGTGCATGTGGGTACAACCTTGGCAGTTACTACGTCAGACAATACTATTGAGCAGAATCCTCGGCATCTTTGCACACGCCTGCTGGCCACCACCTCGTGGCGAGCGCAAAGGGGTGCGAACGTCTATACCTTGCAAGCCTTCGCCTGCCTCCCTGCAAGACATGTTCCGATTGCCTCCACCGCAGATTTCCATGGAAACGGGTGAACAAATGCCAAGCCATTCACGATCATTCTGGGACCATACCGGCACTCCACACAAGCACTCCACAATGTCACCGAAACGCCCCAATAACGCTCAACTGCATGAACTGCTCCACGGACAACATCACGTCGCGCGAAGATTCCCAACGGCATCTCCACGTCAAGCGATTCCGTTGCTCTCGAGATGCTTGCCGTCGCTGTCCGGAATTAGAAGAGGAATATGAAGTCAGAATCGGCCCGAACCTCTGGAGTCGATTGATAAGCACGATGAAGATATGAGCACAAACCATCGTCTCCAGAATAAATCACTTTTCCGCGACCTTTTCCGAGTGATGGCGAACGATCCGAACCCGGGAAACGCCACATTGCGTGGCAGCCATACCACACGACAACTGTCGTACCCATCTCGAACAAAGCGTGGCAATGCAGGTCAGCCAGTGCAGCCTCTGTGACAGAACCGTACTTCCGTATTGCCTTCCACGCAGCAGCCTTTTCCACGGTACCACCTAGAATGCACGCACTACTGTCGCTGACAGCGCGGGTGTCAGACAAGAACCGAATGGAGTGAAGCGTGACATTCTCACCAACCGCGGTGTCTGCGGCGTGGTACTGCGGGGTTAGCACATAGAGAGAACTATTCGCGCTCTGCCTCCAGAATTCTGCGGCCAAGACAAGCAATGAGTTCGGTGGCGTTGCCGGTGCTCTAGGGTAGAGACTCGTGTGTAGAATCCCTGCTGAGGTAGGAAGGAGCTCTCGATTCTGTGCCCCACCATCCCATCGTGAGATGGCCCCGCGATCAGCCTTCGTCTTTCGTCCTTCAATCATCAGCGGCGCATTTACTATTGCGAAGCATCAATATTGCAATACGCGATATGCAATGGTTCTGCCTGAATGTAGCATGCAGTCGGAAATGTAACGTGTGTGGATGCTGCTTTCGCCGTGTGCTAGGTGGCGATCGACGTGCTTCGGAGCTGCGCTCCGTGATTTCGTGCATTGAAGCGGCGCAGGATGACAGCTCTCGGCATCGTCGATGGCGGGGACGGATTGGACAGACGGACAGGACAGGACACGATGGTATTGCGGCAAGAAGACCGCATCCATCGACATCACAGCAGCGTCTTTCGTAGGAGAAGCACGAACGGACAGCAGTATCACCATCGTCACTTTCCCACGGGAATATCTAGATGACACCGCGCGGCTCACATGCAGCGCCTTCTCACGTGTCCCAGATGTGCAATGTCTCGGTAGTAGCGTGGACACGACATTTGCGGCGCTTAGTACTAGCAAGTGTCACGGGTAGGTCGGGTGGTCGCACATGATGTGGCCGGAGAAGCCGATCTGGAATCCCTGATGTTGCTTTCGGATGCCCAGACCATTCCGTCTGCCGCCGTTCGCCTCTCGAGCAGGCGATGCGAGGTCGTCGTCGTCGTCGCTCGCTCGCTGCAAATGCGCTACTTTTGACCCGAGACGGTAATGCCGAGACGGTAATGGATTTCGGCATCAAGCGAGCCATACGACGGATATCCGCGTGGGCGCGTGGATAAAGACCAGGCACGGGAGATCTTGACCTGAGAAGCTGCCGCCGAAGACGCAGTCTCGGGGTTCAAGCCTTCTCGGAAGACCAAGGATCCTGGAAATAAGGCGGAATGCTATACAGGAAGCCTGTCCTGGGAGATCGCAGCGACCAGACTTCTCCAGCTTCTTTTCGCGTCAGGGTTCTTGTGTGGGGACTCCACAAGGACTCCACAAGGGTGTTCAGATTTGTGCTTGTGCGTGTGCCGCTCGCGCGATGAGGCGTTTGCGTTCTGTGTTCGCGTAGCATTTGGTGGCTGCGGCGGCGCAGGCAGCGATCGGCGGTTCCAGCATGTTCTTCTCGTCTGATGGAGCAGTAGTCATGATGATTGACAGTCGTCTGACCTGCCTTGGATAGTCTTTCGATCGACGGCACAGCGCGAGTGAGAAGCCGCTCATTGTACTGTGTTCCAGGGACGAGATGCTTCTGCAGGCTGTGGCATAATGCGATGCGCGGACGGAATTCGCTGTTCATCAGTTGGCCGGATTTATGAAAGGAAGCAGTCGGACCAATCAGAAGGCGCGAGTCTTACGCAACCTGCATTTCTCCACAGTGCGAGGCGCACGAGCTAGCGGAGGGCCTGCATGAAATATCTGGGGATGGTAGCTACACGAGGCAAAGCGCGCCTTGGAGGTAGGTTGGTAGGGTCACAGCCTTCGAGCAGCGCTACTGTCAAGTGCTGCTGGTTCTCGCGAGTCACGAATGGAAGCGCGGCAAGATGCCCCTCGCTCGTAGGGCCTGTGGATCGGCTGCTGGTCTCTGCCCTGCTGCCAACTGCGTCGAGTCACAGTAGAAGCGAACGGCGTTTGGGTGCTTCTCCGGGAGATCCCGGACCCTGAAGTCTTGGGTGCTGTTTTCGGTGTTTCTTTTGTGGGCTCCGAAGGTCAGCTGGAGAAGAAGATCGCATCATCGTGCAAGATTTGGGCAGCTCTGACTTGTTGGCGGAGAAGGGCGCGTCTGTCGAGTTGAGTTCGAAACCAAAGTCCGTCAGCGCATCCAGCGTGTCGGAATGGCATTGACGATGACGCCGCGGACGGGTTGAAGCGGCCAGAGGTGGCTTTGAATTAGATGATCATGGGTGCGAGCAGCTGTCTCCCTGGTCGTGTCGGTCTGGAGCGTGCACGCCCTGTTGGAGTGGCAGCAGTGGACTCCGTTGTGCGGCGAAACGTGGTGCAGCAGCGGGCTCTGCAGGAAATATACTCATGACCTCCATGCATGCATACAGGCTACAGGCTACAGGCTACAGGTGCTCGGCGATGGATGTTTGTGGACCCTTCGCATGGCCATGCACAGGCGCCCAGTAGTTGAACTAGTTGACGGCGAGCTGGAGCTCAAGTTGGCGTGTGGATTGACGTCGGCGCGGCGAACGAGCACTGAGCAGCGACGGCAGCAGGCAGGTGAGGTCGGAAAGGGTCGCAGCGTTCCCAGCGGACGTGGTATCGGTGCATGATGACGAGCAGTGAAGGCAGTGGTACCTTCGTACGGGCTGCTACGGCGACCCACTCAGCTGGTGAGTGCGATCCTGGAGCCGTAGTGATGCCGGCGGCCATCGCTACCGCTGGTTCATGTCAGTCTGGTAGACGAGCCGAACGCCGGCTTCTCATGTCCATGTCTGGGCATTGCCCACGGTTGAGATGTGACGACCGTACTCTGCTGAGATGAGGAGGACGAGAAGGATCGGGTCGGGGTGTGATGGCCATCTCGATCGCGGTTGGGAGACATCACACCGGGTCACATGTAGTCGCGGTGGCAGTGGCAGTGGCAGTGGCAGTGGCAGTGGCAGTCACGGGCGCTCGCGCATCAAGAACCCTCCCGTCTCGTCGCTCGTTCTCTGTCATGGCTGTGATGGTGGTCATGATGAACGCGGGCGGACGGCGTCGTCGTCGCCGGCGTCGGTCAACCTGCATTCAAATGATACAGGAACCTGCGCGGCTAGTCCGAAAGGAGACTAGGCGGCGCTGCGTCAAGGTCTGCCCCACAAAGTCCGTGAAAGCATCAATCATCAGCCGCCAGGAGGATGCAGCGCAGATGCAGACACCATCACGACCACCACCACCATCATCATCATCATCATCATCATCATCATCATCATCATCATCATCATCGCCCTTATCAGCAGCACCAGCAGCAACAGCAACAGCAACAGCAGCGGCAGTACCAGCAGCATTGGACGGCGACGGGCTGTGGGATCCCGGCCAGCGACATCACACACCGTCCTTGCTGACACTGTCCTCCCGGCATCATTCTGGCCGCTGGCAAATCATCGCATGGCTGCCGCCGGGATGAACCAGACGAAACATCTCAGTCCGCAGAGTCCACTGCGGATTCGAGAGCTGCATCGGATATGCACCACCAACTATCATACACACTCCTACTACTGCCTACCTGCACCACCGAGCGTGCCACAGCTGCCGGCGTAAGGTATCGATGCCCACATTCCTGGTGCAGCCAGCGGGTCTAGTCTATACTAGCAGCCGAACGTCCCGACTCTCCCTCGCCCTCTTCCGCTCCCGTACGCCAGCGGCCCACCATCGCCGGCCGCCTGTCGTCTGCAGCGTTCTTCCTGGATGCTCGGCAACGACACTCATCACACACTGCGCTGCGAGCCAGAGCTCTCCCCAAGCTCCACCGAGTCCACTCCCGTCCGCAGCACCCAACCCCCAGCAATCCCGCCTGGCATCGCTGTCCTTCTATAGGAATCTGCGCCGAGCCAGCTGTCAATTCCTGAAACGCATTATTAAAATCTGTGCCCGAACTGCGTGCTGCCCTGACGCCGTCTGTATCTCGGAAGGTATTGCCGGCCGTTGTGCTGTACATCACACCTCAAGAAGACGCACACACACGCCAATCTTCTCCAGACCCCAGATTTTCCCCAAACTTGCGCACTCCTCGTCCCGTCATTGGCAGCTTGCCCGCCATATCCTTCTGACATCTGTTGCACACACGACAAACCTCACCTGTTTTCCGACACCGAAGCTTCGCCAGCGGTCGCAGCAGTCCACTCCTGTCTTGTCTGGCCAGGCCAGGCCACGCCTTGCACTGCTCTTGTCTCGCAGAACAGCAGAGCCTGGGCGTCCCGCGTCGGGAACGAAACGCAATCAAACTACATTGCCCGAACGGGCAGCTCCTGGGCCGCTCGATGTTAGAGTTAGTCGCTTGTACCAAAGACGCCTCGACCAGCTCCAGATCATTCGTGTGAGTCTAGCTCGACGGGTCACGGAAAAGTCTATTCTGCTAGCTCGTTCGTCGGATGCCAGCTGACGAAACCCTTTCCGCGTAGCCTGCAACGACTGTGCAGGTCTGCTCTGCTGCTCGGTCTGTGCTGCTAGCTTGCTGGCTGGTGCTGGTACTGGTAGAACTACTGTTGCTGGCTGTTCCACCGAACCGGCACACACGATCCACGAGGCTCTTCCGCACACCTCTCCACCTCCAACGACCTCCCACTCCACCCCGTACACGCTATCCTCCCCCATTGGGAGTCGTCGGAGTTGTCCAGGCGCCTCTGTTGCATTGTCCACCCTACCATTTCACTACTCACACACTGCCGTCGTCCTTGCCAAGTCTGACCACCATAGCTTCCGAGCCCGCTAACAAGGGTAGCGAGTCCGAGTCTGGGAGACCGGTGTGCTTCTGCGACTTCCCAGGCGTTCAGGCCTTTTTGTTCCCGTGCGCGAATGCGATTGGTCCGACTTCCAAGGCATTCGATGAGCATTTGCAACTGGAGAGCAATTACCCTGTCGCGATCCTTCGCCTCCGACACCATCTGACCTGCATCCTCCCTCCTCTCCCACCTTCCTACCTGCGACCTTGGGAAGAGCTTGGAAATCGTTTGACTGAAGCAGAAACATAGAGCATGCAAGCGGAAACAGTCACCAAACAGGAGCCCGAGACTGATTCCCCGGTTTCGAGTGCTAATTTATCGACTACAACGAGTGGCGCGAGTGGTATGCTGTCTTCTGACCGAGCAGCCTTCAAATTCGTTATACTGACCAAGCAGTGACAGGCCGGCCCCAGACCAATAGTAAAGCTGGCTCCGGCCAAAATGGCGCAACCAATGGCCAGTTTCCTCCGCCCAAGACAGACAAACCGCGACCCCACGTCTGCAATACCTGCGGTCGGTCATTCGCCCGATTGGAGCACTTGAAACGACACGAACGATCACATACAAAAGAGAAGCCGTTTGAGTGTCCGGAGTGCTCAAGATGCTTTGCGCGACGAGATCTGTTGCTACGGCACCAGCAGAAGCTCCATATGACCAATGCCACTACACGGCCTCGCCAAGGCCGACGAGAAAGTGTCAGTGGGGCGTCAATCAATGGCAATGGCAGAGTGCGCAAGAACTCTGTAGCAAATGCCAACGTGGGAGGCGCTGCAGGCAACATAGCCCAAGGTCGACCAAGAGCCAACACAATTAGCCATGTCGACATCTCGTCCCTAGGGTTATTCAATGGCAACCATCCGAGCATCAACCGCATGAATGCCCTAAACCTCAATTTCGGCAACAATATGGCCATGGCTGGTATGCTGGGACCAGAAGGATTCGATTATCGAGGCATGTCGACGGCGATGGGACACCACGGCAACATTCATGGCCTGCCAAAGCTGGACACTCACCACGTCACCAATCTCGACATGACGAATTCTTTGCGCACTGCACCACCTCAGGCCAGCTTTGGAGGCTTTGACATCGACCAACTGTTCACACCGCATACCACAGTGAACCCGGCTGCGCTCCACTTTGGCGGAGCTGGTTCTATACCATCGTCGAACATTCCCTTTGGCATTGACCCCTCCTCCAATCAGCACTTCTCAATTGATGATGACTTCGGCTGGATGCGTAATTGGAACACGCAGATGCAGAATGGGGGCGAAAATGAAAACGCCATTGACGAGTCATCGCCGTCGAGAATGAGCAGTGGTGATAGCCCAGGAGACTACGCAGACAGCATGAACAATAGCCAGGCTGCCATCACCGTGCCTCAAAACTTCCAACAATGGTCACAATCGGACCTGCAATCTCCGCACAGTGCAGTCAATGGGACATTCCAGCTGGAGGCGCTCAATTCTGGACTCCCAAATCTTGACGGTCCGAACGGCACGATTTCTCCGTCTACGCTACAGGATCCCACTCCTACTGGCGATGCGTACTTCCATCATGCGATGATGCAGCAGAATGCTGTTGGACAGCATCACCATCAGCCTTCACATTCAGACATCATGCCGGGCCAGAACGGTGCTTTCTTTGGACATCCGCTGTCGAATTTCGATTCAAACAGTCCCAGCATCGCATCCTCGTCAATGAATGGTAGCGCAAGACAGAGCTCCGTAACATCCATGTCGACCGATTCGATCACTGACTCCACACGGCAGGCGCTCCTCAATAGCCTTTCGCAGCCTTCGTGTCTGGGCGGCCATACCGTTCGGAAATATTCCCAACCCAGCGTGAGCTCACCACTTTCGCCTGGAGCAGCTAGGGGTAATATGCAGGGCCCCAACCTCCCCAGCGCCTCTGATATTCGAAGATACATCGAAGCATTCTTGCAGTTTGCTCACCCACATTTACCTATCTGCCACATCCCGACACTCTCATTCGACGTCATTGAAGCGAACAGCGGCCCACGAGGCACACCTCCGTCGAGCAACTCGGCTCAACATGGAAACGCGGGAGGAGCTAGGTGTCTCATCTTGGGTATGGCAGCCATTGGCGCACTGTACGAATACGACCACCCAGCATCAAAAGAGCTCTTCGATGCGGCCAAGAAGATGATCAGCTTGTATCTCGAAGAGCGGCGTCGAGCCGACATATCCGCAGCAGCGAACGGCTCCAATACGGGTAGCGAAACGCCTTTGTGGCTGGTGCAGGCAATGCTGCTCACAGTGATCTATGGGCATCACTGTGGCGACAGACTCGCCGCTGACATCGCGAGTAATCACATCGCAGCTTTGGTCAGCCTGGCGCGCGCAGCCAATCTAGCACAACCTCCCACGAACGCATCGCCCTCAGCGTCTGGAGATGGCTCCGAAGAAGACCACAAACCGGATGTTGAGATGGGCGAGCCTAATGGGACCAATGCAAGCCCAACCGAAGAGACTGATCTTCACGCACAATGGATGAAGTGGAAGACAGGCGAGGAGAGGAAACGCTGCCTTTTTGCGATCTTCATCCTGTCGAGCTTGTTGACCATCGCCTACAATCAGACACCGACCATTATGAATTCAGAAATTCTGCTGGATCTTCCCTGCCAGGAGGAGCTGTACAAAGCGGAGAGCGCACAAGAGTGGCAGAGCCGTGGTGGTCAAGCTGCTGCTGATGCAAGCTCCACGTCCTTCGCCAGCGCGTTGAGCACACTTCTGACTGCGAACCAACGTCAAGCGCACAACTTTGCGCCAAGCGCCTACAACAGCAGCAGTGGAATGTCCGTGACGCCTTCCGGCGAGGACGAATTGCGGCCGAGTACGTTCGGATGTCTTGTCCTGATCAACGCTCTTCACAACTATATTTGGGAGACAAGAAGTCGCCATCGTGCCAGAGACTGGACGACACAAGAGACGGAGTCGATGGTGGCGCACATTGAGCCGGCCTTGAATGCATGGCAAGCAGCCTGGAAAGCCAACGAACACCACAAGCTTGAACGACCGAATCCATTTGGTCTTGGTCCCCTGTCGGCGGACAGCATTCCGCTACTGGATTTGGCATTTGTTCGCTTGTACGTAAATCTCGGACGCACGGCTGAGGCATTCTGGAGACGCGATTTTGACCAGATGGCGAACGAACTTGCTGCAGGCAGGGAAACTCCGGGATCTCCTCAAGATGGCGCAGACCGCAAGCCTTTGATCGCGGGCTTGGCCTCGGACTCTCCCGCACATCAAAACGGCGCCGGGCAGCGCAGGGCATCACAACTCCAGATATCCGAGCCGGCCTCGTCGAGGCGTGAGCGCCATCTTCGCAAGGCGGCTTTCTACGCTGCAGACTCCATGGCCATCGCTTGCTCCTACAATCTCACCTACGCTGATGCGACCGCCCACGAGCTTCCGATTCAGTCTGCAATCTGCTTCCTTGATTGCTGCCAAGTGTTGGCGGAATGGTGTACGACTGTTCAGGAGCGGGCAGGGCGCTATCTTGGGGTTCTTGGACGGGATGCAATCGACTACAGTCAAGTTCCCGCTATCATGCTGCTCGAGGCCGAAGATGTGGAGCTTTTGCGAAAGATTGAGCAGATATGCCACAACATGGAGCAGAAGCGTCTTCAGCAGGAAAACCTTCTGTCGATGGACATGAACAACTTCAATGCGACGAATTCCATGATCAATGGAGTGGATCTCAGCTCCTGTGGCCTAGGAAGCAAGGCGCTGAGAGTGACGGCCATGATGTTGGAGAAGGCCGTCATTTGGCCTAGTAAGTTTCCGTTGGCCTTTTGAAATTGCACGAGACTGACAGATTATAGTCACGCACGTCATGGCGAAAGCTCTCGAGACCGAAGCGTCGCATATGGACCGCCGCGCTGCAGCCTCCTGCACGCAATGAGACGACGAACAGCCCTTTGAGAGAACGCTGTTACTTACCGCAACGACTCTGGAGGTGCTCCGACGAACGACTATCGCTACCGCTTCAATTACGAAAAGGATGTACAAACCACGGAACACCAATTGCCTTTAGCACGCGCTGAGACCTGATTTCGAAGGTCTTCCGAAAACCAAGCCAAAAAGCGGTGTGGGAGGAGAACTCAAATTCAAAATCGCATTTGCCTGTCGCTATCATTTACCACCAATGCGCAACGCATGAGATGAGCATACGAGATGGCGCGGATCTACTGGGAACTTTTCATTTTCGAGATACCACGATCGCGGCAAAGCAAAGTGTAGATGTTTTTGCAAGGGTTCATGAGGAAAAGCGGAGTATCGGCGTGTGGATGACACACGCACAGGAAAAGCATTAGTAAATATCGCTAAAAACCCCTTTTGGAACTTGATGAGATGGGCTTGATTTATGCGGCGGGATGGGGAAACGTTGGAGCATGGACAGGAAATGTGGGAAAAGGTGCTTCCAGCAGGGGTTCTTGTTGATGAAATCTGTAAGCATTTGATGAGATGGGGAGATAGGAGCTGGTATTCGGGGATCTATTTCTAGTTGTTTGTCATGAAGAAATGGCAAAGGCTGTTTTTGAAGCCGCACACGACGACCTTGACTTGATCCTACCACATCGCATCTCAATTGCGCATGTCATGCCGAGGCTGGCACGTGATGTCCTCGAGCCTGACACGAAGCCCAGAAACGAACGTATCTCTGTACAGCAAGACAACTTTAGACTTTCTACCACGCACTACCTGAAGAACCCCTCATCAGCCTTATGGCATCCCAACGGCTTGGATACGGAGGGAACAGATCTCGCAGATAGATCTGCGAACGACCCAGTTGCCCACGCGACACGGCCGCAGTACCGACAGGTGTAGTCCGCCGCGGTACCAGCGACGTTGGCCCGTGAACGACCCCTCACGCGAAGACGCGGGATACCTCCACCTCCACCTCCGGACGAGGAGTGAGGTGTCGTTACGAGCGAGAAAGCGTGGGAGTAGGGAGTGGGGGAGATCACCATCACATCTTCCCCACCGGAAAGAAGATAAGAAATCGAGGTAGCGTGCGGGGGAGAAAAGAGGGGGAGGAGAAGAACACATCACCACATCCCTTACTACTGTGAGGAGTGGTGGGATGTGTCGATTCCTCATCTACTCGGGCCAGAGCCCCATCCTGCTCTCGCATCTCATCACCAGTCCGACGCACAGCATCCTCACGCAGAGCTATGATTCCCGCCTCCGTCTCGACACCACGCGGCCGCACAATGGGGACGGGTTCGGAGTGGGATACTACACTTCCGGGCCCGTGAAGCGGAGGCGAAGAAGCAGCGAGGAAAGCGGAAAGGACAGGAAAGAGGAACTCGTCGATCTCGGCCCGGAGCCGTGCATCTTCACCTCGACGATCCCGGCGTGGAATTGCAGGAATCTGGAACGGCTCGCGAGCAAGACGGTCTCGCCCTTGATCTTTGCACACGTCCGGGCTTCGACGGAGGGTGCGTTGAGTGATAGCAATTGCCATCCCTTCTCGCGCGGCGCGCTCATGTGGATGCACAACGGCGGCATCGGGGGGTGGAAACTCGGCGTCAAGCGACGACTCGTGTCCTCCGTGCGGGACCGGTGGTTCGAGAGCGTACAGGGTTCCACGGACAGCGAGTGGGCGTTTGCGCTGTTCCTCGATTCCCTCGAAGAGCTGGGTGTGGATGCGGATGATGAAATCAAGCAGCGGGAAGGGTTTGGGCATGTCATTCTGAGAAAGGGCATGTTGAAGACGATTGAGAGGATCAATGGGTTCATCAAGAGTCTGCCGGGGGATGTGCTGGAAGGACACGATGTGAGGTCCCTGTTGAATTTTGCCGTCACGGATGGGAAGAGCGTGGTCTGCACGCGCTATGTTTCGAGCAGAACTGACGAAGCGGCTTCTCTATTCTTCTCCTCGGGCACCAATTGGGTCGAACAGCCGCCTCCCTCCAGCACCCCGAACGCTTCTCGCAGACCTGCCGTTGGGAAAGGCGAATATAAGATGGAACGCCGCGATAAGGGAGCGGACATTGTACTTGTTGCTTCGGAGCCTTTGACGTTTGAGAGGGACAATTGGGTTACGGTACCGACGAATAGTGTGCTCACGATTCATAACCAGAATGTCTTGATTCATCCTATTCTGGATGAGTTCTATTTGAGGGAGGCGGTGGTCGTGAGGAGTGAGAGGTATGCGGCGGATAAGGGCCAGAGTATTGGGGATCACGGGATGACGGCTGGCTCGGCGGTGGTGAGGGACAGGGAGGGGGACTTGGAGAAAGGAGCGATCGCAGGAGAAATTGCAGCTTGACGGAGATGTTGGTGATGCAAGCGAGGAAGGAGAGATGGATCTCGGCCTGTGTTTGGGGGATTCCTTTGCTGCTTCTAGCGAGAGTAGTGTCCAGCGTTCCAAAAATCTCTGGAGCTCTCACTACTGCCATGATGCTACACTGTGGGTGTTCCTCGTCATTATCTGCGCTTTTCGTCGAAGAGGACGACCCTGCTAGCAGCAGACTTTGTGTCTCGATAATTCCCTCCCGAGCCATTCATCACCATCACCATCACATCACCATAACCATCGTGCCTTCGATAGTCGTAAACGCTCCCAGAATAATGTTCACAATACCACCTCCATGGCTCCGGCAGGAATCCCAGCGCCACGTTTTCTTTCTCCATCAGACCAGCTCCCAGCTCCCAACCCATCGGGAAACATCGCAACGAATTTTCCTGGTGTAAATTAATACTGCCTCTCGTAGAAAATCTCATGATACCGATGTGTAGCATCCACAACGGCTTCGACGGCGCTGAAATCTACACACCCCACAATCCCCCCCAAAAATCAGCCACATTGAACAACCTTGGGGAAATTTTTGGAGAAAAGGATGAGTGAGTGTGGGAGTGCCCATACCGATCCCCGCCTCCGGCCCCATATCCGTGCTCGCCATGACTTTCACACTCAGATCCTGTTGCACTTTGCCGATGATCTCGACGGCGTGGTTCATGTGCCAGTTGGAATCCTAAAAAAAAATATAAAAATTCACCAATTCGATCAGTTTATCCAACTTGACGATTGGGGGCGAGGTTTGAGTGAGGGAGTGAGATGAGATACTTTGATCTGAAGCACGCGGATCTGGCCTCCCGCGTCGATGGTGGCTTCTTCGCCGCGCAGTTGGCGGACTTTACCGAGGATGCGGACGGTGCGGTGGGAGAATTGCTCGAGGAAGGGGGCTGTGATGCGGGGGGTTGCTTCGGCCATGATTATTGAGCGTGGGCAGTGCGAATTATCTTGTGGTGTTTTGGAGGAGGAGTTTTGAAGGCGTAGTTGTGGATGTGGAAGTGGAAGTGAGTGAGGTGTTGGAGGCAGACGCGTAGAGTGTTTGCAGCAGGGGACGACGCGTTCGGGTGGCGGAGGTAAATTTGATGGAGGGGGTCTTGAAATTTTGATGACGGGGTCTCGGATTCGGGTTCGCGTTTCCCCAGTCACTTCACCTTGCTTGCGACATTGGCGATTATATTGGTAGAATTCCTCAAAAGATGATTTCCATTGGGGTCTTTCTCATTTCGCTTGAATACTGTGAGCCTACTAGCAGGCTTGACATTTTGGTCGAGCTTGAGCTCAATGAAGCAGCCAGCTATCATGGACGAAGATATAAACCCGCTCCGTCTTCTATCCAAATTCTTGCACCGTAATCGAGGGACGGACACTATCTCGACATATGGCCCCGCTGAAGATCTAGCTCCGGATGACATGCGGTAGTGGTATACCTCCGCTATGCCAGGATATTGTTGCGAAAGGCAGTTTGTCACAATCTTACTCCTGAATTTACCACCACGAAACCCTCCAACATTTCGTCCGATGAGAACTCATCATCTCCGTCTGCCGTCTGCATGAGTCCCTCTTTGAAGATCTCTCCGTCTCCCGTCCTCTCAAAGTGCTCCGCCTGCTTAGCGAGAACCTTCGATCCCAGTCCCTCAAGATACAGCGCGTATTCTGCTTCATCCATGTGCTGAAGTCGCGCGGGCTGCTTCGGTGCTGATGCTTTGGCGTCATGGTCCTCAGAGAGCTCTGCAGAGTCCTTCTGCTCCTCCTCAGCATTCTCACTTGCGAGGAAGAACACGTTGCGGCCTTTGGTGTCGATGGAAGCGTATGGGAAAGGGAGATACCAAGCAATATTGTTGGTGACGGGCTCATTGATTCCGGCGTTCAGCTCCTCTTCATCGAGTACGGGTTGATCGTCGCATTTCGGCTTGTGGGTACTGGCGACCTTGGAGGTCAGGAGAGAGATCGATTTCTTTTCGTCGTGGCGCTTTGTCCTCGGGTTGTCGGCCTTTAGCTGCGCGCGTTGAGCCCGGAAGACCGCATCGAACCACTTCTGGAAATACATTTAGTATTATCATCTCTCTCGAGCAAGAATTGCGTGAAGTCGCTTTGGGATGTACCTTTGTGCCATCTTTGCCTTTTGGGAGGCGGAGACTTTCCCTTCGGGACGGGAGGACGAGCCCAGTCGCGTAAAGTACCATGTTGAGATACATTCGACGCCATGGTGTGGAGGACTTCTTGTTTCGTGTACGCGTTGAAGTTTCGAAATGTCAACAGGCTTGCCGAGCAAGTCAGAAGCATTCAAACGCAGCGCTCCTAGCCGACGGGCGTGACTGCAAACGCGCACGCCGATCTGAGTTCAGGCGAATCTTTTCGGTGAGTGGGGTCTTGTCGTTTGTTCAAGGCTTAAATTCGCTTGTGTGGTCTTGCACAGTCGTTGGCTTGGGCGGGGCCGGCGAAAAAATTGCCCCTCCGTCCTCTCTCTCTGTCTCTCACACCAGCATTTTGGCCTATGAGAACTTTCATACAATGGTTCTGACCGGTTTGAAGGAGTTGGCTGGCCCAGAGGACGTTACTTCGCTCGAGGGTGTGCCCTCGAGGAAAGTGATCCGGACATGTGAAAATGCCGAAGAATAGCCGGCCGCCAACAGCAAACAAACGCGGTCGCGCTTGCCGATAATGACGACACAAATCTCGCAGCCGTGCGCGCACACAAATATTGCTCTTTCCACTTCCAATTGCACCTTCACCTTCACCTTTACCTCCACCTTTACCTCTGACTCAACCTCAACCTCACCCTCAATTTGTACCTCTTCCTTCCCCTCCAACCCGTCTTCGTCTTCGAATCGAACCTGTACATCCTCCTCTTCTTCTCCTTCTTCTCCTTCTTCTTCCTCTCCTCCTCCTTCTTCTTCTTTTCTTCTACACCACCACACACGCTCTTACCCAGATCTTTGTCTTTGTCACGCGCACGACTTTCGCCACCGCACCAATCCGTCACAACACACCTCGACGACACCACCACACGATTCAGCGACCTCCAAATCGAACCGACCGACCGAACGAACGACCCCGCCGAGCCCGCCGAACCCGCCGAACCCACCTAGTCCACCAAATCGCATACGAGAGGGGTGTGTCAAGCGAAGGGAGCGATGGCAACCGATTGGGATGTCTGGTCGAGGGATCTACTCATGGTTTGATCCTCGTTGGCCACGGAGACTCGAGTGTGGCATCAGTCGTCGTCGGCAGCGACTTGCAGCTCGGTCTCGTCTGTGAATAACGGAGGATCCCATGACAAGACCGTTAAAGTTCCGCAGCAGCCGTGGCACGACACTCCGGCCGGTGCGATATTGCTCATGCTGCCAAGACGGGACTGTTGCTCCCGAACCTCATAGAGTTGCTCCGAAGCCTCTATGCAATGTGATACCGCGGCATCAAGCCAGTCGGTAGCATTATTTCTTGGTCTGTTTGCATCTGTTGAAATCCTCCTCTTGCCGCATGCTTCGGCACGTACTTGAGGCATGGCCGGATACGGGTGTAAGCTCATTTGGGATCGAGGGCTCTGGGAGTGCAGCCCTACGGGGTGGGTTAGCGGGAGCGTCGTCTGCGGACTTCGCGGTGTGTCTCTTGGCATGCTTGGGGCACTCTTTCATTTTCTTTTTCATCAGATCGCCAACCTGAGGGTCGGGCTCTGGAGAAGAATAGTAGAAGCCTAAGCAAGAGTCGCAGAAGCCAAACTCGAGCCACCGCGGAGACTCAGTTTTCGGTAGCTGGCTCACATGCAAGAGACGTATGACCGGAGACTCACCCCTTCAACTCAGCGGAGAGTCACGCGTTGTGACCTATAGCACATGCAATAGACCGCACTCCCCCACACCCACACCCCGGGAATGCAGGACCTCTTCTCACCCTGCAGACTCTTCAAATGCCTCGCCGCATGTCCCAGGGAATCTCCCGTCTTATGAAAACACTGCCGATTGGCCTTCGCGTCAACTCCAGCGGCGCCGACTACATTTTGCGATTCGAAGTAAGCAGAGCATTCGAAGACATGTCTCAAGTAATGGTGGTGGTTCTGGTTCAAAGAGGCACTTACTACCCCCATCAAAAGCCTGTTCAGTATGACTATCACGAAGCCGGAACCCTCAAATCCTTCAAAAGCAACCTAAGCTGTTCCGTCTCCGGCAAAATCGCCAGGTATCCAAGGATTTCGTCCACGGCTTTGCGACTCGCAGCAGCATCGGCGGTCTGATCAGCGAGCAGGACCTGAGATGACTGTTCGATTTTCTCGAGATCGTATCTGCTCGGACGCCACTGGTGAGTTCCTGCTGTCTGAGCTGTAGAGTAGCCGAGTTCTTGCCCAGGGGATGGATGCTGCACGATAGCGCGTACATCGTCCGCGGTGTACATTTCCTCCGAGAGGGGATTTCTCATGCTGCCTTTTGTTACTTTCCAATGCTCCCGCGAGCTCTCCCATGTCCCATGCAAAGCCATCTTCTGACATTCAGAAATGACTCCGAGGTATCGATGCGATGGGGTCGGGGAGCATTGTTCGTCCGCCTTCGTTTTGCTATGTCCTGCCGTGGACTTCGTGTTCCATTCCATGTCATGTGCATGAAGGCTTGGTCTTCGATGTAAGCTTTCTTGGACGGTAAGGCGTCTTTGATAGTTTGCGAGCGTTTCCGCACGGCGTCGCGAAAGTTTGTCAGCGGTCATATTCGACTGACTCCGGGCCCATCGAGCGTACGAATCCAGGTAGTTCAGTGCCACGATTAGCGTCTGATTGCTGCGTTGAACAGGTCTTTCTGGTAGCAGATCTTGGCCTCGGCTGTTTTGTGCTGCTGCGTACGCCGCTGAGAGCAGCAAGTCCACCACTGCCGTGTCAAGGCCAACGTCGCAGATCTGAAGACGGGCGTTAGACTGTAGATGTTTGGCAAAAACAGGCCTGGGAGCCGCATATGAACTGCACGACATCGATCCCATATTATGCGAGGTCTAGTGCGACAGACGGCTGTATAAAGCCGCCTCAATTTCCCTCACCCCTGGTCTAGGCGTATACGAAAAACCATACATAAACATTTCAACTATACAAGATCCATTATGAAAGCCTGCTTAATAAGTCTAAGTGTTGCTCTTCCCAAGACTAGCTGCGCGACCCGTAGGCGGCTCGTAAGAGTCAAGACAACCACTCACGAGCATCAACACGAGAGTCCACCTCATTCCTCACGCAGTCAAGGACTCGCCTGAAGTCCTCCGTCGTCATACCCTCGACAAAATCAAGTTCACATTGTATGTAGACCTCAAGACAAATCTCCTCAGGTAGACCCCTCAGAAGCAAGCGAACCCGTTCGGTGTTGCTGATCCACGAGGGCCCAATGTCTTTCAAGCTTGCAACGAAGTCGCAAACGTACCCTTCTAGGTCGCTTTCACGGGTTCTTGTAGCTTGACACAGGTTCTCGAGCCACGCTCGAGTGGCCCTAACTTGACGCTCATCATAGTCTCGGTACTTCTTCAAGAAGGCTCGCTTGAGACGCTCCCAACTGGTGGCTTCCGGATTGCTTTTGTCTGGTGCACCCTCAAGTCCTCTCGCAGTTAGCTGGCGTGCTTCTGAAAGGGTACCAAGGAAGCGGCGGGTCTTCTTCTCCTCGGAATCTTCTTCTAGATCGTAATCTATGAGGAAGTTCTCAAACCTCTCCACATGAGCAGTGGCGTTGAGCCCGTCGAAAAGAGGATTTCCAGGAGAGCCAGGAGCAGGAGGGCGGGCACGATTCTGTATCAACATTTTCTCCTGCAGGGCAAGTATTCTTTTAAGGATTCGTAAGGTCGCTTGTTCGGTGCTTTCTGGCACGGTCTCTGGGGTCGGCAGGGTTGCGACAGAGCCCTCAGCCGGCTGCTGTTCCGGCTGAGGCTGAGAGGCCATAGTCGATTCCCCAGGTGCTGGCGCTGTGGGCTTGACAGGTAGAAGACGAATGTCCTTGTTTTGAGCAGAAAGCTCGTCACCGTCTGAGTCCAAATGCTCAGAAGGAAATCGATGGCGTAAACGGTAGCGAGTTGCTCACCCAGGTAGGGCTACAGCTTGAAAAGAAGGAAATAATGAATATGGCGAGCCGTCCCACGCAGGTAACCAAATTTTGGCCAAAAGCAAATCAAAATCGCGACAATAAAGACGGCAAATATGGGCATCGGCTCTTCTTCTTGTACAAAGGAGACTCGTCCAAGTTCGTGCCCCGCTTCGTGCTCCATATCCGTGCGGTAATAGCATACAGCCCTATAGCAGGGTTCATGCCAGAAGTAGGTGAGCCATTTCGGTTGTGATACTTTAGCGCCCCTTGATACTAGATTTCGGGCTCGGATCAAGGAAGGGGGCGGTTATCACTCAAATATCAGCGTAAGACCCAGGGAAATGGACGAATACAGACATTGGGTTGCAAATGAGGCAATGGTTGCCAAAGCTGCTCAAGCCACGCGAGCTGGCTTTGTAGACCGCCGCCAGTCTTCTGGCCTTCCGTGCCTCGAGTGTGTTCCAGCAGCAGGTTGCTATCATGTATTCAGGACGAGTGTGCTTTGTCTGACATGTAGGACGACTCGGCATTGGTGCTGTGTTCAGCCTCTAAAGATTGTGAGGAAATGCGACCAGGTCCGTGCTTGGGTCGATAACATGTACACAGAATGCATTCTGCCAAGCGCCGCCGTCCTCGTCAATCCGTAGTCGTACAGCAAGCCCATCGCCTTTTCGCATACCATAGCGGTGCCTCCAGATCACTCAAGTCAGAAGTCGGGAACTGTAGTTCGAAATGTCTGTCGTCCACTTCTTCAACATGAGCGAGTAGATCTGCAGGAAGCTGTTCACAATCATCTCTTCTGCTGGAGATGAAAGTTGTGGTTCTATCCAAAACCGATCAAGAACGCTCTGTGCTCCTTCCCTGTCTTTTCGCGCGGTTGGAACGACCATAGCCTCCACTTCATTTGCTGTTTCTAGAATGCGGCCGACCGCTTGGTCGAAGAATTCTCGAGCTAATTCTGGCTTCGCCAAAGTTGGGAATTGCAGAACGGTGGCAAGTGAGCGCGAGCTGGAGGAGTCTCCGGCGTTGGAACGACGTTCCCAGATCTTGAGTTGGGCCGCAGCAACGTGAACGGTCTCTGTTCTAGTCAGAGATACCAAACGTTGGCAGAGAGCGAATCCCTCATCTGAGGCATTCTTCCTGCTGGCATGTACTCCCGGGTCGCTAGAAATTTCGTTGAAGATCTCACGAATTGCCTCCAGCTCATGATCTTTGCCATTAAAGCGCGATAAAAGCTGTCCCATCAGCTCTTTCCGACCCTTCGAATTCTCGCATTCGGTTTCCATGAAAATTCCGAGAAGACACGATGCGAACGGCTCATCCGGTTTGAGAAGAGTGAATATGTGCATGATAGAAGAGCTCATAGACACTCGGGTCTTGTCCGGGATGCTTTCAAACCGTGAAAGCTGTTGCATCCAGCTGAGAGCGGCAGCGCCTTCAGGGTTGCTGAAGATTACATGCATATCCTTGAGCCATCTCATCAATTCCGAGAAGCTAGAGTTTTCGCGAGGCGGGTACCCTGTGGTAGCACACACTTTCCCTCAGTCTGTGATCTAGACCGCGCTTGTCAAAGTACACATCTGTGCAGGCCTTGATCGGAGCATAGGGAAAATCAGTGGAACTTCCATGACTGGAGATGGGAAGTTGTCCTCGTGCGATCGTGGTAATTTTCTTCGCTCCATTCCTTGCGCGCAGATTCGTCGCTGTGTCTGAGCTTCAGCTTCGAGAAGGTCCGGCGTAACATGTTGACAGACCCGCGTGCAGAGCCTCACAACAGGCCATACGTGCTGGAGAATGCAGACTTATGCCTCAGTGGAACTTCAAGGCGAGAGATGGATCACAAGAGAGATCGGCGAGGGGCATGTTGGGAAAAGGCAGGATACTTCGCGACCAGGCTGAAGGAAGGGTGTGCACCCGCCCAAGAGAATGGAACAAGTCTTGAGCCTCGGGTTGATATTCGAGGCACCGATGCATCCCGGCAGTCAGTCCACGCATCTCTCAGTGGCAGCCATGCTCTACGTGTCGCTCCAGCAAGCCGTTCCTGGTCAAGCGCAGCCTCGTCTTCGGGGCGTAAAGAGCAGTAGAGCTCCACATCAAGGCTACCGAACCGTCCGCCGAGCATCACGTATCCAAGCCGCTGCCATCGATGAAGAAGGATCGAATTGGCGGCTCGAAAATTGAGCGTCCTGTCCTCTCTAATGTGAATATCCAGAATGAGGCCGCCAGGCTTGGGAAACTCCTGCTCGTGGTCATGCCGAACTGCATTCTTGAGAGGGCGGCGGAAAGAATCATCGCTTGGAAGCGATTAACACAAATGGACCCCTCGGATCATAAAGCGTCTCTTTTGGAGATGAGATACCTTATGATATGTGTGGGAAAGCGTGTGAGGCATACCAGACAAGACGTTGAAAGATATGAGTTGTGGCCCGTGCGTTTTTAGAATAATGCCTGAGGCACCAGGCCAAAACCGGTTTCCCACGCTATATCTAATGCTCTCAGTAAGATCGGCCGATGAACATTGCTCCACGAGGCTCAGTGCAGATACCTTCCACTGGAAACGTAAAAATCTCCTCAGAAGGCCACCCTTCAATAGCTAGGTCTCTTCGTCACGCATGCTTGTAATGAAAAGGAAGTCAAAACGCAGTCTCTCATTGAGAACTCTTGTTTCTCTTTCTACGCGGCGCATGTACTTGTCCCTAACTATACATTATGGTGCAGTGCCGTTTCTCGTGGATTAGTATTCATAGATTATCTCCATCTACGCGTGACAGGCTTTCTCTCTAGTCGTCTTTTATCTCGCCTAATCTCTTACTCTGGCCAGAGTATTGGGTAACTCAGATAGGCAGGCTCGATCGTTCGCGCATGACAGAGGCAAGCTCCGCGCCTAGGAATGATTTCCGCAGTCGTCCTACAACTCGCTCGATCTCCTCCTTCCGATGGTGGGCCTCCGACTTCCCTGCTGCGCCCGAGTAGCTTGCAACTTCTCAATGAAAGCCCTCTGGAGCTGCTGATGACTGTTCTTGAGGAAACCCTTCACAAAGCCCGCAAACGTCCTGCTGCACCTCGCGTCGCTGACAATCTGGACATACCAACCGCCTGTGCCTCCTGTTGTCTCCGCGTGCATCAGGTCCTTGGTCCGCACTCGCTCCAACTGCATCTCCTCATCTTCAGGAATCGTCTCGCGCAGGATCCGCCAGTGGTTGGTAGATGTGAAACCTCCGGGGGCGTGTACGGTGATGTCGCAACCTTCTGTGGTGGGGAAGAAGTCCGCGACGTATTTGACGCCTCCTGCCCAGAGTTTTTTGGGGATGAAGGGGAGGTCGTCTTCCACTTCGTAGTGTTGCATCTGTGCTTGCTCTTGTGGCGTTCCATCTACCGAGGTGGTATTCGTAGTGGCTGGTTTCTTCTTGCCATTCGGAGGCGGTATCGGTTTACATCCTCGACAGTCTGGACTGAGGCGTATGACGGTTTCGAAATCGTGAAGGATGCGAATGCCTTGATCGACCGGGAGGTTTGGAGGGAGAGGTGTTTGCGAAGAGTGCTGAAAGTCGATCTCGAACATGTCGTCTTTGTTCAGTCGAAGAAGGTTGCCTGTTGTTCGAGTCGTGGCGTAGGGAGCTGGGATGTTAGGTCTGGAGGAAGAGGGCGAGATGTCCAAGAAGGGTAAATGCGAAGAGATGGGTGTTCGATGAGATTCTCCTGCAGCAGCAGAGAGTGAGTGAGAGTGGACCTACTGTTCTGCCTGACGCTGGAGGTTGCATTGTCCAATGGCCATCGTCGTCATGGACCATTGACGGCCTGGCGTTCGAGAAAGTTCAGCCCCGGCCTTTCCGATGCCACCGCACCGCACTGCACCTCCCAGGACTTTTGGGAGTTGGCAGCTGTGAGAGCATCCTTTTCGTCATTCGCGCGCACCTGATGAGTAACGCGGGTGAGCTGTGCAGTGGGCAGTGGACGACTGGATCGACTGCATCATGGAAAGGCCTGGCTGCTGATGTCAGGGAAGGCCAAAGCTTGTCTGTGGCGATATCTCGACGGCATCCGCCAACATTCCGATCCCTGCTATTCAGCATTTGTCGTTCCACGGGATGATATGTGGAGGTCGCAACACTGCTCGGTAGGATGGCGGATGGCAGGAGATGCAGAATGCACATACCAAGCGCATGTCGATGTTCGAGATGACATCCATGGACGCCAAGGCCTGAGTAGGGATTAATTAATATTTGAATAGCAGGCTCAACCAATTTCTAGGGCATCGACTTCACCAGTTGTTCAAGGTCGACAGATGGAGCGGACGAGTTGAAGAGGAAATACGAAAGTCAGTCTTGAGAATATCGCACTTCCTTGAAGGCACCGCCCATCATGTAAACCCCGACGTATGAAGCCTGCCCTCAACTCCCAATGGAGTGATACCATCCTGCACGAGGATCAATACAACCTGCGAGCTTCCATCTCTTTGAACAACACAGAAGCGCAATGCGAGCCATATAGTAACGCTGTGTGGGATACTGACGGCGGATCTTAAAAAAAACCCCCAAAGCCGACGCTATAATCTGCCGTCATAACTCGATGGAATCTTTCGATCCACAAGTGCTTCTTCCCCCTCGTAGTGACTTCCAACTCGGTCAACGAGAACGCCATGTCTGCGAGAATTAGAAAAGTAAGTCGGAAGTTGACAATGCGAGAGCCCGACTCGTCGAATATCGGCTGTTCGTTGAAGCAGTTCTATGTCTAAACAGTAATCATATCTGCAACGTAGTGCTGTCAGTTCTCTTTTTCATCATCATCATGATGCAAGCACCAATCATCTCGCCTGCGCGTCTGGCTTTTCATGCGAAGCAGTGGTGGAAGCACTGAGCTTAGCGAAGACGTAGCCAACACGACGACCAGGCTCGCGCATGACCGTACGAAGAGCGTCGTCTTCCACCGCGATCCCGACCTCATCCAGCTCTGAAGCCTCCGTGTCGTCCTGATCAGACGCATTCGCGGTAACATGCCCCGTGTTGAAGTGAGTCCACTGCATCAGACTCAGCATCTTCCCTTCCTGTGTCTGTCGTCTATGCTCTTCCTCGACCGCATCGGGGTCGTAATCCTTAGCAGTCCCTCTCCAAGCACCCTTCGAGGCATTCACATTCGCTTCTTCGTCGCTATCGGCCAGGTAGAGCACTTCCGTCTCATCGTTACCGCTGAGGGTTACCAAGTCATTACGGGCGACCTGAGCCTTTTCTGCGGATTCTCTAGCTGCCTCTCCTATCGGCAACCCATTCCCACCGCAAGTGCAGCCCAATAGACGGTGCGTTTGGCAGTCGTCGTTCTCATCGAAAGTAAAGAGATCACGAAGCTCGGCCTGAGTAAAGCCACTGGCATTACTCTTCCGATCGACAATGCTGTCAGCCAACCCTGTCTTGCTGACCTGACGCTGGAAGATTTTCTCGTCCAATGCCCCTTGTACCAGCAGTCGGTAGATGAAACAAGTCCTGCGCTGGCCAAAGCGGTGGACGCGAGCCATAGCTTGCAAGTCATTAGAAGGATTCCAGTCTGAGTCGAAAAGAATCAATCGAGAAGCTCCGATGAGATTGATTCCAACTCCTCCAGCTTTTGTAGAGAGCAGAAAGACGAATGCGGCCTTCTGAGGAGAGTTGTTGAAGCGGTCTACCAGTTCTTGTCGCTTGTTCTTTGGTGTGGCACCGTCGAGGCGAAGGAATTGGTAGTCCATCGAGGTCATCAGGTTGGCCAGCACATCTAGCGTCGAAGTGTAATTGCTGACAACGACGACCTTCTCATCAGTCGCAGTGTAGATTTCACGGAGCAGCGAGTCGAGTACTCGGACCTTGCCACTGGTCCCTGGAAACCTCAAGTCGCTCGGCGACACGTCTTCCAGAAGCTCTGAGCTCACGCGCCCTTCGCCTTCATCGTTGGCTTTGAGTAGTAGACTTGGACTGTTGCAAGCTTTCTTCAAGACATTGATGAGCTGCAACGCTGACTTTGGACTGTGCATAGCCGCCAGGAATGCTTGCGAGCCGATGATGCTACGATACACTGAAGCCTGTACTGGGGTTGGCTTGCAGAAGACCACGTAATCAGTTCTCGGCGGCAAGAACTTCGCCATGACATCTGCAGTACGTCGTAAGATGAAGTTTCGCGTGAGTCCGGCCAGATGTTCGCTGCGCGCCTCTCCCTTTTCCACGTCCGATGCAGAGGCACCAGGCTGTCGGCTCTTGACGATTGGGTCTTCAAACTCTCGTCGGAACGCAGCTTTCTTGCCCAATATGTTGGGATTGACAAAGTCCACCATCTGGTAAAACTCAGAGAGATCGTTCTGAATGGGAGTCCCGCTCAATATGATTCGCCTGTCTGTATTGATCGACTTGATGGCGGCAGCAGCCTTGTTCTTTTCCGCCTTCAGTCGATGGCCCTCGTCTGCAATGACTATGTCGATCCCGCAGTCTCCCTTGAGCTGATCCTGTACCTTGGTGAGCTTCTCGTACCCGATAATCATGACATGATATGCTCTTCCTCGGGTGAAATCTGTGAGGCGCATCTTGTTATTCTCGGCGACGAAGACACCAATGCGCTCGTTGCCAAGCCACTTGCGGAACTCCTTCTGCCAATTATTGATGAGAGTCACCGGGCACACGATGAGAGCTTTCTTGATGACTGGGCCGTCCTCGTAAATGGGGTTCTGCTTCAACAAGGTCCACAGCAGTGCTATGGTCTGCAGTGTCTTTCCGAGGCCCATCTCGTCGGCGAGAATGGCACCCTCGCCAACATAGTCCATCATGCCCATTACACACTCATACATGAACGCGACTCCTTCGCGTTGATGTGCGTGTAGCTTGCGGCTGAGTAATGGGTCCACGACCACATCAACAATCTGCTTGCCTCTTGGCGCACTACTTGGCCTCCGCATCAACACAGCATCTTCGGCTTTCGGGTCGTGTCTTGGGACTGGGATGGTAGCGTTCTTCTTGGGCACCTGAACGGTGTTGACGATCAGCGGCGCCTTGAAAGAAGCTTTACCGGCTTTGCTGGTGACTGCACTTGACACCAATCGCTCTTTCTGCGTTGCGGCGATCTTGTCGTGTTTCGCCTGTTCCTTGTTGGTGACTCTGGCTGTGCCGTTGATCTGTTTCAGTGACTGTGCAGGTGCGGGCTTGGTGGCTGCGAGAAAGACTCGTCCCGAAGTGTATTCTTCCTTGGGGATCATCGACTCGACTTGGACATCTTTGCCTCCAACAGACAGTTCGGAGCCGACGAGAAGCGGGCCTTTGCAAGTGCCACGGCCAAGCTCCTTCCCGGCATCGTCCTGGAGAACGGCGGAAGATCCAAGTACCGTCAACACACCATCGCCATCCCAAGTCTTGTTCTTCTTCGTGGTGAACTTCCGCCAGAGGACTGTGTAGTAGGTCTTCAGCAAGGTCTCTGAAGATTCGCTCTGAGACGGAGTGCTGGGATTGCTGACTGGGGCCAGAGGCTGTCTCGCTGGCGGCGGAACAAATTTCCTAGGCGGAGCTGGCCTCTTCAGCAGCTGGACGGCGGCTTTGGTGGCCTCAAGATTCACAGTCTCGTCATCCTGGCTGATGCGGCGCTTCTTTGCTGGAGGCTCAGCAGGCGACTCGTCGTGGAGTGGTGTCTTGACGAAGGTAGGCGGCTTGAATGTCGGCGGCTTGAAGGGCGTCATCGTGGTTTCATTTTACCATCAGATATTGGTACCGGGGGTGTTAGAGTGTACTGATGAGTGAAGTCAGCTCTATCGGACGCGTCGAGGAAATGGAAGCGCGTCAACGCCGGGATCGGCTGATTTTAGCGCGATGCTTAAGTTCACGCCACCACGTGACAAACTTCCTTCTCCCGACATCGTTCCTGGCACCTGCCTTCCAACATCAAGCGAGACATGAGAGATAATGTACCGCATCGAGATGTCGTCCGAGCAGAAGCGCTTAGCGCTCCATGCAGGAGATTCTGCTCTTGGTGTTGACGGGTTGCCGACCCTGCCGAAGGGGCATTCTGACTGCTAACCTCACGCTAGAGAAGAGCAGGCGTCGGAGTGGTATCAGTCCATCTGCTCGGTACCGAGAGATGCACGCTGGAATATCGCGAGATCTCACACGACACAGGAGGCAATAAAGCGGACGACGCACCGACAGCAGAAATTCCAAGCACAAAGAGTGCAGAGAGAAGTCGGTCCGCCGACGTGCCCCGCCTTGTCCGACCGCACTCCCTTCACCTTTCAGCATCAGGAGCGATCCGGAGCTTCTTGACAGTGACACTCTCCGTTCCACCACATCCATACCACACGGCACACCACTTTGGATTCCAATCGCTCTCTGCCGCTGCCCGCCAACACCGACACAATGGCAGGACTCGTCTCCGTCCCGGACAAGGACATCCACTTCATCGAAGCCAAGGCCGGTGATACTTTCAAACTGGGCCCCATCACCTGTCGTGTAATGGAAGATGGCTCCAACACCGGTACGCTGCATTCCCCTTCATCTCACGGCCCTTGACGGATTCCCACATGGCACCGCTCGAGCACTCTCCCTTTTCCTATAGCCGCGATAGCCTGCCTATGCACGGGCTTGCTCGCACAACATCCGCCTCGCCACATGGCAGTGCTCGAGCAGCTTCACCGTGTCCGACGCGGTGTTTTCTCAATAGCCGCCATCTGCGGCCATCACGTCTCCCAGCATGCTCAACATGACACCAGACGGATGCATACCTACCATCACCATCATCAGTCACCTCAGACAGCTCATCATTCCCCCTTCCATCCATCCAAAACCACTGCACTGCATATTTCCCACATCCACCCCAAGACTAAAAACTAACAGTCCCGCGACACCCGCAGACAATCGCCTCGGCGTAGCAGAACTAATCATGCCCCCCAAAACCCCGGGCCCCCCACCCCACTGGCACGAAATGCACGACGAAACATTCTACATCACCCAGGGAACCGTCCGCTTCCACGTCCCCGAAACGACCTCCAACACCCCGGGCAAGGACAAGAAGATCGTGGACGCAAAGACGGGCGATTACATGGTCGTCCCCATCCGCGCTCCACACACCTTCAGCAACCCGTCCGACGAGGAAGCCCGGATCCTCTTCACCTCGACTCCGAGTTTCTATATCAATTACTTCAAGCTCCTGAGTCAGCTGGCGAAGCCGGATCAGCCCGTTCCCGCCGAGGTGAATGTGCAGGCCATGGCGATGTTTGCTACCATTTTGGCGGATAAGATGCCGAGGAAGCCCGAGTAAGTTTTGCTCCTCTCTGTGGACGATGGGCAGTTTTTGGTCACGACAGCGGTTACCTCTGAGGATTGAGGCTGGGGTTATGGGAGAACGGCTGGCGTGGGGTAGATGGTATATAGATTGGAAAAGAGATTTTGGTTTCGAGGCCCTATTCGGTGGCATCGTTCCGTTCATGTCAGGTGTAGTAAAGGCAGAATCACTGCTGAAATCTAGCATGCGATGGACCAAGCGATTGAAACATTGAGACGGGAGAGATAAGTCAAGTCCGAATCACATTTTCATTCCGATATATTTCGTCGATATCATTTTCATGCATTGATCATCATCTCTATCATAAGTCTGTCTATTTCGTCACCAACCTCCAACCAAAAATCAGTCCATCCAATCAGAACCACCGTCGAATCGCCCAATTGTGGCGAGTACCGTGTACCTCCAGGTCATGTCCATAAGATGATAAGATTAAGCTTCTTTCAAACAGAGTTTGCCAGGCCCAAGCGGCGTATATGTTCCCGGGCAGATCACCCGAGGAGTTGTCCAAGACGAACATCTGAAGAGAAATTTGATTTGCGTGTGCGTGATTGCGTGATTTTGTTCGAACTTCTCCAGGGACCGTGTCACTCCGCATTTCTAATCGGGTATGGTGAAGTGAAGAGCCGAGTGTTTGGGCGGTGCGAGCTTGAGGACGGGGAGATGGCGCATGGACGCTGCTAGTGTGGTTGTCTTCAATCCTTTGCGTAAAGGGGACATTGACGACTCCACGCTCCAGCTTCCGGCCTCGCCCGGAGTAAAGAAAGACCATCCTGTGTGCTTGCTGCTCTGGCCGCGTGAAGCTGCCTCTCGTCCAAACGTGACACAAGGGCCGGATTCCTGGCGAGGTGGAAAGAGCCAGCTCATGTCCGTGGATGCAATTTCCGGCTTTCACAGTCTCACCCGCCCAGAGCCTTACCGACCAGAGCCTTGCATTCGTCCGTCATGGGGATTTCCAGCGCCATGTGCTGCCCCTGCTTGGACATCTTGACCCACGTCTTTTTGAGGATATTGATCATCTTCTCTTCATCATGCTTGTCCTTGAACTCGTCGAACTGGTCGTCGAGGAAGACGAGGCACGCGACATCTTCCAGGACCTGTACCTCTTCCTCGCCCTGTTTCAGACCTTCTTTCTCAATCAACTTGATGCATTGCTTCACCTCATCGTCATCATACCCCGAATCCTTCAGGATGTCGCCCACGAGTTGCGCCTGGCGTTTCTTCAGATATGTCCTCCAGCTATGGTATCCAATCTTGGTCATGGGATAGGAGTCTCGAGGTACCTCCCAGCGACGGAAATGCTGGCCGCAGATGGCGAGCTTGAGAGCGTCGGAAGCATCGGGTGCACGCTTGGAGAGGTAGTTCTCCATCTTGTGGGAGTAGTGAGTTTCGTAGGGCGTGCTGGCTCCATCGGCGGTGGTGTGCTTATTCGGATCCTCGTCATGGGCGGCGTAGATCCGACGTCGGGCCTGGTCGAAGTCTCGAGGCATGGCTGTCACGGTGATATGCAAACGGAGCCCAGTTGGGCGAGCACGGCAGGGTGGATTGTTGTTTTCGAAGGGAAGGACGTTGTCGTCTGGGAGAGAGCAGGGCACCCCAGCGATAAGAAGATACGAGATGACGGATGTTAGCCGCTAGTGCTGGCATTGGAGGAGCATAACTGTGCAGATTGGGGGATAGCGGGGAGCAGAGTTTCGCTAACTTGCATTGGTATGGCGTCGGCGGCTCGGCACTCGTTCCGCAGACTCCTCCTCACATCACATGCCTGCGCTTGACGCGGCTCGCTCCAATATTCATACTCCGCTCGATTCGATCCATCCATCTCTTCGCTGCCATGACATTATTCTTGCTCCCTCGCTCAGCGCGGGAATCCGCTCGCATCCTGCGCCTTCCCTCTCGTTGCAGCAGGCGATGACGGGAGCGTGCCGGCCTCAACGCGCAGTGCCTTTCCGTCTCGCACGCACTTGAACAGCAGACGCCTGAAGAAGCCGTACGAGGCATCACAAATGATCCATAGCAATGGACCACACGGACCTGCAATTGCTGCCACCAAGCGGCTACGGCACGAGCCTACCTTGTGATCGTTTAAGTGGGTAGATACCCCGTTTGCGCTTGCCATCTGCGAGCTACAAGAAACATCCTTTGGACGGCGCTGCTTGCTACCTTCATCACTTTAACCTTTTCAATCGTCCTCTCTCTCTCGCTTCTCCGGCCGGTGGACTTCCTCTCTACCTACTTGTGCCCTACCGCTGCCGTTGACGTGCGGTATTTCTTTGCCTTCGTCCAAAATTCCCTCGCCTACCCTCGCCTACCCTCGTCGCCACTCCCACCACCACCACCAGACGCCAAGAATATGGCCAGTCCCGACACAGACATCGCTCACGAGCATGCACCCTCGCTTGAAGCCTCGCGGGCAAACTCACATGCGCCGCTCTCGCAACCCCATGGCTGGAGTATATCCGAGTACAACCCCGAGTCCACCGCTTCCTCGCATCTGGGAGTCCTTGGCAAAGACCATTTTCTCATCGATTTCGCTCCGAACGACCCCGGGGACCCCCACAACTGGAGCACTGCCCGGAAATGGCTCCAGGTTTGTCTGGCTCTCTACGCGACACTTGCCCTTCCCTTGAATGGCACCTCCATCACCATCGCTGCAGACGCCATCAGCCACGACTTTGGCATCACAGACACCCCCTACTTCTCAAATTCATATTGGGTCGTGTCTAGCTGGGCCCTTGGTGGTGCCTTCTTCGTCGTCACAGGTCTCCCCCTCTTCGAGGACATGGGTGTGCGGCCGGGCTTTCTGTGGTCCTACGCTTTCATGTGGTTCATGATCATTCCCCAGGCTCTGGCACCAAACTACGCAACCCTCATAATAACTCGTTTCTTTACTGGCGGCGCCGTCGCAGCCGTTGCCAACAGTGTCTCCGCCATGATTGCCGACCTTTGGGACACCGAGAAAGACCGCACTCTGCCCGTGAGCATCTACATCTTGTTCTACGTTTGGGGAGACAGTGCTGGCCCCGCAGTCTTCGCCGCTGTCACAGAGTACATTGGAAATTGGAGATGGTGCGTATCGATAACCCTTTACCCCAGTCATCTCGTCTGCTAACAGTCTTACCCACAGGATCTTTTACATACAATTGATCATATATGGCGCTCCCTTCCCCCTCCTCTACTGGCTCCTCCGCGAAGTCCGTCCCGAAGTCATACTCCGCACCCGATCCAAGAAGATGCGAAAAGAAACCGGCCGTGATTACTTTCATGAGGGAGAAATGACCAAAATACCTTTCATGTTGAGATTCTGGAGGTCCACATCCCGTCCCTTGTACCTCCTCTTCACCGAGCCCGTCCTCTTCGCCGCGACACTGTGGTCCGCTTTCGCCCTCGGTCTCATTTTCCTCTTCACCCAGTCCGTCGAACAGGTCTTTCAAGGCCTCTATGGCTGGACCGAAGCACAATGCGGCTACGTCCAAGGCGCCGTCCTCATCGGACAACTCTTCGGCTGGGGCGCTTCCACCTACGGCCAAAGGTTCTTCTTCTCATCCGCCGATCGCAATTTGGAATTCCCCGGTGAACCCATCCCCGAAGCACGACTCTACACTTCTGTCTTTGGATCCTTTTTCGGCGTCGCGGGAGGCATGTTCCTCTACGGCTGGACTTCATACCCTCACATCCACTGGATCTTCCCCACCCTCGGTCTCGCCGTCAACGGTTTCGGAACTCTGATCGTCGTCTACGCCGCCGCGGAATACGTCGTGGATGCCTATGCGGATTCTTCCTACGCCGGGTCTGCCCTTGCGGCCGTGGCTTTCGGGGAGAATATCATCTGTGCTTTCCTCCCGCTGGCCAGTCAGTCGATGTATACCAATCTGGGATTCCAGTGGGCTTCTACGCTGATTGGCTTCCTGGCTTTGGGTTTGGGCTTTGCGCCTGTGGTTTTCATCTGGAAGGGTCGCGATCTGAGGGAGAGAAGCCCTTTTATGCGGTCTGCGAAGGGCACCAAGGTTGGATCTGGTGTTCTTGCTGGTGCTGATGCTGGTGCTGGTGCTGGTGCTGGTGCCCCAATGACGACTACGACTACTACTACTACTAGAAAGTGAGCTGGCTTTTCACTTCGATTTGTTCCTTTCTTTCTTGGGATCTATGGAGAAGCATTGCATTGGCGGGCAGGGTCAAAAAGTTGTTGGTTTTCTTCTCCCTTTCTTGGAGTTTTGGTAAGATGGGATTAGAAGATGGGGAAATGGAACGCATCGGCGTGAGCGGGGTGGGGAAAAGTATTGTTTCTTCTATGAATTATTAAAGATGCATCGATGATACCACCTGCTCGGCTCTCGGAGGGGAAAGAAGGGATCTATGTATGATGTGTGCGTGTGTGTGTCTGTGTCTGCATGTAGATAGATAGATGAACGACTAGCTGATGATCTGGAAACAGTTGAGGAGGGAACAAGATGAAGAAGAGCATCTATAATTCACCATCCATTCATTCATCACATCTCCTCGCCACCGCGTCCCAGGAATCAACTCATTCACTTCCATCCCACATCACATCACGAGAGTCAAAAGACCTCGCCTCTTCCCCCCATCCCCATCACCTCACCTCCCCTTGGCCAACAAAGCAATCATCCTCTCAATCTCCACCATGACCTGATGATTGCCCCCGGCCGCCTTCCTCCTCAATTCCTCCAACGCAGCCCGGTCTTTCGCTTTCAGAGCCTCCTCCCCGGCCTTGACGACCAGACCGCACTTGACCCACATTTCAATCCTCTCCGACGGGGAGAGATTCGTGCATTTGGGGATGAAGAGGGAGGCGGATTTCGGGTTTCCCGCGCCGAGAATTTCGTTGAAGAAGGGCTAGAAGAAGAGAGCGGAGAGGATGAAGATTAGTCGAGGAACCGTGAAAGAGGAGGAGGAGAAGGAGAGGGAAGAGACATACCTCCCAACCGATGGGACTTTTTCGCGATTTGGAAACTTCTTCCAGTTCATTCCAATCCCTTCGGCTCACGAGGGCTCGGAGACGGATCCACCAGAACGTCTTCTCGGGGACTTTGAATTCGCTCTGTACTTTCAGTGCGCGTTTCATGTGGCCAATTTTCATCAGTCTGCTCAGGGTCTCGTTGACAGAGAGTCCCACATAGCGCTCATTCAATTCTTTTTCGAAAGTCTCTTGCAAGCGAAGGAGCTTCTGGGTGTCGTGGATAGCAGAGACTTGAGTCGCGAATTCCTTATTATCTCGGAGGAGTTGTGCGGCCATTTTGAGCTTGTCTGTGGCGGGTCCAATGTCGCTGGCAGATAGAGCTTGGGACGTGAGCAGGTTTGCGCCGTCGAGGCGGCGGTCGTCTTGGTAGTACAGGTCTTTGAGCAGTTCCTGATCTTGGTCGATGGCGGATGATTCCACAATAGCTGTCGCCACGGGCCTGCTGTTGATGGTTCGAAAGAAGCTCGAAAGCGCGATCTTCTTTTTGAGATGCAGGAGCACGTAAAAGACGAGATCTGTATCGCCGCTTTCGATGGCTTTGTCCAAGGCTATGGATTCTTCGCCGATGCTCAGTAGTAAAGGGACTTGCTTGCCGGCTCTCGGCTCGTGTTCAAGCAGCTCGGTGGCAAGCGAGCCTCTCCCTTCATCGTATGCTGCACGAGCAACTTCTTCGAAAGAGATACCGCGCTTGCCATTCAGCTTGCGTACAATCTCAGCGCAGATGCTGTCCTCGTCCGTACTTGAGCTGCGAACCTTCTGCCGTGCCCAATGAACGTAAATTCGGTCGACAGCCAGATGCAAGTATTCTGAAATCTTGAGAGCGAGAAGATACTCTTGTCTATTGACGAGTCGCTGCACCAGCCGCTCCGGGGTGAGACGGATGTACTGTTCATAAGACAGAGGCAGACCGATCTCGAAGTATCGCACGGCGTTGAGGACCCGCAGCACTTCTGTCATGTCGACAAAGTCATCGCTGTTGTACAAATCGAGTACCGACTTGCCAAACGATGCAGCTTTCAGCAGTCGTTTCTGCCAGTATATGTCGTATTCCTGACCTGCGGCTCGGATGCAGACATCGACTGCATCGTCCAGATTCGGCCTAATCAGCTGGATATTGTCGTCGGCTTTCGGCGACTTCTTCTCCAAATGATCAATAGCATCCAGGAGAACTGCGGCGGGGTGGTCCGAAGTGAGATAGAACACTTCTTGTGTCGTATCTTCCGAGATTTTGTGGAAGAATTCGCAGACACTCGTAGTCAGCACTCTGATACCGTCAATATCCGGCAGGAGATGTACAAAGGAGTTGAAGTCGTCATAAATCGTTGCGGCTCCGTTCGGTCCTAGCAAATGGATCTCGTCTTCCCATGCAAGTACAACGGCATTATTTCCGCACCATTGAAGGTCCTTCGGAGGTGTCTTGATCTTGGACTGATACTCGCTGAACCTCTCCTGGAAATCGCTGCTGATCACCCACACCTTTCTATCGTCTGTGTAGAGCGCGATGAACTTTCCGTTCGGTGAGACGCTGATATGTCTGAACGGTCCAGCCTCCAAGCCGCGATCTTCACATTCTGCGGCATCAACGACATAGACGGTCCGATCGATGGCCAGCAGCACCTCTACCGACCGCGATGACGTGTACTCTGGTGGGATGACGGTCCATGATATGACCTGTCCCTGAGGCGACGGTGCCAATAGCTGAGGGCGTGGCTCGTCGTAGCGTGTGACTGCGACAATGTTGTTGTTCCCAAGCAATGCCACGAAGCCCGTTGACCAGAACTTGCATGCCTGTACCCCATGCTCTTCAGCTCCATGTCCCAACGAGAAGGGGGTGAAATCGGTCTGGAGATCCGAGTAAACGCGCACATTCCCGTCGTCCGTTACCACCAGCAGCTTCTCATCTTCGGACCACCCGAATGCTTTTATTACGCCTCTGTCCCAATTGATCTGGCGGATCAGCTTGCCGGCGCAACTGTAGATGTCGATGGTGGATTTCGCGGCCTGGTTCCCGCGGAAAGCGTAGACCTTCGTTTCATCGCGACGGAGAGCTATAATGTGTCAGACGGGTGTCTGTGGGAAGACGTGGGCAGTGCTTACCTACAGCACCACTGTAGGAAGCGCCGGCGACGGTGTAGTTCTCAAGCTCAAGGTCCGGGTCGAATGGGTTGGTATATAGCTGGACGCGGCGGTAGAACTTGTCACCGATGCGCGACCAGTTCTCGGTGGGCTTCGACATCCTCCCAGAGCACCGACGCCGTGCTCATGTCGCGAGATGCATTGGATGCTGGAGGGTGTGTATGTGGAGTACTGTAGCATGTGATGCCGTACGTGTGCAAGCCCACGCATGGTCTGTGCGTCGCATCGCCTCACCTCCTCCATCCAACCTGGCCGCGATCTTCTTTCTCACGACATCAGCGACGATGAACTCCATCAGCATAGTGCACATGAACACACGAGCGATGCGCGACTTCATGTGCGAGCGGGCGAGGTAGTAGAGAAGATATCGCAATCCGACTCAACTTTCACAGTGCGCACCATCCACCTCCAATGGACGCCTCACGCCTGCAGGACCTGGGAGATCTCGAACTCGGACTCTTGGTCTCTCTCGTCGCCGGAGAGCATTGCATCTTTGCCACTGCGCCGGAAACGATCAGTGGTCTGGAACAAGAAATACGCCTGATTTGCACGGAAACGTTTGGCCTCCATCCCGTGACAATTGAATGCTCTAGAAAGACAACTGTCGACGAATTCAACGATGGCTTGCTCATTCAGGTCGACGACACCTTCGACGATACTAGAGATCGACATGGACTGGTCGCTAGGCCTGCCACCTCGGTCAACTTCGCCTCTACCAAAGACTCTACTGGGCCCAGACTCGGCAGCGTCGTCGACAATCTGGAAGACCGCAGAATTGCAGATGTCATCATTGCGACTGGACTGGATTCAGCAGATGAACACGTCCAAGTCCAGGCATTCGAGCTGCTCCGCTCCAGAAGAATATTTACAAGGTCGTCAATGCACGTGGCTCCTAAGGACCTCCTCTTCATCGCGATTCTATCAAAGCCTGAAGCACGGTTGACTCGCCACTTGAACGACTCCTTCTGCATGTACCACTTTCATGGAGCGGATGACGGTCTGCCCCATCTCGAGGGCTCGGTCATCAGAGGCGAGCAGCCTACCTTTCTCTCAGGAGACATCAAGCTTCTCAAACAGCTCACGGATGAGGTGCTTCTCTCTGCCGAAATCGCGCAGTATCTCCACAATGTTGTGGTCTTCATGCGAAACAGTCGCTACATCAAGAGCGGCGTCACTGCCACTGCGACTCGCCAACTTCGCATCATCTCCAGAGCACTTGCTCCGCTTCATGGCATGAACTATGTGCCGCCTTCGCTTGTTGCGCTGGCTGCACGTAAGATCTACCCTCATCGCCTGGTGCTGGCGACCGCCGAGAATGAGAAGAGTCTGCTGTGGGGAAGCGATCCGGAGGCGATCAAACAGCTCCTGGATGGCGTGACAGTCGAAGATGTTATAGAGGAAGTACTGGCAAGCCTCGAGGCGCCACTGTAAAAGGAACGCGCGGAAAAGCATGACTAAACGACATCCGCTCCGGCATACTTCGGCCCTACACAACAATTCTTTAGTGTCCGCTCTACCATGTCAGCTACGTGGAACATCTTCTTCCTCCTGTCCAGAGCTTCGAACAGTACCTTGCGGGGAGAGGTTGCGGCGCTCAGCCGTGACGCGACGCTAGCGAGCGATGCTCCTTCCCAATGAAACTTTTGCTGGCTCCTGAGTGGCCATGATTTGAGCGCCTCAGGCTCTCACGCGTCGCGGCGGAAGCGTTCCGGGAATTAAAGCCGTAAGATCCATGCAACTGCCCGCGTTCGGATGAAAAAAGACAAGCCGAGCGTTCGCGATTGGTCGGGCGACGGCTGTCGTCGCTCGGGATGAGCTTCACCAGACTGCCTTGTTTACGCCAACACTACACTCTGAACCGAACAGTAAACATGTCCAGGAGTATCTTACGGCCACAACGGATCTCCTCGAAAAGATTTGATGCGCGTAGAACGCGTCGCGGTCGAGATATTGACCTTTGAAGCTGGGTGCTGTCCCGCTGTGAAAGGGGGCTTTCCCACGTGAAAGGCTTGGCACAGCTTCCCATTCATTTTGCTTTCAAATATTGAACGGCTGCTCATCGAATTCGGCATCGATGTCCCGGCAGTTGTCGTCGCTCCTTCCTTCCCGCCATGGGCGGCGTTTGCTATGACGGCAGTATTGCTGCAGTGACGACCGCACGGCCTGAGCCGAGTGGCCCATGCGCACACACTGGGAAGCTCAAAATTATTTCTTCCCACTCGACTGAATCTTCTCCCGTCTTCTCTCCTCGACACCAACCGACCCTCGATAGACGGCATTGCTCCACCACCCTCTCTTAGACCAGCATCCCAAACATTCCTTCAAGAACCTCGTGAGTAGCATGGCAAAGCACAACCTCACGGAGGTACTAACTCGTCACAGCACATTCTTTCAACACGCTCATCAGAGATGGACAGCTCTCCTCTGTCCAAGATCCCGAACGAGATGCTCAACCGCATCTTCGAGCTCGTGGTTACGGATGACTACAAAGATCAGAAGGTAAACATCGCAAACCCCCCCGACCTTGCAGAAACTTGCAAGGCCATTCGCAGCGTCGTCCTTCCCATGTTCTTTGGGAACAATGACTTGGTCATCTACGTCAACCACATCGGTCGTGTCGTGGACAGCGCGAAGTGGATTCGGAAAATGGTCACGCAGTGCGTCCGCATTGGCATGCCACTCTCCAGCCTCATCAGCAACATCACTATCGATCTCGGTATTGCGGACGACTCACGCCCAGCGCCCTACCCCGTGGACTGGTACATGCTTCGCACCCTGTACCAGTATCTCAACATCGATTGCACCATCACCGTCAAGGCTCGCCTCGCCAACCCTGAGCCTGGCGCCAGCGAGGCCTTCCTCGACATCATCCTCGACCCATACGACAAAGGCGGCACCCTCGCTGGCATTCGACAGGTCTACAACGAGGTCAACATGCGCCCTCACGACCCACTCGACATGGCAGAGTTCGACGGCGGCATCCTCTGCCTGTGGCGCCTCGCGCTGGCCATGCCATGAAGCTCTCTTCTATTGGACAAGCACAACGACGACTTTGGATGGGCGCCCGTGACGCTCAGGAAAGTGGTTGTGTTGAGAAAGCTTGGCGGACATTGAGGAGACCTGGAAGCGTGGAGAAGGCGACTCTTCACTCTTCTTGAAATGCATGCCTGGGACAGCAGGGACTTTGTACGTTGACACTACTACTGTATGAAGGGACGCCCGCCGTCTTCTTGAGCCGAGTGTGCCTGTTTCCCACCATATTTTCATCATGTTTGTCTGATATGTTTCCACGTCGAGAGCCAACCGATCTCCCGGGCCGTAGCACCTTCAAAGTCGGAAAGCGCACGCTCCCACACCATGCAATCCATTCTCCATATCTATCTACGTCGTTACGGCCTCCCGCACGCCTCTGCCCGACGTGCGCGAGACCGTTCGCACGGGATTTTCAAATCCGACATGGTGATGGCAAATCACGACGATGATCCGTGCGTAAGCTTCAGCCTTTCCACGACCTCTGAGGACCCTTTGCAGATCAGCATCGGCAGACTATCGATAATTCAGGGTTCGATTGTCTTGGAAGCACAGAAGTACCAGTCGATCATCTCTCGGGAGTACTGGGAGATGCCTATCACGGCGGGGATCGAGTCAGGGTGCAGGCTGGCAGGCTGGCAGGATCGTGTGTGCTGGAGATCCTTGCTGCAAAAAGATGTTGGCAGTTCTTGATTCGGGGTTCACTGGCGGGTATGCTCTAGTCAGAATTATTCGCTCGCTCGCTCGCTCGTTCATACCATCTTTCTTGGTGCAGGGTGCATTGATGAGGATTGCTCTCTGTTAGCGTCGCTACCGTGGCTGAGAGGCGCGAATTATCTTCCTTTTATCTCTCGTCTCCCTCTCGGGGTTGTTCCAAATACATTGATGAAGATATCTCCTCGCTGAAGCCTAAAGCTCCCCGTTCACCAACAAGATAGGATCTCAACGCCCGTCTCTATCTTCCACCTCAAACCCTCCCAGCACGGCACATACATTCAGAACCATGGAGACTTCCCTCTTCAACAAACTCTCCGGCGAACTGCGCAATCACATCTACGAGCTCGCCCTGCTCGAAGGCGATGCCACCTCCCCCTTCCACCCGGAATCGCAGACCGTCAACCTCGAACAGGGCTGGTTCGACTGCCCGTTCCACCGCTCCAAGATCATGGAGCCCGCGCGGACAGGCGGAGGCCACAGGCACGCCCTCGAACCGCTGCGGGTGACGGGGCTCCCGTTGACGTGCAAGAGTATCCGTAAAGAGAGTCTGAGACTGTGGTTCTCGCTGAACCGGTTTGTGATTGAGATGGAATATCTGAAGAGCAGGCATCAGGAGCGGATCATGGGGCGATTGGTGGAGTGGGTGGAGAGGGTGGGGAGGGAGCAGGCGAGGGAGATCCGGGATGTTACTGTGTCGCTTGCGGCGCTGAAAGGTGCCGCGAGGGGGGTCGGGGGTGGTGGTGGAGGGGATGTGGGCAAGTTGGATTGGGAGCATATGAGGGTCATCAAGGGGTTGTTTCACCCCAAGGCGATCGTGAGGTTTCGGTTTTTCGTGGATGGGTTGGGGACTGTGACTTTTCGGTTGGGCAGGAGGGAGGTCTTGATGGGGGATTTGGAGAGGATGGCGCGGGGTTGGGGGGTGAGTTGGCAGCGGTCGAGGAAGTATTCGGTGGAGGAGAGTAGCAGGACGGCGGAGAGGTATCGGGTGGAGATTGCGAGGTTGTTTGAGGATATGCCGGAGGAAGTGTAGCTGATGTCGAGCAGGCCCGTATGGCTGGCGGATGGCTTTCCCGTTGAATCCGTCTGGGCTGTGTTGTGGAATTGGAATTGAAGATACCCTGCCTCTACAAGGCCCAGATTGTAGATGGCTGTTTTCGAGGTCAGATGGTATACCAAGTTGTCTCTCACGCATCGTGGGATGAATGTCAAGCGACGCGTCTTGGAAAGGTTGTGAAGCCCAAGAAGAAGCTCGCCATCGGCTCGATTCTCACGTCGTCAACCATGACAACATATCCAGCTCCCCTGTCGTAGATATCCCATGCCACGACAGCAGAGAGATGTGGACTTCTACGCGTGAACGCAATATGTATATGCCAAGACATGTATGTGCCAAGGATTCCAGGTGACGGGAATTCCAAAAAGCAGCCGGCTCCGGGCCGGGACGTCACACTTTGCCGGTGTGCCGGGAAGTCAAACGAAACAGCGGGGCAGGCAAGCGCAGGGAACTGGAAGGGAGCTTTTGCGGATCTGCTTCATCCTGACGTCCACGTCCGCCGAGGAGATCCTTCGCCTCCATTCCACTACACCAGACGGTGATAACACTGTGATGACACACCACCGTGCGCACCAGCAGCGTGCTGGAGAGGGTCTGTTTGGTTGTCTGGTTTGGCTGGTGCGGAAGATGTGTGGATGTGAAGAGGACAAGGCGTGGCCCTGCTCCACTTGACCTTGACCATGATGCATGATGATCGGAGAGACGGGAGCTCTAGAACCATCCGACGTCTCCTCTCTGCACCAGCGGAAGTAGCTCCTGCGCAGGTGGTTAAGTACTCGACCTCGTCCTCCTACACCCCACGCTCTGCTTCTTTCAAAAGACCAAATTCACCCTCACCACAAAGCTGACCGACAGCGCCCTTTGAATCGCAACCATGGCAGCCCAAGGAACCTCCAGCGGACACCCCATCGCCGTCCTCACTGTATGAACCATCACTTCCAATGCTTGCAACCTCGCCTTTCCAAGCTAATGCTTCCCGCAGCAAGACCTCGCCGCCAAACTCCCCGCCCACAGCAGCATCCTCTTCGCCCAAAAGAAGAAGCACAACCTGTCCTTCGAAACCATCGGCCAAGCCCTCGGCCGCGACGAAGTAGCCGTGGCAGCCATCTTCTACGGCCAAGCCAACGCAACCGATGAAGACATCGCCAAGCTCGCCAAACTCCTCCAGATCAATGAAGCCATGCTCCGCGAAACCGAAATCATCGGCCTCCCCGACCGCGGAAGATCGATGGAGATGCCGCCCAAGGAGCCCCTGATGTACCGCTTGTATGAGATTGTGCAGAATTATGGATATGCGTACAAGGCCGTTATCAATGAGAAGTTTGGGGATGGCATCATGAGTGCCATTTCTTACAGTACCAAGGTGGAGAAGGAGACGGATGAGAAGGGGGATTGGGTTAAGATTACGTTGAGGGGAAAGTGGTGTGTATTGATCGTGCTTTGCGGCTTCGGACTGACGGGGACTGGAATTGCTGCTAACGAGGTGTAGGTTGCCGTACACCCGCTTCTAGATTCAGACACGAGGGGAGAGAATTCGTTATACCAAGAGTTTGGGAGATAGTGCTGTATGACGCCGCGATCAAGTCTCACGTTCACATTTCGTTCCGCTTCCAGCGCTTCGCCGATCTTCCTGATCATCGTCCACGACTGGGGAAGCAGAGTCCAACGGCATCAATGCGAGCTGACATTGGACGGTGCTTGGACAACTTGGAATGACTACTCTTGGAGAGCCTTCATCATCCGGCTGCATAGTACCTCCGCGGACCACGAATGATTGTAGACTGAAGGAGGACGCAAAGTTCATTTCGCGGTCTCGCTCCCTTCCAACCCGCAGACCTGTTCCCGCGATCCTGTACAAGATAGCGACATCAACGTGTTCACTGGACAGCTCATGGCTAGTACGTATGCGTGACACCTTTGCCAGCCACGGCTAACACTTTTGCGATTGGATGTTTGTCCCACAGAGCGCCAGCGATCTGGTACCTGGGCCGGGGATTGAGAACAACGAGGTCTCTACGTAATGACCGCTGTTGCCATGACCGAACGGTTGAGCCCACTGGGAGGTCGACCTTACCAGATTGCTTCTCTGTGATGTGGACATGCTTCCCCCCGGCGTGTTTACTATCGCCAGCGCCTGTGGCTAGTCTGATATCTCTGCATGGAGATGCTCTCCGAGACGTGCCTACCTCCTAGGTGCGATTTCTTGCCTGGTCGATTATCCCGGTAAGAAAAGATGCCTCTGGAGAGCTTGACATAGTCCGTTCAGGCTACTTGCGTTGACGCTCGCTCTTCTCCAACGTTTCTCGAAGTAGAGCACCTACGAAGATTTTGGCGATTCGGATAGCACTAGATCGGTGCTGCTTGCCAAGGGGATGTTTCTTTGCCCGTGGCTTCCTGCAGCATCTCGTGGACGACGATGCTTACCAGGAATTGCAGCAAGTCTCAAGTCAGCAAAGTTTGTCACGGACATCTTTCGTCCCCGGCTCTTCCATGGTAGCAGATCCCGGTATGTTTCGACAACACCAGACCACTTCCTAGGGCCTCGGAGATGCATTCGCAGAGAGACCAGAGGAGATAGTCTGCGCGAGGTTGATTGTACCGAACTGATAGGCAATGCCTAGCCACACTCCTCGTCTCTAGTATCTTCAAGGGCCACAGAGCTTCGCAACAGCAGAGTAGACCGGCGCTCAGAGTCTTCGAGATGCGGTTCCCGGGCAATGATTGGCATCGTCAGTCGATAGGGAGTCTGACAGCACCGGAACGTAGCAAGGACCCATCAAAGGACTGTGTCCCTAATACTATGTTATGCACCAGGCCACTGGAGAGCCGGATGAGACCGAATCTAGGACATGTGCTATCGAGATACTCCTTTTCCCGGTATGTCCATGGGAATGCCAACGGAGAATTGTGCGACACTAGACTGGGAAAGGAAAATTGCTGGATACATCCCTTCTTCGGCACTTCGATGGAGATGATGCTATCGGGGAGCCCAATAAGACTATGTTAAGATCAACAGGCTGAGGATAATTCATCTCCAAATCATCGTTGGGTTACATGCCAATGGGGAGTTGGATGGCACCATATTAGCTGGCAACCACCTGGAGTTACAGGGAAGCGGTCCGTGCGTCCAAGCGAGTCCGTGGATTAGCCGCCGAGAATCCCATGTGAACGCTGGCTTCCACACTCTCACTTCGACTCACACCACAATCACTTCCGACATCACATCTCAAACAGGGTAGCTCCTTCCACACTAACAAGCAAGCACTCTCACACAATCACAACCGTGCAAGATGGCCGAAAGTCCCAATATCAGCTCGCCGGCAGCACCCGAGCGCATCAATCGCTGGTCAGAAATTGACATCCTGGACCGCACCGCACCGGGCAGTCTCATTCGCACGCCTACGGGCGACTTCATCACCCGCGAGCAGTATGCGGCTCTTCCGGGCCGCCCAATGACGGTAAGTGAGCGCCAGGCCAAGATTAGGCAGCGTGTGCAGGAGGAAAGAGCGAAAATGGAACGCGAGCAGCGGCAGCGGCAGGAGCAGGAGGAGGAGCACGAGCGACAAATGTTCGCACGGCGCAGCATTGAGCGCTTCCTAGCAGGAGCGGCTCTTGCTGAGGAGGACACGGCTCAAGACGAGCCAATAGAGATGCAGGAGCAGGGAGCACAGGCCGTCGAGAAGGGCAAGAGCAAGGTGAGTGAACGCAACCTGAACTACCCGGAGAAGTTGCCGTACTAAAGTACTTATCTCACAGGGAGGAAAGAAGAAGAGGGCAACCGGGGCGGCATGCTGTGTCTGTTCGTGAGATTGGAAACGTGGATGAGGAGCATACCATTTTCACATGCTGGGCGGATCGTGCCTTCCAGAATAAGCGAAGGTGCACTGACCAAGTCAACTTCTACTTAACGCGCATCAGAATTGACTTCCTCTCAAACACACCACATCCACAAACAACATCAATCATTTTCAACAATGGCTCTAAATAACGGCAATAGGGGCGGCGTATCACTCAGACCGCTCTCGCCAGACACTGACATAGAACATACCCCATATCAGGAGCTTCCGTTCGAGTGCACATACCCAGAATGCCCCCACCGCTTCGAGACCCTCAAAGGCATGCAGCGCCACAAGAAGTACTATGCCGATCACTACTACTGCAAGAGATGCGACGTGGACTGCGACAGCTGGGAAGAATTGACCGCACACAAGGTCGACAACATGGCCCCTTACGTGGAGGGCAAGATACAGCCGACACCCGATAACATGCCAGACCACATCGTCTGCGAGTTCTGCGGCGAGGATTTCAAGAGCTTTGGAGGGCGCAAGATCCACCGAGAGCGCATGCACGAGGCCGACCAGAACGTCGGCTGTCCCGGCTGCGGCCAGACTTTCATCCGCGCAGCGAACATGATTGAGCATATCGAGGAGGACCACTGCTCTGTGATTCGCCGGATAGACTTCATCCGCAGTATTCACCGGAAGTGCATCATCAAGCAGATCATGAAGGACCCGCACATCTTCCGGGCGAACCTGGAATTGAATGAAATGTCACATGCGCAGTACGAGAGTGTGCTTGACCATTCTGGGTATGAGCACAAGGGGCATCAGGAAGGTCGTGACATGCTGCTGGATCAGTATGATGATGAGCAAGAAGGTGGGCACAAGGCATTGCAACCGGAGGTCGACTTGATCGACATGAAGGATCCGTATGAGGTCAAGCAAGACTGGCCTGGCTTGCCCAAGCAGCAGGAGTCGAATATGTCACAGCCCAGCCTTTCCAACGCCATGAGCAAGATGTCGCTGAAGTCTGCAAGTGCTAGCGGAAGCTCGAAGCTATACCACCGTGATTCTGCGGCTGAGGATGGTCACAATTCCTCGCAGTCCAGCAATAAGATTGCTGCGTGGGGGGGAAAGAGCACTTCAAAGGCACTCTTCCCCAACGCAAAGCCCACACCGCCTCAACCTGGAGACTACGACGCCATTCTGCAGCATCACGCGCAACAAGCGGCGGCCAACGATGCCACCAACGCCCTCAAAGTCGACTTTTGGGACCCCCAAGCCGAAGGATACAGCGCCCACCGATTCTACAATGCCTTGATCCAGAAGTACTGCTGTCCATTCCCCGACTGCACCGAAACCACAAGCCGGATGCCGGCGGAGTACGACACTCATACGGATCTCGAGCATCACATCGTCTTGGCTCATACCATGCGCGTCCTCAATTGCGTGAACTGTTCCAAGCGCTTCCGGTCTGTGGCCGGGCTGGTCGCTCATGCGGAGAGCACGAAGAAGTGCGGCATCGCCCAGAGCAAAGATTTCAATCGAGTGAGTCGCCAGCGCGCCTTGGCAATGTTTGATGTGCGCATTACTGATCCGGGTTTTTAGTTCCTGGATGACATGACCGGCGGCTTCTTGACGAGCCATGAGAAGCACGTCCCCAAGATCGTTCGGCCACCCACAACAGGCACGGAACTCGTCAAGGCCGGAGAGCGCCCGGGTATTCACAAGATCGAATACGTCGGAACGAGGCCGGGCTTGTGAAGGACGAGCAGCGTGAACATTTGCTGCTTGCTGTCTCAGCAGGGCAGCTCAGGCATTCGAGGCTCACACAGCTTCGACCTTTTCCCTTGTTCTTTTCCCCAACAGTCAACCATCGAAATTCATCCCACAAGCGAGCATGGACACGGTGCTGTTTTACGAGGTCGATGCTCCGACTGACCTAGCAACTTGAGTAGTCTCAAAATAACACTTCTCCCCGATTCAATCATTCAGGCTTTCGCGCGTGTTATCTGTTTGCTGCTGGAGAGAAGCTAAGATGAGGCATACAGGACGCCGCCGTTGTGCGTTGGTGAATCTTCTAGGCGTAGATCTCAGTAAGCTTCTTTAGCCGAATGCAACTCTTCAATCCTTCCTTCCATAATGTGGGTTTGGAGGAGCGGATGAGCTGGCGTTAGTAGGCGTGGGTCTCGGGTAGATCATTAGCAAGCTTCTCCAGCTGAATGCACATCTTCAATCCTTCCACTATTTGGACTTGAAAGGAGCGGATGAGCTGGCAGAAAGGTTGCCAATCCAGCACACAACACACGACATACAAATCACGCACAACCGCCCACATCCTCTCATTCAGTCTACTCCAACTTTCCTCTCCTCTCCTCTCCTCTCCTCTCTCAGCTCATCGACATCTCTACCGGAAAGCCAACCGCCGACAAATCTTTCGCCTTCCATCATCTGCGGCCGGGCTCGTAGTCTCGCTTTCTCGCCTTTCTGAGAATCCAAAATTCCAACGTTCTCTGTCATTGAAACTGGATCGGATAGAAGGCAAGATCCGTCGGTTTTCTACTCCGGGGACTTTTTTCTGCAGCTAGCTAGCTACATGGGAAGCCAGGGGGGGGGGGGGGGGGGGGGGGGGGTTTAAACTCCCAGACCCCGGGCATTTGGGCGGG